>JAMPIV010006930.1:0-703840 GCA_024509875.1 Oreohelix idahoensis
CTAAAATTCGCCATTATTCCATCGCTATTTTAACCTGTTAAGACTAATTGATTATTAAATTTGTTACATGTTATTTTAAAACAAAACAATCATAGTTGACTCCGTTATTATAGGCATGAAAGTAAGCGTATGAGCAAGATTCTTTAATATATATACATCTAGACATATGTTTACATCTATAGAGCAAACACTGATGTAAGAATTTCGCTGGACTTACACCAGCTGGGGGGTTGAACTGGCTAAAACTATTGCTTAATTCTTCACAAAAGCCGACGGATAAGATATGTTAATAGTGCTCTGCCCTATGCAGCATTGTTCTTAACTTCTGAAAACATCTTGTGAAATGTACCTTCAGATAGAAGCGTCATAATCCTTCTATCTACAAATCTGCCAAGAGTAATCTTGTGCGAATGTAAACACCTTTGAAGACCTAAATTAGATACTCTTGAGTGTTGGTCACTGGTCGACCACTACTGCAGAGCTAAGGGGAGGCAATCCGTGACAGTTTGGGTATATATTGTTTCTTCTTCTATGTAGTACATTGCATATGTTGTTTTTCCAGACTATAAATTCTCTGGCGTTTGGTGTTGCGTTTTAATATATCTGTTGGTGGTGTATCTCTTGAGTATATCTACCGTCACCTTGTTGAGTTTTTAGATGTTTGTACTTTGATTTATTGTATGTTACCTTCTTATTTATTGTACTTGAAATATCTCACATATTTTTGTTGGGTATGCACTGCTATGTTAAAGTGCCATGGACTCCTTTGATGGTCCCGTGAAGGCTACTGATTCCTGCTTAGAAGAGAAAAAAAATTAATTATACTTAAACGAAAAATTAAAAATGTTACATTTTTAATTTTAGGTTATGTACACGTACCCCGTAGAATCCACTCACTGATTTAAGAATCCTTGAATTAGAAGGATCATTGATTCGTGTTTATATTTATGATATCGTGTATTGGTGCATTGTGTTTTCTTTAGATTTCGTTTGTTTTAATATAAATTTTTTTAATGCCCTAAAAGTTATAGAAACTTAGTGTCAGGCCTACCTTCCTTTATGAAGCATGAAACCATCACTCATGTAGCCGCCATACAGGAAGCATATAACAAAGCAATCATGTGGACCTACAGCGGTGATTTCTGTAACAATTATTTTTACGTGTTAAAGCTGCCAGCCTCACGCACAAACCCATATTAGTCTTTCTTCGTCGCCTCTGAGACTCCCAAGAACTATGCGGGGAAAGTCAGTATACGGTGTATACAGTTTTTAAAATTATTTACCTTACAGAAAGAATATGGCTAGTCTCCCTATCAACCTCATCACGTAAATATATTGCTACAGAGACCTGCACTACACGAGTTCGTACTTTGATAGAGGTTTTCCCATGGGAACGTCTGCAGTGATTGCTCCATAAAAGGTAGTCCCATAGTATACTGTTCAAAAAAAAAGAAACGCAACATTATTGCAGTGGTAATGGGCACCAAATTTCAAAATTGTACCAAAATTTTATTTTACGGAATTAATGTTTCAATCTTGGCATGAAGAAACTTTCAGACTTTAACAATGAAATGATGTTCATTAAATTTGGTTTGGACTTTTATTCTTTGCGACTGAGGCCTCCGTTTCAGTAAGGTGTATGACCTCCTCTGGCCTCTATCAGAGAACGACATCTCCTTGACATGGATCCGATTAGCCGTTGGATCTGTTGTTGTGGGATGGCTGCGCACTCTTCCCGCAGTGCAAGAGACAACTGTCGGAGATTGGCTGGAGCCACGTCTCGCTGGCGGAGTCGTCTGTCGAGTTCATCCCATAAGTGTTCTATGGGTTCATGTATGATGACATGGCTGGCCACGGAATGGTCTGGACGTTGTTGTCAGCGAGGAACTGGGTGGTGAGTTGTGCCTCATAAGGTCGAGCGTTATCCTGCTGAAAAATCGACCCTCGTGCAGCCAGAAGTGGAAGGACGTGAGGACGAAGAATTTCAGCGACGTATCGTTGGGCATTTAGGCGTCCTTCAATATGCACCAGGTCACTTCTTCCCATGAAGTTGATCGCCCCCCACATCAGTACACCTCCACCACCATGTGGAGGAGCCTCATCAACGCTGTTCTGGGCGTAGCGCTCATGGACTCTGCGGTAAACTCTTCTCCGTCTATCGTGTCGCTGGAGCACAAAAAATGATTCATCACTAAACCAAACCCGTCTCCAGTCATTCCCAACGGTCCATTGACGATGCTGGTGCGCCCACTGCAGTCGGTTCTGGCGATGCCGGTCCGTAAGAACAGGACCTCTGTAGGGTCTTCTAGCACAAAGACCAGAGTCGTGCAGCCGGTTCCTAACCGTTTGATCTGAAATTCGACGAGCTGCTGGCATTGACTGGACTGTGGAGGACGCAGATGCAAGTCGATTCCTGAGGTGACGCAGCCGTATAAAGCGGTCTTCGGCAGGAGTTGTGACTCTGGGTCTTCCACTACGCGGCCGGTCTGCCACTGAGCCAGTTTCTTTAAATCGCCTCCAAAGGCGACTAATGGTGCTTCTAACCACATTAAATTGTCTGGCCACTACACTTTGTGACTGTCCAGTCTGTAAACGTCCAATGATGATGAGTCGTTGTTCTGTGGTGAGATGAGCCATACTTCCGCATTGAATTTTCAACTGAATTTAATCGAGGAGCGTCAATCTTTTATAGGCATTCAATAATATGGTCAGAGAGTTTTGTGTTCAGTAAGTTTCACGGGATTCTCATGAACCTGTCACGAGTTATTGTCAAAAATGTTGTTTTGACCTTGACCTCTTTCATGACCTCACGAATCATGAGGTGAGTACAATTCAGATAACCACGAGAAGTTAATGACCAGATGGACACAGTCGATAGGTTGACTGATGTCCAATCAGCGAATATCTTTTATAAAAGTAACACCAAAAAAGTTGCGTTTCTTTTTTTGAACAGTATAGATACTGCTGTTGGGGGGAAGGGGGGGAGGGGGGAGGGGAGGGGGGGGGTGAAGCGTTAGAGACTTCACCATATTAGGTCCAGCTTTTTATGAGTGGTGACCAGTTTCCTTATTCGGTGCTTTTGTTTTCCCTAACTCGAGAGCAGAGCCAGGTGCCCATTTACAGCTAGGTAGATTTGAGCATGACGCTACTAGGTGTACGTTTCATTTGACGGAATGTGAAACGCTATTCCTACTTTTCTTGCAAAATGGAGGCTAAGCTCCGCCTCCCCCAATTTTCTTTGCATAGCGCGTAGATCCCGGCCTCATGAAATTTTCGAGTTATCGAGTGCGGAAGGAGACGTGGTAGAGATGTGTAAAGTCAGGCAAGTAACATAGCTCAGCGAAGGTTACCGATTCGTTGACCGGTATTTTTTTTGCACCGCAAATATCCAGAAGGACTTGGGAATAATATGCGGCGGGAAATATACTGCTTGACTTCCTGATAAAAATTTACACCATGATATTTAATATATGGTTCTGTGATGTCATCATCATGGTAGACGAGGTGAATAGTTGTATCTTATGAAGCAGAAAAATGTAAGTAACTCCACACGTTTATGAAATGGCGCTGTCAAACATCGTGGGAAGTAAAAGCAAATAGAAAACAACAACTATTTATTGTATCAAATTTCTCATTCTGTCTGTTCCTGACATTCAAGGCTCTGCTCTTACTCTTCTTGTTCATCTTCTTCGTAATGACTCCACCCATCGGTCGCTAGACAATTGTATTTCCGCGCAGAGATAAAAACAGAGTACTCGGATATAACAATGTCATACAGTAGTCCCATCCACCTGACACCAACTTCCTCGGGGACGCTACATACTGATAGCGTAGCTAAGGCTTTCGCGCGCGTTAAAGCCTGAAGGCAACAAAACTGTGACAGAATGTCTATTCTCTTTTCCTGATCTTCTCTCCTCTCCGAAATTATTAATCTACCTCTCATTTTACGTGCTGAATTCTGTGCGTCATTCATTGTTTACGCTTTCTTCCTTCAGTTCATGTCATGTATTGACCTAATTGACCGTCCCTTACTGATTATTTTAATCGCTGACGTGGTTATGTCAGTTTCCGGTTTGAAGTAGCAAGGCGGGTTAATTGAACAACCTTTGTGAGATTACACACCGGTGGGGCAATTTTGGCCTTAAGTAATGATGGTCAATTTCGTGTAGTGATACCAGGTGTTAATAGGAAGAGAACGACAGTGAATTGGAGCGCACACATTAAAACGTAAAAGCAGAGAGGCCACAGTCAGTTTGTCTTATCGCTAATACGGCTTTTGTTACCCCCGATTTTTTGTCTGGAATGGTATCAGAAAACCAGATTTAGTGAAATGGTTGATTACGATAAGTTGTCAATCTTAAAAGAGATTATCTGTAATAGATCTACGAAGTAGTGAGTGTAAACATGATAAAAATCAACGGAAGAGGCAAAACCTTATATGGTCTTGTAAGTCAAACATAAATTCGTAGATGACATGCAGAGAACATTAGTTTATTTTTGTCTTGAAGAAGATTCTAGATGAACAAGGGTAGTGGGAGATAGACCCCTACCAAAATCAGCAAGTTGTTTGCTGTTGGTTTGGCATTTGAGATGTTAAAATACAATACCTCTGACTGGACTTCATCTCCGCGTAGCAAAGTGGGCCGAGTGTTGCTTAAAATCAACAACATTTTAAGATTACCGCACTGCTAATTCAACTCTTCAAGAAGGCAGTTCAGACAAACCAGGATAAAGAATAGAATCAGGATTCTAATTTAAAGGACGGACAGCGTATTTTAGCATCTTCTGGACTTAAAATGGAAATAGGCAGCTTAATTGTGATAAAGCAAAAAAGCATCATGACGTATCGAGAAATTCATCATCGTCAGTGGACAAATATGTGAGGGTTTGTCACAGTGACTATTAATTTATTTTTTATCATCACGTCCGATTCTTCTTAATACTCTTAATGTTCTAGTTTCCTTGTCATTTTATATTTTCTTTCCTACCTTCGTGGCCCTATTCTTTCACCTTTTCAAACCCCACCCGCGGTTTGTTTACGTTCTGGCCTTCAACGGTCAGCGTAGCGGTAACGTAATGTTATCTAAACGCACCTGTGGTTCGTTTGACCAGAAAAACATTCCTCTGGCTGCTTTAAGTCTTTGATAAGAGAACCTGGTTCTCTTCGTCCCCAAATAACTTCGTCTGGTGTAGTTCTGGGTTATGAAAACCTCGCACTTAGGAGCGGCCAGCAAGAGAAATAGACAGAGTTCCAGCCCCTCACGCACTTAGAGGTCACCAACGTTTAGCACCAACAAGGAAAGTTTTGTAGTCATATTCCCTCACCTTGAAGGATCTACATGTAAGACACTTTTCTGGAGCTAGCGCCTTTGGTCCCACGAAAGCGGACAGGCTGTCGCTCAGTTTGTTTATTTGGTCAGCAGGAGAGATAGACAGCGTCTTCCAGCCCCTCACGCAATTAGAGGTCACCAACGTTTAGCACCACCAAGGAAAGTTTTGTAGGCTTATTCCCTCGCCTTGAAGGATCTACATGTAAGAGACTTTTCTGGAGCTGGCACATTTGGTCCACGAAAGCGGACAGACTGACACGCAGTTTTATTCATTTGGTAAACCAGAGGTAAATAGAGTCTTCCAGCCCACCTCGCGCAATTAGAGGTCACCAATGATAGCACCAACAAGGAAAGTTTTGTAGGCTTATTCCCTCGCCTTGAAGGATCTACATGTAAGACACTTTTCTGGAACTATTACATTTGGTCCAACGAAAGCGGACGGGCTGACACTCAGTTTATTCATTTCTCTGTGTTCTACAGGTTTTTTGATCGGTTGTGTGTGTGTGTGTTGTTGGTGTATTTGGCATATTTTGATTATTGATGATTATTGATGAGTATTATGCTGTGTATGATGAGATGCATTATTTTCCATGCTTTTCTTCTTTAATAAAGTTTACACATTTATTAATGCGCTGTTCACGACCCTTCCATCCATAATTAACTTGTTTTAGCTCTTTACTATAATCTCTATGTTTGATAAGAGAAAAGAGTGAGAGCAGGAGGTGCTTAGACAGTAAAAGTGAGTTGAGGCTTGGAGAGCGAGATCATTTTGATAAATCTTCTTCCAGTTTGTCTCAAGTCTACCTCCTATTACACTTTATCTATGTGTAAGCTATAACTCTGTCAGTCCACTATCCCTTGTCGATTTCACTACAATTGTCCAACTCGACAAATACTCTACACTTTACTCAACTCACGACAGGGTTAATGAAAGCTTCTGCCATCAATGGTACCTATACCTTGTAGCGGTATGGCAGCTTGTGTACCCTGACAATCCCCAGAGCTATGCCAGTGGGAGATTTACTCCTGGTAGGTTCAACCAAGCTGGACTGGTCTGCGTGGGTAGGGGTCAGACAAAAGCTGGTACCCTGGTCCTCCAGGTTGGGGGTTTTAGCACAGGGCCGACACCTGTCTATGTTTAAAAAAATCGCACATGTTACGGAAACAACAATAAATGGAAAAACTTTGCTGCAGGACGGACATCCGGAGTCTCAGGCTTGTATGACTGACAGTGGTGAAAGCCGAAAGAAAGCCACTGGCATGAAAACGGATGCCCCGACCGCAAAACACGAAACCAGAATTGGTTTTTGGAACGTCAGAACTATGAATGAGGCAGGAAAGCTGAGACAAATCACAACAGAGATGAGGAACTACAAGATACATATCCTGGGAATAAGCGAGAGCAGATGGACAGGTAAGGGGAGAATAAAAACAGCTACAGGGGAAACAGTACTTTATTCTGGCAGAGAGGATGGTCAGCAAAACGAAGGTGTAGCCATTATCCTGAAGAAAGGAATGGAAAGGTCTTTACTGGAATGGAAACCCATCAACAACAGACTGATAAGAGCAAGACTGAGAGGGAGGTTCACCAACACCACAATTATACAATGCTATGCACCAACAAACGACAGCGATGAAGAGATCAAGGACGAGTTCTATCAACAGGTACAAAAAGAAATGGAAACTACACCCAGGTACTATCTCATTATAGTAATGGGAGACCTAAATGCGAAAGTGGGAGCACACAATAATTATAACGAAAGAGTAATGGGGAAATGCGGCAGTCGAACAGCAAATGAGAATGGGGACAAATTAATAAGCTTCTGCAGGATTAACAACCTGGTCATTGGAGGAACACTTTTTCCACACAAGGAAGTGCACAAGTTAACATGGGAATCACCAAACGGACGAGACAGAAACCAGATAGATCACATAATGATCAATGGTAGATGGAGACATGCACTACAAGACGTGAAAGTAAGAAAAGGCGCAGATGTGGGAAGTGATCATCACCTAGTAGTAGCAAGACTGAAAGTGAAACTCAGAGCTGCTGGACCAGTTGCAGACAAACAGAAAAGATACAACATCACGAAACTGAAGGATCCCCTCACCAGAAAAGCTTTCGTGGTCGACGTAAAGAGAAGATATGAGATTATCAAAAGCCAGGAAAGAACAGAGACTGATGATGTTGACCAGAGATTCAACACCATCTCAACAATATACAAGGAAAGCAGCAAGTCATGCTTAGGATTCCAGGAAAGAAAGAGCCAAGACTGGATAACACCAGAAACGCTAAATACCATAGCGAAGAGAAAGGAAATGAAAAGAAAGAAAACAGAAGCTAAGTCTCCCAGGTTAAAGGCAATATATAGTGAACAGTACAGTCAGCTGGACAAGGAAGTTAAACGTCAAACCCGTGCTAACAAAAGGACATTTCTGGATGACCTTGCAAGACAGGCAGAAGAGGCAGCACTGAGAAATGAACAAAGCACAGTATACAAAATAACTAAAATCATCAGTGGAAAACGAGGTGCAAACAATATTACATTAGTAAGAGATAAGCACGGAAATCTCATCACGACAGTAGAGGGACAGGAAACAAGATGGGCAGAGCATTTCAGAGAAATTCTGAACAAAGAACCACCAGAGAGAAAACAGAAGCTAAGTCTCCCAGGTTAAAGGCAATATATAGTGAACAGTACAGTCAGCTGGACAAGGAAGTTAAACGTCAAACCCGTGCTAACAAAAGGACATTTCTGGATGACCTTGCAAGACAGGCAGAAGAGGCAGCACTGAGAAATGAACAAAGCACAGTATACAAAATAACTAAAATCATCAGTGGAAAACGAGGTGCAAACAATATTACATTAGTAAGAGATAAGCACGGAAATCTCATCACGACAGTAGAGGGACAGGAAACAAGATGGGCAGAGCATTTCAGAGAAATTCTGAACAAAGAACCACCAGAGATAAAATTGAAAGTTCCTGAGGCTGAAAATGATCTAGATGTTAATACAGACATCCCACGAAAAGAAGAAATCATCACAGCAATCAAAGGGTTAAAGAATGGAAAAGCTCCTGGTCATGATAACTTAAATGCAGAGCTATTTAAGACAGACCCAGAGCTAGCAGCAGAACTATTAGAACCACTATTTGCACAAGTCTGGAAAACAGGGACAACACCAACAGAGTGGAGAAAAGGAATAATTGTCAAATTGCCCAAAAAGGGAGATCTTGCAGACTGCAATAATTGGAGAGGAATAACTCTTCTCTCAGTTCCCAGCAAAATACTAGGCAGGATAATTATACAGAGAATCTCAAAAGCAGTAGACCACAAACTGAGGAAAGAACACGCAGGATTTAGAAAGAACAGAAGATGTGTAGATCATATATTTACCCTCAGGAACATTATAGAGCAGTGCTCAGAATGGCAAAGACAGCTGTACATTAATTTCGTTGATTTTGAAAAGGCTTTTGACAGTATACATAGGGACAGTTTATGGAAAATACTGAGGGCTTATGGAATTCCAAGCCGCATAGTGTCAATTATAAAAAGCCTTTATGCCAACTTTACGTGTAGCATTGGGCAGAGCAACCTAACCTTTGAAGTGAAGACAGGAGTACGTCAGGGATGCCCTTATCAACCACTCTATTCTTAACAGTCATAGACTTGGTGATGCGCCAGACAACAGAGGGCAATCCAAGAGGAATAAGATGGACTACATTTTCTACTTATACCAGAGTTGCGTGCTTTCTGTGCTTCTCTATGGTGCGGAATGCTGGAGAGTCACAGAAAAGGAAATGTCAAAATTGTCCTCTTTTCACACAACATGCCTAAGAAAAATTCACCGCATCTTTTGGCCGAATACCATCACCAACCAAGATCTGCTTACTCGTAGCAAGCAAGAGGACATGCACACCATCATAGCTGGCAGACGCTGGAGCTGGGTTGGTCATGTCCTCAGAATGCCATCACAAGAACAGCTATGCTTTGGACCCCTGAAGGAAAGCGAAAGAGAGGCCGACCAAAAACAGCTTGGCGGAGGACCGTGGAGGCTGAGATGCAAAGAATGAACCAGAGTTGGGGCACTGTACGAAGGATGGCCACCGACCGTGCAAAGTGGAATCAATTTGTTGTTGCCCTACAAGACGCCACTAGGCGTGATGGCCACTGACTGCTTTGACGGTCGGTGGTTAAGGATCGAAGAAGAGAAAGAACATTTTCTACATTGGAAGATCTGGAATATGCAGATGACATTGCACTGCTAGCACATTCACATCAACACATCCAGGAAAAAACGGATAGACTTAATAAGTATAGCCAGCAGATGGGCTTGAACATCAACCTAAAGAAGACAGAGGTCATGACGCTCAATGTGAGCATCCCTGAGCCCATATCAGTAAGGAATCAGCAATTGGAACAGACAGATGCCTTCACATACCTAGGATGCATAGTAACACCAGATGGCGGAGCAAGCAAAGACATCAACAACAGAATGAACAAAGCAAGGACAGCCTTTTTTAGTCTAAACAACATCTGGAAGTCCTCTCAGTACAGCACAAGCACAAAATTATGATTATATCAGAGCTGTGTGCTTTCTGTGCTTCTCTATGGCGCGGAGAGCTGGAGAGTTACAGAGAAGGAAATGTCGAAATTGTCCTCTTTTCACACAACATGCCTAAGAAAAATTCTCCGAATCTTTTGGCCGAATACCATCACCAACCAAGATCTGCTTACTCGGAGCAAGCAAGAGAACATGCACACCATCATAGCTGGCAGACGCTGGAGCTGGGTTGGCCATGTCCTCAGAAGATGCCATCACAAGAACAGTTATGCTATGGACCCCTGAAGGAAAACGAAAGAGAGGCCGACCAAAAACAACTTGGCGGAGGACTGTGGAGGCTGAGATGCAAAGAATGAATCATAGTTGGGGCACTGTACGAAGGATGGCCGCCGACCGAGCAAAGTGGAATAAATTTGTTGTTGCCCTACAAGACGCCACGAGGCGTAATGGCCACTGACTGCTTTGACGGTCGGCGGCTAAGGATCAAAGAAGAAGAAGAATGAAAACTCAGGAAAATATGAGATGAACGTTATTAAAACCTGTATAAAAAAGACAACATACAAATTTTGCACCGTTGTTGTTGTTGATTAACTAGGGCTGCTGAGCTCGTCGCTCTTTAGAAGTCAATGCCTAGCCGAAGAACCTGCATGTGTTCTGTAGCTGTTGGGTGGTGCTGTATAGGGTGTTTTTGTTGGGGAGTCCGGCAATAGCTGTTGTCTCTCTGTGGAGAGTCCTGGGCAAGTGAGCAGCACATGTTGAACTGTCTCATACGGATGGGTAAAGTTGCGGCAATTAGGCTCATGTGTGGGGTTTGATTTGTTTAAGTGCTTGTTAGTCTGGTGTGTTCTGTTCTTAGTTGGAAGATTGTGCTCTGCTCCTTACGTCGTAGGTTATTAATGTTGTCATTTTTGTTGGGATGGGCCATTTTTTTTATACAATGCACGTCCAGTAGACCCTTTTGCTCATCGGTTCAGCCATTCCTCTTTGAAGTTGTTTTGGAGTATTCGTTTAGGTGTCTGCATGTTTGTTGGAGTGATTGTTTGGACCATGCTTGCTCCTAGTTTTGCTAGTCTGTCTGCTTTATCGTTGTCTGGTATGTCTGTGTGCCCTGGTATCCACTGGAGAGTGACTCTGATGTATTTTGTTAGCAGACTGTCAATTGTTTCGGCCAGCTGTATTATTTCTTTAATTTTCAGTTTGGAGATATTCTTCTAAAGCCTGAAGTGCTGATTTTGAATCGGTGAAGATTATGATATCATACGGCATATGGACTTCTTGTTTGAATAGGCTGCCTGTTGCTGTGAGTGTGGTGATTATTGCTGTAATCTCTGCTTGGTAGTTGGTACAGAATTCTCCACACGGTTCATATATTTCTAGTGTGCTGCCTTTTGGGTATTTCACATACGCTCCGAGTCCAGCATTTATGGTGGCCTTGAATGCTGAGCCATCTGTGTATAATCTGTCACTCCCTCAATTTTCTATAGCTGGTCTCTTCCATTCAGAGTTTATATGCCATTGTTACCGGCCAACCTTCCCTACATGCCGACACCAACTTATTCTTCGGCATCTCGATTATCTTCCTTCACAATTGCTTTTATAACGATGACTTTTGGTTTACTTTTCGTTTTACAGTAGTGTTTCGGGTTACGAACAAAGTTACATTCTTAATGGCGTTCGTAGCCCGATTGTCAACTGTCGTGAAGTGGTCTGATTCACAACACGTCATTCTGAGTAACTGTGACTCAAACCGCGCGCCATACTTTGTGAGAACTGCATGATACACGGACCAATCAGAAGGTACCTTTATGCAGTGTTTACTAAAGCATTAGACAGTCAAAATGGCCAGTCCTATTTTGTGCAAACCAGTTGAGATTGGAATTTAACTACAGCTTTAGGAAAGAAGTACCACCTGGAAGAGGTCACTAATGCAATACTGGGAATGTTGCTCTACACGTCTGTGCAGAGACTTCCACGAATAGTAATATAGGAAGGGAGAAATCTCTGGTTGAATGCATCGAGACCTCAGGTTAGTCCATAATTTTGCTGTTTAGAGTACGCATAGAATAAAATGCACTTAGGAAGGTAAAAGACTATTAGCTAGGAAGATGTAGAATAATACAGGGTGTGTTTTAAGCTTTAGATGAAGGAAATCGCTTCAGGAATAATGAAGATAAATGAAATATTAGTTTTCCTGATTTGTACACATAGGCAGATTTTACATACATTTTCGGAACACAAAATACAAGTTGGGTAGTAAGCTCCCTCTGGCGTCCGACCTTGGGAACGTGCCCTCAATAGAAAAGCAGGCTATAAGAATTCAAAAATGCAGTGAGCATCAGCGTGTTAATGCAGATTGCCTTTGCCTTTTGTATCTGAGAGCAGACTAATAGATACCCATTAACAGCTCGACTGTATGTGCCTGAGGGTAAGAAAGAATATATATATGTATATAATTATATGTACTTCTATTGATTAATTCACTTGTGCGTTAGGAAATGTGTAGATGTGTTTTGAACTACTGTGTAAATTTCTGGAGGCAAAAGCCAGCCTTGTGAATATTCAAAATAATTGAGAATGGTGGCAAAAGTGTGCTTGTAGGTTTAGAAAAGCATTTAAAGAATTATTTCTTGATGGAATGGACCACACACCAGGAACATCAGGAAGGATGAAAGCGATTGTTTAAGCTATTACTTAGTATTTTATACAAGACCTAATCATTGTATGGAGGCGGATCAAGGACAAATGGCTCTAACTAAGGATTTAGAAGAAAATTGTAGTCAGTGAACTGGATTTGGTTGTTACTGTTATAATATGTCCTGTGCATCTGCTAGCACACTGTCTGAAACTGTCTATCATCCCCAACCTTTGTGATAGTGGGATAGTGATGGACAATATAGGGGTTACATCTAATATGTTTCAGGTTATATCATGTCAACCCAACTACTCAAAAAAGAGTCAGCCAGTACTGAAGTTACTACTGGTGCAAGTGCCTTTTTAGTTCAGAGGGCCAGTCATCAAGTACCTACTACCTGGAGGAAGTTCAACTAATTTTTCCTTCCAGGACAAGAGTGGAACGAGCTTCATCCTAACAGATGAGTTGCAAAACAAGGCAACTGTAGAGTATCCGGGTCACACCACAATTATAGACAATACTAGTTAATGATGACACCTGTTTGGACATAATTAAAGCCAGTGTAGACAATCATTCATTAACTGTGAGAGTAGATGAGTTTTAAGAGATAAATCTTATACAACCAGAAGGAGTCCAACCAAGCAAGAACCTTCTACACATTTAGAGACCTTTTAATTCGTTGGAACAAAATTTTTTAGGTTTTATTTATTTACTGTTGTAATTGAATTTGATGTCATTGAGAGGTTTTCAAACAGAAAAGAAAAACCTGTACAAATAAATTGTAAATATTTACAAGCAGACTTACTTAAATTATTTAAGTTAAGTTCAAGTTCTTGTTGGTAAATAGTTTAGTTAATACCCCTAGCAGAGCTACTAACATAATCATAGGAGGATCTTGAGAAGGAGCCCATAGGAATCTAGGAAAATACAATATCATCATCCCTAGAAATTTATACAGCTTGATCTTACCTTTGATGTCTATACACCCTTATTCTTTTCAGAAAAGGGGGTATTTCTTATAAGACCAGTCTCTTATCTGGCACTATCCTGGTATCACCTGATACAACTTTGTGTCCAGGATATCTTATAAATTCAATAATAATCAACCCTCTCGTGACATCAACGTAAATCCGAATCTGTACGTTAAGTAGAAATTCACAAGTGTAAAAATAATGCTTTATCACACTTATTTTTACTGACAAAAATGTTTAATGCGTACTGATAAAACAGTGTATTAAAATAGAGTAAATTACAAATACACAAGCATTTCAAACTTGAAAAATGTTCATATCTGGTTGGTTGATTGCATCCAATTTCTGATACTGTCTATTGATGACCTTCAAGGTTCTGATCTTACTCTTTTTGTTCATGTTCTTTGTAATGACTCCACCCATTGGTCGCTCTACAATTGCATTTCCGCGTAGAGATACAACAAAGTGCTCTGATATAAATATGACATACTCTACCCTTTCGGCAGTTTCGATAATAATAGACCCTTCAGTCATAGCTGACTATGGGAATGCGCTCCTAAGGTTTTAGTCCTCATCTGCTTCTTTTCCTGTTGTTCCTTTCGACGCTTTCTTGTCTCTTCTGCTTGCCGTGAGAGCTTCTTTTCGCCCAATCTGAGGTGGCGCTGTAGAGAGCATTGCCACTAGGTGTGATCGGCAGCTTCATCCTCCCAGGTTGCTGGATTTGTGTCCAGTGTCCTCATGTCTCTTTTGCGCACATCTTTCAACCTCAGCTGCGGTCGTCCAACTGTTCTTTTGCCATCTGCCAGTTGTCCGTAGAAGATATCTGTGGGATGCGACCATCTTCCATGGGACGGACATGGTCAAGCCAGCGTGTTCTGCACTGTCTAAGCGGTGTATACATGCTCTGAAAGCCAGCACATGACAAAACCTTGACATTTGTCACTTAAACCTTCCAAGAAATACCGAGGATATGGCGTAGATACCGTAGGTGGAAGGTATAGAGTCTTCTTTCTTGCTTGGCATAGGTTGTCCATGTCTCGCTGCCATATAGAAGTGTGCTGGTAACGCAGGCGTTATATACCACTGCTTTAGCCTTCGTTGTGAGTATAGAGTTTCCCCAGACACGAGGCGGGCAAATGTGACTGCAGCTTTACCAATGCGGCTGTAAATTTATGTGTCCAGAGAGAGTTTGTTGTTGATGGTAGATCCCAGTATGTGAAGTGGTGCACCACGGCAGTTTCGATAAATATATATTATGGAGTTGGAGAAGTTGCTATTGGTGTCTTATCAGATACTTCCTTTTTCCCCCTAGTAAATTTCTTTCTACCATCGAATAGATTCTGTAAAAGGTAGGTTTATATCCGATCCCGTATCACGCCCATTGAGGCATATTGGGAGTATGGTGTTAGGCCCATATTTTCTTGACCATTGGCACACTAGGTGTCAACATCACGCCAGCCGCATTAACCTTCCCAGAGTTGCTCTGGTACCCAATTCATGAGGCTGGGTCGACCCCGGAGCTGTTTGTGGTCTAAAAAATCTCACCTCAACTGGGGATCGAACCATGAACCATTGAGCTAGGAAGCCAGTGCACTAACCACTGCACTACCACAGAATAGCCTCTGTGACACCTCTATATTGGTGAACCTCTTGGCATTAAATTCTTCCTCTTCAAGTTTTGCCATCCCTGCTACAAATACACGAAAGGCATCAGCTGTGAAATGCCTTGGTTCTGGAGTTAGTATGACAGAAAATTGAACAAGCGAGCTTTGTATTGAAAAGTGAACGGGAAAACACATAGTCTCATTAGCATATTAAGCTAGTGCGAGAGACAGTGACCTCCAGGTTAACGCCTTGTTCAAGGGAAACAATACTACAATGTAATTTTTGCAGGCGCCCTCATTCAATGTGGTTAACAGCTTACAGATTAATCTGAGAAATACGTGATTTTGCCCTAACTTGAACAAAGGAATACAAAAGATTTTCAAAGGGTTAAGAATTGGGCACGCAGGCCCTTCTGACATTCTGCCCTTCCTCTCTCTCTCATCATGTATACTATATCCTTTCATCCTCACATTTACTTTAAGCATTATTAAGGCATTTATCATTATAAAAGTAATATTCTTCTTCTTCTTCTTTGATCCATAACCGCCAACCGTCAAAGCAGTCAGCGGCCATCACGCCTGGTGGCGTCTTGTAGGGCAGCAACAAATTGATTCCACTTTGCTCGGTCGGCGGCCATCCTTCGTACAGTGCCCCAACTGTGGTTCATTCTTTGCATCTCAGCTTCCACCGTTCTCCGCCAAGTTGTTTTTGGTCGGCCTCTCTTTCGCTTTCCCTCGGGGGTCCATAGCATAGCTGTTCTTGCGATGGTATCAGGATCCCTTCTGAGGACATGGCCAACCCAACTCCAGCGTCTGCCAGCTATGATGGTGTGCATGTCCTCCTGGTTACTCCGAATAAGTAGTTCTTGGTTGCTGATGGTGTTTGGCCAAAAGATTCGGAGAATTTTCCTTAGGCAGATTGTGTGGAAGGAGGACAGTTTCGACATTTCCTTCTCTGTTACTCTCCAACATTCCGCACCATAGAGAAGCACAGAAAGTACGCAGCTCTCATACAGTCTTAATTTGGTGTTTGTGCTGTACTGGGAAGACTTCCAAATGTTGTTGAGAATAGCAAAGGCTGTTCTCGCTTTATTCATTCTGTTGTTAATGTCCTTGCTTGTTCCGCCGTCAGGTGTTACTATGCTTCCTAGGTAAGTAAATGTGTCTGTCTGTTCTAACTTCTGGTTCCTTACTGTTATTGGCTCAGGATTGCCCACATTTAGTGTCATGACCTCCGTCTTCTTCAGATTGATGTTCAGGCCAACCTGCTGGCCATACTTATTCAGTCTATGAGTTTTGTCTTGAATGTGTTGGTGTGAATGCGCGAGCAGTGCAATGTCATCTGCATATTCCAAATCTTCCAGTGTAGAAAACATTGTCCATCTAATTCCTCTTGGACTGCCCTCTGTTGTCTGGCGCATCACCCAATCTATGACTGTCAAAAATAATGTTGTTGATAAGGGGCATCCCTGTCGTACTCCTGTTTTCACTTCGAAAGTTACATTACTCGATCCAACACTGCACGTAAAGTTAGAATAGAGGCTTTTTATAATGGAAACAATGCGGCTGGGAATTCCATAAGCCCTCAGAATTTTCCATAGGCTGTCCCTGTGTATGCTGTCGAAAGCCTTTTCAAAATCAACAAAGTTAATGTACAGCTGTCTCTGCCATTCTGAGCACTGCTCTATAATGTTCCTGAGGGCAAATATATGATCTGCACATCTTCTGTTCTTTCTGAAACCCGCTTGTTCTTTCCTCAGTTTATGGTCAACTGCTTTTGAAATTCTCTGGATGATTATCCTGCCTAGTATTTTGCTGGGAACTGAGAGGAGGGTAATTCCTCTCCAGTTGTTGCAGTCTGCAAGGTCACCCTTCTTGGGCAATTTGACAATTGTTCCTTTACTCCACTCTGTTGGTGTTGTCTCAGTTTCCCAGACTTGTGCAAATAGTGGTTCTAATAGTTCTGCTGCTAGTTCAGGGTCTGTCTTGAATAGCTCAGCATTCAGATTGTCATGACCAGGCGCTTTTCCATTTTTTAGCCCTTTGATAGCTGTGATAATTTCTTCTTTTCGTGGAATGTCTGTATTTACGTCTAAGTCACTTTCAGCCTCAGGAACATTCAGCTGAGTCTCTGGTGGTTCCTTATTCAGTGTTTCTCTGAAGTGCTCTGCCCACCTTGTTTCCTGCCCCTGTGCTGTGGTGATGAGATTTCCTTGCTTGTCTCTTACTAACGTTATGTTGTTTGCACCTCGTTTTCCACTGATAGCTTTAGTTATTTTATAAACTGTGCTTTGTTCATTTCTCAGTGCTGCCTCTTCTGCCTGTCTTGCAAGGTCATCCAGAAATGTCCTTTTGTTAGCACGGGTTTGACGTTTTACTTCCTTGTCCAGCTGACTGTACTGTTCACTATATATTGCCTTTAACCTGGGAGACTTAGCTTCTGTTTTCTTCCTTTTCATTTCCTTTCTCTTCGCTATGGTGTTTAGCGTTTCTGGTGTTATCCAGTCTTGGCTCTTTCTTTCCTGGAATCCCAAGCATGACTTGCTGCTTTCTTTATATATTGTTGAGATGGTGTTGAATTTCTGGTCCACATCGTCGGTCTCTGTTCTTTCCTGGCTTTTGGTAATCAGATATCGTCTCTTTACGTCGACCACAAACGCTTTTCTGGTGAGGGGGTCCTTAAGTTTCGTGATGTTGGACCAGTTGCAGTCAAAAAGTAATATTACATTTGCAATAATCATCATAATTAAAGTATGTTTTTAAAATAAAATAAAAACTAATAATAATAATAATGAATTTAAAAAAAAATAAATTTAAAAAAAAAAACAACAAGACATAAAAATCGAATTCTTCGTACAGTAAATTAGTGATTTGAGACATATTCAGAGGTATGTTATAAGAACTCGTGAAATATTCAAACGGTGTTCAACTGAATGACTCAGGGACTTTTTTTTTTAGGTTCATCAAGATGAGGTGGGGTAAACAGTTACTTTCCTCGCTGTCTTTGCATCCCAAACTCAAGACCAGAATCAGACTAGGTAGATAGTTAGATAGACATATATGAAAGCAATTAATTTGCCAAGTGTTGAAAATCGGGCACAGTCCCCTCTTGCATTCTTCCTTCCTCTTGCTCATCTTTTATTACTGTTACTCAAACATTCTCCAGCGTACTGAAAGTATCAATTTAAGGGCAGTGCAACATTACAAGGAAGTATAACAACATACATTAACAGTACCTGATCATAAAATTAAGAATATAAGTTATTAAGAATATAATATTAAGAATAAGTATATTGTAATGAAAACTAGATCATCAGAGCCTCCATACAGTATATTAGATAAAAGTACAACACAATCAGTTAGGGTGGCATATAATCAACACTCATTAAGTATTTGAACAGTATATGAGTAAGGACTGTGCATGTTTTTCAGGTCATTGGGAAGATTGTTCCAAAGATGAGCAGCTGAGTAAGCCAAACTAGTCTTAAATAGGTCTAGCTAGGCTTGGGTACCTGTAATTTGTTTAAGCGCTGGCTACGCCTTTCATTATATTTTAAAAGCGGCCAAAGATACTTTGGAGCATTCTGTGATAGGATTTTGTGAATAAATTTCCCTTTGTTAAATAGGAAGCGCTTCCTGAGGGGTAATATTTGAAGATAATTATATAAATCCGTACTGAGACAACTTTAGAGGAGAAAAAGAACAATGTAACACAAGAAATTAAATTTCGTACTAATAAGAGGACAATTAAGAATACATAAAGGAAAACCCCTACTGTAAACCAATGGGAGAAGTCATAATATTAGTGAAGAAATTTAAAGAATTAGAATACCACTAATTCTCAATACGAATATTGTGAAATGAATATTATGGACCCTACAAATTTAGAGATACGTAAAGAAGGATTGCTTTTTTGCCTCGTATTGGCGAGGCGCATAATGTTCAACCTAGACACAGGGTCCGTTGGTTATATGAGGGCGCATGTCCAAATAGAAAAGACCTCGTGTTCTGGGTCAGTGGTATGACTGATGCGTGCCATAAAGGAACAGAAAAGTCCTATAGAAATAATGATGTTGAGAGGAACAAATGAAGATTTAGTTTTAGTCACAGAGTATTGCTGACTCTGAAATACAACAATGGCAATAAACAGTCATTCACAACATCAATTCACACACACATTTCTATAGATGAGTACATATACTACTGGACAAAAGTTAAGGGCCGCCATTCAGTTTAGACAAGGTTTATATAATTCTTCGCGAGCAGGGTCGATTTTCCAACTGTCCAGTAGCTTGAAATTTCTCAAGAAGTCTCTGAATGGTAGAGTGGGACACTGCTAAACGTCTTGCAACATGACGAACAGATTGACCATCCTGAATCCATGCCATGGCTCGACCACGGTCTACAGTGCTGAGACTTCTCCTTGGTGGCATGGCTAATGCAGTGATCATTTTGACCACTTGTCATACTGATTTATTGCATACCAACGGTGAACACTCTTTACCGATGATCATTTTCCACGTGCATTCAAATTCAACTCACTTTTTCACCTTTTGAACTAGTGGAGCGTGTTGCAAAAACCACGAGTTTTTGCAGCAACAATGGCAATTTTCACGTGTGGGATAAGTGACCCAGTTTTTGGGCATTTAAAAAAAATTAACCTAGTGCACACAGAAATGTATACACATTTCTCTGAGCTCAATTTTAATGACATTTTCACTTGTCTTTAGAGTTTGCCAATCAATTATATAAACCTTGTCTAAACTGAATGGTGGCCCTTAACTTTTGTCCAGTAGTATAGATAAAAAGTATGATTGTTCGTCTGGCAACGGCCAAATTATTACACTACTTTTTACACAATACTGTCGTTTCACCTTTTTTCACTCCATTAACGTAAGAGTGTATAATTTTTGTTTACTGTTTGGTTTTATTCACTTTGAAATTTTCACTTCATATAGATGTTGTTAAGCATCAATATAGTTTCAAAACATTACTGTGTATATATAATGCCAAGGGTTGCAATAATTATATTTTTCTTACTGTAATGTCATTAGTCGTTTTTTTTTTTTTATGCACGGCCTTGTTTTCTATATAAAAATTTATGGTTATAATTCCTCAATTTTTTATTTAGTCTCTTAGCATATGAATTGAGATGCTTTTTGCCACAATTTGTTTAGTTACATTGTTTTTATATTGAAATGTTTAGCTTTGGTAAATATTTTGTGGTTGGGACAAGTAATGTGACAGAAAAGAGAATGCACGAGCTTTGTCTTAAAAGGTGAACGGGCACACACATAAGCTCAGTAGCTTATTAAGCTACTGTGTGAGACAGTGACCTCCAGATTAACCTCTTGTTGAAGGGAAACAAATTACTACAATGTAATTTTTGCAGGCCGGCATCATTTAGTGTCATTAACAGTAGACAGATTTATCTGAGAATGACGAGATTTTGTCCTTACTTGAACAAAGGAATACAAGAAAGTGACCAGAATTGACTAGACTTTTATTAATGACATGGGTGGTTTAGGTATGCAGGGTGAACATTTCTGGTCTCAGTAAGATCTTGCCAACTTAGCTGGTTTATAGCCTAAACTGGATAAAAAAATAAGTAAGCGGCACAGAGATGTATGACAGGGATTTGACCTAAGTAAAGTTGTCATTAGTGATTTTTTTTTTTTTTTTTTGGAGGACAAATGCCTACATCACAGGCTAATGTAACATCATACATGTAGTACTATTTGTTCTCCGGTCAACTAATCTGGGTTGATACTGAACATGAAATTTATATGACTGTCACAATGGCTATAGCTTAAATCCATACTAATTTGCAATGGGTGTCTCCTCTTCCTGCACGTTTTATTATTTCCACTTTTCCATTCATTGTAATTTGTTTCCTTTTCTTAGCATCAAGCATCCGATTGATAGAGTGGTTAGAGCATTGGTCTCTTGCGGCAAAGATGTCGGGTTCAAATCACGGTGCTGACACGCTACAGTATACCAAGCTGTAAATGAGTACCTGACTCTGCTCTCTGAGTTAGGGAAGTAAAAGGCAGCGAGGATTGGAACTGGTCACCCCACCTCTCCATGCTGGACCTAGTATGGTGAAGTCTGTAACACTTCACTCCCCTATGGCATTATCTGCTACGGAACTACCTTTACCTTTCTTAGCATCACCATAAAAAAATTTGTTTTAAAACACAAGTCGAAGATCGCAAGACAACAGGGAACGAGAGTACAAGTCCACTTAAAGTAACGATCTACTTCATAGCCACCCAGCTCTCTAAAGAGCTACCTTGATACGATCATGACTGTTTTCAGATTTCAGAGTGTTTAGAATCTGGAATAAGTGCAGCCTTATTATAACTTTTATCTCTGCCAGACAATCTGCTTCCTGTAAATACAGAGCGGTAGAAAATTCAAATAAAGTTACATTTTACTAAATGTTAACTTCACTTCAAACAAAAGATTACTTTCTGTATTATGCAGTTCACCAATAAAATTAATTTTAGTAAGCTAGCTTGGGGTTTTCACTCACATTACCAGGATGTCTTTGTTTTGCAATCCCCAGGGTAAGAGAAGCAGAGGTAGACTGAGAAACACACAGAGAAGAGAACTGGAGACAGAAATGATAATGATGAGGAAGACCTTGAGTTGATGTCATGTGACAAGTGGACTTGGCATGTCTGTTGAAGGCTTAAGCTACTTACTACTTAGGCAGCTTAAAGGGTAATGAATAAATAAATGTGAGTTTTATCCTAACCTTAACGAGCCAGTAAAATGATTGTGTAATGACTTTATTTTTGCTCACTATTTCAGGTTTTTGAGTGTTATTGCTCACTACTTCAGGTGACATATCCAATCAGGAGACTGCTAACAACTCCTTTCAATGCTAATCAGTTTCTCGTATGACAGCATTTTCACGGCCACTCCCAACAATTCATACACTGATATCTGGCACACACTCAAACCAACCACTTTTTTTCACAACAAAAAGAACACAATCCTTTTCTGGTATTATTACATATTTTAGTGACATAGGGCGTCATTGCATTCCATTAAAAGTGTACATTCAATACTGAAAAAAAAAAGCTAAAAATACCTTGCTTGAACAACTTTATTGTATTTAATTCAACTTTCACAAAATTTATTTATCCACTAGTCTATATCTGCTCTTCCCCTACTCACCCAACCTCTGTCTGCAAGTCTACAGGACTGGATAGCTACAGCCACAGCATTGCAGTTTTTGCCTTCTTCACAGCACTAGCCACAACATTTTACAACGAAAGGTTTGTTAAAGCATTTAAAAAACAATGCACTAGAAAAATCTATCAGTACTATCATCAAACTGCTCATCTGGTATTCTGAAATATTAGTAAACAAAGACATTTTCAAAATCAAACTTAAGCAGATCATTGCCAAAAACATTATTCTGACATTTATGACATGGTAGATACTACTGAATTCCCATGGCATTAGAGATTCTACCTGAAACCAGTTACTCATGTGCTAACAGAAAACAGTACTTGAAAACCACTCCCAGTGAAGAAATCATGAGAAACATGAACAAATCTTCAAACACTGTGTCTGTCACAAGCAATCCTGCAGCTCAATTCCATGTGTCCTCAATGCATAAAAACAACAGCAAACGAACACTTGGCAACAAGCATTCAAGGCTGATTTCTCTCAACATTCTACAGGAACACTAGATGACAGTTTTAATATATCCTCCAGAATATTTTTCATGTTTCTTTTTAATTATTAATTAACAAGACTGAAATAAAGTAATGACAAATATTAAATTAAACAAAAAACATAACAAGTTTCTACCTTACAATGCACATTCCTACATAGTTTTTTTTTCTTTTTTTTTTTGGGCGCAAGAAACAGATTCTTGAAATTCTATATAATTAATATTAAGACTGGATGTTTAAAAAAGAAAAAGACAATGGATTTTTTAAAAAAAAGAAAAAGCTCTTTCAAATCTTTACTGTAAATTTGACAGACTTGCTGGGACCAGGTGGTCCAGCCTTGAACAGTGCTCGATGAATTGTTGGAATTTCTATTGGCGCATCAGGAAGAGATCCTGCTCCAACTTTTTTGTACAACCTGCAAATGAGACAGCCAATCATTTACTTGCATACAGCATCTACAGCTACAGTATTGCTAAGAACTCAAATGTCTAAACTGATATGTATGTATGTATATAATTATACAATGTAACGTGTAGAATATTTAAGAAATGAGCACATTATTATGTCGTATTTATTCAATCATTTATCTCTTTTGCTCCTTGCTGAGCATGGAGCCACCATGGCAGCTGGTCCCTTAACGGGCAGCCTGCAGCAATTCATTTTGTAATTTTCCTTCAGAGATTAGGTTCCCCAGTCATCCCATCTAGAAGTGGACACAAGTAAAGGTGGTTCCACAGGAGATACTACCACAGGGGAGTAAAGTGTTACAGTCGTTAAATTAAGTCCAGCTTTATACGGTTACGTGACCAGTTACCTAGCAATCTAACCACTTAGCCAATCGAATGCTTTCTGGGTTAAGATTAGGGTATACAGTCACTTCTACTACAATGCAACTATAATGCGTGTCTTTAATGCACCAATTTGTTCATACGTGGTCCATAAATAGGGGAATTAAAAACACTAACACGCTCATACATGATTTTTCACAAGGTGACTGCTTGGCGATACTGAGTAACACTAGGTGACCACAAAAACAGCATGCCCTGCGAGTGTGTATTATGCTGCTCTTTTGTACTTTTCTTGATAAAAGTATTTAATACAGCACTCTAAACAAGAGTAAGCGTTCTGGTTACAAGAATCAAAGTAGTGAATGAAAAAGGAAGAACGCTTACTCGGTTACAAGAATCAAAGTAGTGAATGAAAAAAGGAAAGCCTTAAGTATTGAGGAGAAGCTTGAAATAATAAAACGTTTTGTAAGAAATGAAAGAACATGTAATATCACGAGAGTAACTGGTCTAAAGGAAATCTACATGGCACACCATCAGAGACAACGCCGCGAAAATAAAAATAAAATTTTTTTAGCAGGAACAACTGCGAGAGTTGTAAAATAGAAGAAATGGAAAGAGTGGATCAAAGACTAAACAAGGAGGTGATAGGGAGCAAGTTTTCTCACACTCAAATAGAAAAAATCAGACATATATGAAAAAGAAAAATCTCCAAATCCTCCAGAAGTGCCTCCTTCTTGTGCTAGCAGTGGCTGGTTTAGTGGCTTCAAACACAGTGTAAGTGTATGACTTATGAGACCGCCCCGGTTTTGAGTGTTCTGTTCCCCAACCCTATGTTTCTCATGAGCCCTGTAATGATGGCTTTTAGGAACAAATGTACAGCATTATATGAGAAAAAATTGTACTGTGCGAGTTTCGTATGCTATTTTGAATGCTAGACTGTCATCTCAATCACTCTCTTTTGGCTAATTTTGATATCGGCCCTGGAACAAACGATTAGCTAATTGTAGATGTTAATGTTTTGTGTGTTCCTATTAATGGATCTTATTCAATTTATTGTTATTCCATGTTTTGCACGTGTGTTCATCTTTTAATATCTACATCTGTCATCGCTAGTTTGCTGACTCAGCATCAGTGGTTTCTGTAGCAATTTATCTGACATGATGAGGTTGTCAGTCCCATGTACAATGTCATATTAGCCACCTTTATGACATGCCTCAGGCAGAAGTAGTCCTATACTGTCTCTGTCTTTCTTCGGACATCCCCGTGAACTACATGGGACACCGATGATGAAATTAAAGATATGATGAAAGTGGCTAGGTCATATGGTATCAAAAGAAAAAAAATTATTTTAATGAGTTTGTACATAGGGTTACGTCAGTTGTTCAAAATGTATCCTACCAATCTCAAAACAATCTTGTTGTTACAACACTTTTTGCGTGGCAAATAGGACATTTTGTTTGAAAAGCGTTTGTCGCACAGAAAGGCATCTGTATGCATGTATCTGTTGTGTGATGGCATGTTTTTGTTTTGAGTAGAGATGAAATGGTTTGTCACCCAGAGTGTTTACAAAACAGACGAGTCTCAATGCTGTACATTTATTATTCTATGTGTGACTAAAGTAGGAGGATTTTATATGTTTGGAAAGTGTCTTCAGAAATGTATAATGAAATTACCTCAGATATTTAAGGATATATTATAATGGACTTACGTGCTTAATGTGCTGGAGAGATACAATGATAATCATGAACGAAGTTTTCTAATATGCAAGAATGCACTTAAAGCAATATGCCTTTTTTATTGAAAAAGAAGAATGTCTATGGACTTCATATAAAGTGTTGTCTTGAATGTCGCCTAAGTTGAAATTGTACCTGGTGCTGATACGACATGTGCTGAAGTGGTACATTAAACTGTATTGGGTCAGGCAAATGTGTATAATATATGTCACGAAGTTGAGCTGGTCGTCGTTGGTTCCGAGCTAGTTGGGTCAATTGATTTTATGTTGAACTACATCATTGTTCACTACACCTACAGACCAACCAACCCTCCTTTGACATTTGTGAATGAAACAAAAATTATATGAATGATGTTTAACATATCTGCGATAATAGGGCTGGCATCACTTCTAATTCATTGTCTGCAACATACGAAACCTGTAGCTTTCGCATCAAATAAAATGGAAGATTTTAAACATCAAAGATATATCAGGTCAATAACCTGATTGTGAAAATTAGCAGATTTTTGTCTTAATGGAGACTGTGGTTATCACACACAAAATCATGTCAAAATATTCTTTTAAGAACAGCAACATGACCATCTGAAATTTAACAAACTATCTCCACTAGTTCCCAATATGTCATTTTATGAACATCCTGTATTAACAAGAAAATACGAGGCATGTTCAAATGAAACCCGACCGTGCTGCGCCAAGTGGACATTCGTAGGAGGCGCATGATGACGTCACATCTGACGTAATAAGCACATACGAATGTACAAGTGTGTAAGTGTTCATTCTCCTAGTATTCATTGGTTGTGCTGCAGACCGTTAAAATAATGGCCGGTGTGATAAGGAATCCGTCCAAGGTCGATCAGCGAGCGGTGATTCAGTTCCTAACAGCCGAAGGATGTCGACCAGTCGACATTCATCTCCGAATGAAAGCAGTGTATGGTGACAAAAGTGTGTCTAAGACTACAGTGAAATACTGGGCATGAATGTTTTGAGAAGGACATCAGTTAACGAAAGATCTTCCGCGGCCAGGTCAGGTGCATATTGTTGCGACAGAAGAAGCCATCGCCAAGATTGATGCAGCAATACGGGTGGACCGTCGTCAGAGCTTACGTTCGCTAGCAGAGGAATTCGCTGTGTCTCTTGGGACAGTTCAAATGGTGGTTAGGAAGAAACTGAAGTATCAAAAGGTGTGTTCACAATGGGTCCCACGGATACTGACCGATCACCATAAGGAAGAATGCATGGGGTGGAGTTTGAACCACCTGCTGCGTTACGAAGAGGAGGGTGATACATTTCTGTTGAGCATAGTGGCAGGCGATGAGTCGTGGTGCCACCACTTTGAGCCGTGCAGCAAATCAGCGAGCATGCAATGGAAACATCCCAGATCACCAAAACCCAAAAAATTCAAGTCACAGATTTCTGCCGGTAAGGTTATGCTGACTGCATTTTTTGACCATGAAGGGCTTCTATTGGTAGACTTTAAAGAGCCTGGCATGAACATCAATGCCATCCGCTACAAAGACACACTAGACAACCTGCATACAGCCATCAAGAATAAACGACCCGGCATGCTTTCGTGTGGTGTGATTCTGTTGCACGACAATGCTTGTCCACATGTTGCGAACATTGTGCAGGAAGCGTTAGCAAGGAAAAGGTGGGAAGTTCTGCCACACCCAGCCTACAGCCCCGATCTGTCACCGTGTGACTTTCATTTGTTCGGACCCTTAAAAAAATCTCTAAAGGGACAACGATTTGACTCCGATGCAGACGTCAGGGCCTCGGTGACCAAATGGTTCAATAAGCAACCAGTCATTTTTCTCGGACGGCATCTGCCGTCTACCCAAGCAGTGGGATGCATGTCTGAATGCCTATGGTGACTATTTCTAAAGAACCCCAGTGGGTACTTGCTTCATAACAATTGCTGTATTTAATTCTACTACTCCTGCTGATGTACCTTACATATATTTGTTATAAAGCCACTGGGACGGGTTTCATTTGAACACACCTCGTAGATGTATGTGTGAGTGTAACATCGCACAGATGCACGCACTCTGCTGATTATTAGTAATAAAGATATTTCCTTCTCAATATCTGACTCTTAAAGATCATATTTGAGCCCCATGGCAATATTTAAAACATTATAAGTGTCAGACATTCTATTGAGAATGAAAGCCATAGTAAGGAGATGATTTAGTCTCCATGTTGCATAAAATCATGTGACATGTTTCAGTGACAGTCTGGAAGCAAAAATGCCAATGTTTATTAATATTGCTGTATATTACTTTAGTCAGTTCTTTATTTGACCTGGTAACAATATATACACCACGTACAGCCACAAACCCTCACCTCAAAGCTTCTCCTGTAATATCAGGGTCACTGTCTCCCATTGCCTTTTTAACAACAGCCGCTACAGGTGTTGTCATCTTCACATACATGGGTTGTCCTGCATGATATGACAGTTTGGTTACATTACTTTTAGTTATTTAAATCATTAATGTATACATAATCTGTTAATGGAGAGCACAAACAGTGAGGAAACCTGCTGATAACATTACAAGACAATTCCTGTTCTAGAATCCACATGGTAAAAGAGGTAGAGGGAGACTAAAATACACATGGGGAAGAGAAACAAGAAACAGAAATGAAAGGGGTGAGAAAGACATGGAAAGACTTCAAACTGATGGCACGAGACAGACTTGGCAAAGTTTGTTGAAGGGCGACTTATGCTCACTGGAGAGCCGAAAGCTAATGAATTAATGTAAATACAAATCAATGAAACAAATGTTTTAATGTCTAGGCAAACTGTCAACCATTCCTTTATACATTTCAACAAAAACTGAAATTTCCTCTCAGCCAACAGTTTGAAAAACATAAAAATTGTTATCCAATAGAATTTTCTCTCTATGTGCACAGTGTGAACAAAAATATATGCTCATGCCCTGTACAATTAAAGCTCAAAGAACTTTCTAAACCTTAACTAATTGAAGAGTTATTAACTCACCGTCCAATTCTCGGCTGTGATACTTCTGTACAGCACTAACAGCATCTTCTTTGTTTACATACACAACTTCTGCATTACCAGGCTTGAGCAACTTTGCTTTTTTCAATGGACCAACAGCTCCAAACAGCTCCTTAAATAATCACAAACATAAGACAAGTGCCAACCCACTGAATATATGCTTATAAATGGTATACTTTTACATAACACTCTCAGATTACAAATTTTAAAAAAGCCTTACATCATGAATTTTAAAAAACTCTTTTCAGCATCCTGTGGAGAAAAAGCCATAAATCACACCTTAACAAAGCCATTCTCATGAGAAGTATATTTCCATATCCTCTATGTCCGTGAGATTTCTTTCTCAGGTCTTTTCTTTTTGAGTATTCCTCTTTTTTTCCACCTTGAAGATCCTGAACAATGGCAGCTTTGTGATGCTCGAGGGTGACATTCTCAATGTGAATTTTTTCTACCTTTAGTCACCTTTTCAATAACCTCTCATTCCAGAGTTATCTATCTGCTCTTTTCCCTCAGTTTCACATGTCTGATCCTGTGACACCTCTCTTTTCTTTAATTTTTAGCTCTGAAGCGCAGGTTTTCAGTTAGTTTATGCCAGCATTTAAGTTCTTTTCATGTATTCTTTATATTTTTTTTTAATATCTCGTGATTTTTTGGTTCTTTCTCTGTTTCTTTTGCCCATAATTTCTGTTAATCCACAATAAGGACTGCCTTGTACAGATATTAGCTAGTACCCTCAATGTGTGTCCTATCCAATGTCAACACCGTGTCCTCCCCTTTTGTCCCACTTGTATTTGGTTCCTTCCATCAGCTTCTACATTTGGGGTCCTGTCAGTACCATTTTTAATCCATCTACTCTGCACAAGTACCAACCTGAGACAGTCAGTAACTTCTTGGTTGATCCTGTCATACAATATTAGCCACATTCTGCCAGTACCCAGTTATGACAGTTTTAACCTCTTGATTATAGTATTTTCTATCATCATGTTTCTTAACAACAACAACAAAAAAAAACATTTTTAGTAAATACAACCATTTAATAACCTCTAATTATTGTTTTATGTCATCTCTTTTACAAACTGTATTAAAAGAATTTAAAAAAGGAACAGCATGCACTTTCAAGAAAAAAACTAACTTATGTTTTTTTTTTAAAAGTTATGTAAAAACAGACATGTAGACCATGTCAAAATGATACTGCTGATTACAAGACAATCAACCTGTCATTTGCATTTTGATGCGGCCAAGCTTCATTGTTCAAGCAGTAATATGATAGCAAACTCTATACAGAGTGTTACAATAGGGGACAATCTGATCATCAGAGGTTGTTCCTGCCGTCGGAAAAGCATTTCATCCCATTTATGTAATAACTATTTGAGGGCTATGACTATATGTTATAACAGTAACCATTTTACAGTACAAAAAGTCAAGACAGTCCCAAAGCAGATGCTGCCATAGAAGAGAAAACTGTTAGCTACTTCACTATACTAGGTCCAGCTTTATGAGGTGGGATGACCTGTTTCCTTCCTTGATGCCTTTGCTAACTCAAGAGCAGAGCCAGGCGCTCATTTACAGCCAAGCAGACTGGAGCAGGACATTACCAGGTCATAGTAAATACTTCACTGCATGTACAGACAATGTAACTATTCCAGTATATGTAAAAAAAAAAAAAAGTAGTCCCATAGCAGATACTGTCGTAGGGGAGTGAAGTGTTAGAGACGTCAACATACCAAGTCCCGCATGAACAGATGGAGTGACCAGTTTCCTTCCTCGCTGCTTTTTCCTTTCCTGACTCACATAGCAGAGTCAGGTACCCATTTACAGCTGGGTCGACTGGAACGTTTCGGTACCGTGACTCGAACTTGGCACCTTTGCCACGAGAGACCAGAGCTCTAACCCCTCTGTCAATCTGGCGCTCGGTGTACATGTAGGCCACAATAACAAGAATAAATAAAAGTAAAACAAAGTATGCACATGCACATAAGCACACGAACATGCACACATACAAAACATTTACTTAACAGGTGAAGACATTTTTTTATATGACATCAAATTATTAACATGAACTAACAAGAATATATGACCCTCTTAACACTTCACATGAAATGGCAACATGCTGGGTATCACATTAACACTTACAATGATGTCATCTTGAGTCACACCAGCAAACAAATTGGTCACCATCACCCTGAAACCTTGGAGAGGGCTTATCACTTCAGCTCCACTGTCCTGCATATAAAAATTGTAAATTAAGCATTCTTTTCCACAGTAAGACTATAAACAAGATAACATTATTGTCCTTGAAAGACAGGCAAAGAGTAGATTACACTCTCTTCCTTAGTAAAACTGTAAACACTAGCTTACACTTATTTCCCTAGTAAAACTATAAACACTAGATTACACTCATGTCCCTAGTAAAACTATAAACATTAGATTACACTCATTTCCCTAGTAAAACTATAAACATTAGATTACACCCTTTTACCAGTAAAACTGTAAACATTAGATTACATTTTTTTACCTTGTAAGTCTATAAACACTAGATAATATTTGTTTCCCTTGTAAGCCTTCTTCTTCTTCCGTCCTTAGCCACCGACCGTCAAAGCAGTCAGTGGCCATTACGCCTAGTGGCGTCTTAGGGCAACAGCAGATAGGTTTTCTTTGCCATTGTTTCCCATCACGCCTATTGGCGTCTTTAGGGCAATGGCAAATCAATCCATTTGCTGTTGTTTCCGTAATCGAAGTGACTGGCAAACGGGTGATCAGCCCGTTGGTCTTGTAAGCCTATATACACTAAATTTTGCTCTTTTCCCTTCTAAGACCATAAACTCTAGATCAGCGGTTCTTAACCTTTTCTTTACCACGGACCCCCTTTAAATATTTTTTGTTGCTGCGGACCACCAAGACTTAACTCAAGATTTAAAACCCAAAAGTGCGTCAAATATTTATTTAAAATTGCTCATCAAGGGTCTTCAAATTTGGAGAGAAGGGAGAAATAAGTAAATGCACACACTCCTATTGTAATATTTTTATTGGAATGATTCCATACAAATTTTAAAAAATAATAATAATACCTGAACACCGAACCATGGCCTAATATTACTTGTTAATTTTAATTAATTAAATAATGAGATGGCTGGTGCTGCATTTCACTTACAAGCCTTGTTATATCTGGCTTAACTCTTACTATACGGGAGCTAAAACCGCGTTTTTACGCGCTAGTTTAGCTATCGTTACCGTCGCGCGCCACTTGAACTGGCGAGCCGTAAAATTGGTACTAAACCCGCGCCACTTCACGGGGCTTGCCGGATACTAAGAGTTAATAGCTGAAACATGTATTCAAAGTTCTGACATTTTTCAAATGGTTTCTATGCTTTTTTTAAAGATAAACGAGAGCAGAGAATGATTTTTCACACAAGTATGTCGTTATGAAAGGCATCAATACTTTCATAGCCCTCTTTGATAGTTTCGGAAAATCTGCTTGTAAGTGAGCCCAGATATTTGGAAGGGACTGTTCCTTGAACTGCAATGTCAGTGCACCATCAGTGTATATTTCTATGAGCTTGTCTTTCTCTGCTGCTGTGAGCCCCTCTAGTTCATACACATTAACTGAAAATGGATCTCTAATCCAGTTTTTGCTTGCACCAGGAACAGGAAAATATTCACTGAAACGATGCTGCAAATCTTTCAAATGTCGTGCGATAAGTGATGTGTCCTCCTCAGACAACTCTTCATCAGTGGAACCAAGAAAATTTGTGAGGTTTGGAAATGTCTCATAGTTTCGGTTCGATAGGCGATGATGCCACAATTCCAACTTTTTCATCATTGCTTCAATCTTGTCTTCAACTTGAAAAACTGTAACTTTTTCTCCTTGAAGATTTAAGTTGAGCACATTTAACTCTTAGTCTTAGTATACGAGCGGCCTTTCATGACTACTATTACAGATTTTGCAATAAATAAGTTATTTATAAAGATAACATAAGTATTATATATCAAAATGTGAAGAAATGAAACCCCTATATCATGCATGTAACTAAATTGTTCAGTGGTTTTAAACATGCATTCAGCTATAAATTTTCGCTATTGACGGGGATCGATCATCAGCCTCTCTAGAAGGCCGCTCGTATACTAAGAGTTAAATGTGTGAAGATATCTGACAGATATGCTAATTTTACTAACTAGGAAAAATCTGTCAAACGATCGCTGAGGTGAAATTGCTGCTCCATGAGGAATAATTGTATCTCGTCTCTCAATTCCCAAAAACCAGACAAAACTTTACCTCGTGATAGCCAATGAATGTCACAGTGTAGCAAAAGTTGATGGTGTTCACTGTCCGTATCTTTGCAAAGCTGCTCAAAAAGTCTTGAATTCAGTAATTTGCTTTTTATAAAATTGACAATGTTGACTGATTTATTTAAGGTCTGTTTTAGTTTTTCTGGTATCTTCTTAGCAACTAGAGCTTCCCTATGCATGCAGCAATGGTACCAAGTCGCCGATGGTATGATTTCCTTAATCCATGCTACAAGTCCAGTAAGCTTTCCAGACATTGCTCGTGTTCCGTCTGTGCTAATTCCAACGCATTTCAACCAATCCATGTCACGAGATGTTATAAACTCGTTTAAGCTGTTAAATACTTCAGCTGTAGTGTGTACCAACGAGGAGATGAACAGTAAGTCTTCGAAAATATTTCTCTCTTGCTCATATCAAACGTAGCACAATAAGGTCGCTTTGTTTGTTATGTCTGTGCTTTCTTCCAGTTACAGAGCAAAATAGGGGGACATGAAAATTCTTTCTAATAACTGTTCCTTGATATTGGCTGACAAACCATCGATTCGCTTCTTAACTGTGTCATTTGACAAAGGTATTAACACATTAACTACCGAATTGAAAAACACACTGTGGCCGAATTAAATTTTTTTTCCCATTTTCATCCTGTAGGTGTTTGCACAAAGTAAGCTGTAGTTTTCGTAACTGTTTACAGATTTTTATGAATTACACGTCATTTTAAAGATAAATGAATGTACTATCACAATAAACACCAGTTGTAACTCTAATAGAGGTTGTTGCTATTTAATGGCCCTCTGATGGCCGAGGACTTGCAATATTTTCACAATTATAACTGCTTGCGCCCCATCTCTATCAAAATCACAATTTCAATCAATGTGCACACAGTTTTCACTCTTGTCCTCATCACTAGATCTATCAGTCAATTGTTGAAACACATTTCTATCCTATTCAGCCGTTAGACGAGATGTACACGCATTTTTTGTAGTCCTATCACTAGTTGCCATGGTAAACAGTTTTACACGATTTGGTAAATAACCCAAAACACTGAAAAATATGAACATAATATCAATTTTCCAGTGTTCTACAACAACAATGCTTTGGGAATTTGTTTTCCGGTGGCAACTTAACATCTCGAACCAGATCAGAGAGTGTTTCAGTACATTTTTCATTCGTTTTATTACTAAAATTAGATTGGCGCTCTGAGCGGCTTGCGGTCCAAATGTGATTATTTTGTGAGCCGCTGACAGCGGCTTGCGGTAGTTATGTGTTAAGGAAAGGTCATTGGCAGTGTTACCAGTCTATTTCTTTGTGGCACAGGAAGACAAAGTTAATATATATATATGCTGATGAATAACGATCAGCTTAGGTCGGGCTTACGGATGGCCGACCGGTGTGTGAGTGAGTGACTGTCAACATACGCGAATGCAAAGGGTTCTGGCATACCAACACAGACTTGAACCACACACCACAGTAAACGTAAGAGTCAGGGAATGTTGAAACGACTGGCAACGTTATACACAGTTTATTACCGACACAGTGACGTAGACATCATGGTATAAATAGTTCACAGCATAAACATACAGCATCGGGTGAATAAATCCAAATATCCGTTAACCAGGACCGCATACATCACGGTTCATAATAACATAACTTGAGCTGACCTACTCCAAGGTTTTGAATACTCAGTTCTATACATAAACAAGCCAGCATAGTAAATCCAAGGCTTTGAACACAAATGTAGTACAACAATAAGCCCGTGCAATCCAAGGCTTTGTATGACAAATACACCGGGAGAAAAACATTCCCGTAAATCTCTCTATCTTCTGTACGATTATATATATATATATATATATATATATATATATATATATATATATATATATATATATATATATATATATATATATATATATATATATATATATATATATATATATATATATATATATATATATATATATATATATATATATATATATATACTCTGCACTTTATCAAATATTCTCCTTTACAAAAAGAACCCACTGGAACACACTAGCGAAATAGATAACGTCCATTCCAAAGCTCTGACAGAAATGTACTGTCACGAGATTACTGCATCTCAGAACAGCTCAGTAAAAATCACTCATACGCGGACTAACCGCGTGAGACTATCGCTCAGCTCAACCCGTCTCTCCCCAAACTAACACTAAGAATATTCGACAACTTTCTTTATCCTATTTTTTTTTAGAAAACAAACTAGCAACCACACAGTTGAGCTGTGTTCAAACATTATCGAGCAATAAGCCCCCAACTCAAAAAATCATCTCATCACTAAAGCGTGCTAACTAACGTGTGTACAAAAATCCGACCCATACATATAAATCTTTAACACCTAACTCCCATTAATAAAACATGACTTAACAGGCAGCTTTCTTGTTGATCAATGTAGAAACCATGATTTTTGCAGCAGGTAATATAAGCTCTTCAGCTATTGTGTGCGGTTTTCCAGTTATTGCTATTAGTTGAGAAACTTCAAATGAGGCCCTCACTGCATTTTCATTGTTACAACCAGTTGCAGTCTTTTTTACCATTTTCTTACTTTCCCAAAACTCCTGCTCCTTACTTTTGAAAAAAATCGATGCTCTTTGTGGCATGTTCTTAGTTTAGTATCAAGATGTCTTCGCAATTTTGACGGTTTCGTGGCCTCGTTGGACAATATATCGTAACATAACACACACTGGGGTAGTTGCTTGTCTTCTGGGCCTGTACACGTGAAGCCAATTGACAGATATTCCTTGCTATAACGGCGGCACTTTTTAAGATGACTGGAAGAAGCTTCATTTTGCTTTGAACAGGATGCACCCTCAGCAACATCATCAGTACTTTTACGTTTCAAATTCAGCCAGCGATCCATCCTGAAGCTCAGCCAAAATGTATTGTTACGAAATTCACTGCGATAACATCGAAAGGTCACTTTACCTGACAATAACCAAACGCTTTTATTCGCAGAAATCGAAGAAACACGATCATTTTGACTGACTCCGACTCTCTCTTCCGGCGAACACGGTCTTCCTTTTATACATGAATTTCTTCGAGAACATTCTCAGCACAGCTAGAGAATTCTGGGAAGCAATAGACGTTCCGAGAATGTGGTGGCACAACGTGGACAACACTAGAGTTCGGTGCAACTACGAAGGCGGCAGCAAGAAATGGCACGTGCTTTCTCTCTGCCACTCAGCGTCATTCACTTGCATGTTCTCACCGCTTGCAGAAGTATCAAGTGCTGAGTACATATTTTGCTATCAAAGTTATTTTCATAACCAATTTTTACTTTTGTTTGTTTTTAATGGAGGCGGTGGGTTAGAAAAGCCAAGTTTTACACAAACAAGTGAGAGAAATTAAGATTTCGTTCTTCGTTTCCTTTTCTTTCATTTCTTCCTTTCTTTCATTCTTTCTTTCTTCTTCTTCTTCTTCTTGCGATCGCATCTTTGATGATTACACCGTCAGACGAGTTCTCATGATGAATTCGACTGTTGTTTGAAGTTCCTCTTTAACTCCATATAGCTTTGAGTTTAGTGTTGAGTCATTCGGCCAGTATATCTTTCTTAACTGGTCATACAGAGGACAGTCCTGTAGAACATGCTCAGCAGTTTGTTCATTTAATCCACATGTGCACAGTGGTGAAGCAGACAATCGTAGCTTGTGCATGTGTTTATTCAGTTTGTTATGCCCTGTCCTGAGTCGAAAAATAGTTATCTGTCCCTGCCGGTCGAGAGTGTGATAGTCGTCTTTGGGTTGGTTCTGTTCTCTTCTGATAGTCTGGATAGCTCTCTTTTTCTCAAAGTATGTGACTTCATTATCTTCTTGTTCACATTCTCCTCCCTTTTTTGCAAGTTTATCTGCCTTTTCATTTCCGGGTACACCACAATGAGATGGTACCCACTGAAGTATGGTTCTCTTTTTGGCAGCTACCTTGTTTAGTTCATTTCTCAGATGCGGGAGTTTACCACCCTTGAGAGCTTGCAGGACAGACAGTGCATCTGTGAGGATGACTACCTGGTGGCAGTCAGAGTTGGTGTTATAAATCATATTTGCAGCTTGCTCTAGAGCTTGAACCTCAGCTGTATAGTTGGAACAGAATTTACCAGTGGGAATGTGCCTAGTCTCATAGTGGTTGTCAGGATATGAGATAAAGATACCGGCACCTCCATTCCTAACAGCATTTGTTGCTGATCCATCTGTATAGGCATGTATCCATGATTGATCGGGATAGCTTTCTTGGATCATACTCAATGTAGCAGTTCGTTTTTGCAGATCATTATACTCACATCCACTTGTGAGACCACTGACTGATGTATTAATTTGGAGGGCACTGCTGGCCTGCTCCCATGGTACAGGGTATAGGGTGGGCTTCAGTGGTGTTGTCTTCATGGATAGGTCTTCTTGATGCTGTCTTATAAGTCTTTTCCCCCGATGCACAAAGCTGCTACGCTTTAGACGTCCCAATGCCAGATCATCTAGTCTTGCCTTCATTGGGTGCATTGGCATACTGTTGTACTTTTCCATCTGGATCATGGTTTTTGTGTCTCTTCTATGGGACAATGTCTGTAATCCAGCAACCTTCTGCATCTCTGTTATTGGTGTAGTTTTCATGGCTCCTGTAATGAGCCTGAGAGCTTGATTTTGCACCTTGTCCAAAGACTGCAGATGTGAGTTAGCAGCTGATGACCATGCTGCTGAGCTAAACTCTAAGTGTGGTCTTATTACTCCATTATAAATCTTCTTTAGATTTCGTTCATTTGCTCCCCAGTTGGTACCTGCTAATTTTCTGAGTATGCCTAGTCGTCTTCGGGCCTTTCCTTCTGCGTTTTCAATATGCTTATTCCATGTAAGCCTTTGGTCAAATGTCACCCCCAGATAGGTGGGGTAGCTTTCTTCCTTGATCACGGTTGTCCCTAGGTGTATGTTAGCTGATTTGTCCTTGGGGGCGAGGGAGAACAGTGTTGTGGAGGTTTTGTCTGTGTTTATTGTGATAAGCCATTTCTCTGCCCATGACACTAGCATGTCTGCTGCCCGCTGCATTCTATAATTTGCTGTGGTGACATTTTCATCAGCGCACCAGAGTACTAGGTCATCTGCATATAAGGCAGCTTTAACTCCTGCAGGGAGATCTTTCACCAGGTCATTGATGTAAACAAGGAAGAGTGTTGGGGAAATTACTCCTCCTTGAGGTACCCCCTGATGGAGCAACACTTTTCTGCTCTGCAGACCGTCAAGAGTGACTCTAGTTCTCCTGTTATGCAAGTATGACTGGATCCATTTCATCATGTTGCCTTGGATTCCACTTCTCCTAAGTTTTGCAATGAGGCCATCTTTCCACACCTTGTCAAAGGCCTGCTTGAAGTCGACCCAGATCGTTAGGACCTTTTTCTTCTCCTGGAAGGCATCTTCTATTGCTTGAGACAAGTAAGTAACTTGGTCTTCTATACTGTAGCATTCTCTAAATCCAGCTTGTTCCGGCACCAGGATCTGCTCAGACTCTAAATACCATTTCAATCTGTGGTTGACTATTCGCTCCATAGTCTTCCCAACACAGCTTGTGAGACTGATTGGCCGGTAACTTGCAGCCTCGGTCTTACATTTCCCTTTCTTTAGTATGGGTATTGTGATGGCTTCTCTCCATACTTGGGGTACCGTTCCTTTCAACCAGCTGTGGTTGAATATCTCAAGCAGTTTTGTCTTTGCTGCTGAGCTCAGATTTACTAGCATTTCGTTGCTGATTTTGTCTGGGCCGGGTGACTTTTGAAACTTAAGCTTGGAAATAGCCTTCTGTAGTTCTCCTAGTGTGATGGGTTCCCTCATTGGGGCAGGAGTATCTGTCTGTCCCATGGTTGCCAGTATTTCTTTTCTTATCTCTCTCTGATGATCTATGTTAATGGGTAAGTTGCTTTCTGAACTGTATCTTCTAGCAAACAAGTCTGCAGCTTGTTTTCCTCTGAAAAGTTTGCCACCTTCATCCAATGTGATAGTCTGCCTAGGTGAGGAACGCTCTTCATTTAGAGACTTGACTAATCTCCAAAGTTTCCTGCCGTCTTTCTCAAGGTTCAGCGATGCCGTTTTAGTTCTCCAGCTTTTCCGTTTTTCTTCTAGCTTTGTTCTCTGAAACTCTGCTACAGCCTTTTTCCATTTGTTGTGAGTTTCAAGTGAAGGCTGAGACTCTGCGTCCTTTCTAGCCCTGTCCATGGCTTCCTGACGTTCTTGGAGTGTGCTGGACCAGTATGGTATGTAGTTACGCCGGCATCCTTTGGGAATGGTTTCTTTTGCAGCTTGTAGTATGCATCTGTTGAAGTCTTTTACCACTTCATTAATGTCTCTGTTCTGTACCTTGAGGGTAGACAGCAGCGTGTTCACCTGATGCCTGAATAAACCCCAGTTGGCTTTTTTGTAGTTCCATCTTGTAATGGCTGGGCCTGTACTGAGAGTTGCACTCTGGACAGTAAGAAAGATTGGGCGATGGTCGCTTCCCCCTAGTTGGTCTCCTACTTCTCTACTAATAGATCCAGCTATATCTGGTGTGGAGAAGGCAAGATCTGGTGTTGAAGTTGTGTGCCATCCTCTGGAGTAGAAGGTAGGAGTATATGTGGCATTATTGACTAGGATTAGGGAGTGATCATCTTGCCAAGTTTCAACCTCTTCACCTCTGTGATCCAGTTGGTTATAGCCCCAGCTCTGGGAGTGGCTATTAAAGTCTCCAACTGCTATAAAGTTGGTGGCTGGTACCTGTATAGAGCTGAGACTCAGGGGTTTGTTGTTCGGACAGTAATAGTTCAGGAGTTCTATTTCCATCTTGTCTACCTTTATCTGCAACAGCTGATATTCTGCTCCATCCATGAAGGTTTTCCTTTCGTGTGCAGGAATGTTATTCCTTACAAGAGTAAGTACTCCTCCTTTTCGTCTATCTTTTCTGTCGGATCTGAAGCATTGATATCCCCTTATTTTAAAGGTTTGATCTGCTTTCAAGTGAGTCTCTTGGATACAGCAAACACTGACTTGCTTCTCATACAAGATGTTTTCCAGCTCTGTCTTTTTGCTGTATCCAGCCTGCTTGCTGTTCACTCCCTCTGCATTCCAGTGCATCATGACAAGTGGCACTCTGGGTTTCTCTTTTTCTGTTTTGTTTTGGTCAGTAGTTCTCCTCCGCCGTCTGCTGACTCCACAAGACGGTCTAGAGGGTCCTCCAGTAGCTGAGGGTGGGCTCTGTCGAGGCTCAGAGCCCGGCACTGCACCTGCCTGGTGGAGCTCCACAGGGCGAGCACCAGTACGAGATTTATTTGACGGTGTACTCTCCATAGAAAAAAAAAAGCGAGTTGCGTGATACTGTGGTTTCCGGTGCGCCTTCTGGCCCAGTATCTATGACTTTAGCACCTGTTCAACGGGAGAGTGGGCTCATCCCTAATCTGTTTATGTTCCCAGTAGTAGACTATTCGCAAGCAGCCTGGGGGTGTCACTGCTCTGCGCGGACCTTGTTTACCGAGGCGGCGTCCGAGCTCGTATGGTGTGAAAATATGGTTGCATTATCTTCAAAATAGCCCTGTCTTTCCTGCCATCCTGCAACTTTGAGTTAGGGAGTTCTGAGCTCCAGTCTCTTTCCCAGGCATTTTATCCTGGCCTGGCATGCATACAGAGGACCCCACTTCTGGTTCTAAGTTAGCAGTTGGGGACAGGTGGGGTAGCACACTGTGCATTCCCCGTCATCCAGGGGGCTCTCCAACTATGCAGAGCTTGCACAATGCTGTGCTCTGGTTCTGGGCTCACCCAAGGAATCCTCACGTCCTGCACAGAGCCACTTCCAGATACCCACCACCTGCCAACCCCCCATTGTAGAAATCTCCTGCATGCGGCCATCCAGTCAAGAGCCAGTATTAAGTCTGGTGCCCAAGTGATTCCCCCCAAGCTCAGTGTGCAATTCTGGGTTCTCATCATGCTGCAACACAGGGGGGATTGTGATGCTCAGCCATCTCTCTCAACTCTGCACCGATAAATGACATCGGGGACTTAACTGTGTCTCAGTACTGGGAGGCCCCGTTTCCGGGTACACCACACACAGCCAGTTGAGGCAACGGTCGCCGTGGGCGTGTCTTCAGTGGGGAAGTTGTGGAGTCTTCCTGTCCATGTTCTTGCACATCCTAACACTGCCCGCAAGACATCGGAGGTTTGGAGAGTGGCCTTCTCTGCTTTTTTGAGCCGGGGTGGGCTCCCCGGGCAAGTCTCGATGGGGATCGGGACGTGTCCACGCGCCAGTGGGCCCAGCATCGGCCGCATCTGTTGGAGGACTTGCTCTGCCAGGTTTGAGTTAGTAAATTCCAACTTTGTCATCTTCTTGGCATTGTGATGCTGGGGTGCCTGTGGATTTCCTAACGCCCCGAGTAGAAGCCAGAAGTGTACTGTGCCAGCTCTGGGGGAGATAAAGGGGGTGTTTCTGCGTCTCCTTGTGATACGTAGCCAAGGTAGGGCTCACAGTGCTCTTTCCCCGCCACCAAATTGCCTGCTGGTTACGCCAAGTTCTCCGAGGCTCTAGGCATGTGACCAAGAGTTGAAGGCAATAGGATCGTCACGTCCTGAGTCTCTGTGCCTGTACGATGGGTTCCGATCTTCAGGGAGCAGTCCACACTCGTTCCCACTCCCAAGACTTGTTCAGTATCCATCTGGCTCCTTCCCACCCACAGAGGGCGTGTACGGTGTAGTGCACCGGTTTTATTATCGAGGTTTGCTCCTCTAGATCCGTTGTGTTTAGCCTGAGGATTCGCACCCTCAGTTACCAGGACTACCTCGAGGAGGGTGTGGCTCTTCACCACGCACAACGATCTTGGGGTATGAGAGGTTTTGCTAGGCCAAGAGACTAACACCGCAATGGTCGCTCCTTTCATGAACAGAATTCACTAGGCCTAGGGTGAAGCAAGGGGGGAAACCCACTACCCACAACACCAGCACATCATACCCCCTGTCTGTAGACTTTGCCCCATTCTTTCTTTCAATTTTAACTGTAAAAGCTCATATTTCTTCAAGCATTCGTGGACCCCTGTGAGGACATCGTTTCCCCCCCCCCCCCGGACCACAGGTTAAGAACCGCTGCTCTAGATCATTTCCTTCCTTGTAATGCTATAAACACTAGATTACATTTTTTCCCTTTGAAAGACTAGTAACAATATTTTTTTTTTTAAATTAATAAACGGGACTATTTCGACACTTCATTACCGATTTTAAAATAACCAAAGTATTTTTTTCCTCTGTTGTTGTTCAACTAGAGCTGCTGAACTTCTAGCTCTTTTGCAGCCAATATCACGTTGAAGACTCCTACACAGTAGATCTAGGCTTTTCCTGTGGCTTTTCTGCCATTGTGATATGTGTTGAGCTGAAGTCATGAGCTCTAGGTTCTCCAGATTGGTTGGCATTTAAAGGATCATAACATCTGATCCCAAGATAGAAGGAAGAAGTATGTGGCATTCTATGTATTCCCCATCATCCAAGGGAGTTCTCCAAATTTATAGAGCTAAAATACATTGCTCTGGTTCAGGGCTCTCCCAAGGAATGGTCAGATCCTACACAGAGCCACTTCTCAGCTCCACACGCCCATCATGGGCCCAAAGTGAGATCCCCCTGCATGCAGCCAACCAGGTAAAAAGCCAGAGTTACATCTGGGGCTCAAGTGACTCCTCCAAGCTGAGTGTGAAATACTAGGTTCTCAACATGTTCCATAACAGGAGGAATCCTTGAAAGTGTGTGGATGATTTCAACAGTCAATGTGGGTGTAATTAGACTCAGACAGGTTCACTTCCACATTTCAATACTGTAGCATTGTGCTTAGCTGGTGGTCATATCAGGATAATTCCATATTTGCCTCCATGCATTCTTTCCCTCTGTAAGACATAATGAACACTTGGGGGGGGGGGGGGGGGTTTTCTTATCCCTTTTGTGCATTTCAAGAAATGTGGGGCTAGTAATGCACTTGCCCATCATACAGGCAGCTTGGTAAAATCACTTCACGCACTCTACGGTGGTTTCTTGTAAATCAATAAAACATTAGAGATTCTACAAACATTAGTCTGTAAAGTACATAAAACATACATACAATCAGAATTCACTGAAGTAGTTGCTCAAATTTACAATAATAATAAGCACAAGAAGTTATAATTTTTCTTATTAGCATGTATTCTTTCACAGGTTCAGTGTGTCTGAGAAATTACTAATAGCTGCACCTATTCCCATTTACAGAATATAAACAGAGGCCACCTATTCTCTTTTATACAGAATGTAAACAGAGACCAATGGAGTTTGAATGAACAAAATGTTGACATGAGAAAATTGCAGAAACTACACTTTGCAATTAATATATAGATAGGCCGAAAATAAAGTGGTTCAGCCATCTTATGAGAATGGAGTTTGATCAATTGCCACTACAAGCAAACAGCAGCAGAAGATATGGTTTCAAGGTGCAAGATAGACCAACAGGCAGGTGGACGGATATTACAGAAATCCTACAAGGCCTCACAATAGCCAATGTGGCACACTGGGCACAAGAACAAAAACTTTAACTCCCCTTGAGGCTTCAGCTATTTGTGTTCCTTACTTCTGAGTTGGGCTTTCTGTGTGATGCTTTAGGGAAACAGTAAAAAGTGTTATTATAATTACATTGGAAACGTCACACCTTTCGTAAATTACATGATTGTGTCAAAAATACAAACCGCATCTGTGGTATCCATGTCACTTGCAGCAGCCATTTTTATCTTCTTACTCAGAGATGTATCACTTGCACCAAGGTCAATGCCAGGGCCCCCGCCTCTGCCTAACCGCAAAGGACCTGTAACGTCCTGTGCTGGTTTCCGCTTTACACTAGCCTGAACCAGTTTGCTTGGCTGCAACACCGTTTTAGAAACTGGCAGTTTTGCCCCCTGTGACACTGTGGCAGCTCCAGGTGGTACCCTTGTTTGTGTGTACTCTTTAAAGTAGGTTACTGGTCTCACATCTGCTGCATCTACAGGCCTAGCATTTGAGATACTTATTTTTGGAATCTCGGGTATGGCTATGGATGCTTCATTGTACTGTGGGTCATCGTAGTCTCTGTAGCCACTCGGCTGACTGGAGTATGCTGTGTGTGAATAGTTTGACAAGCTGTAGTCTGGATATGAAGGCTGTCTTGCTGGAGGCTGAGAATAATACTGAGCAGACTGATTTGGTTGGGGCAGCTGCTGCTGAGCACGCTGTCGGTATCGGTCATTGCGTATCTGAATGATTGGAATGGCATTTGCCAAGCTTCCTTCTACTGGCTGAAACACAAAAATAATAAAAAAGGAGAGAATTTGTACACTTTATTATCATTTTAAAAAAAGGAGAACAACTATGTACGGCAAAATAAACAGGATTTAAGGGACACATAAGTGTAATTAAATGTAAGATAAACTATCTGACTTTTTTCTTTAAAAAGAACTGACCTACACCGGCAGTGTTTATGTAAAAAATTTTTTTTAAACCCATTGAAAAGGTATGATACTGAAACATAATAGCAGCCGCATAGTCTTAGTGACATTCTGACTGCTAAACCTGGTTCCATGCCTGTACAATAGCTGGACTATTGGACAATCAGAATCGATGAGACCTACTGTGTGATCAAAGTTCAAAACAGACTCAAAATAAATGTCTTTTCTGGTTTTTATTAAATGATCACAAAGTGCTTCCATGTGCCAGAAAAAGATTGCCTGGGGCCCTGAAGTTTAGTGACATACGGTAGGTGCTACAGAGTTCGTGCACTGCTGAGATTCTTCTTGTGTGATCTAAGGGAGGAGATTGGAGCTTTGACGGAGTAGTCCGTGTGCAATAAAACCAAAACCAAACCAAACGGTAGGACGTGTATATATAGCCCTAACACTGAAAGAACTAAACAAGGGATATATTTACACAATTCCCTTGCACAGTGCTTCTTTTTTTATCCTTAGCCGCAGACTGTCATAGCAGTCAGTGGCCATCATGCCTGATGGCGTCATGTAGGGCAGCGACTAATTGCTTCCACTTTGTTCGGTCGGTGGCCATCCTTCGTACAGTGGCCCAACTCTAGTTCATTCTTCGCATCTCAGCCTCCACAGTTCGCCAAGTTGCTTTTGGTCAGCCTCTCTTTCGCTTTCCTTCGGGGGTCCATAGTATAGCTGTTCTTGTAATGGATCAGGGTCCCTTCTGAGGATGTGGCCAACCCAACTCCAGCGTCTGCCAGCTATGATGATGTGCACGTCCTCTTGGTTACTCAGAATAAGTAGTTCTTGGTTGGTGATGGTATTCAGCCAAAAGATTTGGTGAATTTTACTTAGGCACACTGTGTGGAAAGAGGACAGTTTCAACATTTCCTTCTCTGTTACTCTCCAACATTCTGCACCACAGAGAAGCACAGAAAGTACACAGCTCTCATATAATCTTAATTTGTTGTTTGTGCTGTACTGGGAAGACTTCCAGATGTTGTTCAGACTAGCAGTGCACAGTGAAAGGAGCTCAAATTCATTAAATCAGCACCATTATTTATTCTGTTTGCACTGACCACACATTTGAATTCATCTCCTCTCTCTGTCACTCTCTCCAATGGCATCATCCATCCTTCTGCTCTATTAGTGCTCCTTTTAAATTAAATGTTCCTTGGCCCTTGTCTCCTTCCTGATTGTACGTGAGGGCCAGGCAAATTACGATGAGGTCAATTTCTTCACTTTACTAATCCATCTCCCCTTTAAGCTTTTTAACTCTATCATGCACCCTTATGTCTCCTTAATCATTTGTTTATTAATGTCTGTACTGTTTTTAGTGGTCTTTGTTATTCTTGAATATTTATGGCAAATAGGGATATATTACATATCCAAGTTAACAAACTACTCTTCATGAATGCTATCAAGTTAAAAAATAAATAAAACATACACATCACACACACAGGGACAAAAAAATGACAAACTAAATAATTTGACAGCACATACTCTTGATCTGTTAGTGACCTGTATGGAACCACCAGCAGAAAGTGAAACCTGGGTTTTCTGAATGGGTCTTGTTATTAATAGCCCACTATCTGTGACCCTCACCTGTGCTTTCCCTTGAGCACCAGGATTCGACAACTGCAGACAAAATATTAATAGAATCAACAAACAGAAGAAATAATTGTAAAAAATCAAGCTTACAGTATAACCTACCATGACTTCAAAATATATATTCCCAAAAATAGAAATACCCTTTTAAGCAAAAAAATCATACATCAAATCATGCCAACGGTCTGACATGGGGTTAATGAATGATGCTAAACTACAAGTACAGAACAGAACAACATGAAGAAAATTAAGATTAAAAAGAGATGACATTACTGAGATATGGAGAAAATTTAATAAGAAATGTATGTGTTTGAACTATTCAAAATCCTTCATACATTAAATAATGACGCAACCAAAACTGTGTTGTTCTGGTCACTTAGGGAGAAAACACTGAAAAGGTGAACTTAATTTCAGTTTGAAGGCGTTATCAAAAGCTTCAAGTCAACATGTACATATATGAATTATGTTCAAGAGCAGGATATTGCCCAATGCCAGTAATTTTTGTTTGGCCAATATCATTTATCAACAGCAAATTCATGGACAAGTTGGAGACAGAGCTACATGATTCTGCAATTTTTTTTCCATCTTCCCACACTAGACTTTGGTTTTCTGCAAAACAGTAACTCATTCAGTGGGTTGTTCACTTTCTGGGGTTACTTCATCTTCTGGGTTTGCTTCTTATATTATTTTGTCCACATAAATATTGAACAGTTGGAGTGATAGCACACAGTCTCAACAGAACATCCAAGCTATCAAAAAGAACAATCTTGCCTATTACGATCTCAAAAGAACAGAGTAAGTACAAATCTTCAGATTATGGAGGCCATGGACAGATATATCATCTATTTATTAAGCTAAAAATAGGAATTATCAGAGTGTAACTGCAGCTCTGGTAAAATGACTTTTGAACATTTTCTCCATGTGTGCGCAACATACAAGGAATGGTGAAAGTGCATATGACTATCACCCGTACTAGTCTTGTCTGTGGAGAAGCCAATAACCTCCAGCTTACCACTGCTTTCTTCAAGCACATTCAAGATGATGCTTGAAAATGTTCACAAAAGGCAGAGAAGAAACACACTATGCGGTATGAACAGTAACTACCATTATTATATCATCATCATTCCTTTTCGTTCCCTGTGGAACATAGGGCAGAAACAGTTGCTCTCCATCGATTTCTATTCTGGGCTGTCTTTTTCATCTGTGCCCAAGTCATTCCAATTTCCCTAGCCTCCTCTTCAACAGTTCTTCTCCAAGTTCTCTTTGGCCTCCCGACTCTTCTTTTCCCCTGTGGGTTCCAGTCAAGGGCTTCTTCTTCTTCTTGCGATCGCATCTTTGATGATTACACCGTCAGACGAGTTCTCATGATGAATTCGACTGTTGTTTGAAGTTCCTCTTTAACTCCATATAGCTTTGAGTTTAGTGTTGAGTCATTGGGCCAGTATATCTTTCTTAACTGGTCATACAGAGGACAGTCCTGTAGAACATGCTCAGCAGTTTGTTCGTTTAATCCACATGTGCACAGTGGTGAAGCAGACAATCGTAGCTTGTGCATGTGTTTATTCAGTTTGTTATGCCCTGTCCTGAGTCGAAAAATAGTTGTCTGTCCCTGCCGGTCGAGAGTGTGATAATCGTCTTTGGGTTGGTTCTGTTCTCTTCTGATAGTCTGGATAGCTCTCTTTTTCTCAAAGTATGTGACTTCATTATCTTCTTGTTCACATTCTCCTCCCTTTTTTGCAAGTTTATCTGCCTTTTCATTTCCGGGTACACCACAATGAGATGGTACCCACTGAAGTATGGTTCTCTTTTTGGCAGCTACCTTGTTTAGTTCATTTCTCAGATGCGGGAGTTTACCACCCTTGAGAGCTTGCAGGACAGACAGTGCATCTGTGAGGATGACTACCTGGTGGCAGTCAGAGTTGGTGTTATAAATCATATTTGCAGCTTGCTCTAGAGCTTGAACCTCAGCTGTATAGTTGGAACAGAATTTACCAGTGGGAATGTGCCTAGTCTCATAGTGGTTGTCAGGATATGAGATAAAGATACCGGCACCTCCATTCCTAACAGCATTAGTTGCTGATCCATCTGTATAGGCATGTATCCATGATTGATCGGGATAGCTTTCTTGGATCATACTCAATGTAGCAGTTCGTTTTTGCAGATCATTATACTCACATCCACTTGTGAGACCACTGACTGTTGTATTAATTTGGAGGGCACTGCTGGCCTGCTCCCATGGTACAGGGTATAGGGTGGGCTTCAGTGGTGTTGTCTTCATGGATAGGTCTTCTTGATGCTGTCTTATAAGTCTTTTCCCCCGATGCACAAAGCTGCTACGCTTTAGACGTCCCAATGCCAGATCATCTAGTCTTGCCTTCATTGGGTGCATTGGCATACTGTTGTACTTTTCCATCTGGATCATGGTTTTTGTGTCTCTTCTATGGGACAATGTCTGTAATCCAGCAACCTTCTGCATCTCTGTTATTGGTGTAGTTTTCATGGCTCCTGTAATGAGCCTGAGAGCTTGATTTTGCACCTTGTCCAAAGACTGCAGATGTGAGTTAGCAGCTGATGACCATGCTGCTGAGCTAAAACTCTAAGTGTGGTCTTATTACTCCATTATAAATCTTCTTTAGATTTCGTTCATTTGCTCCCCAGTTGGTACCTGCTAATTTTCTGAGTATGCCTAGTCGTCTTCGGGCCTTTCCTTCTGCATTTTCAATATGCTTATTCCATGTAAGCCTTTGGTCAAATGTCACCCCAAGATAGGTGGGGTAGCTTTCTTCCTTGATCACGGTTGTCCCTAGGTGTATGTTAGCTGATTTGTCCTTGGGGGCGAGGGAGAACAGTGTTGTGGAGGTTTTGTCTGTGTTTATTGTGATAAGCCATTTCTCTGCCCATGACACTAGCATGTCTGCTGCACGCTGCATTCTATAATTTGCTGTGGTGACATTTTCATCAGCGCACCAGAGTACTAGGTCATCTGCATATAAGGCAGCTTTAACTCCTGCAGGGAGATCTTTCACCAGGTCATTGATGTAAACAAGGAAGAGTGTTGGGGAAATTACTCCTCCTTGAGGTACCCCTGATGGAGCAACACTTTTCTCCTCTGCAGACCGTCAAGAGTGACTCTAGTTCTCCTGTTATGCAAGTATGACTCAATCCAGTTCATCATGTTTCCTTGAATTCCACTTCTCCTAAGTTTTGCAATGAGGCCATCTTTCCACACCTTGTCAAAGGCCTGCTTGAAGTCGACCCAGATCGTTAGGACCTTTTTCTTCTCCTGGAAGGCATCTTCTATTGCTTGAGACAAGTAAGTAACTTGGTCTTCTATACTGTAGCATTCTCTAAATCCAGCTTGTTCCGGCACCAGGATCTGCTCAGACTCTAAATACCATTTCAATCTGTGGTTGACTATTCGCTCCATAGTCTTCCCAACACAGCTTGTGAGACTGATTGACCGGTAACTTGCAGCCTCGGTCTTACATTTCCCTTTCTTTAGTATGGGTATTGTGATGGCTTCTCTCCATACTTGGGGTACCGTTCCTTTCAACCAGCTGTGGTTGAATATCTCAAGCAGTTTTGTCTTTGCTGCTGAGCTCTGATTTACTAGCATTTCGTTGCTGATTTTGTCTGGGCCGGGTGACTTTTGAAACTTAAGCTTGGAAATAGCCTTCTGTAGTTCTCCTAGTGTGATGGGTTCCCTCATTGGGGCAGGAGTATCTGTCTGTCCCATGGTTGCCAGTATTTCTTTTCTTATCTCTCTCTGATGGTCTATGTTAATGGGTAAGTTGCTTTCTGAACTGTATCTTCTAGCAAACAAGTCTGCAGCTTGTTTTCCTCTGAAAAGTTTGCCACCTTCATCCAATGTGATAGTCTGCCTTGGTGAGGAATGCTCTTCATTTAGAGACTTGACTAATCTCCAAAGTTTCCTGCCGTCTTTCTCAAGGTTCAGCGATGCCGTTTTAGTTCTCCAGCTTTTCCGCTTTTCTTCTAGCTTTGTTCTCTGAAACTCTGCTACAGCCTTTTTCCATTTGTTGTGAGTTTCAAGTGAAGGCTGAGACTCTGCGTCCTTTCTAGCCTTGTCCATAGCTTCCTGACGTTCTTGGAGTGTGCTGGACCAGTATGGTATGTAGTTACGCCGGCATCCTTTGGGAATGGTTTCTTTTGCAGCTTGTAGTATGCATCTGTTGAAGTCTTTTACCACTTCATTAATGTCTCTGTTCTGTACCTTGAGGGTAGACAGCAGCGTGTTCACCTGATGCCTGAATAAACCCCAGTTGGCTTTTTTGTAGTTCCATCTTGTAATGGCTGGGCCTGTACTGAGAGTTGCACTCTGGACAGTAAGAAAGATTGGGCGATGGTCGCTTCCCCCTAGTTGGTCTCCTACTTCTCTACTAATAGATCCAGCTATATCTGGTGTGGAGAAGGCAAGATCTGGTGTTGAGGTTGTGTGCCATCCTCTGGAGTAGAAGGTAGGAGTATCTGTGGCATTATTGACTAGGATTAGGGAGTGATCATCTTGCCAAGTTTCAACCTCTTCACCTCTGTGATCCAGATGGTTATAGCCCCAGCTCTGGGAGTGGCTATTAAAGTCTCCAACTGCTATAAAGTTGGTGGCTGGTACCTGTATAGAGCTGAGACTCAGGGGTTTGTTGTTCGGACAGTAATAGTTCAGGAGTTCTATTTCCATCTTGTCTACCTTTATCTGCAGCAGCTGATATTCTGCTCCATCCATGAAGGTTTTCCTTTCGTGTGCAGGAATGTTATTCCTTACAAGAGTAAGTACTCCTCCTTTTCGTCTATCTTGTCTGTCGGATCTGAAGCATTGATATCCCCTTATTTTAAAGGTTTGATCTGCTTTCAAGTGAGTCTCTTGGATACAGCAAACACTGACTTGCTTCTCATACAAGATGTTTTCCAGCTCTGTCTTTTTGCTGTATCCAGCCTGCTTGCTGTTCACTCCCTCTGCATTCCAGTGCATCATGACAAGTGGCACTCTGGGTTTCTCTTTTTCTGTTTTGTTTTGGTCAGTAGTTCTCCTCCGCCGTCTGTTGACTCCACAAGACGGTCTAGAGGGTCCTCCAGTAGCTGAGGGTGGGCTCTGTCGAGGCTCAGAGCCCGGCACTGCACCTGCCTGGTGGAGCTCCACAGGGCGAGCACCAGAACGAGATTTATTTGACGGTGTACTCTCCATAGAAAAAAAAAAAGCGAGTTGCATGATACTGTGGTTTCCGGTGCGCCTTCTGGCCCAGTATCTACGACTTTAGCACCTGTTCAACGGGAGAGTGGGCTCATCCCTAATCTGTTTATGTTCCAAGTAGTAGACTATTCGCAAGCAGCCTGGGGGTGTCACTGCTCTGCGCGGACCTTGTTTACCGAGGCGGCGTCCGAGCTCGTATGGTGAAAATATGGTTGCGTTATCTTCAAAATAGCCCTGTCTTTCCCGTGGCTTTTCTGCCATCCTGCAACTTTGAGTTAGGGAGTTCTGAGCTCCAGTCTCTTTCCCAGGCATTTTTATCCTGGCCTGGCACGCATACAGAGGACCCCACTTCTGGTTCTAAGTTAGCAGTTGGGGATAGGTGGGTAGCACACTGTGCATTCCCCGTCATCCAGGGGGCTCTCCAACTATGCAGAGCTTGCACAATGCTGTGCTCTGGTTCTGGGCTCTCCCAAGGAATCCTCACGTCCTGCACAGAGCCACTTCCCGATACCCACCACCTGCCAACCCTCCATTGTAGAAATCTCCTGCATGCGGCCATCCAGTCAAGAGCCAGTATTAAGTCTGGTGCCCAAGTGATCCCCCCAAGCTCAGTGTGCAATGCTGGGTTCTCATCATGCTGCAACACAGGAGGGATTGTGATGCTCAGCCATCTCTCTCAATTCTGCACCGATAAGTGACATCGGGGACTTAACTTTGCCTCAGTACTGGGAGGCCCCGTTTCCGGGTACACCACACACAGCCAATTGAGGCAACGGTCGCCATGGGCGTGATAGACGACAAACAGTGAAGAATGAGGCAAGAAAGCATTTAACCCATGAAGTGGGGGTGGATTGGTGCAGACCAGAGCATGTACCACTCGCCGGTGGGTTCTGCATCTACACCTATAGGGTTCCACCCACTCCTCAGCCCATTTAGTCTGGCCCCTCACCCAGGACCTGTCCGGCTTGGGTGACCCTGCCAGGAGTAAAACTCCCGCCGGCATAGCTCCCGGGATCATTGAGGCGCTCAAGCTCTCCAACCACGGCAAGGTAGGCTTACATGTGGAGAGTCAGTCAAGGGCAACTCTGGATATGCTTGATTTTTCTCTTCTGAGTGTATGTCCTATCCATCCCCACTTTCTTACCTTAATTTCTGTCTGTATTGACTGTTGTCCGCATCTTTTCCGTAGTTCTATATCTGTTATTACATCTGGCCAGGGGCAAAGTCTACAGACAGGGGGTATGATGTGCTGGTGTTGTGGGTAGTGGGTTTCCCCCCTTGCTTCACCCTAGGCCTAGTGAATTCTGTTCATGAAAGGAGCGACCATTGCGGTGTTAGTCTCTTGGCCTAGCAAAACCTCTCATACCCCAAGATCGTTGTGCGTGGTGAAGAGCCACACCCTCCTCGAGGTAGTCCTGGTAACTGAGGGTGCGAATCCTCAGGCTAAACACAACGGATCTAGAGGAGCAAACCTCGATAATAAAACCGGTGCACTACACCGTACACGCCCTCTGTGGGTGGGAAGGAGCCAGATGGATACTGAACAAGTCTTGGGAGTGGGAACGAGTGTGGACTGCTCCCTGAAGATCGGAACCCATCGTACAGGCACAGAGACTCAGGACGTGACGATCCTATTGCCTTCAACTCTTGGTCACATGCCTAGAGCCTCGGAGAACTCGGCGTAACCAGCAGGCAATTTGGTGGCGGGGAAAGAGCACTGTGAGCCCTACCTTGGCTACGTATCACAAGGAGACGCAGAAACACCCCCTTTATCTCCCCCAGAGCTGGCACAGTACACTTCTGGCTTCTACCCGGGGCGTTAGGAAATCCACAGGCACCCCAGCATCACAATGCCAAGAAGATGACAAAGTTGGAATTTACTAACTCAAACCTGGCAGAGCAAGTCCTCCAACAGATGTGGCCGATGCTGGGCCCACTGGCGCGTGGACACGTCCCGATCCCCATCGAGACTTGCCCGGGGAGCCCACCCCGGCTCAAAAAAGCAGAGAAGGCCACTCTCCAAACCTCCGATGTCTTGCGGGCAGTGTTAGGATGTGCAAGAACATGGACAGGAAGACTCCACAACTTCCCCACTGAAGACACGCCCACGGCGACCGTTGCCTCAACTGGCTGTGTGTGGTGTACCCGGAAACGGGGCCTCCCAGTACTGAGACACAGTTAAGTCCCCGATGTCATTTATCGGTGCAGAGTTGAGAGAGATGGCTGAGCATCACAATCCCCCCTGTGTTGCAGCATGATGAGAACCCAGAATTGCACACTGAGCTTGGGGGGAATCACTTGGGCACCAGACTTAATACTGGCTCTTGACTGGATGGCCACATGCAGGAGATTTCTACAATGGGGGGTTGGCAGGTGGTGGGTATCTGGAAGTGGCTCTGTGCAGGACGTGAGGATTCCTTGGGTGAGCCCAGAACCAGAGCACAGCATTGTGCAAGCTCTGCATAGTTGGAGAGCCCCCTGGATGACGGGGAATGCACAGTGTGCTACCCCACCTGTCCCCAACTGCTAACTTAGAACCAGAAGTGGGGTCCTCTGTATGCGTGCCAGGCCAGGATAAAATGCCTGGGAAAGAGACTGGAGCTCAGAACTCCCTAACTCAAAGTTGCAGGATGGCAGGAAAGACAGGGCTATTTTGAAGATAATGCAACCATATTTTCACCACACGAGCTCGGACGCCGCCTCGGTAAACAAGGTCCGCGCAGAGCAGTGACACCCCCAGGCTGCTTGCGAATAGTCTACTACTGGGAACATAAACAGATTAGGGATGAGCCCACTCTCCCGTTGAACAGGTGCTAAAGTCATAGATACTGGGCCAGAAGGCGCACCGGAAACCACAGTATCACGCAACTCGCTTTTTTTTTCTATGGAGAGTACACCGTCAAATAAATCTCGTACTGGTGCTCGCCCTGTGGAGCTCCACCAGGCAGGTGCAGTGCCGGGCTCTGAGCCTCGACAGAGCCCACCCTCAGCTACTGGAGGACCCTCTAGACCGTCTTGTGGAGTCAGCAGACGGCGGAGGAGAACTACTGACCAAAACAAAACAGAAAAAGAGAAACCCAGAGTGCCACTTGTCATGATGCACTGGAATGCAGAGGGAGTGAACAGCAAGCAGGCTGGATACAGCAAAAAGACAGAGCTGGAAAACATCTTGTATGAGAAGCAAGTCAGTGTTTGCTGTATCCAAGAGACTCACTTGAAAGCAGATCAAACCTTTAAAATAAGGGGATATCAATGCTTCAGATCCGACAGAAAAGATAGACGAAAAGGAGGAGTACTTACTCTTGTAAGGAATAACATTCCTGCACACGAAAGGAAAACCTTCATGGATGGAGCAGAATATCAGCTGTTGCAGATAAAGGTAGACAAGATGGAAATAGAACTCCTGAACTATTACTGTCCGAACAACAAACCCCTGAGTCTCAGCTCTATACAGGTACCAGCCACCAACTTTATAGCAGTTGGAGACTTTAATAGCCACTCCCAGAGCTGGGGCTATAACCATCTGGATCACAGAGGTGAAGAGGTTGAAACTTGGCAAGATGATCACTCCCTAATCCTAGTCAATAATGCCACAGATACTCCTACCTTCTACTCCAGAGGATGGCACACAACTTCAACACCAGATCTTGCCTTCTCCACACCAGATATAGCTGGATCTATTAGTAGAGAAGTAGGAGACCAACTAGGGGGAAGCGACCATCGCCCAATCTTTCTTACTGTCCAGAGTGCAACTCTCAGTACAGGCCCAGCCATTACAAGATGGAACTACAAAAAAGCCAACTGGGGTTTATTCAGGCATCAGGTGAACACGCTGCTGTCTACCCTCAAGGTACAGAACAGAGACATTAATGAAGTGGTAAAAGACTTCAACAGATGCATACTACAAGCTGCAAAAGAAACCATTCCCAAAGGATGCCGGCGTAACTACATACCATACTGGTCCAGCACACTCCAAGAACGTCAGGAAGCCATGGACAGGGCTAGAAAGGACGCAGAGTCTCAGCCTTCACTTGAAACTCACAACAAATGGAAAAAGGCTGTAGCAGAGTTTCAGAGAACAAAGCTAGAAGAAAAACGGAAAAGCTGGAGAACTAAAACGGCATCGCTGAACCTTGAGAAAGACGGCAGGAAACTTTGGAGATTAGTCAAGTCTCTAAATGAAGAGCGTTCCTCACCTAGGCAGACTATCACATTGGATGAAGGTGGCAAACTTTTCAGAGGAAAACAAGCTGCAGACTTGTTTGCTAGAAGATACAGTTCAGAAAGCAACTTACCCATTAACATAGATCATCAGAGAGAGATAAGAAAAGAAATACTGGCAACCATGGGACAGACAGATACTCCTGCCCCAATGAGGGAACCCATCACACTAGGAGAACTACAGAAGGCTATTTCCAAGCTTAAGTTTCAAAAGTCACCCGGCCCCAGACAAAATCAGCAACGAAATGCTAGTAAATCTGAGCTCAGCAGCAAAGACAAAACTGCTTGAGATATTCAACCACAGCTGGTTGAAAGGAACGGTACCCCAAGTATGGAGAGAAGCCATCACAATACCCATACTAAAGAAAGGGAAATGTAAGACCGAGGCTGCAAGTTACCGGCCAATCAGTCTCACAAGCTGTGTTGGGAAGACTATGGAGCGAATAGTCAACCACAGATTGAAATGGTATTTAGAGTCTGAGCAGATCCTGGTGCCGGAACAAGCTGGATTTAGAGAATGCTACAGTATAGAAGACCAAGTTACTTACTTGTCTCAAGCAATAGAAGATGCCTTCCAGGAGAAGAAAAAGGTCCTAACGATCTGGGTCGACTTCAAGCAGGCCTTTGACAAGGGTGTGGAAAGATGGCCTCATTGCAAAACTTAGGAGAAGTGGAATCCAAGGCAACATGATGAAATGGATCCAGTCATACTTGCATAACAGGAGAACTAGAGTCACTCTTGACGGTCTGCAGAGCAGAAAAGTGTTGCTCCATCAGGGGGGTACCTCAAGGAGGAGTAATTTCCCCAACACTCTTCCTTGTTTACATCAATGACCTGGTGAAAGATCTCCCTGCAGGAGTTAAAGCTGCCTTATATGCAGATGACCTAGTACTCTGGTGCGCTGATGAAAATGTCACCACAGCAAATTATAGAATGCAGCGGGCAGCAGACATGCTAGTGTCATGGGCAGAGAAATGGCTTATCACAATAAACACAGACAAAAACCTCCACAACACTGTTCTCCCTCGCCCCCAAGGACAAATCAGCTAACATACACCTAGGGACAACCGTGATCAAGGAAGAAAGCTACCCCACCTATCTTGGGGTGACATTTGACCAAAGGCTTACATGGAATAAGCATATTGAAAACGCAGAAGGAAAGGCCCGAAGACGACTAGGCATACTCAGAAAATTAGCAGGTACCAACTGGGGAGCAAATGAACGAAATCTAAAGAAGATTTATAATGGAGTAATAAGACCACACTTAGAGTTTAGCTCAGCAGCATGGTCATCAGCTGCTAACTCACATCTGCAGTCTTTGGACAGGGTGCAAAATCAAGCTCTCAGGCTCATTACAGGAGCCATGAAAACTACACCAATAACAGAGATGCAGAAGGTTGCTGGATTACAGACATTGTCCCATAGAAGAGACACAAAAACCATGATCCAGATGGAAAAGTACAACAGTATGCCAATGCACCCAATGAAGGCAAGACTAGATGATCTGGCATTGGGACGTCTAAAGCGTAGCAGCTTTGTGCATCGGGGGAAAAGACTTATAAGACAGCATCAAGAGGACCTATCCATGAAGACAACACCACTGAAGCCCACCCTATACCCTGTACCATGGGAGCAGGCCAGCAGTGCCCTCCAAATTAATACATCAGTCAGTGGTCTCACAAGCGGATGTGAGTATAATGATCTGCAAAAACGAACTGCTACATTGAGTATGATCCAAGAAAGCTATCCCGATCAATCATGGATACATGCCTATACAGATGGATCAGCAACTAATGCTGTTAGGAATGGAGGTGCCGGTATCTTTATCTCATATCCTGAAAACCACTATGAGACTAGGCACATTCCCACTGGTAAATTCTGTTCCAACTATACAGCTGAGGTTCAAGCTCTAGAGCAAGCTGCAAATATGATTTATAACACCAACTCTGACTGCCACCAGGTAGTCATCCTCACAGATGCACTTTCTGTCCTGCAAGCTCTCAAGGGTGGTAAACTCCCGCATCTGAGAAATGAACTAAACAAGGTAGCTGCCAAAAAGAGAACCATACTTCAGTGGGTACCATCTCATTGTGGTGTACCCGGAAATGAAAAGGCAGATAAACTTGCAAAAAAGGGAGGAGAATGTGAACAAGAAGATAATGAAGTCACATACTTTGAGAAAAAGAGAGCTATCCAGACTATCAGAAGAGAACAGAACCAACCCAAAGACGACTATCACACTCTCGACCGGCAGGGACAGATAACTATTTTTCGACTCAGGACAGGGCATAACAAACTGAATAAACACATGCACAAGCTACGATTGTCTGCTTCACCACTGTGCACATGTGGATTAAACGAACAAACTGCTGAGCATGTTCTACAGGACTGTCCTCTGTATGACCAGTTAAGAAAGATATACTGGCCGAATGACTCAACACTAAACTCAAAGCTATATGGAGTTAAAGAGGAACTTCAAACAACAGTCGAATTCATCATGAGAACTCGTCTGACGGTGTAATCATCAAAGATGCGATCGCAAGAAGAAGAAGAAGACATCTGGCCACTTTATACGAAGGATCCATCGGAGACATCTATTTACAAATGTTTCTAGCTTGGCAGTGATACTCTTTGAGACATGCCATGTCTCTGAGCCATACAGCAAGACTGACTTCACATTTGAGTTAAAGATTCTAATTTTGTTCCCTCTGGATATCGCTGAGGAGTTCCATATTGGTCGAAGGGCATTAAAAGCATATCTGGCTTTATTTATCTTTGAGCAGACGTTACCGGCAGTTCCCCCTCTTTTGTCAATGTTGCTCCCTAGATATGTAAAGTTTTCTACTTCTTCAATGACATGATCATTAATCTTCATCGAGTCCATCTGACTATTATTTATTCTCATTTCTTTTGTTTTATTTACATTTATGTGCAGTCCCATCTTTGCTGCTTCTGTTACTAATCTATTTGTTTTCTCCTGCATATCTTGCTGTCTGTGTGACAGAAGGCACAAATCATCTGCAAAGTCTAGATCCTCCAGCTGTGTGTAAAATGTCTACTGTATTCCAGTTTTCTCTCCCTCTGTTGTCTGTCTCATAACCCAGTCTATGACCATGAGAAAAATTGTTGGTGATAGCAGACATCCCTGTCTGACTCCACTTTGTACTGTAAAGGGCTCTGATAGTTTTCCTTTGTGTACTACTTTACATGAGGCCCCCTGATAGAAATCTTGGATGATTTTAATGAACTTCTCTGGGATTCCATTATGTCTCAGGATGTTTCACATCACAGTACAGTCTATACTGTCGAAAGCCTTTTCTAAGTCCACAAAATTTACATACAAGGGGGTCTGCCACTCATTTGATTGTTCTATGATGATTCTGAGTGTTGCTATCTGGTCTGTGCATGACCTTCCTACAAGTAATCCTGCCTGTTCTTCTCTAAGTTTGTCATCTACAGCCTTTTTAATAGTCTAACAAAACAGTTCATAATTATATAAGTACAATATATGCATAATGTGAGGCCCACAAAGGACGGTTACTCCAAACTTATGCTCCTGCAGTGGCACAGAATGTGGAATCATCACTGCAAATTATACTTCTAGCTTTCTAAGTAAAATATTCCATATAATATGCAACACAACTTAAAAAGCAAAATGCATTTTTGCATGTTCTGTAGTACAGAGAAATAGCCAATGTTTATACACAAAGTCAAAACCAGCATCTGATTTCAAGGACACCGTCACACTTTGTGCATAGAGAGCATAACCAGTACTGTAAAGAATTCCTTGATGAAAACCCATTCAGTAGCACACAGTAAAAAGATTACTCTTCCATCATGAGAAATATCTTAACACACACCTTCATAAGACAGTCACAGCTGTTAATGTTCAAAGCTATCTATCCTACAAAGATGTTATCATTCAGTTAACTTACACTCTGCTAAGATAAAAAGCTAAAAAAAAATAAAGCTTCATAAATCTCAAACCACCAAAGAAACAAAATTCTGAATGCAGCATCAAACACAATGGGAGATTTTGAAACAAATCCATGAATTTAAAAATCTCAGCACATTAATAAAATCTGATGTTAAGATGCAACTCGGAAATTTAAAATTAAAAAAAAACTGAACAGCCCAAGCAGAGTAGAATTCCATAAAATGAAAAGCATTCTATACAACAAAACATTTTTCAGTGTTAAGATGTGAAATTTGCAAGAGCACAAAAGATAACAAAATCCAAAGATTTATAAGCAGATTCAGCTAAAACATAATGGGTGATCTACTTACTGTTCTCCTTAACGGTAAAGTACCAACAAGATCAGGCTGGCTTGGACCAACAGTCTAAAATTAAATGTTGTAGAATGGCATTAAAATTAAGAAATTTTCACACAGCGAGAGAAAACTAATAACAATGTAGTGGGCCACTGCAGAAATAAGCTAACACGTCAGACTAACATGCAACAGAACACAACTTATGGTAAATAAAAATATGCTGTCTGTCATTCTAGCAGTCAACAGTAAATCCTTTTGTATACTTTTCATTTCAATTTATGTGCTGGTTTAACACATTAACTACCGCAAGCCGCAGTCAGCGGCTCACAAAATAATCACATTTGGACCGCAAGCCGCTCAGAGCACCAATCTAATTTTAGTAATAACACAAAAAAAAAATGTACTGAAACACTCTCTGATCTGGTTCGAGATTTTAAGTTGCCACCGAAAAACAAATTCCCAAAGCATGGTTGTTGTAGAACACTGGAAAATTGATATTATGTTCATATTTTTCAGCGTTTTGGGTTAGTTACCAAATCGTGTAAGACTGTTTACCTTGGCAACTAGTGTTAGGACTACAAAAAATGCGTGTACATCTCGTCTAATGGCTGAATAGGATAGAAACGTGTTTCAACAATTGACTGATAGATCTAGCAACGAGGACAGGAGTGAAAACGGTGTGCACATTGATTGAAATAGTGATTTTGATAGAGATGGGGCGCAAGCAGTTATAACTGTGAAAATATTGCAAGTCCCCGGCCATCGGAGGGCCGTTAAATAGCAACAACCTCTATTAGAGTTACAACCGGTGTTTATTGTAATAGTACATTCATTTATCTTTAAAATAACGTGTAATTCATAAAAATCTGTAAACAATTATGAAAACTACAGCTTACTTTGTGCAAACACCTACAGGATGAAAATGGGAAAAAAATTTAATTCAGCCAGTGTGTTTTTCAATTCGGTAGTTAATGTGTTAAGTGCCTTTTTTTTTTTTTTTTTTAAATATAAATTGTGTTCGGTTTTTTTTTTAAAATTCTTATACACTATATTTTTTACACTGTGGGATATAAGGATAGTTCACTAAACGTAATTCTTACGTAGTATGTGTAGTCCTAACTTCCATTCAAAACTTCGATTTAAACAGACAAGAACATGAACAGTGCCTCTTTCAACTTAGTTCTTTAGGTGTAACTAAAGAAGCTGCTAAAATACTTTGGCCACATAAAAAGGCATAACACCTTGCAGAAGACCATAACAGAAGGGAGAGTTGAAGGCAAACGTGCAAGGGGAAGACAGCGCTATAAGTGGGAAGACAACATCAAGAGATGGACAGGAAAGAGTCTATCAGAGTGCACCATCAAGACAAGAGACAGAAGACGTTGGAGATCCATTACAGCCAACTTTCATTGTGGAGATAGCAACTGATGATGATGAAAGAAGCTGAAGCATTTGTTAAACATTTCTGCAACTTTTCTTGTCATTTGCAATGATTTTTTTCTCCAGATTTTAGTGCTTGTGGATTGTCCTTTTTTCCTTTTCCAGCAAGATGGTGGTGACATTTTCAAGCTTTGTACTCTTCATTCTTTAAGCCCAAGTTTGTTGTTTATATTCTTCATTGTATCTGCTAAATTAATGATGCAGGATACGCTATCTGAAAGTGTTGCACATGTTGTCTGGTTAGCCTTTTCTGCAGATCCAGTAGGTTTATCTCTTTTGTCTGATTTCTTGAGTCTTTCTATATTTATTAATATTGGTCTGTGGTCACTTCCAATTTCTTCCAGGACTCTGTATGCGCAAGTACCTGTGATATCAGCTGACACCATAGGAAGGCCAGGTTTGCTGGCTAACTGTCAGCGCTGCGCAAAGAGTGAGTTGTCTGTTTTCGGGTAAAGTTGGACATATTACAGAATCCTCTACTTCTCTGCCTCTTTGGTTGTAAGGTTTATATCCCCATGATGGTGAATGAGCACTGAAGTCTCTAGCTACCCAAGTTTACCGGTATCTTGTGTCTTGGAAGTTGATGTTTTCTGCAAGTGTTGTGGAGGTGGTTTTGGGGGGGAGGAGAGATACTTTACAAATATTTATTTGTATCCACTCAACCAGCAGTGTGTCTGTTTTATGTATATGTCGCAATCATTAGAAATGTTTCATACTTCTACTTGAATGTTGTATCTTATGAGTTTCAGGAGTCCTTGGCATTTCTTGCACTGACAACAGTGCATCCACTGATGGTAATGGTTTTTCTGGGTGGAGTGATTTCTTGGAGGGCAGCGATATGGATTATGTTATCATTTAAGATTCTGAGTTTTTCTTTCCTGTTCTGTATGCCTGCAATGTTGATTTGTAGTATGTTCATGGTTCCAGTAGTAGACTTCTCGCGAGCAGCCTCAGGTGTCACTCTCTGTGCAGACCTTGTTTAAGAGGGGACGTCCAAGCTCGTATGGTAAAAAGGTGGTTTTCCTCGGCATCAACTTTATAACAGACCTAGGCTTTTCCTGTGGTTTTTCGTACATTCCACAACAGGCTGAGCTTAAGCCACGAGCTCCAGTATTTCACATTCCCACCACCCAGGGGGTCTTCAAAATAGACAAAGCTAAAATATTGTGCTCTGGTTCTGGACTCTCCCAAGGAATCATCATGTCCTGCACTGAGCCACTTCCCAGATCCCCTTATCTGTCACCTATCTATTGTGGGATCCTCCTGTTAGCAAAGACCAAATAGTGATTCCCATACCTGTCAACCTGTAAGAATTTTTCGTACAATGTACAGATTTTTGATACTTTTAGCAGTGTATGGCCGTACAAACTCGTTGTACAGATTACTCATTGTACGGATTTTTCTCCCCCTCCCAAAAAAAAAAAAAAAAACAATTTTTTTTTTTTAAATTCTAAAAATATTTTCCAACCCAAGTTTTTTTAAATTTTAAATCAGAAAATATTTTCTAGCGCAGGTTTTTTTTTAACAAATTTTTTTTATTTTAATTCCGGGAATCTCGGCGTCCGTTTTTAAACTGAGGTCTCTCCCAGCAACCAATCAAATCCTTTTATACCCAACAATTCGGCAAAAACTTTGAATTCAGCCTCAAACGCTTTCGGTTTTCAGCGTGACATGACGTATTTTTAAAGTTACCTGTTATCAACGACCACGCTTCGACGCCATTTTGTTTAAAAAAGCTAAGTACTTATATAACTTGGTTAAATATTGCTGTTGTTTTGCTTTGTTGCAATTTAATCGCTGTCTTAATCTTTCCAGTTATATCTTGCCCTTCAATATATTTCTGATAAATTGTCATAATATTCTGTATAGGCCCTACATAACTAGAACAAAAAAGTTTTTTTGCGTTGAGTAGGCCTACTTTATTCCAGCGCTCGAGATTCGCTGCTTTATTTTTTAATAAAGTGGCAATCTGTTATCACTGGTCTAGGCTACCAACTCTTAAATAATAATTTTGTAAATTTTTGGTGGTACGTTTTGTCTTCCTAGATTTGATATTCTGTTCATAATTGTTTTGTTTTTTTTGCTGTTAGCCGTTTGCTTTGTTCATTGTATTTTTTAATCATTCTCTTCGTCTACAAAGATTATTAGTTGAAATATTTCATCTACTGAATGATGGCTGAGCCTAATTCAAAGAAACAAAAGCTTGCAGGTCATGGTAAGAGCATTATTGAATAAATGGAGCTTGATAGTGGAGTAAAGAGTTCATTTTTTGAGGTTGTCAGAAATGTTTACACATCAGTGGTTAAAAAAATTACTGATAAATTTCCCTTTGACAACCAGGTTCTAAAGGACTTAAAAGTGCTAGATCCAAGCACTAAAGATAATCTCAGGTATCCAAACATCTGCAGATTGGCAGATGCTTTTGCCCAAGATCTTGATCAGGAAGCACTATTGTATGTTGTCTGATGTGTGCGTGCCTCTACTGACAGATAGTGGTCAGAAAAAGAGCTTCTGTGGCTATTGGCTGGAAGTTGTTGACCAGAAAACTAGTACTGGTGCCATCCGCTTCCCTAATTTGAAAGTCATCATTCAGCGACTGCTGATACTCCCTCACAGCAATGCTGACTGCGAAAGATCATTTTCAATGATGAAAAAAATCCACACAGACTGCAGGAGGTCCATGAATGCGGACACACTCACTTCTATTTTACAGTGTAAGATTAACATTGATACATGCTGTGCAGACTTTAAGCCCACAAATGCAATTCTGCAAAGTGCTAAAAGTGCATGTGTTGATTATAATACAAAACACTGTACATCGAAAGAATAGTGTACCTCATGATCACTAAGTTTTTTTTATATGTAAAGAACAGCATGAGACTATTAGCATGTTTTATATCACAATAATTCAAATGCTAATAGATTTGTATATGTCATTTCTCATTTTAAAACTGTATTGCGTATAATTTATTAATATATTTTTTGCGTAAGGATTTTTGGGTGTTTGTAAGGATTTTTTTGGTCCGGCGTACAGATTTTTGTCTCAGGAGGTTGACAGGTATGGATTCCCCAGTTCTTACAGTGTACAATGCAACATGTTGCACCACAAGGGGAATCATGATGTTGAGTTGCTCTGGTGAAGCTACTCGATCCTTGAGTGTTGTCAGGAAACTTGAAGACTCAAAGGTTGTCTATTTCCAGGATGCACCATGTGGAGGTGCTTTAGGGTATTGGCTAGTGGTCTAACCCTACATTTCGCTCAAGAGCAACACAAATATTTTTCATCCCAGAGACGTTAATAGAAACCTTCCTGACAAAATGGCTAGAAAAACTGTAGGTTATCCAGGGCACAAATACATACAAAAATATTTGTATTTACAAGTTCAACAAACATCAAAATATAATTTCACTGTGTAGCAGAAATGTTTGTAGCAATATCAACATTTAGCAAAATGGCATCAAATAAATTGGTTATCTGGAAATTAATTGAAACAAATTTTAAATTTATTCACCCCAGTTTTTGGTGTTTTCCAAATCTAGAATGGCTGGTAAATCTAAGTTCTGATGTTATTAAAACAGTGACCACATATGCTAAGGACATCATTTGGTCAATAGCCTCTGCATCCTAAGCAGTCAAAGGCACTGAATGACTGACTTAGTGTAAACTTTTTACAAACTAATATCTATTTTAAACTTACAAAGTTTCCAGGAGTTATCTTGACTTTGCCACGAAGTTTCCTTGCTTGTCGCTGTATCAAAGAACGAGCATCAAATGTTCCCTTCAGCACCTGTTTTTGTACAATTTTGTTACGTGCATCACCAACTCCACTCTTCTTGTTAATAACTATTTTATCTCTAGCATCAACAATGGCCTTTGGTCCCAATCTACTTCGAGCATCAAACTGTTGTACACGTTGGCGAATGCCAGTGTTCTTGTTTGGTAATGTTGACTTTTGCTGTGGCTGTCCTCTTCCTTTCCCTTGCTGAGTGTTGCTGGAAAATTAAAGGATATAATAGGCAATGATTTAAAAAACAAAAATTTTTATTTTAAAAAAAACTCAAAACTGAATTGATTCAGGATAAGAATCTTCTTCTTTGATCCTTAGCAGTCAACTGTCAAAGCAGTCAATGGCCATCATGCCAGTGGCGTCTTAAAAGGCAGCAACAAACTGCTTCCACTTTGTTCGATCGGCGGCCATCCTTTGTACAGTGCCCCAGCTCTGGTTCATTCTTTGCATCTCGGCTTCCACAGTTCTCTGCCAAGTTGTTTTTGGTCGGCCTCTCTTTCGCTTTCCTTCGGGGGTCCATAGCATAGCTGTTCTTGTGATGGCTTCATGGTCTCTTCTGAGGATGTGGCCAACCCAACTCCAGCATCTGCCAGCTATGATGGTGTGCATGTCCTCTTGATTACTTCGAGTAAGTAGTTCTTGGTTAGTGATAGTATTTGGCCAAAAGATTCAGAGAATTTTCCTTATGCAGATTGTGTGGAAGGAGGACAGTTTTGACATTTCCTTCACTGTTACTCTCCAGCATTCCACACCAGAGAAGCACAGAATGTTCACAGCTCTCGTATAATCTTAATTTGGTGTTTGTGCTGTATTGGGAAGACTTCCAGATGTTAGGATAAGAATCATCCCTTCTATAATTTCTAGATTTATTAATCTTCTAGGATACTAAAGTTCTAAGATAATATGATATACTAAAATTATAGAAACACAGTTTGTTTGTGTTTTTTTTTTTAATGGACATAGATGCTGTCTTGTTGCCAGCAAAGACCTTGTTTTATCCAATAACCTTAAGTGAAAACGGTCAACTAAAAAGCCAGAACTTCCTGACAATTTTAGGCTTCAGAGGCAAAAAAATGAATAACGAATCAATGACTTTCTACGCTAACACATATGCCCTCAGACTAAGATTTGCAGAAATCAAGCTGTGTTGATGTGCTTCAAACTGGAGTCCTCACATTGGTTGAATTATAGTTTACTCTGCAATGTTGTATCTTGTCGTAAAAAGAGTTTGAGTTGTGGTTAAGGTTAGTGGCAGTGTAGTAAATGTTATTAAATGTGTATTCAAAGAGAATACAGTTAGAGGTTCAGGATTATAGTTAGACAAAATCATGGCTGCTAATGCTAAGCTTAACCCTAAACCAAACCCTATCTATGACAAAACTCTGACATCACACAGTAATCTATAATTCAACTCTCATTTGTGCAGGATGTGTGCCAATTTTTGGAAATAATGAATGCTCTAACAATTTCAAGTAAATCCACTTTTAAAAACGTTTTTCAACAATAATAATAGGTGTTCCCAAGTCAATTTGGGTGCCAGATCAAAACAAAGGCATCTGTCCTGCAGGCCAACTTATTTACCACTATATGTCACCACTGAACGACCCACCCAAAAAAAGACGTCATATACCAACCTACAAATCGATTGGTTAATACAATAAAAACTTGGCCTCTACGTTCAATAATAGTGTACAAAAGTGTACATATTAAAATCTTACAATATCTCTCAGTTAAGTTCAGCGCCCATTTATGAGCAAACAACATTGTGACAATAAGCATATTGCAACAGTAGGATGTGTGCCAATTTTTGGAAATAATGAATGCTCTAACAATTTCAAGTAAATCCACTTTTAAAAACTTTTTTTCAACAATTATAATAGGTGTTCCCAAGTCCTCATAATTTAATGCTAGATCTACTTGCCATAAGTTTACTAAAGCTTTTTAAGCCCATCTGTTGATCCTTTACTGTTTCTAACATAAAGATACTTCACTGTGACTTTTATTACTGAAACAACTATAATATTTTTTAATAGACAAATAGCAAATGAGAATTGAGTGCCCGATCTTTATTTTGCTATTCATTCAGTATCAGAATATACAGCATTTGGCAAATAATGCCAAGAAGGCACAGACTTAAAATAATGGAAACTACCTAACATAATAGCCTACTGTGAGGAATGTTGATGAAAAAGACATCATAAGAGATCATAAGATGATATTTTTTTAATGGCCCCTATGCCAATTTTATTACAAATAAAAACAGTATATTTTAGCTCCAGCATGAATCATTTTTCACATGAACCGATGAATTCTGAAGCCTGTCACTGTAAAGCTCATTTTTTTCTTTTTTGTAAATTATGTAGGCTATGAAGGAAAATATCCTGTTTAACTTCTGATGGGTTATAACTAGGATATACCTATAGTGTTTCCTGTTATTGTAAATAGGGTAAATGAATATGTCCAAACAGTGAATGAGTTTTTTTTAACTTTTTCATAACTTTGAAGATTCTTCACCTGTTATAGTGTGGTGGCTTGAGGCAAGGGGAGGGGTGTGTGAAAGCTTAAGGTGTTTGCACACCAAAGTGAGTGGGGGATGGGATGGGGGAGGATTGTATGAAAGCTTAGGGTGATTGGCTTAATATTTACTTTACTTATGCAATTAACCCATAACTATAGAACATGTGCTAATAATAGACAGACCTGGGGAACTGTACAATATAGTCAGACAGTAGGCTATTTAACAACAACAAATTAATAGGCTAGCCTAATGGTTAGTGGGTGTATGGTGGCAATATAAAGATCTTGAGAAGCTGAAGCAACACTTATAACTAATATCAAATAAGCCTGTAAATTCCCTGCAATATAGTCACTGCTTCTTATAACGAACTAACAAAAATGATAATGGAGTCTTACAAATTAGAAATACAATAGAAACACGGGCCGTTTCGGGGTTAGCCTACCCAAGTCAGTTTTAACAGGAAACAGAGATGAGAAATGAAGTAAGGCTATGAGAAGATGAAAAAAGGACACAGAAAACACGAGGGAAACCACAACAGACATATAAATCATAAATTATTTCACAAAACGACAGATACCGCTGACTGGCACTGGAATGAAAGTACAATAACTCAAATTTGTGCCAGTAGCCTAAGCACCAAAGCTGAAGCGACCCGAATTCTAATTAGTACATAACAGTTTAGAAACTCCTTTAGTTTCCAGCAAAATCGGAACGATGAAGCTGATAGCCTGAATTACAAAATGACAAATAAACTACGTGGGAGTAAACAAGATGAAATAATGTACCTTACGCGCACTTTAATACTGCCTTTGCGAATAAACTCGTCAAGTGATATGTCAGCCATTTTGAAACTAAAACATGCCGTTGTTTTCTGAATATGTAAGCCAAAATCAGGAATCGAAACTAAGTTTTTTTCTTAGATCAATCACTTGTTCTTTATACTGTAGCTGAGTTAACAATTATGCCTTAAACAGCACACAGTCATAACTGAGTTGTTTGTCTACGTTTCATAACACTGAAATCTTTCTCGCAGCAGATAATGTTTACAATCGACTGCATACTATACTGTGACCAATTTGCCTTCAACCTTCCTTCAGGTTTTCTTTTCCTTTGTTTGCTGCTGAAGCAATGGGCCACATATGAGTATAGGCTTCTTCTTTCCCACTTAATTATTGTCATCATGCCATTTTGCCGTCAACCGTTCCCGTCGTTGTTGATGACAAGAACCAGACAAGTGCCAGTGGAACAAGAGTTGAGAAGAAGACGCTGGCGATGGATAGGACACACATTGAGGAAACCTGTTGATAGCATTACAAGGCAGTCCTTGTTCTGGAATCCACAGGGAAAGAGAGGGAGACGTAGACCAAAAAACACATGGAGAAGAGAATTGGATACAGAGGTGAAAATGATGAGGAAAACATGGAAAGAACTTGAGCTGATGGCACAGGACAGGGAGACTTGGCATGTGTTTGTTGAAGGCCTATGCTTCTCGGGGAGCTAAAGGGTATTGATTGATTGATTGATTTCCTATATTTGTGATTTTCACAGTAATTTTTTTTTAAATTCTTTTATCTACTGCTTACGCCGTGATTGGCTAATGTGGGGGTAATTGATAGTTTCTGATCCAGTGCACGTGGTGTGGCGTGTTGTACCGAATGGAAAATGGAGCCGCGGTAGTACAGTGGTTAGTGCACTGGCTTCCTAGCTCGGTGGTCCATTGGTTCAATCCCCAGTTGAGGTGGGATATTTTTAGACCACAAACGGCTCTGGGGTTGACCCAGCCTCAAGAACTGGGTACCAGAGCAACTTCTGGGAAGGTTAAGGCGGCGGGCATGATGCTGACCACATCATCCTTTTTTTTTTTTTTAAATTAATGAAGATAAACAGAAATCCCGTTCAACCTCTGATGGGTTATAATTAGGATATATATTGTTTTCAATTCCAAATAATATGAACAACTGCCGACATGAGAAAGTGGATCACATTTGAAAATAGAGATACTAACAATTGTGCTTAGGCCTCTCCATAAAATTGACTTGCTAGACAGGAGGGGAACGGCGGATCAAAAGAAAAAAAATATGACTGGAAAGATTGCGTAGCAAGGCTAAGGAGACGCAATTGGGGGGGATGGAGGAAAGTAAAAAATTCACGTCCCCCAAATTGACACGAGGTACGGAAATGGACGCTTTTGCGATACTAAGATTTTGATTTGAATTGAGCGGCAGAACGCGGATGGTAGGAAAATTACAAAAATTTAAAAAGTAAATTTTCTTAATATTAATGTTAGGAATATAAAAATTAGCTGGCCGGATGGCCTATTCTGAGCAGTGAACTAATATGATCTTAATTTTACAAACGGATAGATAATATTGAAGATAATGACAAAAGACAGTGTAGTTCACATCATCGCTAGACTATATTGAATCTAAAAGTGTCACAATTTGCACACAAAAACACGACCTTGGGAACAGGTGTTCAAAGTTACTTATTATGGAGGAGAGGGGTTTTGAGCGGTAGCTGTGTCTAAATATAACTTTTTACGACAAAAATTTTAAGGGGAGAGAAAGGTTGCTTCAAAAATCAAGCACATTTTTTTTTAGAAACACAAGTAGAGACGGACAGACTAACAGATAACCATCCATACTTGACTGAAGCATGACTGAAATGACTTTAGTGTAGAAATTTGAAATTAAAAATAAACCTTGGCAGTGATTGGCCACAGACAATCATATCATTAGCGCTCAGAGCGCATTTGGGGTCATTCTTCAATAATTGTTCAGTGTTAGACACAGATTTTAAAGTGTGGTGTGTTCCCATATGAAAGACAGTGAATAAATTTAGGGACGCCATACTATAGCCAGCAGCTCAGCTGAGTTTTGCTAGCAATTCTGTGTTATGTATTCTTAATCTGGTAAGATTGAAATTATTTCTTTATATATTTTGAATATTGTTTCATGTTCGAGTGATTTGATACTGCCATATCATAATATAGCCTTACAAACCAGTAGGGATTTTGCTCTAGACCCCCCGCCCAAGTCAGGGTCTAGGGACCAACAAGGTACATAAACTACAGCAAGGATTATGCAAGATATATCAACCGTTGAAACAGATTACCTATCTTCTTTTAGGGCCAACAACTAATAAATATTTTTCAGAATCTATAGTCTGGGAGGATCTATCTGAGGTAAACCCACCATGGTAACTGTGCTGTTTGGTCAGAGAGATCTGACCTGTCTGTATGATGTGGTTGTTGTGTCAGTGTGGTGTCCAGACGTGGGTATAGAATAGATTTTGACACATAGCCCATACTTTGATTGCAGAGCTGTGAGTTTTCTATCGACAACAAAGCAGAGTCTATCCGGTGGGTGACTTTACTCGAGTGTATCTGTGCAGTTCTTGTGACAGAGACCACCATTATTGTCCGCCAGCCCGGAGAGGTGGGACCGCAAGTTTTCAGCACCAGAGCTACAAAAAGATGAGTGAGCCTCTGGTCTGCTGGACATTCACCAACTATTGGTAGTGACTAATATCCCCATAAAAATTCCCACCAGTTTCTGGACACGGTGTAGTCAATATAGACAGGTGTGATGAGACCACCCCAACAGCACAGACAATAAATATCCTCCCTAGTAGCTGACTACCAGAACATTTGAATAAAAACTAACTATTCTAGTACTTAAATATGTACACTTTTGTATTTATTATGTAACATTCCATGCATAATTTTCATAAATTTTAAATCCTTCTTTTAAAACAAGTTCTGGTCAAAATAAAACTTGATCCAGAACAAATAAATGTAATATAATTATATCAAAAACTTTATACACGTGAGTTAGTTCAGTGTATTTTAACACTTGTTAATCTTATTAGTCTTCTTAAATGCCTGTGGGTGTATTTATAACTAACACACCACATTACACATCATTACCCTAGACACTTTACGTAGCCACATTCATTAAGAAAAAAAAAATTAAGTGTGAGGTCGTAGTGGTAGCAAGAAAGGCCTTCTGATAATTCTCAACCACATTTTATCTCAGGAGCCTTCACAGCTGGCCTCATACAAGTTACATGTAGTAATAACACCATCATACAATACCATCAACACCACTACAGGCCTATACGTTAAATAATAAAATAAAAATTAAACAAACAAACAAACAAAATCAAGAAGAAACTATGAACAAGAATAATATTAAAGTGGAGGGGTGTAAAGGCCTGGTGGTTCTAGTTATATAACGGACTTTACCAGATATTTAATTGACTTTCATCTGTTTAAAGTCACATGCATTGTAAGAACAGCATCAGACCTTCACATTCCCAGCCATTATATATTAACATGTGCTCGTGTTAAATATTGTTTGACTATATTATGCAATTCCCTAGGTCTGTCTATTCTCAACACCTCCTCTATATTTATAGGTAAGTTGGATGCCTGCAAATAATCCATTATTGGTATTCTCATTTGGTCATACCTCTTACACTTTAACAAGAAATGTTCTATATTATTGTCTTGAAGACATCCTGCACAGTAAGGTTCTTCTATTCTGAAATAGCCTTTTCCCAGCTGTAGTCTGAGAAGTTTCTTATTACTGGGAATTTTCAATTCCCTAGATATCTGACATTTTCTTGTTGGAGCCCTGAACATCTTATATGCATGTCTTCTTTTCAGATTTTTATCCCACTCTGCTTTCCATTCATCTGTTACAAAATCTTTAATTAAGCTCTTAATTTCTGATTTACTCATCCCTACATTTATTAGATTTTTATCAGATCTACCTTAGACTACAACCGGGAAAAGGCTATTTCAGAATAGAAAAACCTTACTGTGCAGGATGTCTTCAAGAAAATAATGTAGAGCATTTCTTGTTAAAATGTAAAAGTTGAACAGATGAGAATTCCAATATTAGATTATTTGCAGGCATCAAATTTACCTGTAAATATAAAAGAGGTGTTAAGAATAGATGGACCTAGGGAACTGCATTATATAGTCAAACAGTATTTAACGAGAGCAAAAGTTAATGTATAGTAATTGGGAAGGTGAAGGTCTGATGTTGTTCTTACCATACAAGTGAAAATTAAATATCTAACTGGAAACACCAGGCCTTGTTCTGGAATCTGAATATTATTTTTGTTGGTGGTTTTGTTTTGTTTTATTTTATCTCGTTTTGTTTGTTCCTCTCCACATGTAAGCCTACCTTGCCGTGGTTGGAGAGCTTGAGCGCCCCAATGATCCCGGGAGCTATGCCGGCGGGAGTTTTACTCCTGGCAGGGTCACCCAAGCCGGACAGGTCCTGGGTGAGGGGCCAGACTAAATGGGCTGAGGAGTGGGTGGAACCCTATAGGTGTAGATGCAGAACCCACCGGCGAGTGGTACATGCTCTGGTCTGCACCAATCCACCCCCACTTCATGGGTTAAATGCTTTCTTGCCTCATTCTTCACTGTTTGTCGTCTATCGGGAGTAGTTTGGGACCCCATACAGTGTAGGCGCAGTGCCCACCGGCGAGTGGACCATACTCTGGCCAGCATCAACCCAAACCCCAGGCATGGGTTAAAATCCCGGGTAGATGAAGCTCGTAAGCCTTGGAAGGCAGTTCGTCTAGGAGAAGGAAAACTCTGATCTCAAACCACCTGCTGCCTTGCAGGTAGGCTGGGGACAGTCAAGGGCTAAGGAACGCAACCCTACAGAAACGCTTGTTGAAATCGGATGCACTGGGCTACATGCTCAACGAAACAGTGCAACGTACTTCGCCTAATGAAGATGTCCCGTGGAGTCCCGCCAGGCGGCGAGAGTGCCGGACCCCCCACCTCGAAGGGGTCCAACCAATACTACTGGTTGTCACCTTCCCCTGAATTGTGGAGTCAAGGTACAGAGGGAAAGGGCAAAAGCTATTGACCAAACACCAAGAACACTCAACATTCTGCAGTGGAATGCAGAAGGAGTTCTGAACAAAAAAGTCCCCCTAAAAAACCGCCTTTATGAGGATCAAATAGATGTGGCTTGCATCCAAGAAACGCATCTCAACAGCAACCACAGATTCTCAATAAGAGGATACCAGGCTTTCCGACTCGATCGAGAAGGACACAAAGGAGGTGTGCTATTACTTACCCGAAACTCAATACCAAGTAGCGAGGTATCTGTGAACTTCAACGACCAATCGGAAATTGTAGGGGTTGACATTAAAATAAAGGACACGAACATGCGTATCTACAATTTGTATGGCCCACCGAGCAAATACCTGTCACTTGAAAATATGGAAATAAAGAGCTCAAACTGCATTGTGGTCGGAGACTTCAACAGCCACTCGGAAAGATGGGGATATCTGGATACAGACAGTAGAGGAGAGGAAGTGGAGGACTGGGAGATAGACACAAATCTTCACCTTATCAACAGGCCAGATGATAAACCCAGTTTCTACTCTAGAAGATGGCACACCACTTCCACTCCAGACCTAGCTTTTGCCACAGGGGACATATTTCACAAAATTGACCGACAGGTACTTGGCCAGCTAGCAGGCAGCAACCACAGACCAATAAAGCTAGTGGTTAATATGGAGTATGTTCCCCATGAAGTGAAACCATTGCCCCGATGGAATTACAAAAGAGCTGACTGGGGCAATTTTGCAGTGCTGACTGACAGCCTTTGCGAAACCATCAACACACGAAACAACAGCATGAAAAATATGGTTGAAAGCTTTAATAGAGCAATACTTCAAGCAGCTATTGAGACTATTCCGAGAGGGGCAAGAAAAAACTATAAACCATACTGGAATGAAGATCTGCAAAAACTTGAAGATGAGGTAGCACAAGCCAGAGACAAGGCAGAAACAGAACAAACAACTGAGGCAAACATCTTGCTCAAAGCAACCACTGCAAAGTACAGAAGAACTTTAAACCAAACAACACGAGACTGCTGGAAGCAAACAACAGAAAATCTCAACCTAGATAAAGAAGGGAACAAGCTGTGGAAACTAGTTAGAGCTTTGAACAACGAAGAACCTTACAAAAATCACATCACAATCAAACAAGGTGAAAATATGCTCTCGGGAAAAAAAGCTGCAAATGCACTCATGGAACACTATGCTGGTGCAAACCACATTGATGTCCCTATAGACAGAAGAAAGGCCATCATTGATGAACAAAGGAATCATGATAACAAAAAGCTTGCACCAGAAGAACACATGATGGCAAAGTTAACAATGCAAGAATTAGAAGAGGCAATGAGGGCGCTAAAGAAAAAGAAGTCACCCGGAAAAGATGGGATAACCAATGAAATGCTAACAGGCCTAGGAACAAAGGCAAAAAAGAAGCTTCTGGCTATCCTAAACTGCAGCTGGAAAAGAGGAATAGTACCACAGGCATGGAAAGATGCCATACTGATTCCAATACCAAAGAAAGACAAAGTTCAGACAGAACCAAATGGCTACAGACCTATCAGTCTACTTAGTTGTGTTGGAAAATTGATGGAGCGCATAATAAATACTCGACTTATGTGGCATCTAGAAGAAAAACATCTCTTAGCCCCACAGCAAGCAGGATTCAGGAAACACAGATCCACTGAAGACCAGATCACTTATATAACTCAGAAAATTGAGGATGCTTTCCAAGAAAAAAAGCACACACTGGTGGTTTGGGTGGACCTAGAAAAAGCATTTGACAAAGTGTGGAAAGATGGACTGAAAGTCAAGCTGCAAAGAAGTGAAGTGTGTGGGAGAATGTTCAAATGGATCAGCCACTATCTTGAAAATAGAACGGCCAGAGTCCAACTACAAGGACAGACCAGTAGGAAGATGGTATTGGAGCAGGGTGTTCCCCAAGGGGGAGTCCTGTCACCCACATTGTTCCTCACATATATAAATGACATATCAGAGAATATTCCAAGAAGAACCCACAATGCCTCCTTTGCAGACGACTTAGCCCTGTGGATCTCAGAGGAATATATCTCTACGGCAAGCATTCGGATGCAGCAAGCCCTAACATCACTGGAGGAGTGGGCCAAGGCATGGCTAGTAAAGATAAATGAGGAGAAAACATCATTCACAGTGTTTTCTCTCTCTAACAAACCACAGATCTCCAAATTGGTGCTAAATGGGAAAAATCTACATCTGGATGAAAACCCAAACTACCTAGGCATTACCTTTGATCGCCGCTTGACTTGGAAAACCCAGATTGAGAAAAACAGGACAAGAGCAAGGCAGAGAATGGCAATCATGAAAAAACTTGCTGGCACGGTTTGGGGAGCAGACGAGAGAGTACTAAAGAATCTATATACTGGGCGAGTGAGACCAGTCTTAGAATATGGCATTGCAGCATGGTCAACAGCCGCTAAGTCGAACTTTGACAAAATAAACAGAACCCAAAACCAAGCAATGAGAATCATAACTGGGGGCATGAAATCAACACCAATAAAAGAGTTGGAAAAGATTACTCACCTCCAGCCTATGGAGGATAGAAGAGATAGCAGAGCCCAGCAACAAGCCGAGAAATTCAGGAGGCTGATAGATCACCCAATGCACCAGAGGATAAATGGACTTGGAAGGGGAAGACTGAAGCGAAGCAACTTTGTAGAGACAGTAAAAACAAAGATGAGAGCAGACCCCATAAATGCAATATCAACAGCTACGCCAATATGTACTGCACACAAGCTACCAATTTGGAAACAACAGTGCTTCCCTGAAATGATAGAAAATGTTCCTGGTATTGAGAGAAAGAACAGTCAAACTGAAACAGAAAGGAGAGTCCTAACCACAAAATATATATAGAGAAACATTACCCAAGCAACACCTGGATCCATGCGTACACAGATGGATCAGCAACTAATGCAACAGAAGATGGGGGTGGAGGAGTCTTCCTGAGCTTAAGCAATGGCACACAAAAAAAGATAGCAGTCGCAACAGGGAAATTTTCAACAAACTTCAGAGCAGAGGCAGAGGCCATAAAAACTGCATCAGAAATTCTAATGACAGAAAAAAGCTCAGAGAGAGACCAGTAGTTATCTTCTCAGATGCGCTGTCAGTGATTACAACACTGAAAAGTCAAATAAATGCTGAACTGGATGACCTAAGAGTAACACTTCACAGACTATGTCAGCAATACAAAAGAGTTGTGATACAGTGGATCCCTTCTCACTGCAACATCCCTGGAAATGAAGAGGCTGACAGATTGGCAAAGGAAGGGGGGAAAACTTCCTCAGCTGGACACAAATATAACCTATGAGGAGTCCAAGAGTTTTATCAAGCGCAGATACAGGCACAAGTGGGAAGAAGAGCATCCAGGCCACACAAAAAATGATCCGTATTACCAGCTCAGCAGAAGTGAACAAGTGGTAATCTTCAGACTTCGCACTGGTCATAACAGATTGAAATACCATCTGTTCAACAAATTAAAGATAGGAACTACGGATGAGTGTGACTGTGGCACTGGTAAAATGACTGCCGAACACCTGCTTCAGAGGTGCCCAACATATGAGGAGCGGAGAAGACGCATATGGCCATCACCAGTAACATTCCTGGAGAAGATCTACGGAGATATCAACAGCCTCAGGCTGACCACCGCTTTCTTTGAACTTATTCAAGTTGACATCTGAGGGTGAACGAAGAAGAAGAAGAAGAAGAAGTTTTGTTTGTTCGTTTTTGTTTGGTTTTTTTTTTTTTTTAACATACACGCAAAATTTGTAATTTTGATTTGCCATATTTACAATGATTTGACATATGTGATGCCACTTTCCCGTATCGGTAGTTCTTCATATTATTTGGAATTGAAAACAATATATATCCTATTTATAACCAAGCAGATGTTGAACGGGATATTTTTCATCATTAAATTTAAAAAAACAAAAACCTCTTAGCTTCATCTTCATGTGTACCGGTATAGTCTCCTAATGTTTATTTTCTCCCCGCTTCGTTATAGCGCTTTTTATACCCTGTTCGACCAGACCCGAACAGTGCCCTTTTGGTTATAATCGGGGCATGTTTTGTGCTTTATTCCTATTCCATTTTGAAGTTAGGCCGGTGTTAGCCCTGAAAAGGGCTGGTCCTGAAAATGACTCCTAACTTACTGTCTGGACATGTGACAAACTTCCCTGTGTAGTTCCCGGGGGCCTCTGAAGACACATATCTGCACCCTAAATTATAGTCATACAATCGACTTGGACTCAAGTCGGACTTTAGTCACCACAGGGACCTTGACTCAAGACTAAACTCGTGAGTTAGGTATTCGCCACTCGCGACTTGCCATGTAAGTGAACCAACTCGCCGTCTTCATTCATGACGCGCTATTACAGAGAAAGCAAAAATGGTTTTATTTAAATTAAAAATATCAACCAGACATCACAGCACATACAATAACTCAAACACAACCTTTACTACAGCTTATCAGACATATAGGATCCAACTGGGACCCAAAGACGCAGCAATAGAGAATGCAGTCAGCAACCCATAGCTTGACTGCTTGCGTCAGGGTGAGCGAACCAGAGCTGACCAAGACCCTACTCCACCTCCACGTGGTGGTCCTGGAAACAGGCTGCATCACTGCATCTGGCTGAGAGAGTAGGGATCGAAGAGGGAAGGCAAACCCGGTCCCAAAAAATGCTGTGCTGAAGTCGGATGTGCCGGACGAAAGGCGCAGATATCGCAGCTCCGCTGTAAACAGACACAACGCAACCAACGCCCTTTTCAGGACGAACGAGGAAGAAGAAGAAGAAGGATCCAACTGTTGGACAAACGTCCGCTAGACAGATCGGCTTTCTGAACAATAACATGCCTAACTATGTGAACAGAATCATCTGGACTGCGAGGGAAAAACATACCTTGCTCTGGACGGAGAAATAATATCGGTGAACAAAAACTTTCCCAACGAGTCTCAAGTCTCTTAGTACAAGTCTCAAGTCAAGTCGCAAGTCCCTAACACTATCTTTGAAGTCCAGTCCTGGGTCGAGCCTCATTTGTAATCTAAAACTGCTTGACCAGCTTATCAGACTAGAACATGAGGTAATATCAGGATTTAAAAGAAATGCAAAAACAATAGCCGTATTCTTAGATGTAGCCAGGGCATACGATGAATGCTGGAGAGAAGGCATGTTATATAAGATTAACAAGATAGGCATAACTGGAAACATATACAACTACATAGAAAACTTCTTGGAGGACAGATACTTTACAGTACAAGTAAATAATGACAAATCAGAGCTATACGAGCAACAGAACGGCATCTCTCAAGGCTCAGTATTATCTCCTTCCCTTCTATTATGGTTACTGACTTAGGAGAGGAATTCAGCAACAGAAGAAACAAACTGTCACAATTTGCAGATGAAGCAGCTATTTGGAGGACGGGGAAAATCCTTCCCAGATTATATACAGATCTGGTTGAGAGCTGCAGAGGACTGACTAATTTGATGAGATACCTAAAAGGCAGTGGATGGGGAGCAAGCATCAAGTCACTTCTCATGTTCTACAGGTCATTTGTAAGGGGGGGAAATGGACTATGCAAGCATAGTATATGACTCTGCAGCTCACAACAATAAGAAAAAATTGGACAAAATACAACACCAGGCTGTCCATTCAGTACAATAGCTGGAGCCTCAAGATCAACATCACTAGAAGCACTAGAGGTAGCACTAGGAATAATACCCCTCACGCCTGTGGTAAAGTGGGATGATATTAATATTTATAGGGGACTTAGTGTACTGACTGAGATCAGCTGTGAAGGTATCTGTATCTAATAAGTGTGGTGTATTACAGATGACCTTACTTGCTACCACATTTATACCTCAGTCAGAATTATTCTGGAATATTGTGATGACTACGTTGAATGTCTAGGGTTATGATAATGATGAAGTGTAAGTCACAACAACAACAGACAGATAAACAATTTAATTTATTCCACAACACTTTACAACAATGTGACACTCACACACATATAACACTCTATAAGACTATCTTAAATGAGTCAAGTGTAAAAATTCAAATATATAAGTAATAATTCTTTTCAATAATGGATATCCTGATTCAACTACACAGTGAACCAGGAATCACAATCAAATGTAATTACAAGTAGTATGTACACAGTTTATAAATATAATCTTTGTATTGACATATTTTATTATTCTTATCCTATGTGTGTAAGTTGTGAAGTAGTAATATGAGGTAATACTGGTTTTGTTTTTCAAGCTAGGTTGTTGTTTGTCATCATGACTTCAAGTGTTTGATTATCTTGGAAATAGTATTGGGAAAAGTTCACAGTTCCTGTCATTTGAAACAATTTATTGTCCCTCGGTGTTTAATATAATGTCAATTCTAGAGGGGGGGCACATAATGTTGAGCTGCTCTGGCCACAGAAGCTTATCTTTCGTGATGGCGGCAGGAAAAGACTCCTCTGCTCGATTGCTTCCTGTGTTCTGGAGACACCTCACTGGTCGCTATCTGGACCAAGGAGTATGCTGTCAGCCTCTGGATTCAGCAAAACTCAGACCAGGTGCTGCTTCAATAACTTGGGACCACGGTCCCTGAAACAAGAAGGTTGTACCTCCTATTTCAGAACTAATTTATAATCTATTTCCACACTGAACACAATACATAACAAACACTGAGTTCAGAGCGGTAGGCCAATTGCTAGCTTCATCTGAAACAATTTACACCAGTATACTCCTCCCTAATGGTTACTACGCCTCTGCAATTCCAGCATTATTTCTTTCTAGTCAATAAGATAGGTGTCAGTGTACTGTTTGGCAATTCCATGCAGTTTTACTTTTCTCCGACACGTCCTGTTCAGGTTGGAGCAATATTTAGGCTTTGCCTCATGTTGGCTACTGAACCACACACATATACAGACATAAATTATCAATTCACATTCAATTTTCATTAAAAAGATCTCAAATATGTCAAGCTTACCACAATTCATGGAAATGATAACAAATACGTTGACTGGCGATGAATAATGGCACAAATTCCGATCTGCCTCTGTCCCAGACTTTTATTTAGAAAAATATGATCTGGTTCTCAACGCACTGTTTCTTAGTAAGTTTATTTTAAAATGTGGCACTGAACAGACGCTCCTAATTGACTATATTAGCGGGTCTAACCAATCGGGCCATGTTTACACAGCTTTTCAAAAAATTTTACCCTTCTCACGTTTCCCCTAACAACCAAAATTAGTAGTTGTAGTCCGACTAATCGTGTTTAGCCTTACATATCATTCCCGCCAATCAAATAGGATTTAACATGGTGGCCTATTTCCCGTAAAATGGTGGTTTCAAAACATGCCACTGTGCGATTATTATTTGGTGTTGTCTGACACCCTCACTATTTTCTTTTGGCTATAATTTGTTAATTCCTAGACTATTTGCGTATTCTTTGTCAGCAAGTCCTAAGAAACCCAAATATATAAATTTAATGGGGCTAAGGGGCTGCGTTCAAAATATGCATTTTCTTCTAGGATAGTCGTGCTGTTGCCACCTCCTCACTTCCAAACTTTAGGGTGTCTGCTGTACTGTCAGGCTTTCAAACGTAAACCAGTATAATGTCATGTTTCCTAATAAGCATTTTACAGGTTTTTAAACCTAACTCTCGTATGGGTAGTGTTTTTTATCACTGTCGATTTGAAAAAAGTTAGTGCTTCTGGTCTTACGCTTGGGGTGGCATTAATTATATATCGCGAGACGCATGTTAGTGTTGCATGCGTTCCTGCTTTCAGCCCTCCCTTTCTCTATCCTAAGTTCATCTGTCTTTTCATCACGCAGTGTATAAAATGAAATTAATGCTAGTATTAATTTAGGTCATTAATCAGCTTGCGTATCTCAAGGTTTTCTTAGAAATGCAGTACACGTTTTATTGTTTTGTTGACACGCGTGTATTGATGCAGCAGGCTTTACTATCAACGTGGAAACGTTACAATTTGCAGACGAAGTAGAAAACAAGGGGGATTTTTGTACGCCATTGTGACAGCACTGTACTTTTACCATTTCTCTTTTCTTTTATTGAATTAATGCGTTAGGCTTTACATTTACCTGATAATTTATATATGTGGATTTAGAATGTTTCACGACAAATTCTCCCCTCTTAAAACAGACGTTATATGTCAGTCTATAATGCTATATACACATAGAGAAATTTATTATTATTTCTGGGGCTTACGGTGATTCTCATCACACGGATGGCGGCTTAAAAAATCCGCTCCCAGATTTGTTTTTCCAGATATATACTCTATGCTAAACTCAAATGGCTGCATCAGTAATGACCATCTGAGTAACCTAGAATTTTCATGCCTAGCCTGCGCTAGAAACGACAAGGGTTTGTGATCCGTCTGCAACTTAAATGCCTTCCCATACAGATAAATATTGAATTTCTTTATCGCCCATATTACTGCAAGACATTCTTTTTCGCTAGTTGAGTAGTTGGTTTCAGCTTTATTCAACTTTCTGCTAGCATATGCCACTGGGCTTAATTCCCCATCCAATGCATCTGATTTCTGTAACAGGGTCGCACCTAACCCGATATTACTGGCATCCGTCCTTACAATGAATTCTTGACTTAAGTCAGGTAGTTTCAAAATAGGTTTGCTTGTAAGCTTTTCCTTCAATTCCTGGTAAGCCAATTCACACTGTGGTGTCCATGTAATTCGATCTGGATTTCCTTTACGTGTCAAATCAGTTAACGGTGCACATATGGAATTAAAGTTTTTGATATACTTTTGGTAGAAACCACATAATGAGACAAAGGATCTCACGTCTTTCTTGGTTTGAGGTCTCGGGGCTTTCTTTAGTTTCTCTAAATTCTTGGGGTCAGGGGTCATGTTTCCCTGATGGATTGTGTGTCCCAAAAATTCTAATTCTTTACATCCAACGCAACATTTGGTTGGTCGGGCTGTTAAATTCGCTTCTCTAAGTCGATTAAACAGCATGTTCAGAGAGTCAATGTGTTCCTCAAATGTTTCTGTTGCTATAAGGATATCATCCATGAAATTTGTGATGCATGGGTTATTCAGAGGATCCAACAATTTTCTCATCATTCTAGAGAAGACACTAGGCGCATTCTTCAATCCAAATGGCAATCTGTTAAACTCATAGTGTCCCTCTGAGGTACTAAAAGCTAGGTATGGTCTAACCTCAGGCTTTACTGGAATCTGATAGTATCCTTTACTCAGATCCACTTTTGAGAAATATTTAGCTTTATTTAGCCTGGCAAACAACTGATTTGTATCCGGCAATGGATCCACCTGTCCTTCTGTGATAGCATTCAGTCTCCTGTAATCTATACATAGTCTATGTTCTCCAGAGGGTTTCCTTAAGAGCACCACACTGGAACTATACGAAGATTCACTGTGTGAAATAATTCCTTCCTTCAACAAATAGTCTATCTCTTCCTTCAAAGCTTTCTCCTTAGCAAAAGGAATCGAATAGGGTTTCATACAGACAGGTGTGGGGTCTATCAGTTTCATATCATATTCCAATACGTTTGTATGCCCCGGTCGGTCTGTTAACACCTCTGTATGATCATCTAGAACCTGTTGCACTCTCTCTTTCTGATTTTTCGTTAAATGTGTACTGATTTTCACCTGTGCCGCTGTCTCACAGGGGTGTAATGGATATTCAAATGATGAAAGTGGTTCCTTTTTCATCTCCATTGCAATGGACAAGGTCAACAAGTGTGTCTCTTCCTGATGTTCTCTTTCCAAATATTTCTTCAGGAGATTCACATGATAGATTTTTTTCTTTCCCCTTCTTATCTATCTTATAATTGGTTCTAGACACCTTCTTTAGAACTGTATATGGACCTTGCCATCCAATTTGTAACTTATTCTGACTACCGGGTAGAAGAAGCAGTACCTTCTCTCCCACAGCCAAATCTCGGTCTTTAGCTTTCCTGTTATAATAGGCAGCATGTTTCTTCCTGGCTTGTCTCAAATTTTCATTGGCAAGTTTCCAGCCAGTTTTTAAACGAGTGGTCAGCTCATTCACATATTGGTATGAGGATGTAATATTTTCCTCTGCCTTTTCATCAGTCCACGTTCTTAACAGCGTTACATATGGACCTTTAATTTTGTGGACCTATTTGTCCATGCACCGGTATGGTCTCTTCCACTCGAAGCTCTATAGTGATGATTTTTCTTCCCAGAATTATCATGCACAAAACGACCGCTACCAATTCTTTTCTTGGGGCTTTCTCCCCACTTAGAATTCTTGATGAGAGATTTCCTCTCTACCTCCTCTTCCTCCAGTTTACATAAGTCCGATTGAGGGATTTTCGGCTTATCCTGGGGTAAGACCTCTTTTTGCACTCGCCGCATAGTGGCCATTGTAAAACAGTTAATTGAAGCTTGTCCGTGAAAAGGGGCTTCCCATTCCATTTGGTCCACTTTATCAAATTTATTTTTCTTGGTATTGTCAGGCCTAAGTTTGCCCCGTGGCGTGTCCAGGTCCTGATCAATGTTCCCACTTGTGGGTGTTCCCTCATGTGCTATGCTACACCTTTCTACAAAATTCTCAATGTCCCACCTTGCTTTGGGCCAATAATAACTGTGAGCCACCTTTTGGATGATGGTACCTATTTTCTCATGGTCCCCATCTTTTTTCACATGTAGGCTCCTTATTAAGTCTGCCCTATATCTCTTTGGAAGAACCAACTGTCCGTGACCATTGGATCTAGTTCCGGCCTTCCTGTAAATCAACTTGTTTTTCATGTAAAAATCTCCCTTACCTGGAGTTGTATGACAAGTTGACAATTTCCTGAAACAAGGCTTGAGGGTCTTATCCCCAGCCTGTGCCTTCCTCATCTCTTCTGGAGTGGTATCTATCAGGATATCCTCCTCCTTTCTTGAGGTCGACCGTCGCCCACGGCGACCGTTGCCTCAACTGGCTGTGTGTGGTGTACCCGGAAACGGGGCCTCCCAGTACTGAGACACAGTTAAGTCCCCAATGTCATTTATCGGTGCAGAGTTGAGAGAGATGGCTGAGCATCACAATCCCCCCTGTGTTGCAGCATGATGAGAACCCAGAATTGCACACTGAGCTTGGGGGGAATCACTTGGGCACCAGACTTAATACTGGCTCTTGACTGGATGGCCGCATGCAGGAGATTTCTACAATGGGGGGTTGGCAGGTGGTGGGTATCTGGAAGTGGCTCTGTGCAGGACGTGAGGATTCCTTGGGTGAGCCCAGAACCAGAGCACAGCATTGTGCAAGCTCTGCATAGTTGGAGAGCCCCCTGGATGACGGGGAATGCACAGTGTGCTACCCCACCTGTCCCCAACTGCTAACTTAGAACCAGAAGTGGGGTCCTCTGTATGCGTGCCAGGCCAGGATAAAATGCCTGGGAAAGAGACTGGAGCTCAGAACTCCCTAACTCAAAGTTGCAGGATGGCAGGAAAGACAGGGCTATTTTGAAGATAATGCAACCATATTTTCACCATACGAGCTCGGACGCCGCCTCGGTAAACAAGGTCCGCGCAGAGCAGTGACACCCCAGGCTGCTTGCGAATAGTCTACTACTGGGAACATAAACAGATTAGGGATGAGCCCACTCTCCCGTTGAACAGGTGCTAAAGTCATAGATACTGGGCCAGAAGGCGCACCGGAAACCACAGTATCACGCAACTCGCTTTTTTTTTCTATGGAGAGTACACCGTCAAATAAATCTCGTACTGGTGCTCGCCCTGTGGAGCTCCACCAGGCAGGTGCAGTGCCGGGCTCTGAGCCTCGACAGAGCCCACCCTCAGCTACTGGAGGACCCTCTAGACCGTCTTGTGGAGTCAGCAGACGGCGGAGGAGAACTACTGACCAAAACAAAACAGAAAAAGAGAAACCCAGAGTGCCACTTGTCATGATGCACTGGAATGCAGAGGGAGTGAACAGCAAGCAGGCTGGATACAGCAAAAAGACAGAGCTGGAAAACATCTTGTATGAGAAGCAAGTCAGTGTTTGCTGTATCCAAGAGACTCACTTGAAAGCAGATCAAACCTTTAAAATAAGGGGATATCAATGCTTCAGATCCGACAGAAAAGATAGACGAAAAGGAGGAGTACTTACTCTTGTAAGGAATAACATTCCTGCACACGAAAGGAAAACCTTCATGGATGGAGCAGAATATCAGCTGTTGCAGATAAAGGTAGACAAGATGGAAATAGAACTCCTGAACTATTACTGTCCGAACAACAAACCCCTGAGTCTCAGCTCTATACAGGTACCAGCCACCAACTTTATAGCAGTTGGAGACTTTAATAGCCACTCCCAGAGCTGGGGCTATAACCATCTGGATCACAGAGGTGAAGAGGTTGAAACTTGGCAAGATGATCACTCCCTAATCCTAGTCAATAATGCCACAGATACTCCTACCTTCTACTCCAGAGGATGGCACACAACTTCAACACCAGATCTTGCCTTCTCCACACCAGATATAGCTGGATCTATTAGTAGAGAAGTAGGAGACCAACTAGGGGGGGAAGCGACCATCGCCCAATCTTTCTTACTGTCCAGAGTGCAACTCTCAGTACAGGCCCAGCCATTACAAGATGGAACTACAAAAAAGCCAACTGGGGTTTATTCAGGCATCAGGTGAACACGCTGCTGTCTACCCTCAAGGTACAGAACAGAGACATTAATGAAGTGGTAAAAGACTTCAACAGATGCATACTACAAGCTGCAAAAGAAACCATTCCCAAAGGATGCCGGCGTAACTACATACCATACTGGTCCAGCACACTCCAAGAACGTCAGGAAGCCATGGACAGGGCTAGAAAGGACGCAGAGTCTCAGCCTTCACTGAAACTCACAACAAATGGAAAAAGGCTGTAGCAGAGTTTCAGAGAACAAAGCTAGAAGAAAAACGGAAAAGCTGGAGAACTAAAACGGCATCGCTGAACCTTGAGAAAGACGGCAGGAAACTTTGGAGATTAGTCAAGTCTCTAAATGAAGAGCGTTCCTCACCTAGGCAGACTATCACATTGGATGAAGGTGGCAAACTTTTCAGAGGAAAACAAGCTGCAGACTTGTTTGCTAGAAGATACAGTTCAGAAAGCAACTTACCCATTAACATAGATCATCAGAGAGAGATAAGAAAAGAAATACTGGCAACCATGGGACAGACAGATACTCCTGCCCCAATGAGGGAACCCATCACACTAGGAGAACTACAGAAGGCTATTTCCAAGCTTAAGTTTCAAAAGTCACCCGGCCCAGACAAAATCAGCAACGAAATGCTAGTAAATCTGAGCTCAGCAGCAAAGACAAAACTGCTTGAGATATTCAACCACAGCTGGTTGAAAGGAACGGTACCCCAAGTATGGAGAGAGAAGCCATCACAATACCCATACTAAAGAAAGGGAAATGTAAGACCGAGGCTGCAAGTTACCGGCCAATCAGTCTCACAAGCTGTGTTGGGAAGACTATGGAGCGAATAGTCAACCACAGATTGAAATGGTATTTAGAGTCTGAGCAGATCCTGGTGCCGGAACAAGCTGGATTTAGAGAATGCTACAGTATAGAAGACCAAGTTACTTACTTGTCTCAAGCAATAGAAGATGCCTTCCAGGAGAAGAAAAAGGTCCTAACGATCTGGGTCGACTTCAAGCAGGCCTTTGACAAGGTGTGGAAAGATGGCCTCATTGCAAAACTTAGGAGAAGTGGAATCCAAGGCAACATGATGAAATGGATCCAGTCATTACTTGCATAACAGGAGAACTAGAGTCACTCTTGACGGTCTGCAGAGCAGAAAAGTGTTGCTCCATCAGGGGGTACCTCAAGGAGGAGTAATTTCCCCAACACTCTTCCTTGTTTACATCAATGACCTGGTGAAAGATCTCCCTGCAGGAGTTAAAGCTGCCTTATATGCAGATGACCTAGTACTCTGGTGCGCTGATGAAAATGTCACCACAGCAAATTATAGAATGCAGCGGGCAGCAGACATGCTAGTGTCATGGGCAGAGAAATGGCTTATCACAATAAACACAGACAAAACCTCCACAACACTGTTCTCCCTCGCCCCCAAGGACAAATCAGCTAACATACACCTAGGGACAACCGTGATCAAGGAAGAAAGCTACCCCACCTATCTTGGGGTGACATTTGACCAAAGGCTTACATGGAATAAGCATATTGAAAACGCAGAAGGAAAGGCCCGAAGACGACTAGGCATACTCAGAAAATTAGCAGGTACCAACTGGGGAGCAAATGAACGAAATCTAAAAAAGATTTATAATGGAGTAATAAGACCACACTTAGAGTTTAGCTCAGCAGCATGGTCATCAGCTGCTAACTCACATCTGCAGTCTTTGGACAAGGTGCAAAATCAAGCTCTCAGGCTCATTACAGGAGCCATGAAAACTACACCAATAACAGAGATGCAGAAGGTTGCTGGATTACAGACATTGTCCCATAGAAGAGACACAAAAACCATGATCCAGATGGAAAAGTACAACAGTATGCCAATGCACCCAATGAAGGCAAGACTAGATGATCTGGCATTGGGACGTCTAAAGCGTAGCAGCTTTGTGCATCGGGGGAAAAGACTTATAAGACAGCATCAAGAAGACCTATCCATGAAGACAACACCACTGAAGCCCACCCTATACCCTGTACCATGGGAGCAGGCCAGCAGTGCCCTCCAAATTAATACATCAGTCAGTGGTCTCACAAGTGGATGTGAGTATAATGATCTGCAAAAACGAACTGCTACATTGAGTATGATCCAAGAAAGCTATCCCGATCAATCATGGATACATGCCTATACAGATGGATCAGCAACAAATGCTGTTAGGAATGGAGGTGCCGGTATCTTTATCTCATATCCTGACAACCACTATGAGACTAGGCACATTCCCACTGGTAAATTCTGTTCCAACTATACAGCTGAGGTTCAAGCTCTAGAGCAAGCTGCAAATATGATTTTATAACACCAACTCTGACTGCCACCAGGTAGTCATCCTCACAGATGCACTGTCTGTCCTGCAAGCTCTCAAGGGTGGTAAACTCCCGCATCTGAGAAATGAACTAAACAAGGTAGCTGCCAAAAAGAGAACCATACTTCAGTGGGTACCATCTCATTGTGGTGTACCCGGAAATGAAAAGGCAGATAAACTTGCAAAAAAGGGAGGAGAATGTGAACAAGAAGATAATGAAGTCACATACTTTGAGAAAAAGAGAGCTATCCAGACTATCAGAAGAGAACAGAACCAACCCAAAGACGACTATCACACTCTCGACCGGCAGGGACAGACAACTATTTTTCGACTCAGGACAGGGCATAACAAACTGAATAAACACATGCACAAGCTACGATTGTCTGCTTCACCACTGTGCACATGTGGATTAAACGAACAAACTGCTGAGCATGTTCTACAGGACTGTCCTCTGTATGACCAGTTAAGAAAGATATACTGGCCGAATGACTCAACACTAAACTCAAAGCTATATGGAGTTAAAGAGGAACTTCAAACAACAGTCGAATTCATCATGAGAACTCGTCTGACGGTGTAATCATCAAAGATGCGATCGCAAGAAGAAGAAGAAGAGGTCGACCTGACCTGAAGGGTGGCCATTACTATAGGGTTCCTTCTGCAACGGTCAGTGTCATGATTGTTCATCTTACAATTTTTACACCATCTCTTTCCTTGGTTGGAAGATTTTCTTTCATCATATTTCCTTTCATCGAATTGTGGGGTTTTATTTTTATTGTCATACCGTGGCCTATCAAACTGGTGCTTACTTTTGTTTTGATCTCTAGGATCAAATTTATTAAAGTTCTGTGGTGCCTTAAAATTATCTACCTGTTTCTTTTTATTACCTGATACCTCTGCCTGAGCTGCTTGATACCTTTCAGCAACATTTAGCAACTCACCCAGCCTCTCTGCACCTTGTTCCATGAGAAACTTTCTCAGGTCTGGAGCCATGGACTCTCTTAATTGTTCTATAAGGACCATTTCCTTAAGATCTTGGGTTTTCCCCAGAGAAGTCCATTTCTCCAAGTATGTCTCTAACCGTGCAGAGAACTGGTGATAGGTTTCACCTGACAGTAGTTTAGCATTCCTAAATTTTTTCCTATAAAATTCACCATTCTTTTCATATCTTAACAAAAGAGCCTGCTTTAGCATGTCATAATTTTCTTGATCACCTCTGCTCATTTTGGCAAAAACTTCATAACCTGCCCCACGAAGCCCTTGAGATAACTTTAAGCTCCACCTTTCTCTCTCTAACCCATACGTGGTAGCTAATAGTTCATATCATCGTCTTTCTCAACAAAATGATCTAAATGAAAGTTCATAGCTGAGGTTGAGGCTCCCTGACTAGCAGTAGCATCGGAGGTAAAGGGACTAGCACCATTTTCAGGAGCATGGCCTTGAAACTCAAACTGCCTTAGTCGTAACTCATGTTCCATTTGTAATCTTTTATCTTCTGCTTCCCTTTCTGCAGCTAATCGCTTGTCTTCCCTTTCTGCAGCCTGTCTTCTTTCCTCGGCTTCCCTTTCTGCCTTTTTCTCTTCCAACTGGAGCCTTTTAATCTCCTTATCTGCCTCCAATGCTTTAGCCTCTTTGTCAGCCTCAATCTGCAGCCTCTTAATTTCTTTTTCAGCCTCTAACTTTCTTTCAGCCTCTTTTTCTAATCTTTCAGATTCTAATCTTCTTTCGGCTTCAAATTTTCTTTCTTCACGTTCAATATATTTGTCACATTCAGTAGTGACAAAAGCAATCATAACTTGCCCGTCCATTCCTAACTCTTTTGCAGTCTGCACAGCAGCAGATCGAAATTTGGCCAGGTCCGCCATTTTCTAACAGGTAAATGTATATAATGTCTAACTAAACAATACAATCTGTAATTAATTATCCAAGGACAACCACAGGCACTGAGAGCTCAACCTTATTTAATTCCACCCAAGGATACCTTTTAAATTTTTATTATTCCCAATATATATAATAGGAGAAAGTTCAATATCCCGGGAGCGAGACCCCAATATATGTGGTAAAGTGGGATGATATTAATATTTATAGGGGACTTAGTGTACTGACTGAGATCAGCTGTGAAGGTATCTGTATCTAATAAGTGTGGTGTATTACAGATGACCTTACTTGCCACCACATTTATACCTCAGTCAGAATTATTCTGGAATATTGTGATGACTACGTTGAATGTCTAGGGTTATGATAATGATGAAGTGTAAGTCACAACAACAACAGACAGATAAACAATTTAATTTATTCCACAACACTTTACAACAATGTGACACTCACACACATATAACACTCTATAAGACTATCTTAAATGAGTCAAGTGTAAAGTTTCAAATATATATGTAATAATTCTTTTCAATAATGGATATCCTGATTCAACTACACAGTGAACCAGGAATCACAATCAAATGTAATTACAAGTAGTATGTACACAGTTTATAAATATAATCTTTGTATTGACATATTTTATTATTCTTATCCTATGTGTGTAAGTTGTGAAGTAGTAATATGAGGTAATACTGGTTTTGTTTTTCAAGCTAGGTTGTTGTTTGTCATCATGACTTCAAGTGTTTGATTATCTTGGAAATAGTATTGGGAAAAGTTCACAGTTCCTGTCATTTGAAACAATTTATTGTCCCTCGGTGTTTAATATAATGTCAATTCTAGAGGGGGGGGGGCACATAATGTTGAGCTACTCTGGCCACAGAAGCTTATCTTTCGTGATGGCGGCAGGAAAAGACTCCTCTGCTCGATTGCTTCCTGTGTTCTGGAGACACCTCACTGGTCGCTATCTGGACCAAGGAGTATGCTGTCAGCCTCTGGATTCAGCAAAACTCAGACCAGGTGCTGCTTCAATAACTTACGACCACGGTCCCTGAAACAAGAAGGTTGTACCTCCTATTTCAGAACTAATTTATAATCTATTTCCACACTGAACACAATACATAACAAACACTGAGTTCAGAGCGGTAGGCCAATTGCTAGCTTCATCTGAAACAATTTACACCAGTATACTCCTCCCTAATGGTTACTACGCCTCTGCAATTCCAGCATTATTTCTTTCTAGTCAATAAGATAGGTGTCAGTGTACTGTTTGGCAATTCCATGCAGTTTTACTTTTCTCCGACACGTCCTGTTCAGGTTGGAGCAATATTTAGGCTTTGCCTCATGTTGGCTACTGAACCACACACATATACAGACATAAATTATCAATTCACATTCAATTTTCATTAAAAAGATCTCAAATATGTCAAGCTTACCACAATTCATGGAAATGATAACAAATACGTTGACTGGCGATGAATAATGGCACAAATTCCGATCTGCCTCTGTCCCAGACTTTTATTTAGAAAAATATGATCTGGTTCTCAACGCACTGTTTCTTAGTAAGTTTATTTTAAAATATGGCACTGAACAGACGCTCCTAATTGACTATATTAGCGGGTCTAACCAATCGGGCTATGTTTACACAGCTTTTCAAAAATTTTTACCCTTCTCACGTTTCTCCTAACAACCAAAATTAGTAGTTGTAGTCCGACTAATCGTGTTTAGCCTTACATATCATTCCCGCCAATCAAATAGGATTTAACATGGTGGCCTATTTCCCGTAAAATGGTGGTTTCAAAACATGCCACTGTGCGATTATTATTTGGTGTTGTCTGACACCCTCACTATTTTCTTTTGGCTATAATTTGTTAATTCCTAGACTATTTGCGTAACACTTAACATATTCTTTGTCAGCAAGTCCTAAGAAACCCAAATATATAAATTTAATGGGGCTAAGGGGCTGCGTTCAAAATATGCATTTTCTTCTAGGATAGTCGTGCTGTTGCCACCTCCTCACTTCCAAACTTTAGGGTGTCTGCTGTACTGTCAGGCTTTCAAACGTAAACCAGTATAATGTCATGTTTCCTAATAAGCATTTTACAGGTTTTTAAACCTAACTCTCGTATGGGTAGTGTTTTTTATCACTGTCGATTTGAAAAAAGTTAGTGCTTCTGGTCTTACGCTTGGGGTGGCATTAATTATATATCGCGAGACGCGTGTTAGTGTTGCATGCGTTCCTGCTTTCAGCCCTCCCTCTCTCTATCCTAAGTTCATCTGTCTTTTCATCACGCAGTGTATAAAATGAAATTAATGCTAGTATTAATTTAGGTCATTAATCAGCTTGCGTATCTCAAGGTTTTCTTAGAAATGCAGTACACGTTTTATTGTTTTGTTGACACGCGTGTATTGATGCAGTAGGCTTTACTATCAACGTGGAAACGTTACAATTTGCAGACGAAGTAGAAAACAAGGGGGATTTTTGTACGCCATTGTGACAGCACTGTACTTTTACCATTTCTCTTTCCTTTTATTGAATTAATGCGTTAGGCTTTACATTTACCTGATAATTTATATATGTGGATTTAGAATGTTTCACGACAACGCCAAGAAGAAAAGAATTTGGACTGAATTACATGGGCAAAGTCCTAATTGACAAAAACCACCCAGCCCATGCAATGTTTGTGAAGAATTTCCCGATGACCTGGGAAATCCCCCTGGAACCCACAAGATACCCAATAGGATGGAAGTGCATGGAGGAAATAGAAGAAACCAGTATTATAGCAAATGCAATAAAATGTAGTAGTAAATACACACCAGTGATTCCTCCTTGGGAGCTCCAGAAACCAAGTATTGACTCTCATCTTTCAGATATAATAAATAAAAAAGCAGGAAAATACGACATTAAAATCATAGCCAGAGATTATATCGAACAGATAACTAAGGGTAGCTTGAAAGTATATACTGATGGATCTAAGATAGAAAATGAAGAACTTGGAATAGGAATACACATACCAGCCTGGAAGCTGAAGAAAAGTTTTAGTTTAATTGAAAACGCATCAATATTCACGGCAGAAATGGTGGCAATAGCAAAAGCACTTGAAATAATTACTGACAAGCCCACCAATAAGATAACAATCCTAACTGACTCACTGTCAGCTCTTCAGACACTAAGAAACCCACATGAATGTAGCCGACCAGACATAGCAGAAGAAGTGTTGCAACTTAGTACACACCTAAATAATAGGGGCTGCTCAGTATTATTAGCATGGATACCCTCTCACGTGGGAATGGAAGGAAACGAGGTGGCCGACATAGAAGCAAAAGCAGGAAGAACCAGCCCAAACCATATAAACTCAGGTTTAGGCACAACAGAGATCAAAAGTACAATTAGAAATATTATAACAAAGGAATGGAAAGAAAAATGGAAAGACAGCCAGAAAGGCAGACACGCCTATACACTGCTAAAAGATCCAACCCGGACATGTCAGATATCTAGAGAACCAAAAATACCATGCAACAGAAAACTAATTAGACTTCAACTAGGAACAGGCTATTTCATGGTGGAGGAACCCTTCTGTGTAACATGTCTGGAGAAAAACACCATAGCACATTATGTGTTAACATGCAAATACTGACTGTTTTTAATCCATTGAGAGTGCTTATGAATGAGGACGTCGAGTGGTTCACCAAAATTAGCAAGTATCGAGTCGAGTAGGTGTGGTGACTGAAGTCCAACTCGAGTCCGAGTGATTGACTTGAGTCGACAACACTGAAATCTGCTGCCCTTTGTTATAAACCTACTGATCTTTGCTCATGTGCAAACAGTAATTCGTTTAACCCCCCAACTGTTTAACATTATATTATGCTCTTTAATATTTCAATGATGCATGTTCATTCATCATGTTGTTTTTAGCCCTTGCACAAGAAAAATGAAGTATTTCTACTGACTGGAAAGCCCTGTTCCATCCCCTGTAGGTTATAATTTGGGTAATCAGTGTTCTTTATTCTAATTACAGCAGCCTTATTTATTCTATAATATAATACTATAGTACAATATATTTGGTAAGTTAACAGAAGGATTGAAGTGGTAGGGCAAGATCATTTAAGTGCAACTGATGAAAAGAACCAGACAAGTGCCAGCGGAACAAGAAATGAGAAGAAGACGCTGGCGATGGATATGATACACTCTGAGGAATCTTTTGACAGCATGATCATGCAGTCCTTCATCTGGAATCCTCAGGGTAAGAGAGAGATAGAGGGGGGAACCAAGGAGCACACGGAGAAGAGAACAGCAGACAGATAGATAGACAGACAGACAGGCATGTAGGTAGGTAGGTAAATAGGTGGGTGGGTGGATGGATGGATAGATAGACAGACAGACAGACAGACAGACAGACAGAGAGATAGATAGGTAGGTAGATAGATAGATAGATAGATAGATAGATAGATAGATAGATAGATAGATAGATAGATAGATAGATAGATAGATAGATAGATAGATAGATAGATAGATAGATAGATAGATAGATAGATAGATAGATAGATAGATAGATAGATAGATAGATAGATAGATAGATAGATAGATAGATAGATAGAAAAATAGATAAACAGACGGACAGATAGACAGACAGACAGGCGTTCCAATATAACAGAAGAATTTTATGTCTAGGTAAACAGTACGCGGTGTCAAATAGTCAAAACCCCAAATGACTTCACTCTGTTGCGTTAATCGTTATGAGGTGGAGTGACCGATTCCCTTCCTTACTGCCGTTGCCGTCCCTAACTCAAGAAAAGCATTAGGCACCTCAATAATTTATGTGAACCAAATTATTCTGTTATAAATATGTCCGAAAATTATTAAAATGATTTATTTCCATTATTTAATAGCTTTCTTTTTTTATTCGGTATGCTATCAATACAGTAGCATTACAAGATCATGCATACAAATGATGTAAATTAATATCAGACAAACACAAAGGTATGTTTTCAGGCACTCGTAAGAAATAAAGAAGTAGAACACTAGACAACAGAAAAACAACAGACGTGAGTGGCTTACCCAGGGTTCGAACCCCGTACCTTCCGTACGACAACACCGCCTAGCTATACAAGCGAATCACACTAACCTCACGGCCAGCTAGGCATCCCCAAAAAAGATATGGAACTCAATAAAAACGCAATGTGCAACATAAACTATAAGTAAAATTCCAGTTGTGTGCTAATTCTGAGCCGAAGTTTCTTCACTTGTATGAAAAAAATGTCTCAATGAAATAAATTTAATTAGTAAAAATTGTATGTCATCCGTCAAGTTCTGGCTTTATGTATATGTTAAAGTTCTAAAACAAATTAATTTAACGATTTAAAAAAAAAAATATAGGCATGTTATGAGAATAAGAAACATGGAATATACCGTGAAACAAAGGCTTAAAGAAAAAACGATATAGAGATCGACGGAGATAAAATATACGGGGCCGTTTGATATCATGACAAGGAAAGAAGCCAAGCGCTGCATTGATAAAAATTACTGCAAATAGGAATCTCTAGAGAGACATTTTTTTAAATTAATAATATATATATTTTTTTAAATTAAGGACAAAATATTCTTTCAACCTCTGATGGGTTATAATTAGAATAAATAATGTCGCTAATTCAAGATAACAATTGTGATTTCGGTATCTGAATACGGCACTATTTCGAACCTCCAATCAGTATAAATAGTGAATAAAAAAGTGTAAAATTATGTGAATGTGCGCGTGATTCCTTCCCTATTCCAAAACGACGGCCTCTTACACCGGTCATGTTGCTAACTAGGGGGCGGAGTGTGGGAAAGCCCGGGGTATCTGGGAAGATGCCCAATTCAGTATTCATCTGTCATCATCAATATGCATTATTAGAACATCACTAGGCCCTCACTTTCCCGCTACACCCTTACTAATCCTTGTATATTAATGCGTGTTCTTGTTATATACTGTTTTATTATACTGTGTATTTTTTTTTAAATTAATGAAAATAAACAAAAATCCCGTTCAACCTCTGATGGGTTATAATTAGGATATATATTGTTTTCAATTCCAAATAATATGAAAAACTGCCGATATGAGAAAGTGGCATCACATTTGTAAATAGGGACAATCACGCTAAAAAAAAAAAAAATCAAGAAGAAACTATGAACAAGAATAATATTAAAGTGGAGGGGTGTAAAGGCCCGGTGGTTCTAGTTATATAACGGACTTTACCAGATATTTAATTGACTTTCATCTGTTTAAAGTCACATGCATTGTAAGAACAGCATCAGACCTTCACATTCCCAGCCACTATATATTAACACGTGTTCGTGTTAAATATTGTTTGACTATATTATGCAGTTTCCTAGGTCTGTCTATTCTCAATACCTCCTCTATATTTATAGGTAAGTTGGATGCCTGTAAATAATCCAATATTGGTATTCTCATTTGGTCATACCTCTTACATTTTTTATACTGTGTAGTTTTCTACTTCTGTCGATTATGAACACCTATTCTACGGTTATTGGGTACACTGCGTGCCTGTAAAAATCAAATTGCGGTATTCTCTGTTGTTCATGTTCATATTTCTTACACTTCAGTAGGAAATGCTTTACTGTCTATTCATCAGTTAATATCCTTTTAATTAAGCTTGTGATCTCTATTATACTCACCCCTACAAAAATGAAAAGCTTAATTAAAGAGACATTTAAAAAAACAAATACTATTAATTACTCAAAATACCGAAGTTACATTTTTTTAAATTAAAAAAAAAAAAGCTTGATGTTTTAATTTGCATAAAATGATATTATAAAAACGCGGGCAACACCGGGTATTTACCGCAAGTTTAATAAATAATTTCATACAATATTTTAGGACTTTGCGGTGTGTGTTCGATAGGGCCAGCGACTCCATATGGGTACTTTATTTACATCAATTAATAACAGTTGTGAATACAAGCCAGTGGTTCCACCCTGAGAGATCAAAAAACCAGACAAGGACTACCACCTAGCAGAAATACTTAAGAAAACAAATAGGCCTAATAGAAAATTTTAAAAACACAGCCAATAAATATATACAACAACTATCAAAAGACAGCATTACTATATACACAGATGGATTCAAGGGAGAGGATGGCAAATTGGGTACAGGAATATATATGGAAAATGGCAAACGAGTATAGTATCACGGAAAATACATCCATTTTCACTGCACAGATGGTGGCAAAATTAAAAGCACTTACAAGAAGCTAACAATTTTAACTGACTCTCTTTCAACAATTCAAGCACTTAGAAACTTACGAGAATGCAGTTGACCTGATATAGCAGAGTAGATATTTCTGGCTACTACATACTTATATTCCAGAGGATGTTCAGTCTTAATCACTTGGATACCTTCACATGTTGTCATAGAGGGAAATGAGAAAACAGATAAAGAAGCCAATAAAGGTAGATTTGATAAAAATCTAATAAATGTAGGGATGAGTAAATCAGAGATTAACAGCTTAATTAAAGATTTAATAACAGATGAATGGAAAGCAGAGTGGGATAAAATTATGAAAGGAAGACATGCAAAGAAGATGTTCAGGGCTTCAACAAGAAAATGTCAGATATCTAGGGAATTGAAAATTCCCAATAATAAAAAACTTCTCAGACTACAGCTGGGAAAAGGCTATTTCAGAATAGAAGAACCTTACTGTAAAGGATGTCTTCAAGACAATAATATAGAGCATTTCTTGTTAAAATATAAGAGATATGAACAAATGAGAATGCCAATATTAGATCATTTGCAGGCATCAAATGTACCTATAAATATAGAAGAGGTGTTAAGAATAGACAGACCTAGGGAATTGCATAATATAGTCAAACATTATTTAACAAGAACAAAAGTTAATATATATTTGGGAATGTGAAGGTCTGATGCTGTTCTTACAATACATCTGACTTTTTGTCAGGTGAAAGTCAATTAAACATCTGTTAAAGTCAGTTATATAACTGGAACCACCAGGCCTTTACACCTCTCCCCCTAAAATTATTCTTGTTTGGAGTTTTTGTTTGACTTTGTTCGGTTTTATCTAGTCCTTGTTTGTTTGGGTTATTTTTTATTTGTTTTACCATACAAGCGTACTTGTGATTTGCCCTATTTACAATGATTTGACAGGTGTGTGATACAAATTTGTTTTAAGTTATGAAAAAAGGAACAGGCAAAATTTTTCAATGGTGAAAAAAAAATGTTAATCAGATAGGAAATGGCATTAGATTTATTGAAATATAAGTAATCCTGCTCTCAGATTTTAAGCAAGAATATTAATAAATTTAAAAGTTGGGGAGGAGATGATGTCTGTATACATTTGTTTGGTTGAAATTAAGAAAAGTGGGGTGCATGTTCGATATTGCCTTAAAACAGAATTCAGACGCAGTAATAAGGGTTAGGTTTAGGAATCCTAACGTTAATCCTAACCCTAATTACGTAGGCAACTTATTAGGTTGGCTTTGAAGAAATATCATACTGTTCTTAACAAAATTTAATCTGCAAAGTCGTAGGCATATACCAGGAGGTCTACCACTCAATATCTTCTTCTTCTGTCCTTAGCCACCGACCGTCAAAGCAGTCAGTGGCTATTACGCCTAGTGGCGTCTTAGGGCAACAGCAGATAGGTTTTCTTTGCCATTGTTTCCCATCACGCCTATTGGCGTCTTTAGGGCAACGGCAAATCAATCCATTTGCTGTTGTTTCCGTAATCAAAGTGACTGGCAAACGGGTGATCAGCCCGTTGGTACCACTCAATATGCCACAGGAAAAATAACATAATTTATTTATACATAGGTTAATAACAGCCTTTTTAATTATAACTTGACACACCTTGAAATTAAACTTTTAAACACTTTATAATGATTAATTTCAGGAGTAAACATTGTGAAAGTTTCTTTTACTTGGAATTCTGCACGAGGGATGAGTCTAGGGCTGTTTCCTTTTAAATAAAAAAAATTTGTTTTTTCATGTGTGCCAGGTCTATAAGGCAAGTGTGATGCTGCACATTATTCTTTTTATCTGTATATTTACACATAAAAAGGCATTGTGTTACAACTACATGGGTGGTTGTTATACCATCTTTATCTTAGTAAAAGTTTACTAGGCCTATACTCTAGCTAACCAGCACTCTGAAATATAAGGTTATGCACTTTGTGGATACCCATATCCATCTTGAACAAGACTTTCTATATAGTTGCCATCTTGAAGTGCAGTCAACTTTGGAGCAGCATTAGCACCACTGTTCTTGGACAGTATTCATGCACTTCCTTGAAGTATAATTCCAATTCCACATTCTTGAGATAAAGAATGTGATACCTTACTTTTCAGAAAACCCTGATAAGAAAAGTATAAAAAATTCATGGATATTCCACCCCAATATTTGTTTAGTAGCAGGCCACAGGTTCAAAAATTCTGTATTCGTTTGTTCTAGTAACTGGAAATGTCTAATGTTTTTAATATGTTGACACAAATCCATGATGTTATTATGCTAAAACAATTTTTAAAAAAAAATTTAATTTCCTTTACAGAAAAACATATTGAAAATACCAAGATGGATGAGTATTCAAAGATAGAAAAGATTGGAGAAGGTACATGCTTTTATAATTGATGATACTTTGATAATGTCATATACATCATTGTCAGCTCCCAGTGGAGCATAAGCCTTCAATCAGTTCACATCAAACACACACACACACCCCCACCATCATTTTTAGTTCTTTCTAGTATTCTTTATATCCATTTTAAATACATCGCCTATTCCTTTTTCAATGTGTTTTTGGGGTCTTCCATTTCTTTTACTATGTGGATTCCAAAACAAGAACTGCCTTGTAATGCTATCAGCTGGTTTCTTCAGTATGTATCCTATCCAGTGCCAATGTATTTTCCTCACCATTTATGTGGTTTGCATTTATGAAGGTGGGTAACAAGACTGTTGTATTTGTTCTTCTCCATGTTTTTAAGGCCATGCAGTAGGAATGCTTTGACATCTGAATTGAAAATTCTTAGTTTTATGTTGGACTTCTTTTGATTTCCGTATATTTTTAAGTGCAGGTAAAGTCCTTTTAGCCTTGTGTATTCTTATTTGACATCACTGTCAATTTCTCCAACCTTGTCTATGTTGCTGCCGAGATATATAAACACATAGTGTAAATAAATAAATATTACACACATAAAGGTCACGTGTTTCAGGTGCTCATGAGAAATAAAGAAGCAGAAAACTAGATAACAGAAAAAAAAACAGAAGTGAGTGGCTTACCGGAGAATCGAACCCAGGACCTTCCAAACTGCACCACCACCTAGCTACAGAAGCGAATCACACTATCCTCCCTGCTAGCTAGGCACCACTTTACTCTTTGTCTTTTAAAATTCTTCTTTTAGTCTTATTAGTCATTAATTGGAGCATAACATGGATAGTGTTCGACTTTATTCTTCTTTAGGTTGTTGTGAATTTCTCTTTATTTGTTTACATCTTCTAGTGGTATCTCTCCAAGTGAAGTCTGGCTGTTATTTACAACACTTATCTTCATAATACCTGTCTGTTCTCTGTGTATTTTCAGACACAGTTGCAGAGAATTCTGATCAAGTATTTTCATTTTGTCTTGCATCTGCTTTCAGTTATATAATTGAAGGGCATGATCAAAATCTAGATCATTGAGATGTTTTGTCACAGTACAAAGTCCATGTTTTCCCATATTCTCTTTATAACCAGTCTGTTTCAACCTTTGCGTTAAGGTCACCTGCTAGGATTGTATTGCCTTTATTTCTTGTTTTTATCCATGATATTCTATGGAAGTCATAAAATTCTTCTTTTAGTCTTAATCATTAATTGGAGCATAACATGAATAGTGTTTGACTTTATTCTTCTTTTGGTCGTTGTGAATGTATTTTATACCCGTGCCGTCTGCTCCTCCTTTGACAGCATTAGAGCCACACCATCACAGTGAGATATGCTTTCTTCCTTACTTCCTTTGAATACCCAGTAGCAGTATTTCTCCTGTGTTCAGTTTTTTTCCTTCCATCTTATATTGCACAATGCCAAGATGTCAGTTTTTATAGTTTGGCATTTTATTTGCCACCTGTGCTGTTCTTTGTTTAATGTTTGAACATTCCAGGTGTCCAGTCTGGGTTTCTCTTAGGTGAATGAAAGTAAGTCAGTAATCGAGACTACTTAAGTGTACAGCATCATTATCCTCACTGATGGCTGATCTAATTACTTACTGTGGATGACTTTGTTTGTGCTGTTGACATTGTTATGGCTTTGATTCTAAGTGTGGGGTAACTAACCCCATACCTAACCTATTAGTCATTTCTTACGACATGCTTCTTAAATCACACTGTTACTATTCTTTTGTTCCCCTTTAGGGCCGCAGTGACACATGGGTGGCGGTGCATTATTTTAAAATATTCAAAGCACTTGCAGTGCATGGGGAACCCCTGGGGTAACTATCCCTCGATTATTAAATCTTGAGGGTCCCTGACCTAGGTTATCCATTGATTATTGGGTCTAAAGCACGTGAATGTATCATCCCCGATTTAAAAAAAAAAAAATTCAGTATTAGTTTGAACACCTTGCAGAGTCTTAAATTTGTTTTTTTACAGTAGTAAAAGAATAACTGTTTATGACTTAATTTAGAGACACTATAAAAAATCACAGCATTACACTGCGAAACATTTGTTTATTTCTGTTCAGTTTTATATATTTTAAGACTGCATTTTCCAAAAATGTACAGTTTATTTTTAATTATTATTTTTTTAACTGGTGGCTAAAATGTTTTCACATTTTCAGGCACCTATGGTGTTGTCTATAAAGGGAGACATAAGAAGAGCAACCGACTTGTTGCATTGAAGAAAATTAGATTGGAATCAGAGGAGGAAGGAGTGCCATCAACAGCTATCAGAGAAATTTCTTTGTTGAAAGAGTTACAGCATCCAAACATTGTATCGTAAGTATTGTTGTAGGCTTTTTATACTGCTTGAAATGTGTTATTTTCAGAACAACCACGAGTTAGTAAAACTGATATTGGTCTAAAATCATTCTGTGTTTAAATTTGCAATACAAAGGCTGTTTGGGACTGACCTTAAATTACCTTTCTCCCTAAAAATTAAAGCGATAAAATGTGTGATGTAGCATCCATAATTGAAGTGTTGGCTTACTTACTTACTTAGTCGTTCCCCTTCTACCGTGAGGTGTAGAGGTTTGGAAGAGAGAGCGCCAGACTATTCTATCGGCTGTCTTCCTCCTGGCCTGGTTCCATTCTAGTCCTCGGTCCTTCAAAGATTGTCTAATGTTGTCCTCCCAGCGGACTCTGGGTCGTCCTCGGGGTCTGGATCCTTGGCTCTTTGTTTCCCATGCTTGTCGTGGTAGCCGATCTTCTCCCATTCTGCAGACATGGCCAAACCATCTTAGTTGCGACTGTTCTACTTGGGTCTGTAGGGGTGGCATTTTAGGCCTTGACGTATCGTCTGGTTGCGTACCATGTCTCTTCTTGTTACTTCAACCACCTTCCTCAGATATCTCATTTCTGAGGTTTGGATCTGGCTTTTATGGGTTGTAGTCATTGCCCATGACTCGCATCCATATGTCAAGACTGGGACATAGGTGGAGCGGTATACAGCCATCTTCGTTTTCTTACCAACCTCTCTCTTGCTGAGGAATCCTCGATTTATGGCCTGAAAAAGTCTCCCAGCTGCTGCTTTTCGAGTGGCCAACTCTTCTTTGATGCCTCCCTTTCGGTCTATAATAGCTCCGAGGTATTTAAAGTGGTCGACCTGCTCCAGGACCTGTTCTCCCAGCTTAATCTGATGTCTTCTTTCTTCTCGTGATATCACCATGGATTTTGTTTTAGAGCTGCTTATGACCATCCCTCTCTTCTCCAGCTCTTCCTTCCAGACTTGCAGGTTGGAATGGAGATGTGCCTCTGATTTAGCAATCAGGGCAACATCATCAGCAAATGCCAGCTCTGAAATATAGACCTGTCTCATCTTCCAGTACCCCACTGAATACTTTCTTGTTCTCTCCTTACATGCCTTGATGACATCGTCCATAAGGAGTATGAAGAGGTAAGGTGATAGGATATCACCTTGTCTTACACCAGTGGTGGTCCTGAACTCTTCTGACTTATGGTTTGCTGTCCTCACATAATTTCTGCAAGACTTGTAGAAGCTCTGTATAGCATGAATCAGAGGTGCTGGAATATTCTTCCTTGCCAAACAGTCCCAAAGTTTGCTCCAAGGGACCCTGTCAAATGCCTTTTCCAGATCTATGAAACAAAGATGGATCTCACTCTTATACTCAAGGGCCTTTTCACTCAGCTGTCTGAGTGTGAAGATTAGGTCTTGAGTACTTCGGTTTGCTCGGAATCCGCACTGGACCTCATCCAATTGTGGCTCAGCTAGGCGTCGGAGTCTCTGCTCTAGGATTCTAGAGTAGATTTTTCCAGGGACACTGAGAAGGGATATGCCTCTATGGTTTCCACACTGTTGATTGTCACCCTTTTTGAAAATTGGTGTTATTATGGCGATCTCCCAATCCTTTGGTATGGTCTTGTTGCACCATGCTGCCTGTAGGACCCTTAAGAGTAACAGGTCGCCTGATGCTCCCATGTACTTAACCATTTCTGGTGTTATACCAGCATGCCCTGCTGCTTTGCCCATCTTGATTTTCTCCAGTGCTGCCTTCAGTTCTTCCATCTTTATGTCATCTTCATCACCATTGGTTTCCTCTTCTGTGCTAGTGGTTATCATTTCTGATGTTTGACCTTGCTCACCATCAAGGAGTTCTGAGAAATATTCTTTCCATCTTTCCATTACTTCCTTCGGGGCAGTAAGCAATTTGCCTTGCTTGTTCTTTATAAATTTGAGAGGGCATTGTTTTTCCTTCCTCATGTTCTTTAGGGTCTTATAGAACAATTTCTGGTTTTCTTGTGCATCTTTTTCTAGCTTTTCTCCAAATTCTTCCCAGGACTTCTGTTTTGCTGCTAGCACTTTGTTCTTTACTTCTGTTCTGAGTGTCACATATTCTCTATATTTTTCCATTTGTCCTGTTGTGTTTTTAGCTCCTAAGTATTGTTTCCATGCCATTTTCTTCTCTCTTATTTTCTCTTTGACTTCCTCTGTCCACCAAGGTGTCCTCTTTCTCTGGTTCCCAAGTCGGACTTCACCACATGCTTCTGCAGCAGCTGTCTTTATGATATCCTTGAATTTAATCCAGAGGGTTTCCAAGTCATCAGGTTGTTCTTCTGTGTTGTTCACCGCTGCAGCAATAAGCCCCTGATATCTGGTCTTAATTTCTGGCTCTCTCAGCTTGTAGGTCCTAATGCTCATTTCTCCTGCTCGTTTACTTGGTTTCTTGCGTGATGTTGAGCAGTTCCTAGGCTGAGCAACTCTTTCAGTTGTTCGTTTGATTGTTAGCAGGTAGTGATCACTTCCAATCTCTGGCCCCCTCCAGACTCTTGCATCTCGGACATATTTGAATGAGCTTCTCCGAACAATGGCATAGTCAATCACTGACTTCTCATTCTTTGTTGGTTCACATCTAGTGTATGCATGTATGCGCTTATGGGGGAACTTTGTGTTTGTAATGATCAGATTCTGCTCACTGCAGAATCTAAGGAGTCGCTTTCCATTGTCATTGAGTGTCTTCTCCATATCTTCCGATAACTCCACCCCATCTAGCATGGTCATTTCCAACTCTGGCATTAAAATCTCCGAGCATGATAACTTCATCTAGGCAGTCATCCACTGTCCTTTGAAGCAGCTCGAAGAATTCCTCCTTGACCTCTGCTCTCTCATCCTCATTTGGCCCATACACTATGACCAGGTTGACTATGGTTTCTCCTTCTTTTAGTTTCACAACCATAATGCGCTCTGAGACAAAGTTCCACCCCTTGATACTATCTTTTTGATTTTGGGCCACAATGCAACCCACACCCCCTTTAGCTCTTTCGGATATGGGTACACCACTGTAGAGCAGCGTGTTGCCATTGAGATCCATGACTCCTTGTCCTTTTTTCTTTGTTTCCGTTATAGCCAGGATTTCTAGTTTTGCTTTCCTCATCTCTTCCACCAGCTCCTCTTCCTTCCCATTTATACTTCTTGTGTTCCATGTTCCATAAGTCGTAGTCCGTAGTCCGTTCCAGTTCGTCGCCTTTAGAATCAGTCCGGTTTTCTCTCTTGTGTTACTCGCAATCGAAGTGTTGGCAATGTATAGAAAATTATTGATGAACACTTGATGTTCAAGAAAGTGGGTGCCTGAAATGTCAATGTTTGATCAAAAAGCACAACCTATTTCTGTGTGTTGTGACCATCTGGAGTGGTTCAGGTGTGAATGAATACTGTCCTAGACCAAATGATGATTTGTGCTAGGACGTGGGTACACCACTGTCTAACAGGAACTGGTATCACATCATATTTTTCCCCCTGAAAAAGCAAAATGCAACATATGTAAATAGGATGCACAGTGCAAACTGTATCAGCAAAAGGAGGAAGCGCCAGCATCTTTCATAACCATTGACTTGGATTGCACCATGTTGAGGTGGATAATAAAGGAAAAGATGCTAGCAGCACACTCAGTATGTTCAAATTGCATTGGGCCGAAGGATGAAAACCCAAATGCTGCTGGATCAATAACAACATGTCCACAATCTTTTCTTCTAAACCATGATTGTTTAGTAAATGAACTGAGTTAGAAGTTTACAGGAAAATTTACTGCTTTCATAGCATGGGTCTGCAGGCCACTGTCATTGATAGCAATGGATTTAAGGATACATTTGTTAGAGCTAGAAAATATTTTGAAAAATACTTCAGAGCAAGCACATATTAAATCAGTAGAGCCCTGTCGATGGTGCTGAATGATAAGCGACCTGCTGGTTGACCTAACCAGCTTTTAGTGAAGTATATCCTGTGTACTCTTTGCTGACTACATGCCAGATATGCGCAGCTATGAAAAGCAGATGTTGTTGAAGAAGTTGTAGTGCCCGACGAACTTTCTGATGTATTTATTACAATCTGATTTTTTTTATGTTGTGTGTTTTGCCTCTGAATAATCTTCTTTCGATGTTTCAGAAATGATGAGGCCCGTTATGTATAGCTATTGTTGTTGTTTAGGGCTGCTGAGCTTCTCGCTGTTTTGCAGTCAATACCAAGTTGAGGACCTCTTAGTATTATCTACACTGTAGATCTTATGCTTTTCCTGTGGCTTTTCTGCTGTTCCGAAATGTGTAGAGTTGAAGTTATGAGCTCCAGTTTGGCTTGCATTTAAAGGATCATCATATCTGTTCCCAAACTAGGAGGAAGAAGCACATGGCATACTGTACATTTCCCGTCAACCAAGGGGGCTCTCCATATTGCAGAGCTAAGACACTGTGCTCTGGTTCTGGGCTCTCCCTACATAGAGCCACTTCTCAGCTTCCCCTGCCTATCATGGGTCCATAGTGAGATCCTCCTGCATGCAGCCAACCAGGTAAAGGTCAGAGTTATGTCTGGGGCTCAAGTGACTCCTCCATTTCTCCAAGCTTAGTGTGCAATGCTGGGTTCTCGACATGTTTCACCACAGGGGGAATCCCTGGAAGTGTGTGGATGGTTTGAAGAGTCCAACAGGGTATGATTAGCCTATGCACCGAGTTTGACATCCACATCTGTATACTACAGCATTGTACTTAGCTGGTGGTCATATAAGGATGACTCCAGATATTCCTCCATGCATATGTAGGGCTATTAAAATAGCATCTGCTTATGCAGACTTTACGCCCATTGACCGAGCACTAGAAATATTTATTAAAGTTCTTACAATCACACTATTGATCAAAGGGTATCTGAGTAAATGACCTTTCATTGAGTTGGTAACTGATGGACATTTTTCTTAGTACTTTTTATATGCTTGAAAATAAATGATAATTTACATGTTTTGTTTTTTTCTCCGCAGTCTTGAAGATGTCTTGATGCAAGGGGACAAACTTTATCTGGTTTTTGAGTTTTTGTCCATGGATTTGAAGAAATACCTAGATAGCATTCCTAGTGGAGGATTAATGGATCCAATGCTTGTGAAGGTTATTAACTTTTTACATTTATCTGTAGTGTTTTGTCCTCAACGATTTCAACTTTCTGGTCAATGTATGGCGTGATATGTCATGAGGTCACTGTGACGAGTAGGGTGTATGTGGGTGGATGTAGAAGATCAGACAATACTCATACACCGCTCGCCTAGCTCACTGTCTAAGGAGTAATACACCAACTCCAACAACCATATCAATCTCCATGAATATATTATTTCACAATGGGCGCAGGGCCATTACAAATATTGGAGACATAACAAATCCCGAGTATTCTACTATCACTCTGATCCTCGGAATAACTACAGCCACAAAATAGGCTACTTCATAAATACACTGCACAACTCTGGCCCTCTACTCGCGCACTACTATAGACATCCACCCTTCTCTTCTCTACGCTGTCTACTCTCTACTGACCCAATACACTACTGACCCAACACACATCTCTCTCTGACTGCCCCCTTTCATTCGTATTCACCAACCACGTGAAAACCTTCCACGCTCCACTGATCTTCATTCACGCCTAACTATAGCTAGCAGCTTGTCTTGATCTCTGCTCACAACATTGCTTGTAGCTAAATTATTACAAGGCAAGCATTCCCAACTCACAACAACTCAAATGACTAATAAACTCCCACTGGAGCATGGGAACATTCATACATGCAAAATACCCTCAAAACACTCAGTGAGTCACACTGGTAGATATGAAAGTTACCTTAAGACACCATAGAAATGCTAATGGAGTTATGGTTAAGCTATCACAGGTTTAGGAATTAGGCATTATATATTTACAATGCTGAAATTGAAATAAAATTGTTTAAATCAATTTTTGGTTCTATTTATTATTATTTCAGGTAAATAGCTCCCCACGTCCACACTCGAAATCTATACCCATTATGTTAGTTTGTACTTGATTGCTCGTTCTGTTGTTATATATTACTGCTCATTGCTCTGTTACATCTAGGGTGAAATCTCCTAATGATTATGTGCGTTCTCACGAAATCCAACAACATAAATACGGGCTCTGTAACTGGCCCAACCAACAAGAAGGAATTAAGGCCATTTCCCTTCATAAACGAACTCATTTTTCTTTAATACACATATTTTATTCCATTGTAGCATACATATCAGTTCATATATATTGATCCATATTTTCCATAAATCATCATGACAGGATTAACCCTGTTTCAAGAGTATCCATTTATTATATCATCCACATACTTTAAGAAAGGAAACACTTCGTAATGGGTTCCCATTGGAACGCAAGTTGAGACACAGCCAAAACACAGCAGCCACACCATTCAAGGGTTTTTGTAAACACCTTGTTACTACACAAAACATTCATACATCATTTCTCTGGTGCACCTCATTTTCAATATTCACAATATTGCCGCATTTATCAGCATTGACTCAAACTCAAAAATCTAACTTGTGGTGTGCATGGGCAGACACCACAGTGAAGGTTATTAACTTTTTACATTTATATGTAGTGTTTTGTCCTCAACGATTTCAACTTTCTGGTCATTGTATGGTGTGATATGTCATGAGGTCACACTGGTAGATATGAAAGTTACCGTAAGACACCATAGAAATGCTAATCGGGTTATGGTTAAGCTATCACAGGTTTAGGCATTAGATATTTTTTACAATGCTGAAATTGAAATAAAATTGTTTTAATCCAGAAACAGCACGCATCTCTTTAACTCTGCTTGACATCATAGTTTATGGGAAAAATAAACTGAAACATCCTTAGTTACCCTATTTCTATCAAATTAAAATTTGTCTTGTGTGTCCCAGGACTCAAGTTTTCTGCAGGTGTGTTTGGTCTAGTTTATTTTTTTTTTTTGGGGGGGGGGTCATTTTTTTCGGCTCATTTTTTTCTTTGTCCACTCCTCAGTTCCTTACAACACAAAGTAATCTTATTATTTACTTTCGCCCTTAGTTTTTTTAAGGTTCTGGTAATTTATTTCTCAGCAAATAGATGCTGATTTTTAATATCACTTGCTTTAGCTTTCTCTTCTATCTATTCCCCATTATCTCTTTGGCCTCTCAACTTTTGTCTTCCTTCATGGGTTCCAGTCAAGAGCATATATGGTAGTTTATTAGCGAAGAGAGGTAACCAGGGTGATATTGAGTAGGGGATTGTCATATATAAAGGGGAAAGGCTACTTTAATAATTAAGACAGACACAATCGGTAGTCATGTGGGAGAGGTTCTGGTGAATTTGACCAGCTCTATAAAAAAAAGTGTGGACACCACGCTAATGTAGTTCGGCGAAGTAACAACTCAAAAGTGCTTGTGCAAGTTGCCACGACTGTGTCATAGACGGGGTCTGTGATTAGGAAGATATGAAGACAGAATGCTTTATGTGATGTGCATCGAAATTATGATCAGTGTTCAAGACGGAAATCTTGTATGTAGAGTTCAGTAGCAAACGTTTAACCACACGGAGAAATGCAACTTAAGTCGTGTGTAGATAAGGCCACATGCTGTGGACCAGTGACATTTTGACAGCAAGATATTTGCCAGTTAACTCTAAGGTGACAGCGTAGTCAAGACAAAGAACCATATCCTGAAGGTAGTCCAGATGTAGAAACAATAACCTGAAATAGCTGTGTGTTGAAGAACAGTAGAATGCATCATTTAAATGGATGAGCTAGTAGAGACTAGAGAAATAGAGAATTCTATGACCAACAACCGTTGACTATGTTGCATGAGAATTTATATTGATAGCAGGATGAGATGTATGCCATGCATAGATTGATTCTGTTTTTCTTTATAGCAACCCCATGTACATACAATACATGTATGTTAAAGATAGAAAACCACTACACACCTTGGGGTCAGTTATGTCATCATTACATCGTTCGTAGTTGTATGTGTCATGGGCAGTAATACTGGGAACATTATAGGTCATGAAGCGGAGAAACTGCTTACTGTGACAAACTTGCCACACATATCTGGTTATACTAGTTAAGAATATGCACTGACAGCAAAGTGCAGGATTGAGAGTTGATAATGAAATTGAAGGTATAAAGCATGAAATAAGATAGGGCAAGATTATATTCTGTCCCTAATATCTTCTCTCCATATAGCAGAAACATCATGAGAGGTATTAATAACATTGTAGGAGTGATACAGTGTAACATCAGAAATAAATGACTGCTTTGAAATGTCATGGACTGAAAGCAAAAATGACCAACTTCTAACGGACGTGCTCATTGCAGTGTCCTAAATAGCAGAATTACAGAAATAATCTTTATCACTACCACAAATTCTTAGAATTGTTGTTAACTAGAGCTGCTGAGCTTGTCACTCTTTAGCAGTCAGTGCCAAGCTGAAGAATTTACACGTTCTGCAGCTGTTGAGTGGTGCTGTATAGAGTGTTTGTGATTGTTGGAGAGCCCGGCAATAGCTGTTGTCTTTCTGTGGAGAGTCCTGGGCAGCACATGCTGAACTGTCTCATATGGATGGGTACTGTTGCGGCAATTAGGCTCATGTGTTGGGTTTAATTTGTTTAAGTGCTTGTTGAGTGGTGTGTTCTGTTCTTAGTTGGAAGATTGTGCACCTTCAATTAAGGTGGCAGATACTGCTAATTAAAAGATGTTCTTATCTTTTGAAATGGATGAACACATTTACCCGACCTGAAGTGATTACTAACACCTGATAAAGATAAGGTGCCACAAGAAGTGTGATGGCAAAGTTAGCTTTGAAGGCATGAATAGACACCATTCCAGAAAACTCTCAATACTAGTGAGGTGAAGAGTTAACATCTTCCCTGTATCTAAACATTTAATATGTGCCAAGCAAAGCTGTAACTAAATACTCATTCTTTTCCTCAGAGCTATTTGTATCAGATTACAGAGGGTATTTTGTTTTGCCATAAGAGGAGAGTACTTCATAGGGACCTGAAACCACAGAATCTCCTCATCAATGATAGTGGTGTGATCAAGCTAGCTGATTTTGGTCTAGCCAGAGCATTTGGAATCCCAGTCAGAGTGTATACTCATGAGGTAGGCAGCATATGTTTGTTTAAAAAAATTTTTTTTTTTAGTGATAGAACATTCCTGAAGCTGTTAGTTTAAAAATAAAACTAACTCTCTTTTAACCTAAAGCTGTATTGTAATGAGAGTCATGCTCTGATCTACCCAACAGTAAATGGGTGTCTGACTTTGCTCTTGAGTTAGGGAAGACAGGCAGTGAGGAAGGCACTGGTCACCCCACCTCATAAAGTGGGACCTAGTTAGGCGAAGTCTCTAACACTTCACTCCCCTCCGGCAGTTTCTGCTATGGGACTACCTTTTATATTGTAATGTAGAAGTTATTACCATGGTGTCCTCGTCCATTTTCATTTTTGCTGCCGAAGGAGCATGGGGGTCATCACCACACTTGGCCCCTTTATAGGAAGCATGTATCAAAGCACTTTCTGTTCTCCAGCTGTGGTGGTTACTGTAGCCATGTGTTTTACATTAGAACCAAGGTGGGCAACCCAGTCGCCAGTCAGAAGTGGTGAATTGGTCATGAAGCTTTTTGGTTGTTGTTTTTGTTGCTCTCCATGTCTCAGAGCCATACAATAGGACTGACTTGTCATGTGAGGTGAAGATTCTTATTTTCGTGTTGGACTTGATTTCTCTTGTTCCCCATGTTTCCTAATGCAATGAAAGCTCCTGTTGCTTTTTGTATTCTTATTTTGATATGGAAGGTCCACCCATATTGAAAGACGAGGTTGAATATGCTGTTAAGAAAATGTAACATGGTAAAGCACCAGGGCCTGACAATATTCCTGTAGAAATCTATGAAGCACTAGGAGAACTTGGCATAGAGGAAATAACAAAACTCCTGAACAAGATATATGACACAGGAGAGATACCCCCAAACATCTGCAGATCAGTATTCATCACTATACCTAAAAAACCAGGAACAACAGAATGCGAATCACATAGAACAATCAGCCTAATGAGCCATGTCACCAAAATACTCCTTCGCATCATAATGGAAAGGACAAGAAATAGAATACGACCAGAAATTTCTGAAACTCAATTCGGTTTCGTTGCTGATAAAGGTACCAGAAATGCAATTTTCACACTATCAATGCTCATGGAGAGATGTATTGAGGTACAAAGAGACCTTTATCTATGCTTTATAGACTACTCAAAAGCTTTTGACAAAGTGAAACACCAAGACCTTTTTGATATTTTACATGAACTAAATATAGACGGGAAAGATCTTAGGTTAATAAGGAACATATATTTGGAGCAGGAATCCGCGATCAGATTTGAAGGAGAACTAAGTGAATTCAGAGCAATTAAAAGAGGAGTTAGACAGGGATGTGTGTTATCACCTGATCTTTTTAACATATACAGCGAGACGATACTTCGAAACATTGAACACCTCGAGGGAATTAAAGTCGGAGGACGAAATATCAACAATCCGATATGCAGTGGAAGAGTGCGAGTTGAAAGGATTATCTTTGAAAGTAAGCATAACTGTATGCATGGTAGTTTCTAAGAAAATACAAATACCATACTGCTCTTTGAACAGTAAAAGAGAAAAAAATCAAACATAAAAATATTTAGGCTACACAAAAACAAATGCGAGGTATTGACAGCTGCGGGTGTTAATAGAGCGCTCATCAACACCATCAGGAAAAGACAAATAAAATTTCGGGACATATTAACACCTCGAGGAGGAGTCGGAGGAAATAGTCTTATGTGGGAAAATACCAGGTATGGAGTGGAAGAGTGGAGGTTCAAAGGACGCTCGGTGTGAGAAACCCTGGGCCCATAACAGTATGGATCAGCAATTGGTACAGACAAATACTTCGCATACCTAGGAAGCATGGTGAACCAGAAAAGAGCGAAAAACATCGGAATGAATAAGGCAAGAACAGCCTTCTTTAGCCTAAATAACATCTGGAGGTCCTCCCGATACAGCACAAGCACAAAATTAAGATTATACCAGAGTTGCGTGCTTTCTGTGCTTCTCTGTGGTGCGGAGTGCTGGAGAGTCGCAGAGAGGGAGATGTCAAGGTTGTCCTCTTTTCACACAGCATGCCTAAGAAAAATTCACCGCATCTTTTGGCCGAATGCCATCGCCAGCCAAGATCTGCTTACTCGTAGCAAGCAAGAGGACATGCACACCATCATAGCTGGCAGACGCTGGAGCTGGGTTGGTCATGTCCTCAGAAGAGACCCCGATGCCATCGCGGGAACAGCTGTGATACTTTGGGATATGGGGGGACGAAAGAGAACCAAAAACAACTTGGCGTAGGACTGTGGAGGCTGAGCTGCAAAGAATGAACCAGAGTTGGGGCACTGTACGAGGGATGGCCACCGACCGTGCAAAGTGGAATCAATTTGTTGTTGCCCTACAAGACGCCACTAGGCGTGATGGCCACTGACTGCTTTGACGGTCGGTGGTTAAGGATCGAAGAAGAAGAAGAAGAGAAAGAGGAAGGCAGAGAAAGATGTATGTATAAAAATTTAAACAACTGGGCAACAAACAACAGTATGGGCAACAACAACCTCATTAGACTATCAAAAGACAGAGAAGATTGGAGGGTCATGATTGCCAATGTCTGTTCCAGACCAGGCACCTGAAGAAGAAGAAAATGTTGATGTCATTGTTGTAACCTAGTACTTAGTGTAAATCTTTTGAATTAACTTGTTCAGACTGTTAATTTTTAAATGTTCGATTGAGCAACTACTTTCTCAGTTTATGCACCACCATCATCATTTTTAATCTTGGAGCATGGAGCCATCTCTGCAGAGGAAGCCAACACCAAAGTACAAACTCTTGCATTGGTCGTTTCTGTTTGTTTTAAATGAAGAGGTTGCCATCCCCATGGTTTCTGTTTATTTTATATGAAGAGGTTGCCATGGTTTCTGTTTATTTTATATGAAGAGGTTGCCATCCCCATGGTTTCTGTTTGTTTTATGTGAAGAGGTTGCCATGGTTTCTGTTTGTTTTATACGAAGAGGTTGCCATGGTTTTTTTTTTTGTATGAAGTGGTTACCAGCCTCATGGTTTCTGTTTATTTTATATGAAGAGGTTGCCAGCCCCATGGTTTATGTTTGTTTTATATGAAGAGGTTGCCAGCACCATGGTTTCTGTTTGTTTTATGTGAAGAGGTTGCCATGGTTTCTGTTTGTTTTATATGAAGAGGTTGCCAGCCCCATGGTTTCTGTTTGTTTTATGTGAAGAGGTTGCCATGGTTTCTGTTTGTTTTATATGAAGAGGTTGCCATGTTTTTTTTTGGTTTTTTTTTGTATGAAGTGGTTGCCAGCCTTATGGTTTCTGTCTGTTTTATAATTTTTGTATGGTGTATCATTTCTCCTAAACTACATCTAAAAAATAGGTTATAACATAGATTTTGACAGACAGTCATAGTATTTAACACTTATAGCATCTATGGAAACCCAAAAGTTTTCTCTACTTCGGATCAAAGGACTGGTCTTAAATTGCCACTTCAAAGATAAGAGCATGCTTAAAAAAATAGCAAGAATATGAATATTAACTCTTAGTATCCGGCAAGCCCCGTGAAGTGGCGCGAGTTTAGTACCAATTTTACGGCTCGCCAGTTCAAGTGGCGCGCGACGGTAACGATAGCTAAACTAGCGCGTAAAAACGCGGTTTTAGCTGCCGTATAGTAAGAGTTAATATAATTGTAATCAAAGAACATGAGGTTGAGTTCTGTGTCATAACACAAATTTCGTGTTTTAGGTTGTCACACTGTGGTACAGAGCTCCTGAAATTCTACTTGGGTCTCAACGCTACTCTGTGCCTGCCGATATCTGGAGTATTGGATGCATCTTTGCAGAAATGGTCACAAAGCGTCCTTTGTTTCATGGGGACTCAGAAATAGATCAGCTTTTCCGAATATTCAGGTAGAGTTCAGCTTGTGATAACCAGTTATAAATATACTGGATTTGCTTGTGTACTTGTATATTTTTTTGTTTAGTTGTCTTGATATTGCTTTATTTTTGTATTTTACTTTCTAAATTTAGTGACTGGCTAACATTTTTCCATTGGATTAATCTAAAACTATATGTATAAATTGTGGAAGAAGAAGATGCTGGTGTTGGATGGTACATATATACCACTTGATAGCATTACAAGGCAGACACTGTCTGGAATTCTCAGGGTAAAACAATTAGAGGAAGATCCAAAAAAAGTGACAGACATGAGTGGGATAAATAAGGCATTGAAAACCCTTGGATGGCTGCACAGAATCTGTGTTCCAAATGGTGACGGTAATGTGTAATTCTGTGATGGTAATGTGTAACTCTGTGACGGTAATGTGTAATTCTGTGACTCACGAACACCTTTGTCTGTATGTGTTTGTTAGTGTCAGTTTGATAACCTTCCACAATCAGGTTTTATTTTTTTTTCTTTCAATTTACAGAACTTTGACTACACCAACAGAAGATACTTGGCCAGGAGTGTCAAATCTTCCAGATTTCAAACCAACTTTCCCTCACTGGAAATCAAATCAACTAGCATCATGTGTTAAACAGCTTGACGTTGACGGACTAGAGTTATTGCAGGTACTTTGAAGCCTAATCACTGTCTAGCAACTTTCACTTAATGTCATGTTAAACGTTCAAGATCTATGTCTATTAAATTTCCATTTCTCAACCAGTAAGACTGTCACACACAATGATTTCCTATACAGTTAAAAATGTCCCCATCGAGGCCAGCTCCTTGACGTGGAGATGGGGCTCAAGTACAGCCATCAGCGGCTGAAAAACCAAGACTGGCCAGGCCCTCCTACACTCGAGCAAGACCACAGTCTGCCCTAGCAAGTCAAGGTGCTGAAGACGGAGGCAACCAGCCAAGAGGCGCACCACAGCAATCAGGATGCCACGCACATGCGCTATGGAAGTATGCCTATATCTGCAAAACGTTATGGCACTCGCCCTGTGACGGACACCCATGCAGGCGCAGTGCCGGGCCCTCTGCCTCGGAAGGGCCCAACCCCTACTACTGGGGGTCCTTCTCAATTGCCCCGTGGAGCCAGGAGGCATGAGAATAGAGCTACTGGCCAAGCAAAGAAAAGACCATTTAAAATAATGCACTGGAATGCTGAAGGCGTCAATAGTAAAAAAGACGGCTACAGCAAAAAATTAGAGCTCGAAAATATCTTGAATAACTACAAAAGACAGTGAAGTTTATACAAGAAACAACATTGCAGATATAGACAATATAGTTCAAGCGAACGAAAGAAGAAGAAGAAGAAGTTAAAAATGTGGCGCACGTGAAAAACAACAAAAACTAAAAAGATAAAAATTAGGCCACAAAACAGCTTCTTGTGGCCTCGTTTTTTTTGTTTTGCCCACTCCTCAGTTCCTTGTGTGTAATTTAAATATCCTAACTTATCTCAATCAATCAATACCCTTTAGCTCCCCAAGGAGCATAGGCCTTCAATAAACACGTCAAGTCCTCCTGTCGTGCCATCAGCTCGAGTTCTTTCCATGTTTTCCTTTGCAACCCAAACTCCTTTCGGCTTTCTCTGAGTTGCTTCTTGTGCCTCCTTACGAGAGGACCTTCTTCTGTCTTGAGCGGCCGAGTTGATTTATTTGAAAATGTCAAAAATTGCGTTACGTAATTTGTGAGCAGCCTGAAACACTAATTTTGTCTCCCTGTTAGCACTACATGACACCTCAACTGCACTTTCCTACTCTTCATTAGTGAACTCTTCCTCAATATTATCATCACTACTGTAATCACAGTGAGATCTGACCATCTTGTAACAACCCTCAGAGATCAACACTTCTTGAGGTCTTCCAGTATTGTTTGAGCAACTGATAATTTACCATTGATTTCCTTTTCTTTTCTTCTCCACTAGGAAATGCTGACCTATGATCCAGCTCAGAGGATACCTGCCAAGGACATACTGGAACACAGATACTTTTCAGACTTAGATAAGTCAACTCTTCCTGCTCTGAACTTCATTCCGCTGGAAATGCAATGCTGAATATGTGTAATTACAGCGTACGTCTGCAATGTACTTAGATTTGTGATTATCTTACCAACAAAATGTTCTCTTTTTGTCTGTACCTTCCACTGACTTATTTCTTAGTTGACTTTGACTGAACTTACTGTTGCTGTCTCTTAACACAGGTGTTGTTTCTAATTGCCATGCCTGTCCTTACAAATTAGCTCCTTCCATATTGTAGAAATTTTCACTGTCCTAGTCACCGTGCCATTATTTAATGTTCTCTTCTGTTCTTCCATGTGGCAAGAATAATACTTTGTGTTGCATTCTGTACCCACAAAATAATGTCAGTACTTACAGAAGTTACTGCTGGTTATGGTTTCAGCATAATTATTTAAACAAGTAATTTTATTTTGTTGTTGCCGTTTATATATTTATTTGTTGATTAAATGTATGATCTATTTAATCAGGTTCTGTTACAATGATGTCTTTACCGTGCTATCATTATGATGACTTTACTGTTTTTCTTTGTCCTTATTGCAATTTGAATGTCCATTCACTGTAATCACAGTCACTTCTCTAGAACTACCGTTCTCTGTCGTGAGTACACTCAGAGGGCATGCATCAAAATGTTTTTGCATAACCTGCTAGCTTTTTGTGATTGTAAAGCTCTCCAAATATACAGGGCTCTGGTCCTGCACAGAACCAGCTTCCATCACCTGTCATCGATCCATTGTGGGATCCTCATACATGCAGTCGACCAGGTAAAAGACAGAGTTAAGTCTGGAGCTCGTGTGATTCCCTCAAGCTTAGTGTGCAATGTTCACTTCTAGGCATGTTGCACCACTGTGGGAAGCTGGGTATTTGACCGCTCTGGTGCAGCTAATCAATCCCTGATCATTGGCCAGCCACCTCAAGAACTCAATTGTTGCCTGTTTCCAGGATACACCACATGGAGGTGCGCCAGAGTCTTCGTTAATGGTTTAACCCTGGAAGTCACACATGAGAAACATGAATTCTTATGTATCCCCATATATAATGCAGGAAAAAGAATGTAGATTACCAGATAAATGACACCATCTTCAACTGACCAGGCCGTAGTGATTAAGTTGCATTGGCCTCAGCAGAACACACATCATTTTTCAGCAAGTTATATCTTTGTGGCACAGTATCATAACACAGCACCTACTAACAATGTTCCATTCACTAAGAACATGTAAGCAGATTTGGTTTGTTGGGAACTGTTAGATAGGTCCTGCTGCCACCATCACTTCAGAATTATTTAAGATTCACAACCAAAAAGAAAAACTTGGGAGGTGTATGTCCATATTTATCATTAATAAATATATTTTTAAATATCACAGTATGCTAATGTTCTGTTTTCTTCTACATGTGTGTGTAACAGCTCTGTTAAACTTTCTAGTAATTTTGTAGTGGTATCCTATTTCACTGATCTAGTATGTCATGTGTATGCACTGTGAAAATTTGTTTAATCCTACTAGCAACAGGTGCATGATAATTATATGTTTTGTACATCCTCTACACTTGACAACAATGGAGAACAGTGTTTAATGTAAATAAGGCATAATGCTAACTATATTTTTGTTTTTTTATGGCAAGTTGATTCACTTTTAAAAATATGAACAAACAAAACACTCGATTTTCTTTTGAGGTGGAATGCCTTAAAACTCGAGGACTTCAACCCCAACTCAAGTTGACCTTCCATGTCTCTCCACTACTGTTCCACCCTGTTTTCTTCTTTGTCTGCCTCACTACTCTGACCTCCATTTCTTCCTTCAGCTTTTCTTTTTCTCCTCACTGCAGAGTCTAAAAACTCCTTTAGTTAGTCGTTCATATACTTGCCATTACTCTTTTCCCCCACTATCCTCTTGCTTTCCCTTCATAATTTTTACTTTTACAACTTCCCATAATACAAAAGGCATGATGAGTGTTCGTTACATTGTGAAATATATGGAAATAAAACGAAATTAAGTCCAACTCAAAAATAACAATCTTCAACTCAAACGTCAAGTCAGTCTTACTGTATGACTGAAACATGGAGAACAACACAAAAATCAAGACGTTACAGACTTTCATAAATGGGTGCTTACAAAGAGTAGGATTGAATGAATGGTTCAACACCTCCAAAATCAGTGAGTATCTGCCTGAATGACGAGAGGACACCTGTCAGTGTACAGGGGAAAAAGGGATACTCACGTAAAATCAGTCTCAGGTTAGACATATTAACCTGAGATTTCGCCGGGGGGGGGGATATGATGGTTCAACAAGATCACCAGTGTAGAACTGATAACAAGAACCAGACAAGTGTCAGTGGAGCAAGAGACGACACTGGCGATTAATTAGACACACATAGAGGAAATTTGTTGGCAGCATTACCAAGCAGTTTTTGTTCTAGCATCCCCAGGGTAAGAGAAGCAGAAGTATAGTGAAAAACAAATGGAGACAGAAATGAAAATGAGACTCATTGGTCAGCTGATGGGTAATAAACTTACCATCTTAAAAAAAAGATAAAGGCAGTCCCATATCAGATGCTGCCGTAGGGGTGTGGAAGTGTTAGAGACTCCAGCATTGAGAGGTGGGGGGTGACCAGTTCCCTTCCCCCGACATTTACTGGGTAGACGAGCGTGTCGGTAGTGTGATTCGAACCCAGCACCTTTGCCGCGAGAGACCAGTGCATTTTTCATATCAACACTATAAAAAATATGGAAATTTCCTTATTTAACTTCTAGAGGTGCCAATACTCTGTATTATCACAGCCACAAATGGTTAGGCATAGATTCTTTTTCTCTTCATCCTTTCCTAATATCTTCTCTCTCCATTTGTTTCTCAATATAATTTTAAACCTGTCACGTCATAACACTAGTGCTTCATGCAATCTTCTCCCTCCTGCCTTTTACTATTCATCACATTCTGATGCTTCTTACCTTCACCATGCACATGCCTCTCGTGCTCCAGTTTACCAAACTATAGATTAGATGAGTACCTGAATCTGCTGCTGAGTTAGGGAAAACCAAAGGCAGCTCAGAAGGGACTTGGTCACCATAGCTCATAACGCTGGACCTCACATGGTGAAGTCTCTAATTCTTCACACCCATCTGGCAGTATCTGCAGTGGGACCCACTACTTTTTACCATCACTACACTCAGGCTGTTCTCCCTTCCACCTGCATCCTAATATAAACTAACCCACAAATGAATTTTGGCCTCTACACCCCACATTGACGTAACAGCCTCGTCAGCAGTCATCTAATTTACCTTCACTTTTTATCACTGCTGTTGCTTTAATATGTGATACCTCTTTATTTAATTTCCTCTTACTATCTTTCCTTTACTCACTCCACTTTCAAAGAATTTGACAGTGTACTGTTTCAACCTTTATCTCCTCCTCCTAGATATTGTGTCACTTCATTTGCTTAGCTCCCTGATAACCCCATCTGCAAATTTTAAAATGATGTTTGATCGAAGTGATTGTTTGGACATGCAATAAATTTCTCAATATAGATCTTTTTATTTTGTGTACAATTATTTGTTAAAAATGTATATAAACATGGTAGTGTTTGTAAAGCTATTGTATGTAAATGTTACCACTATTCCATAGCTTTACAGCAAAGCTTAATACAGTAACCTGAAAAAAAGTTGTTGGGAAGACTAATTTGTGGAAAGGGAATTCTCTGACGTGAAAATCTGCAAATCATCACATAAGTTAAAAATATTTTAATGACATCTGTGGATTTTTTTTTATGTCATGGTGAGAAACAGTTTATATTTCAACATTTTCTTGACAAAAAGATCTCATTTAACAGCAACTGATAATCTTGTCTGATCTATTCAAAAGAGGAAACCGGCGATCATTCAATAATAGCCCATTTATTCATTCATTGTTGTGTATGTGTTGTTATACCTGACCCTACATAATTCACTTCCCTCCACAGCTGTTTCCTACTTTCTTCCCTACAATCTTTTACCCTGGAATTGAGCCTGTGCACTTCCCTGAGAGGATGATCCAACTGGCTAAGCAGTCAGATTGCTGGCCATTTGACAGCAATGTTACTGGGTTCCGGGATTAAAAACTGGCATCATCGAGCTTCTCCTCTTGAGTTAAGGAAGGCAAAGGCAGCAAGAAGGGAACTAACTGGTCACCCCCCACCTCGTAAAGAAGCTGGATCTAGTATAATGAAGTCTCTAACACTTCACTCCCCTACCGCAGTATCTGCAATGGGTCTACCTTTTTTCTTCTATTTTTTAAAACTTCTCTGAGGACTCTGACTACTGCTCCTTCAGACATGTCACAGAGGTAATCTCAAGTATAACAAATTACTACAGAATCTACCACTACAAGAGCACAAGAATGCTTTGGTGCAGGCTGCCTGAGGACCAGCTAGTCATGGCTCTATGCCATAAGGAACAAAAAGGGAAATGCTGATGATTCACATCTTTGGTGACTATCACTGGGAGGTAGTTTTCCTGTCTGCCATGATGGAGCCTGACAAACTGCTAGCTGTAAAATGTATGCCCAGGTTATGCATCCTAGGTGTTCAGCCAATAACTTGAGTTAAAAAATTATCAAAGACTGTTTCCTTTTCTGACACGGTCTGCCAGGAGCACAAAGAGAGTCCTGTACATTATTGCACCTCGGGCAAGATCCAGCTTCAGAATGACTCTTCCTTCAAATATGGACATTCAAAGCAGACTGTTTACTTAATTGTGACTACTGTTAGACTGCATGTTCTCAGTGATATGGAAAATATTTTTTAAATTGTAATTTTTTTGTTGCACAATTGGAGGTGAAGTGTTGAATAGCCCAAAGAGAAGCAGTGATCCATAAAACTTTGTCAGTGAAGAGAATTCTTCTGTGTTATAAAGAGCCTATTCTGACATAAGGAAATGAGTCATGCACAAAATTATCAAACAAGTAGGATAGGTACTAAAGGCCACAGAGATGTGGTTTTATAGATAGAAGAATGTTAAAAATACCATGTACAGCTAAATAGAGTAATGAGAATGTCCTGAAAGAAACCAGCAGGCAAAGGAAACATTAGAAGGAAGCATTGCACTTTCTTTGGGCATGAAATAAGAAGAAAGCTGGAATAATGGTGTCAACATGAAAGACTGAAGGACAAAGAGAGAAGATACTGGATAGCTTGACCTTATGGGATGGAAAGAAGACAACAACAGTACTGGATACAGCAAGTTGTTATGACCTCTTAGGCCATCGAGCATGGTACTTTAAAAAGAAGAAAGATAGAGCATCCATAAAAATCTGTACATTAGTTTTATTAACTGGCATTAAAATAATACAGGTATACCACAAATTACCTAATGAATTTCAAACCATGCAGGGTTATATTATATAATATAAGCGTTCTTAGCAGACAGTTTTAATTTAAATGTTTATAACACAAGGAAGGGAAACCCGAGGCCTGTAAACAGTAAATTAATATGAGACAAACATAAAGGTATGTTATCAGGCACTCGTAGGAAATAAAGAAGTAGAACACCAGAAAAACAACAGACATGAGTGACTTACCCAGTATTTGAACCCTGGACCTTCCGTGCGACAACCCCGCCTAGCTATGCAAGTGAATCACACTATCCTCCCTGCCATCTATGCATCACCAAAAATGATGTTTCGATGACAGGTCATTAGTGCGAACCACAACACATAACACTGGAAGTTTACCATTGGCAGTTTAGCCTATTAATGATGCAATCACTTCTGTTGTTCCCCTATTATACAGTATAGGTCAGTCCACACAAGACAAAGAGACCTTAATACAATTATATGATTCTGTCAAGATTATTTGCAAAAAACTTGAAAAAAAGATTTATGTATCACAGATGCCAAGGCCGCTGCGCCTTTGTTACCAGACCTGCTTCTTGCTTAAGTCTGGGGCTGATCATATAAGGCTAATAGTACGACAGTTGTATGTGTTTGTGACCACTGAGTCGGAAGTTTGGTTAAAACAGAACTTGGTGACTAGCTGTCTATCTTTCTTCGTAAAAATATAGACGTTCGAGTGACATTTGATTGATGAATTTTCGATGACAATTTACGAACGATAGTACGATACGCAGACTCAACATCTAAGGTGAAACCACATTTATGAAAACAGCAATTTGATACAAAATTCCGGCAATCAACACAAGCCTGAGAGGTTCCAGATTTATTTCGAGTAAAATTACTTTCATTGCTTTGATTCTTCATTACTTTTATTTCAATACAAATATGTGGGGGTGAAGATGACGTCCATGAATTTTCCTTTGTTTATTCATATGGTGCGATAGTTGCCTGACATTTTGCTCTGTCTCACGATTTCTCGTCTGTATTGGCCAGTTTAGCCACCTGCACGTTTTGAAAACGGGTGTCTTCATTATATATTCGTCAATTTGACTTTATACAGTCCGAACTTAAGTCTGGTTCGTTTTTAAAACAAAATAAGATGCGAATAACTATGACCTTAGCCTGAAGCTACACTATATCTTAAAGTTCAATTACCGAGCGATGTCCCATCTAAGATGGGGCTGGAAGCTAGTCTACCTACTTTCATGATTTTATAAGTCAAACCTTCTGTAAATGACCATGAGTCATTTATTTTTCAATCATTGAGAATTTTCCATATCTAATTCTTGTGCTGAGCTTCATGTTGATTTCTATAACATGCCACCAACAGCTGACGGTCGTCGTTCAATATGGACTCTACGCATTTTATTCATACTCAATAGCTAGCCAGACCTTCTTAATGTAGGGAACACCTTCACTGTTCGGGCATCAGATCGTAAGTGGCCTATGGTTGCTAAAGCTGCTGATCTATGGGAATAAACACGTCACTTTTTTTACATTTTTGTCTCTAACACGTGTGTCCCATAGTAACTGTAGTTACTAATAGAATACCAGAACTCCCTTCCGGTAATTTTGTATCGAGGCTACTACAATAATATTGACCATGATGTTATAAAGAGCGTCCAAGGCAGAACTATGCTACGACACACCATACCTCTGGGGCAAAGTCTTTTACAGACAGGGGGTATGATGTGCTGGTGTTGTGGGTAGTGGGTTTCCCCCTTGCTTCACCCTAGGCCTAGTGAATTCTTGTTCATGAAAGGAGCAACCATTGCGGTGTTAGTCTCTTGGCCTAGCAAAACCTCTCATACCCCAAGATCGTTGTGCGTGGTGAAGAGCCACACCCTCCTCGAGGTAGTCCTGGTAACTGAGGGTGCGAATCCTCAGGCTAAACACAACGGATCTAGAGGAGCAAACCTCGATAATAAAACCGGTGCACTACACCGTACACGCCCTCTGTGGGTGGGAAGGAGCCAGATGGATACTGAACAAGTCTTGGGAGTGGGAACGAGTGTGGTCTGCTCCCTGAAGATCGGAACCCATCGTACAGGCACAGAGACTCAGAACTTGACGATCCTATTGCCTTCAACTCTTGGTCACATGCCTAGAACCTCGGAGAACTCGGCGTAACCAGCAGGCAATTTGGTGGCGGGGGAAAGAGCACTGTGAGCCCTACCTTGGCTACGTATCACAAGGAGACGCAGAAACACCCCCTTTATCTCCCCCAGAGCTGGCACAGTACACTTCTGGCTTCTACCCGGGGCGGTAGGAAATCCACATCAAACCTGGCAGAGCAAGTCCTCCATCAGATGCGGCCGATGCTGGGCCCACTGGCGCGTGGACACGTCCCGATCCCCATCGAGACTTGCCCGGGGAGCCCACCCCGGCTCAAAAAAGCAGAGAAGGCCACTCTCCAAACCTCCGATGTCTTGCGGGCAGTGTTAGGATGTGCAAGAACATGGACAGGAAGACTCCACAACTTCCCCACTGAAGACACGCCAACGGTGACCGTTGCCTCAATTGGCTGTGTGTGGTGTACCCGGAAACGGGGCCTCCCAGTACTGAGGCACAGTTAAGTCCCCGATGTCACTTATCGGTGCAGAGTTGAGAGAGATGGCTGAGCATCACAATCCCCCCTGTGTTGCAGCATGATGAGAACCCAGCATTGCACACTGAGCTTGGGGGGATCACTTGGGCACCAGACTTAATACTGGCTCTTGACTGGATGGCCGCATGCAGGAGATTTCTACAATGGAGGGTTGGCAGGTGGTGGGTATCTGGAAGTGGCTCTGTGCAGGACGTGAGGATTCCTTGGGAGAGCCCAGAACCAGAGCACAGCATTGTGCAAGCTCTGCATAGTTGGAGAGCCCCCTGGATGACGGGGAATGCACAGTGTGCTACCCCACCTATCCCCAACTGCTAACTTAGAACTAGAAGTGGGGTCCTCTGTATGCGTGCCAGGCCAGGATAAAATGCCTGGGAAAGAGACTGGAGCTCAGAACTCCCTAACTCAAAGTTGCAGGATGGCAGAAAAGCCATGGGAAAGACAGGGCTATTTTGAAGATAACGCAACCATATTTTCACCATACGAGCTCGGACGCCGCCTCGGTAAACAAGGTCCGCGCAGAGCAGTGACACCCCCAGGCTGCTTGCGAATAGTCTACTACTGGGAACATAAACAGATTAGGGATGAGCCCACTCTCCCGTTGAACAGGTGCTAAAGTCATAGATACTGGGCCAGAAGGCGCACCGGAAACCACAGTATCACGCAACTCGCTTTTTTTTTTCTATGGAGAGTACACCGTCAAATAAATCTCGTACTGGTGCTCGCCCTGTGGAGCTCCACCAGGCAGGTGCAGTGCCGGGCTCTGAGCCTCGACAGAGCCCACCCTCAGCTACTGGAGGACCCTCTAGACCGTCTTGTGGAGTCAGCAGACGGCGGAGGAGAACTACTGACCAAAACAAAACAGAAAAAGAGAAACCCAGAGTGCCACTTGTCATGATGCACTGGAATGCAGAGGGAGTGAACAGCAAGCAGGCTGGATACAGCAAAAAGACAGAGCTGGAAAACATCTTGTATGAGAAGCAAGTCAGTGTTTGCTGTATCCAAGAGACTCACTTGAAAGCAGATCAAACCTTTAAAATAAGGGGATATCAATGCTTCAGATCTGACAGACAAGATAGACGAAAAGGAGGAGTACTTACTCTTGTAAGGAATAACATTCATGCACACGAAAGGAAAACCTACATGGATGGAGCAGAATATCAGCTGTTGCAGATAAAGGTAGACAAGATGGAAATAGAACTCCTGAACTATTACTGTCCGAACAACAAACCCCTGAGTCTCAGCTCTATACAGGTACCAGCCACCAACTTTATAGCAGTTGGAGACTTTAATAGCCACTCCCAGAGCTGGGGCTATAACCATCTGGATCACAGAGGTGAAGAGGTTGAAACTTGGCAAGATGATCACTCCCTAATCCTAGTCAATAATGCCACAGATACTCCTACCTTCTACTCCAGAGGATGGCACACAACTTCAACACCAGATCTTGCCTTCTCCACACCAGATATAGCTGGATCTATTAGTAGAGAAGTAGGAGACCAACTAGGGGGAAGCGACCATCGCCCAATCTTTCTTACTGTCCAGAGTGCAACTCTCAGTACAGGCCCAGCCATTACAAGATGGAACTACAAAAAAGCCAACTGGGGTTTATTCAGGCATCAGGTGAACACGCTGCTGTCTACCCTCAAGGTACAGAACAGAGACATTAATGAAGTGGTAAAAGACTTCAACAGATGCATACTACAAGCTGCAAAAGAAACCATTCCCAAAGGATGCCGGCGTAACTACATACCATACTGGTCCAGCACACTCCAAGAACGTCAGGAAGCTATGGACAGGGCTAGAAAGGACGCAGAGTCTCAGCCTTCACTTGAAACTCACAACAAATGGAAAAAGGCTGTAGCAGAGTTTCAGAGAACAAAGCTAGAAGAAAAACGGAAAAGCTGGAGAACTAAAACGGCATCGCTGAACCTTGAAAAAGACGGCAGGAAACTTTGGAGATTAGTCAAGTCTCTAAATGAAGAGTGTTCCTCACCTAGGCAGACTATCACATTGGATGAAGGTGGCAAACTTTTCAGAGGAAAACAAGCTGCAGACTTGTTTGCTAGAAGATACAGTTCAGAAAGCAACTTACCCATTAACATAGATCATCAGAGAGAGATAAGAAAAGAAATACTGGCAACCATGGGACAGACAGATACTCCTGCCCCAATGAGGGAACCCATCACACTAGGAGAACTACAGAAGGCTATTTCCAAGCTTAAGTTTCAAAAGTCACCCGGCCCAGACAAAATCAGCAACGAAATGCTAGTAAATCTGAGCTCAGCAGCAAAAACAAAACTGCTTGAGATATTCAACCACAGCTGGTTGAAAGGAACGGTACCCCAAGTATGGAGAGAAGCCATCACAATACCCATACTAAAGAAAGGGAAATGTAAGACCGAGGCTGCAAGTTACCGGCCAATCAGTCTCACAAGCTGTGTTGGGAAGACTATGGAGCGAATAGTCAACCACAGATTGAAATGGTATTTAGTTTAGCACGCTGCGGGCGACATGTGTCGCCAAAAAAAACATTGTTCTGACAGCTGGAGGCACCGTGTGTCGCCTTACGGATTTCATCGTTTCTAGCATGAGGACTTGTGTACACGTGATTTCAGCCCCGGATGTTAAGTTCTAATGTTTTATTTTCAAGAGAGCTAGCCGTTTCCGTTTCCGATCTTAAAAAAGCGATGGGTGTATCAGCATTTATTTTTTGTAAATTTTTTAAATCGAAATGAATCGGCATCAACATGCAGCCATTTTGCTCTAATTTTATTGGATTCTGACGCCATGCGGTGGGGATAAGATTTTTGTCTTTATAAGCGCTGATATCGTTTCTCAGAATATGTTTGATGGCTGAGATGGAAACGAAAGTAAAATGGCCTTTCAAGTATGTATAATGTTAGGGGTTAGGACTAGGAATATCGGAAAGATTTAGAATTTCGGCCGAATGTCACAGCTGACGAGAGCGTTTGTTGCTTTGCTACTGATGATGGGTGTAATGAAAAGATCGTCATTTGATTTGTATTGGTCTATTGGTCAAATGACTTTCATTGAGATGCAAGGGATATGGACCCTTCGTTTGCTGGTTATTTTTTTAAATTTTTTTTTTAATTTTAAAATTAAAAAAAAATATTTTTTTATTATTTTAAATTTTTTTTTCGTTTTTTTTCATCTTTCCTTTCCTCTCTTCCTATCACATCTAATATGTACACAAACAAATTTTATATCATCAGATTCACCATTCATTTATTTATATAAATTCCAAAAATGATAGCAATTGACCAAGAAACACAAAAACTATAGACATTAAGGGTCACCCACTATAGAAACGGGACGCTGTGAAAAAGAATGCAGCTGCAGGCGAAAATTTTCGCCAAAGAATGCAGCGTGCTAAAGGTTAGAGTCTGAGCAGATCCTGGTGCCGGAACAAGCTGGATTTAGAGAATGCTACAGTATAGAAGACCAAGTTACTTACTTGTCTCAAGCAATAGAAGATGCCTTCCAGGAGAAGAAAAAGGTCCTAACGATCTGGGTCGACTTCAAGCAGGCCTTTGACAAGGTGTGGAAAGATGGCCTCATTGCAAAACTTAGGAGAAGTGAAATCCAAGGCAACATGATGAAATGGATCCAGTCATACTTGCATAACAGGAGAACTAGAGTCACTCTTGACGGTCTGCAGAGCAGAAAAGTGTTGCTCCATCAGGGGGTACCTCAAGGAGGAGTAATTTCCCCAACACTCTTCCTTGTTTACATCAATGACCTGGTGAAAGATCTCCCTGCAGGAGTTAAAGCTGCCTTATATGCAGATGACCTAGTACTCTGGTGCGCTGATGAAAATGTCACCACAGCAAATTATAGAATGCAGCGGGCAGCAGACATGCTAGTGTCATGGGCAGAGAAATGGCTTATCACAATAAACACAGACAAAACCTCCACAACACTGTTCTCCCTCGCCCCCCAAGGACAAATCAGCTAACATACACCTAGGGACAACCGTGATCAAGGAAGAAAGCTACCCCACCTATCTTGGGGTGACATTTGACCAAAGGCTTACATGGAATAAGCATATTGAAAATGCAGAAGGAAAGGCCCGAAGACGACTAGGCATACTCAGAAAATTAGCAGGTACCAACTGGGGAGCAAATGAACGAAATCTAAAGAAGATTTATAATGGAGTAATAAGACCACACTTAGAGTTTAGCTCAGCAGCATGGTCATCAGCTGCTAACTCACTTCTGCAGTCTTTGGACAAGGTGCAAAATCAAGCTCTCAGGCTCATTACAGGAGCCATGAAAACTACACCAATAACAGAGATGCAGAAGGTTGCTGGATTACAGACATTGTCCCATAGAAGAGACACAAAAACCATGATCCAGATGGAAAAGTACAACAGTATGCCAATGCACCCAATGAAGGCAAGACTAGATGATCTGGCATTGGGACGTCTAAAGCGTAGCAGCTTTGTGCATCGGGGGGAAAAGACTTATAAGACAGCATCAAGAAGACCTATCCATGAAGACAACACCACTGAAGCCCACCCTATACCCTGTACCATGGGAGCAGGCCAGCAGTGCCCTCAAATTAATACATCAGTCAGTGGTCTCACAAGTGGATGTGAGTATAATGATCTGCAAAAAACGAACTGCTACATTGAGTATGATCCAAGAAAGCTATCCCGATCAATCATGGATACATGCCTATACAGATGGATCAGCAACTAATGCTGTTAGGAATGGAGGTGCCGGTATCTTTATCTCATATCCTGACAACCACTATGAGACTAGGCACATTCCCACTGGTAAATTCTGTTCCAACTATATACAGCTGAGGTTCAAGCTCTAGAGCAAGCTGCAAATATGATTTATAACACCAACTCTGACTGCCACCAGGTAGTCATCCTCACAGATGCACTGTCTGTCCTGCAAGCTCTCAAGGGTGGTAAACTCCCGCATCTGAGAAATGAACTAAACAAGGTAGCTGCCAAAAAGAGAACCATACTTCAGTGGGTACCATCTCATTGTGGTGTACCCGGAAATGAAAAGGCAGATAAACTTGCAAAAAAAAGGGAGGAGAATGTGAACAAGAAGATAATGAAGTCACATACTTTGAGAAAAAGAGAGCTATCCAGACTATCAGAAGAGAACAGAACCAACCCAAAGACGACTATCACACTCTAGACCGGCAGGGACAGATAACTATTTTTCGACTCAGGACAGGGCATAACAAACTGAATAAACACATGCACAAGCTACGATTGTCTGCTTCACCACTGTGCACATGTGGATTAAACGAACAAACTGCTGAGCATGTTCTACAGGACTGTCCTCTGTATGACCAGTTAAGAAAGATATACTGGCCCAATGACTCAACACTAAACTATATGGAGTTAAAGAGGAACTTCAAACAACAGTCGAATTCATCATGAGAACTCGTCTGACGGTGTAATCATCAAAGATGCGATCGCAAGAAGAAGAAGAGAACCATACCTCTTAGCCACTCTGACCCCCATGAAAAGGTTAAAACAGTTCAATTCAAATTTTTAAAAATGTAAACACTAATTTGCAATCAAATTAAAATATCTATCTAAACCTTACATCCAAGCAGTTTTGTATAACTTATAAAGTTAAAAAAAAATATGAGTACATTAGAATAGCAATAATTATAAAGAACAACAGTACTAAATTTACTGCAATTTCTTCATTCACTGCAGCAGTATATAAATACTTCTGTCATAGCTCAGCTATTAAAATATTATAAATGAAGTCTCACACAAACATTTTCTGCTGCATTATCATTAAAGTGCGTCAACGACAGTGAGCCGTACATAAATCATCAAAGAACACTTGTCTCTGCTTTTGAACCTTACATAAACTTTCATAAAACACACTTCTCTTCCTTTGAACCGTATATAAATTTTCATAAAACACACGTCTCTGCATTTGAACCTTACATAAATGTTCATAAATACACACATCTCTGCTTTTGAACCTTACATAAGTTGTCATAAATACATTCATCTCTGCTTTCTGAATCACTTTTGAAGAACTAACATCTTTCTCACTGAGTATAACTAGGTTGAAACGTCAAAAGCAAACAACATTGCATCAAATCTCAATTCAGTAAAGTATGTTTGAAAAAAAAAAACATCACCTATTATGATAATAACTAAGAGCTATGCATACTTGTTCATATATACAGAAGTTGGCGCCTGCCACTAAAGAGGCCTTCAGTAAACTTGGGCCCAAACCTTTATACAGACAAGTAAATCCCTCTTCACGTAATGACACCAGCAAGCAGTGCCACGGACCATTGTATATCCTAACAACACCGAAAGACTGGCGAGCTTTTTCAAAGCCCTGAACTTGTAGCCGTTTTTTAATAACATCAAGAGGATAGACGAGCAGTTTGGCTATTAATCCAGAACCCGAGCCACATAACAAGCTCTGCATTGATTCTGAAAGTAAAATGTGTTCACTGTCAAGGAGCTCCAAAGTATAAATTAAGGCACTAAAACATTACAAGATGAATATAACGGACATTTTAACATTATCAATTCAACAACTTTTCTTTCCAACAATATTATGACACCAAAATAACTAAACGGTAGACCTGATATAAGGCGGATGCTAGGGTCTAAACTCTAGCAATGTGTTGCATCGAATTTACTTCTTTGATCCTCAGCCGCCGACTGTCAAAGCAGTCAGTGGCCATCATGCCTGGTGGCGTCTTGTAAGGTAGAAACAAACTGCTTCCACTTTGTTCGGTCGGCGGCCACCATTTGTACAGTGCCGCAGCTCTGGTTCATTCTCTACATCTCGGCCTCCACAGTTCTCCGCCAAGTTGTTTTTGGTCAGCCTCTCTTTCGCTTTCCTTCACGGGTCCATTGCATAGCTGTTCTTATGATGGTATCGAGGTCTCGTCTGAGGACGTGGCCAACCCAACTCCAGCGTCTGCCAGCTATGATGGTGTGCATGCCCTCTTGGTTACTCCAAGTAAGTAGTTCTTGGTTAGTGACAGTATTCGGCCAAAAGATTTCTTCTTCCTTCCTCGTTCGTCCTGAAAAGGACGTTGGTTGCGTTGTGTCTGTTTACGCCGGAGCTGTGATATCTGCACCTTTCGGTCGACACATCCGACTTCAGCACGGCATTTTTTTGGGACCGGGTTTGCCTTCCCTCTGCGATCCCTACTCTCTCAGCCAGACTGCAGTGATGTGCAGCCTGTTTCCAGGACCACCACATGGAGGTGGAGTAGGGTCTTGTTCAGCTCTGGTTCGCTGACCCTGATGCAAGCAGTCAAGCTATGGGTCGCTGACTGCATTCTCTATTGCTGCATCTTTGGATCCTGGCCAAAAGATTTGAATTTACTTATTTTGAAGAAAATTGATCAACGTTTGACAGAACTCAGCAACCTGAAGGAAGTCTAGTGTTAAGTACTAACAACTGTCATCACGCGTGAATGAGTGAAAATAAGTACCGTTATAGATATATTCATGTACATATTGTAGATGCTGAAAGTAAAGACCACTTAAATTTATTTTATTTTTATTGCTAAAGGACAAAAATGTATGCGTCACTATACCCACTCATGAAAAGTTAAAAAAACATCTGCACTGTCATTACCAGCATATACAAAATTAGGTATGGTTCTACAAATTAACATCATGTAAATAAAAAAGCCCCATGTAGATCTCGAGGGTCTTTGAAGAGACAAGGACAGATTAGAACCACAGCATCCTCAGGCTCAAAAAGAATTAATGAAGATCAAAGTTAACTAAAATATTTTGGCAAAATAAAAAAATAACACCTTTCTGAAGACCATAAAGGAAGGTAGAATTGACGGCAAATGTGCAGGACGACAGCGCTATAAGTGGGAAGATAACATCACGAGATGAATGGAAAGAGTGCACCATTAAGACAAGACACAGAAGATGCTGGAGATCCACTGCAGTCGACCTTCGTTGTGGATATGGCAGCTGATGTTGATCCTCAGGCATGTCGAACAAGGCGACTATTATGAGGTTGTGCTTGGGGCTGGCCACCTCATCATGTAAAACAAACAGCCACAGAAACCACCAATGCAAGAGTATGTGAATGTTTTATGTAGGATTCCTGCAAGACCAGCTGCAGCAGTGAATACTTGATGTAGGATTCCTGCAAGACCAGCTGCAGCAGTGGTTCCATGCTCCAGAAGGAGGAAAAAGAGAAGAAATTTTTTTTTTAAAAAAATAGATCCCACGTTAAATCACGCCACAGTTGTATTTGTCCTGTGTATTGCTGATATAAAAACATGCTATTCAAAAGAGACACATTACAGTAAACAGTCAATGACTGTCCATCACCTGCACCACCTTACTGATGACGTGCAATTTCAATGAGGTGCAGGTCTTTCTAAACATCCTACAAGCTCTGTATTTTAAGCTAACAAAGAAAAGAAAAATCATTACCAGGAGGAGTTGCTGGCCACAGTCCACGAGAACTGTTCCAAATACCAGTAAATGCAGAATATAATCCAAACTGGAATCCCATCTGAGGCCCAATCTGAGCAGCTGCTGTCAGCAACCCACGATAAAAACCTCTCACCCCTTCCTCTTTCATGATCGTCTGTACTGCTGATGTTAGGCTGCTGTAAATCTGGGGAACAGCTAAAGTACATATATAAACCAACTAAATAATTATTTTAAACACAGGCACCATTCAAAAACCTCTGCTTCTTTTTATTATTTGTTTTAATGCTCTGAGAAAAAATGACTGCCCAGTACTTTATTTTTGTAGGCAGGCCACTTCATAAATCCATTTTCAATAATATTTTACTTCAGTTACTATCTCCATTTTTCCGCTTTCTTTACAAGGGAATCTGGCCATGGTCTCTAATATATTAAAAAGTCTAACGATAAGCCCTCAACAGCCCTATATAAAACAATTTACAATAGAATTCACTGCTGCAACAGCATGTGCTTTGACATAAGGGCCATCAGCAGTGGTAGATAGATGGACCATAAGGATATCACTATATAACAAATACTAAAGATAAATGTTACCTAGTACCTTCTATTTTGTTTATACAGACTGTCCTCAACTTACGACGACCATCCCATTATTCCTATTATATTATTTTCTATTTCTTTTCGATTCAATGCTCAGCTGTAACTTATTTCTTAATTCATTGTTGACTATAGTATTATAATTTTATGTTTAAATTTTTACATTGTATTATTTCACAATAAACAAGTAAAATTAGTTTTAAAATATAACAAATCAGAACTATACATTTTAGCAGTCAAGGATGTTAGTTGCTAACATATATATATATATCTTCTTCTGCGTTCGCCCTGAAAAGGATGTTGGTTGCGTTGTGTCGCCGTTTACAACAAAGCTGCAATATCTGCGCCTTTCGGCCAGACACATCCAACTTCGGCACAGCATTTTTTAGGACCGGGTTTGCATTCCCACTTCGATCCCTAATCTCACAGCCAGACTGCAGTGATGCAGCCTGTTTCCAGGACCACCACTTGGAGGTGGAGTAGGGTCTTGGTCAGCTCTGGTTCGCTGACGCAAGCAGTCAGCTATAGGTCGCTGACTGCATTCCTCACTTTTGACGCGTCTTAGGTCCCCATATAATACTTGTTATCTTTATGGTTCATATAGTTTATAGTGATTTCCGACTTAGACCATTTCGACTATCATTGGATCATAAGTTGAGGAAAGTCTGTATGAAGATGCTACTTAAGTGGAGGCTTGGTGTTTTTATTCTTATACATAAGCTCTTCAAGCAACATACCAGCTCTTATAGTGGATCAGGTCTCTTCACAACTTTCTATCCTCATTTTTTTTTTGCTTGTAAAAAAATTTTTAAACTGCTTTTTATCAATTTTATTGCTTATATATGTTGCTACTGTTGATTAGAATCTATATAGTTTACACCCCGGGCAAACCCATAGGTGCTCAGCAAATGTCGAAGGGTATGAATGCTAATTGTTCCTGATGTGCGCTGGTTACATACAAGTCTGGTGTATCCTCTTGATCGCTACTGGTCTTACGTTTGATGCCAAATTCCTGCAATCTTAACCTTGATGATTAATCGATTGCAGTGCCATTCTCTAATAGGCGATCATTAATTGCCCTCAGTATCTCTCCCTTATCCATGTCCAATGCACCTTCTTCTTCTTCCGTCCTTAGCCACCGACCGTCAAAGCAGTCAGTGGCCATTACGCCTAGTGGCGTCTTAGGGCAACAGCAGATAGGTTTTCTTTGCCATTGTTTCCCATCTCGCCTAGTGGCGTCTTTAGGGCAACGGCAAATCAACCCATTTGCTGTTGTTTCCGTAATCGAAGTGACTGGCAAACGGGTGATCAGCCCGTTGTGAAATGCACCTTCTATGGAATTCTATTGCTGACTTCTTTTCACGTCACCACGTTCAGTTTTTATGCAGACTATACTTTCATCATCATAATGTCTCTTTTCACTCCTTACAGAGCAAAGAGCTACCACAGCTGCTGGTTCCCTTGCAGGAAGCCTGTACCAAACATCTGTGTGCTTTTGCACTGGTGACTATTTTAGTCATTTGTTTTACATGATGAGGTCACCAGTCCCCCGGGTACAACTTCATATTAGCTGAGTCTAATGACATGCCTTAATAAGCATTAGTGCAATTCTTTCTTTGTCTGCCTAGAGACCCTGGGAACTACATAAGGTAAAATGAACGTATGTTATGAAGTAAAACTGTCTTGCCACTTCTGGCAGACAGCCACACCCATCGATACATTCCTTTCTTGCCGTTGAATATTACATTACTTTAACATGTATTTATGATGTATCTGTACCTTAGGCTCTCCTTGTGCCACAAAGCGAGTCCTGATGACATCTACCGGGTGGATGACAGCCGTGGCAATGCATCCACTTATCCCTCCACATATGGAATGGGTCAAAGGTCGATATGTTGTCGTCAATGTTTGAGGAAGGTCGTGCCAAATTTCTTCAGTAAGAATTTCAAAACTTCCATACTGGGGGCAAAAAATGAAAGCTGTTGCACTGTAAGGACCAAAATTAAAGAAAAAAGTCTTAACTCATTCCCCCCCAGGCTGTTTTTGGGTTTTACCCAGGCCCGAAAATGGATGCAATTTTTTCAGACAGGTGAGGTTTTAAAAACAGACAGTGGACAAATACATAAGTTCAGTAGGTACTTGTGTTATACATTTAAATGTGTGAAATTGACTGGAGAATCTTATGAATTGCTTCATATAATTAATTAATATGAATAGGTGTGTGTTATGTCTTGTGAAGTGCAGACTTGATTAAAAAAGTGTTAACATTTTTTTTTTAAATTGTATACTTAAACTTAAATATTTCAGCTCCCAATTAATGTATGGCAATAAAATGTTCAGAATGTCAGTGCACATTTAGTTTGAAACATATCTAGAAACTTTTATCACTATCACTTCATAGATGTAATTTTTATGATTTTTTTCTCAAAACCACATATGTTTGTAAAAACAACCAGTCAAAATGTGTGCAATTTTTCTCTTCAGGTTATATTTTAAAAAACAGGTTGTGGATACACATTTTATTTAACTAGGTGTTTATGTTATACATTTAAATGTGTGAAATTGACTGGAGAATCTTATGAATTGATTCATATAATTAATTGACATGAATAGGTGTGTGTTATGTCTTGTGAAGTGTAGACTTGATTTTAAAAATGTTTAAAAAATAAAATAAAATTGTATACTTAAACTTAAATATTTCAGCTCCCAATTAATGTATGGCAATAAAATATTAAGAATATCAGTGCACATTTAGTTTGAAACATATCTAGAAACTTTTATCACTATCACTTCATAGATGTAATTTTTATGATTTTTTTCTCAAAACCACATCATCATGTGACATATTCTTTCCAGAACGTTGTCTCCATTACAGCTGCTCTGAACGCATCACGATTCTGGGCAAGTTGACCTGCATCAGCCAAAGACAAGTTCAGACTCTCTGTGATGTCCTGGGTCCACCGTCGTCTAGGTCGACCCCTTCCCCTTTTTCCAGGGACCATGCCTTCCATCACTGTTTTTTCCAGACTATTATGTCTTTTTATATGACCGAAAAATTTCAGCTTCCTTATTGCGATGGTATTTAGGAGCCAATGTTCCTGTACGTTTAGTGAGTGCAGTACTTCTCTGTTGGTCTTTTTTTCTGTCCAGGGTATTCTCAACATCCTTCTGTAGCATTTCATTTCGAATGATGTAATCTTTTTTGCAACTGTTTTATTGAGTGTCCAAGTCTCGCAGCCGTATGTTGCTACTGGGAATATACATGCTCTGATCAGTTGTAACTTTGTTTCTTTGCTTGTGCCTTGCCATAGGTTTTTCATCTGTATTAGCTTATGTGAAGCAATTGCAAGTCTTCTTTTAATTTCTACTGCACAGTCGCCAGAGCTGTTAATGATTGATCCTAAGTATTCGAATTCATTGACACTTTCCAGTTCTTCGTTATCAATTTCAATTTCTGGTTTGGTCTTTACTTTGTCTGTTGTCAATACTTTGGTCTTCTTGGTGTTTAGGTATAGATTCTGGGCCTCGCTGTGTTTTTTGGTGGACAGAAGTAATTGTTCAAGTCCTTTTGGGTTGGTCGATAGGAGGACTGTGTCGTCAGCATATCTGATTTCCGGGATCTGGTACCCGCCGATGTTAAATGAGTCAAACTCTGTGTGTTCTTGGTCATCTCTTACGTTTCTCATGATATTCTCGGCATAAATGTTAAACAGGTAAGGAGAAAGGGTACCAAAACCACATATGTTTGTAAATACAACCGCTCAAAATGTGTGCAATTTTTCTCTTCAGGTTATATTAAAAAAAACAGGCAGTAGATACACATATTATTTAACTAGGTGTTTATGTTATACATTTAAATGTGTGAAATTGACTGGAGAATCTTGTGAATTGATTCATATAATTAATTGATATTAATAGGTGTGTGTTATGTCTTGTGAAGTGAAGACTTGATTTTAAAAATGTTTAAAAAATAAAATAAAATTGTATACTTAAACTTAGATATTTCAGCTCCCAATTAATATATGGCAATAAAATATTAAGAATATCAGTGCACATTTAGTTTGAAACATATCTAGAAACTTTTATCACTATCACTTCATAGATGTAATTTTTATGATTTTTTTCTCAAAACCACATCATCATGTGACATATTCTTTCCAGAACGTTGTCTCCATTACAGCTGCTCTGAACGCATCACGATTCTGGGCAAGTCGACCTGCATCAGCCAAAGACAAGTTCAGACTCTCTGTGATGTCCTGGGTCCACCGTCGTCTAGGTCGACCCCTTCCCCTTTTTCCAGGGACCATGCCTTCCATCACTGTTTTTTTCCAGACTATTATGTCTTTTTATATGACCGAAAAATTTCAGCTTCCTTATTGCGATGGTATTTAGGAGCCAATGTTCCTGTACGTTTAGTGAGTGCAGTACTTCTCTGTTGGTCTTTTTTTTCTGTCCAGGGTATTCTCAACATCCTTCTGTAGCATTTCATTTCGAATGATGTAATCTTTTTTGCAACTGTTTTATTGAGTGTCCAAGTCTCGCAGCCGTATGTTGCTACTGGGAATATACATGCTCTGATCAGTTGTAACTTTGTTTCTTTGCTTGTGCCTTGCCATAGGTTTTTCATCTGTATTAGCTTATGTGAAGCAATTGCAAGTCTTCTTTTAATTTCTACTGCACAGTCGCCAGAGCTGTTAATGATTGATCCTAAGTATTCGAATTCATTGACACTTTCCAGTTCTTCGTTATCAATTTCAATTTCTGGTTTGGTCTTTACTTTGTCTGTTGTCAATACTTTGGTCTTCTTGGTGTTTAGGTATAGATTCTGGGCCTCGCTGTGTTTTTTTGGTGGACAGAAGTAATTGTTCAAGTCCTTTTGGGTTGGTCGATAGGAGGACTGTGTCGTCAGCATATCTGATTTCCGGGATCTGGTACCCGCCGATGTTAAATGAGTCAAACTCTGTGTGTTCTTGGTCATCTCTTACGTTTCTCATGATATTCTCGGCATAAATGTTAAACAGGTAAGGAGAAAGGGTACCAAAACCACATATGTTTGTAAATACAACCGCTCAAAATGTGTGCAATTTTTCTCTTCAGGTTATATTAAAAAAACAGGCAGTAGATACACATATTATTTAACTAGGTGTTTATGTTATACATTTAAATGTGTGAAATTGACTGGAGAATCTTGTGAATTGATTCATATAATTAATTGATATTAATAGGTGTGTGTTATGTCTTGTGAAGTGAAGACTTGATTTTAAAAATGTTTAAAAAATAAAATAAAATTGTATACTTAAACTTAGATATTTCAGCTCCCAATTAATATATGGCAATAAAATATTAAGAATATCAGTGCACATTTAGTTTGAAACATATCTAGAAACTTTTATCACTATCACTTCATAGATGTAATTTTTATGATTTTTTTCTCAAAACCACATCATCATGTGACATATTCTTTCCAGAACGTTGTCTCCATTACAGCTGCTCTGAACGCATCACGATTCTGGGCAAGTCGACCTGCATCAGCCAAAGACAAGTTCAGACTCTCTGTGATGTCCTGGGTCCACCGTCGTCTAGGTCGACCCCTTCCCCTTTTTCCAGGGACCATGCCTTCCATCACTGTTTTTTCCAGACTATTATGTCTTTTTATATGACCGAAAAATTTCAGCTTACTTATTGCGATGGTATTTAGGAGCCAATGTTCCTGTACGTTTAGTGAGTGCAGTACTTCTCTGTTGGTCTTTTTTTCTGTCCAGGGTATTCTCAACATCCTTCTGTAGCATTTCATTTCGAATGATGTAATCTTTTTTGCAACTGTTTTATTGAGTGTCCAAGTCTCGCAGCCGTATGTTGCTACTGGGAATATACATGCTCTGATCAGTTGTAACTTTGTTTCTTTGCTTGTGCCTTGCCATAGGTTTTTCATCTGTATTAGCTTATGTGAAGCAATTGCAAGTCTTCTTTTAATTTCTACTGCACAGTCGCCAGAGCTGTTAATGATTGATCCTAAGTATTCGAATTCATTGACACTTTCCAGTTCTTCGTTATCAATTTCAATTTCTGGTTTGGTCTTTACTTTGTCTGTTGTCAATACTTTGGTCTTCTTGGTGTTTAGGTATAGATTCTGGGCCTCGCTGTGTTTTTTGGTGGACAGAAGTAATTGTTCAAGTCCTTTTGGGTTGGTCGATAGGAGGACTGTGTCGTCAGCATATCTGATTTCCGGGATCTGGTACCCGCCGATGTTAAATGAGTCAAACTCTGTGTGTTCTTGGTCATCTCTTACGTTTCTCATGATATTCTCGGCATAAATGTTAAACAGGTAAGGAGAAAGGGTACCAAAACCACATATGTTTGTAAATACAACCGCTCAAAATGTGTGCAATTTTTCTCTTCAGGTTATATTAAAAAAACAGGCAGTAGATACACATATTATTTAACTAGGTGTTTATGTTATACATTTAAATGTGTGAAATTGACTGGAGAATCTTATGAATTGATTCATATAATTAATTGATATTAATAGGTGTGTGTTATGTCTTGTGAAGTGAAGACTTGATTTTAAAAATGTTTAAAAAATAAAATAAAATTGTATACTTAAACTTAGATATTTCAGCTCCCAATTAATATATGGCAATAAAATATTAAGAATATCAGTGCACATTTAGTTTGAAACATATCTAGAAACTTTTATCACTATCACTTCATAGATGTAATTTTTATGATTTTTTTCTCAAAACCACATCATCATGTGACATATTCTTTCCAGAACGTTGTCTCCATTACAGCTGCTCTGAACGCATCACGATTCTGGGCAAGTCGACCTGCATCAGCCAAAGACAAGTTCAGACTCTCTGTGATGTCCTGGGTCCACCGTCGTCTAGGTCGACCCCTTCCCCTTTTTCCAGGGACCATGCCTTCCATCACTGTTTTTTCCAGACTATTATGTCTTTTTATATGACCGAAAAATTTCAGCTTCCTTATTGCGATGGTATTTAGGAGCCAATGTTCCTGTACGTTTAGTGAGTGCAGTACTTCTCTGTTGGTCTTTTTTTCTGTCCAGGGTATTCAACATCCTTCTGTAGCATTTCATTTCGAATGATGTAATCTTTTTTGCAACTGTTTTATTGAGTGTCCAAGTCTCGCAGCCGTATGTTGCTACTGGGAATATACATGCTCTGATCAGTTGTAACTTTGTTTCTTTGCTTGTGCCTTGCCATAGGTTTTTCATCTGTATTAGCTTATGTGAAGCAATTGCAAGTCTTCTTTTAATTTCTACTGCACAGTCGCCAGAGCTGTTAATGATTGATCCTAAGTATTCGAATTCATTGACACTTTCCAGTTCTTCGTTATCAATTTCAATTTCTGGTTTGGTCTTTACTTTGTCTGTTGTCAATACTTTGGTCTTCTTGGTGTTTAGGTATAGATTCTGGGCCTCGCTGTGTTTTTTTGGTGGACAGAAGTAATTGTTCAAGTCCTTTTGGGTTGGTCGATAGGAGGACTGTGTCGTCAGCATATCTGATTTCCGGGATCTGGTACCCGCCGATGTTAAATGAGTCAAACTCTGTGTGTTCTTGGTCATCTCTTACGTTTCTCATGATATTCTCGGCATAAATGTTAAACAGGTAAGGAGAAAGGGTACCAAAACCACATATGTTTGTAAATACAACCGCTCAAAATGTGTGCAATTTTTCTCTTCAGGTTATATTAAAAAAACAGGCAGTAGATACACATATTATTTAACTAGGTGTTTATGTTATACATTTAAATGTGTGAAATTGACTGGAGAATCTTATGAATTGATTCATATAATTAATTGATATTAATAGGTGTGTGTTATGTCTTGTGAAGTGAAGACTTGATTTTGAAAATGTTTAAAAAATAAAATAAAATTGTATACTTAAACTTAGATATTTCAGCTCCCAATTAATATATGGCAATAAAATATTAAGAATATCAGTGCACATTTAGTTTGAAACATATCTAGAAACTTTTATCACTATCACTTCATAGATGTAATTTTTATTCTCAAAACCACATATGTTTGTAAAAACAACCGCTCAAAATGTGTGCAATTTTTCTCTTCAGGTTATATTAAAAAAACAGGCAGTAGATACACATATTATTTAACTAGGTGTTTATGTTATACATTTAAATGTGTGAAATTGATTGGAGAATCTTATGAATTGATTCATATAATTAATTGATATTAATAGGTGTGTGTTATGTCTTGTGAAGTGAAGACTTGATTTTAAAAATGTTTAAAAAATAAAATAAAATTGTATACTTAAACTTAAATATTTCAGCTCCCAATTAATATATGGCAATAAAATATTAAGAATATCAGTGCACATTTAGTTTGAAACATATCTAGAAACTTTTATCACTATCACTTCATAGATGTAATTTTTTTTATTTTTGTTCTCAAAACCACACATGTTTGTAAAAACACCCGCTCAAAATATGTGCAATTTTTCTCTTCAGTTTATATTTTAAAAACAGGCAGTAGATACACATTTTATTTAACTAGGTGTTGATGTTATACATCAACATGTGGGAAATTGACTGAAGAATCTTGTGAAATGCTGTAGATAATTATTTGATGTAGGAAAAGAGTCTGTCATGTTATGTGAAGTGTAGACCTAATCAAAAATAACTGGAAAAAAGATAAATAAACTGTACTCACATATGTCAGCTCCAGTTTAATCCATAGCAGAAAAATCTCAGAATATCAGTGCACATCCATTTTGAAACACAACACATTTTACCACAATCACTTCAAATATATAATTTATATGATTTTTTTCCTACACCACAAATTTCTGTAAATACCAAACAACTATGACTAATATTATTTACACCAACTATATTCTATTTTACATTTCCCAGAAGAATTTGCCACTATTCACATGCTTTTATCCCAACGGGCTGATCACCCGTTTGCCAGTCACTTTGATTACGGAAACAACAACAAACGGATTGATTTGTCGTTGCCCTAAAGACGCCATTAGGCGTGATGGGAACAACGGCAAAGAAAATCTATTCGCTGTTGCCCTTAAGACGCCACTAGGCGTAATGGCCACTGACTGCTTTGCCGGTCGTTGGCTAAGGACGGAAGAAGAAGAAGAAGACATGCTTTTATGGTAGTCATAAAAACATTGTGGGTGTAGATGTGGCTGGTCAGGACATCCAGAGCAATAATAATGAGAGCGCTGACATAATAACCAACTTTTTGATCCAGGAGATCACACCCATTCATTGAATTGTTGTATTTATCTATCATTTTTGGTTTGACAATGTGCTTCCACTTTGGCCCGAGAAGGTACAAGGAAAACCTTGGATTATACTGCTTATATTGCCATCTGCCTTTATACCCTATTACCATTTCATTCAAACTGAGATTTTGGAATGGGTAAAAGGCACTCTGAAATTTTTGCAACAACATGTTCATAAAAGGTTCAATCTTTTCTTTTCCTTGTGAATTTTCATCAGAGGCATGAAGCATTGTATGATATAATGCTTCAAATCTACTTCTTGAAAACATTTGAAGAAACCAAGGAGTATACAATTCTGCAGATGTAGACCAGTAGTCGCGAATGCATGGTCTTTTCTGAATCCCAATATTTATTCTTCTTCTTCCGTCCTTAGCCACCGACCGTCAAAGCAGTCAGTGGCCATTACACCTAGTGGCGTCTTAGGGCAACAGCAGATAGGTTTTCTTTGCCATTGTTTCCCATCACGCCTATTGGCGTCTTTAGGGCAACGGCAAATCAATCCATTTGCTGTTGTTTCAATATTTATTAGGACAGCAATAAACTTATCAAGTTCATGGCGTGTGACTTTGGTCCACCGAGAATACAATGAATATTGTTTCGCAGGGTTATTTTGATACATTTGAGTCTGGTATAATCATTGATGCACTGGCACATGAAATCTTGAACCTCATCTGTAAACAAAACACTGAAACATTTCAATGGGGTTGACAGGTCAAACCCCTCAGTCACACCTGGTGTTCTCTTTGGACAAAATCGAAATGCATTTTGTGTCATCCCCTCAGCAATTTCTAACCAATCTGGGACATCTTGTGAGGATGCACCTGCCTCTAGACTTGTGGCAGTTCTCATAGCTTTACTTTTGGTCACAATGGTGTTTTTGCCTCTTTATCCTTCTCCTTTAGTGACTGAAAGTTTTGCTCTTTTTATACCAGCCCTACCTGATGCATGTTCAATCAGCTGATCGACATCGCCCTCAGAATGATCACTTTCATGAATATTCTGACACAAAGTCTTTACAATGTCTTCATTGGAATTACTAAACCTAACTTCTAAATCAGTGTCGCTCGAGTTATCTTCTGTCCACTGAGAAATTAGTGTCGTGCTTGCTCCGCTGAAAGCAGGTGTTTAGAAGAAGATTCTCGATCCATTTTGTATGTAAACAAAGGAATAGAAATGGATATAAAACACACAATTTTAGCTTCACAAATTTGTTTTTCGCTCACAAATGTCCATAAACATGTCCTGGATGTAATGAAATGATTTGAAAACAAGCTAGTTGCTAGGTATTTATAACTTTTCGTTCAAACTCGACATATATCACACTGGCGCGCCACGCGTCATTGGTCTGAAGATTCTCGATCCATTTTGTATGTAAACAAAGGAATAGAAATGGATATAAAACACACAATTTTAGCTTCACAAATTTGTTTTTCGCTCACAAACGTCCATAAACATGTCCTGAATGTAATGAAATGATTTAAAAACCAGCTAGTTGCTAGGTATTTATAACTTTTTGTTCAAACTCGACATATATCACACTGGCGCGCCACGTGTCAATGGTCCGAATGGAAGTCCTATCTGGCACGTGGCGCGTCCGTTTGGACGGAATGAGTTAAATGCACATGTGTAAGACAGCTCATACCACATTCCTGTAAATAGTATGGCTGAAACAACTAGAAATTGTAGGCTGGAATGAGACCATTAAGGTTGTAAAGAATGAAAATGGACTGTTTCTGTGTAATTAATACAAATAATGTGATGCTAATTATATCAGTCTCTTGGCTGATTTGTTTAGATCAGATCTGTATATTATTAAATCTTTAAGGCCTTAGTAAATGTGATGCAGTACTGTAATTTATTTTTCAACAGCCCCCATGTTTTTTTCTCCAGGAATACTAGTTGAGTTTAGTCTTTTTTTTTTGTAGGTAATTTATTGCGTTTTAATAAGGGAGTATGTAGGTTATTTTATACTCGCACCAGTTCTCTTTTCTTTAAATTAATCGCGATCACGTAGTCTCATTTTCTTTGTGTAAATAATCGCGGTCAGTTTATTGTATTAGGCGCTTGTATTATTAGGCTGGGTAAACAGGTTCTGACGTTAACACCACCTACCCGCGTTTAGAGGGGATGGGGGTAGAGAACGACCCAGATACGTCGAATTTACGGGAGAGCGAATCAAAGTAGATTTTGCTCACGCGAACCGGCAGATAACATGACGCAAGAAAGACATGCGCAATCAGAATAAATATGACTCACGAGTTGCTTACAATTTAATTGGCGGAGGTCACCGTTATTAATTTTTGTAGTGATTCCATTGGTTTGAGAGGGATGCCAAACGATGACGTAGGTCAGCGTGGTTTTTTTTATGATATATACCGTGCATATTCATAAGTGGGCCTCTTCGTCTGCAGAAATATTCAGCTGTGAAAAATCGACGTCATATCGCTTGCTCAGTTGAGATATTCGGTATGTATAAATTTAATTAAGCGTAGCAGATAGCTCGGTAAGATCTCCACACGTGAAAGTAAAGTTTTCTTCTGAGGAACTAACTAAAGTTAATTTAACAACAGTGCCATCACTTGCTATCTTTGTAGAATTAATCAACTGTAAGTGGTGCTTATGAATTTCTGTGAATAGTAGAAATATCCAACATGCCGATAATGGGCATTTAATTGTTGGCACGTTATTTTTAACGGGCATTTAATTGTGTGCAAGTTATTTTTAATGGGCATGTAATCGTGTGTACGTTATTTTTGTTGGGCATTTAATTGTTGTGTAGTCAGAAGACAGGGGTGGAAGTAACAGTACAGAGAGGGTGTAGAAATTTGTGCATTTTTACTGGTGGTTAATTAATAACCTCTTGTAGTCGGATGGTAAGAGAAGAAATTTATATTTCTGATTAAGGGGCTTTGTTTGTTATATTTTATTACATAGAGATGTAAGTAATAATATTGAGAAATCTTTCCTAGTTTTATATTGTGTGATGTGATGAGCATCAAAAGTCAGCCTCTAGAAATAAAGTAGGCCTAGAATTTGGTACAGGAGCCCCTCAGGTTGAAATGTTTGATGCCTGTGACTAGACAGGCGTAACTAAAGATTAACGTCAGCACGTGTCTGGGAGTTTTATTACTTTATTACCAGACCGATGTTTACTTCAAAAGGGTGTTTCCTAAACAGACAGAGTTGAAGTGTGGGATAGTTTGACCTGTGTTAGGATAATCATGTATAGTTGTGAATAGACGGGTGATGTGTTTGTGAGTTAATAGATGAGTTATTTTGAAGTTGTTGTACAGTAGTTGTATTTTTTTTCGTTTACAGCAATTTTTCACAACACACAGGAGTGGTGCCATTTAGCCGTACAGCTGGAGAAGATATTCAATCTTCTCAGGAGAAGAAGAGTTGAGGCAGCGTCAGAGGTGAAATAGAATTGGTGACGCAGTCCTACCGGCGCCAAACACTTCTGCACCAGCAAAAGATAGCCGTTCTCATGCAGTGAAGCCCCATGCTTCAGCGGGAACAGGTTCATCTTCGGAAAAATCCAGAGCTCTTAGCTCATTATACTACTCCAACAAACAGCATGTGGCTGGGAGATTGGTCTAGTTTTGTTTAATATACAGCAATAATAATGCTGTTTTCCCTAAACCCTGAGCTGGTTAAGTCGACCAAATAAAGTCGTCAGCAGTGAAGCAATTTCATTTCAAGTCAAGTATCTGAGTCAAAAAAGCCCAAGTCATCAGTTGTAGTATTCGTAGGAGGAGATAGGGTCAAGATTCCTTCCGAATGCTTTAAAGAGGAGAGACAGAAGTTAAGCAGTTATAGAGGCAGATAGTCAGAGCAGAGGACAGCTTCTGAGGTTGCAGATGAAGAAGTTAGGAGGAGAGCAGTGTTAGTGATGTGCAGTGTAGGACTTGAAAGTTCATGCAGAGGTTGCGTAGACAGTTAGTAGGGTCTACAGCTGGACAGTAGGATTAGAGTAATAATTAATAATAAGATAGTTAGGAGTGGAGGCTCGTACTTAGAGGCCCCACCAAACTTACTGTGTGTGTTTAATCCAGACTTCTTGTCCCTACAGTTTGAATGAAGGGATGAACGGGTGGGATTATAATATCAGTACAGGAGTGGTGAGGGAGAGTCAATCTCGGTTCTCACCCTCGAAGCCAATAGTCTCATCTTTTCCACATTCACTGTCATTTTCATCTTAAATCTATCTTCTCAGTCTTTCTCATATTAGGGTCTTGTCTATACACTCAGACATAAATCCACTTCGTGACAGTAAATTTAAACATTAAGTCTAATAATGTGAAATGGCGTACTTGTATAATCTTGTATTGTAAAGTGTATGGTTTGGTTTGGTTTTGTTTTTTAACCTTTTCAGCACCAGTATGACGTATGTCATATGGCATAAATCTTCACAATTTTTTGTCGCTATGCCATACTGTGTACATCACAGAAGTAGTGCAATCGCTCGTTCCCATTCACCTATATGACGTACTGCGTACGTTCTATTTTAAAAGCACCAGAACTCTTCTGTTTACAAGCGTATCAGCAATTGCTGGGCATAATCAGATTCAGCATTGAAAAAATCTGGCCACTAAGCTTGAAACGAACAAAATATTTGGTTCTTGTGTGATTATTCACCGGCAAATTACAATTGTGGCAATTTATAACCCAAACCGAGCACCGTACTTCTTCTTGACTGAAAAAGGATCTTCTTCTTCTTCTTCTTGCAATCGCATCTTTGATGATTACACCGTCAGACGAGTTCTCATGATGAATTTGACTGTTGTTTGAAGTTCCTCTTTAACTCCATATAGCTTTGAGTTTAGTGTTGAGTCATTGGGCCAGTATATCTTTCTTAACTGGTCATACAGAGGACAGTCCTGTAGAACATGCTCAGCAGTTTGTTCGTTTAATCCACATGTGCACAGTGGTGAAGCAGACAATCGTAGCTTGTGCATGTGTTTATTCAGTTTGTTATGCCCTGTCCTAAGTCGAAAAATAGTTATCTGTCCCTGCCGGTCGAGAGTGTGATAGTCGTCTTTGGGTTGGTTCTGTTCTCTTCTGATAGTCTGGATAGCTCTCTTTTTCTCAAAGTATGTGTCACGTAGGTCTTTATGTCATTAAATTACCTACATCTTCTTCCTATTCTCTCACCCTAATCCTTTCATTTATATTCTTTCCATACTTGTTTTTCCTGTATTTTTCGCATCACTCGGTTGCGAAAAATATTTTCTTCAGTATTTTTAAACTTTACCTGTTTCTTTCTCAAAACTGAGAATCGCGCTAGGACGATATTACGTAGATGTCAGGGCTGCAGGGCGTCAGAAGGCGTGATAAGTCGGTTCGCTGAACATAGGACGTAGACAATCGTCTACATTCTCACCGAGCGCGCGAGCTTCTTCTCGGCATAAGTCTCGGTGAGGTGTGATACTTTACATCTGCACCGGTCAGTATTCAGACATTTGTCTGAAAAATCCCAAACTGACACGGCGCTCACTGTGGGCCATGGTCAGCTGTAGTGTGAAAACTGCCCTGCATTGGAGACAGGTTGTCTGAGATTTCGCAACTGACACGCAGAAAGTGGCAGTTTACGACAGCCTCTTCTAGTTACGTAGTTGTTATGAGAAAGGGGAAATTATTTCGTTTTTGCGAAATAAACGTTCATCTCTTTGTCTGGGTTTTCATATATACTACGCCCACGGCGACCGTTGCCTCAATTGGCTGTGTGTGGTGTACCCGGAAACGGGGCCTCCCAGTACTGAGGCACAGTTAAGTCCCCGATGTCACTTATCGGTGCAGAGTTGAGAGAGATGGCTGAGCATCACAATCCCCCCTCTGTTGCAGCATGATGAGAACCCAGCATTGCACACTGAGCTTGGGGGGATCACTTGGGCACCAGACTTAATACTGGCTCTTGACTGGATGGCCGCATGCAGGAGATTTCTACAATGGGGGGTTGGCAGGTGGTGGGTATCTGGAAGTGGCTCTGTGCAGGACGTGAGGATTCCTTGGGAGAGCCCAGAACCAGAGCACAGCATTGTGCAAGCTCTGCATAGTTGGAGAGCCCCCTGGATGACGGGGAATGCACAGTGTGCTACCCCACCTATCCCCAACTGCCAACTTAGAACCAGAAGTGGGGTCCTCTGTATGCGTGCCAGGCCAGGATAAAATGCCTGGGAAAGAGACTGGAGCTCAGAACTCCCTAACTCAAAGTTGCAGGATGGCGGGAAAGACAGGGCTATTTTGAAGATAACGCAACCATATTTTCACCTACGAGCTCGGACGCCGCCTCGGTAAACAAGGTCCGCGCAGAGCAGTGACACCCCCAGGCTGCTTGCGAATAGTCTACTACTGGGAACATAAACAGATTAGGGATGAGCCCACTCTCCCGTTGAACAGGTGCTAAAGTCGTAGATACTGGGCCAGAAGGCGCACCGGAAACCACAGTATCACGCAACTCGCTTTTTTTTTTTCTATGGAGAGTACACCGTCAAATAAATCTCGTACTGGTGCTCGCCCTGTGGAGCTCCACCAGGCAGGTGCAGTGCCGGGCTCTGAGCCTCGACAGAGCCCACCCTCAGCTACTGGAGGACCCTCTAGACCGTCTTGTGGAGTCAGCAGACGGCGGAGGAGAACTACTGACCAAAACAAAACAGAAAAAGAGAAACCCAGAGTGCCACTTGTCATGATGCACTGGAATGCAGAGGGAGTGAACAGCAAGCAGGCTGGATACAGCAAAAAGACAGAGCTGGAAAACATCTTGTATGAGAAGCAAGTCAGTGTTTGCTGTATCCAAGAGACTCACTTGAAAGCAGATCAAACCTTTAAAATAAGGGGATATCAATGCTTCAGATCCGACAGAAAAGAGACGAAAAGGAGGAGTACTTACTCTTGTAAGGAATAACATTCCTGCACACGAAAGGAAAACCTTCATGGATGGAGCAGAATATCAGCTGTTGCAGATAAAGGTAGACAAGATGGAAATAGAACTCCTGAACTATTACTGTCCGAACAACAAACCCCTGAGTCTCAGCTCTATACAGGTACCAGCCACCAACTTTATAGCAGTTGGAGACTTTAATAGCCACTCCCAGAGCTGGGGCTATAACCATCTGGATCACAGAGGTGAAGAGGTTGAAACTTGGCAAGATGATCACTCCCTAATCCTAGTTAATAATGCCACAGATACTCCTACCTTCTACTCCAGAGGATGGCACACAACTTCAACACCAGATCTTGCCTTCTCCACACCAGATATAGCTGGATCTATTAGTAGAGAAGTAGGAGACCAGCTAGGGGGAAGCGACCATCGCCCAATCTTTCTTACTGTCCAGAGTGCAACTCTCAGTACAGGCCCAGCCATTACAAGATGGAACTACAAAAAAGCCAACTGGGGTTTATTCAGGCATCAGGTGAACACGCATCTGTCTACCCTCAAGGTACAGAACAGAGACATTAATGAAGTGGTAAAAGACTTCAACAGATGCATACTACAAGCTGCAAAAGAAACCATTCCCAAAGGATGCCGGCGTAACTACATACCATACTGGTCCAGCACACTCCAAGAACGTCAGGAAGCTATGGACAGGGCTAGAAAGGACGCAGAGTCTCAGCCTTCACTTGAAACTCACAACAAATGGAAAAAGGCTGTAGCAGAGTTTCAGAGAACAAAGCTAGAAGAAAAACGGAAAAGCTGGAGAACTAAAACGGCATCGCTGAACCTTGAGAAAGACGGCAGGAAACTTTGGAGATTAGTCAAGTCTCTAAATGAAGAGCGTTCCTCACCTAGGCAGACTATCACATTGGATGAAGGTGGCAAACTTTTCAGAGGAAAACAAGCTGCAGACTTGTTTGCTAGAAGATACAGTTCAGAAAGCAACTTACCCATTAACATAGATCATCAGAGAGAGATAAGAAAAGAAATACTGGCAACCATGGGACAGACAGATACTCCTGCCCCAATGAGGGAACCCATCACACTAGGAGAACTACAGAAGGCTATTTCCAAGCTTAAGTTTCAAAAGTCACCCGGCCCAGACAAAATCAGCAACGAAATGCTAGTAAATCTGAGCTCAGCAGCAAAGACAAAACTGCTTGAGATATTCAACCACAGCTGGTTGAAAGGAACGGTACCCCAAGTATGGAGAGAAGCCATCACAATACCCATACTAAAGAAAGGGAAATGTAAGACTGAGGCTGCAAGTTACCGGCCAATCAGTCTCACAAGCTGTGTTGGGAAGACTATGGAGCGAATAGTCAACCACAGATTGAAATGGTATTTAGAATCTGAGCAGATCCTGGTGCCGGAACAAGCTGGATTTAGAGAATGCTACAGTATAGAAGACCAAGTTACTTACTTGTCTCAAGCAATAGAAGATGCCTTCCAGGAGAAGAAAAAGGTCCTAACGATCTGGGTCGACTTCAAGCAGGCCTTTGACAAGGTGTGGAAAGATGGCCTCATTGCAAAACTTAGGAGAAGTGGAATCCAAGGCAACATGATGAAATGGATCCAGTCATACTTGCATAACAGGAGAACTAGAGTCACTCTTGACGGTCTGCAGAGCAGAAAAGTGTTGCTCCATCAGGGGGTACCTCAAGGAGGAGTAATTTCCCCAACACTCTTCCTTGTTTACATCAATGACCTGGTGAAAGATCTCCCTGCAGGAGTTAAAGCTGCCTTATATGCAGATGACCTAGTACTCTGGTGCGCTGATGAAAATGTCACCACAGCAAATTATAGAATGCAGCGGGCAGCAGACATGCTAGTGTCATGGGCAGAGAAATGGCTTATCACAATAAACACAGACAAAACCTCCACAACACTGTTCTCCCTCGCCCCCAAGGACAAATCAGCTAACATACACCTAGGGACAACCGTGATCAAGGAAGAAAGCTACCCCACCTATCTTGGGGTGACATTTGACCAAAGGCTTACATGGAATAAGCATATTGAAAATGCAGAAGGAAAGGCCCGAAGACGACTAGGCATACTCAGAAAATTAGCAGGTACCAACTGGGGAGCAAATGAACGAAATCTAAAGAAGATTTATAATGGAGTAATAAGACCACACTTAGAGTTCAGCTCAGCAGCATGGTCATCAGCTGCTAACTCACATCTGCAGTCTTTAGACAAGGTGCAAAATCAAGCTCTCAGGCTCATTACAGGAGCCATGAAAACTACACCAATAACAGAGATGCAGAAGGTTGCTGGATTACAGACATTGTCCCATAGAAGAGACACAAAAACTATGATCCAGATGGAAAAGTACAACAGTATGCCAATGCACCCAATGAAGGCAAGACTAGATGATCTGGCATTAGGACGTCTAAAGCGTAGCAGCTTTGTGCATCGGGGGAAAAGACTTATAAGACAGCATCAAGAAGACCTATCCATGAAGACAACACCACTGAAGCCCACCCTATACCCTGTACCATGGGAGCAGGCCAGCAGTGCCCTCCAAATTAATACATCAGTCAGTGGTCTCACAAGTGGATGTGAGTATAATGATCTGCAAAAATGAACTGCTACATTAAGTATGATCCAAGAAAGCTATCCCGATCAATCATGGATACATGCCTATACAGATGGATCAGCAACTAATGCTGTTAGGAATGGAGGTACCGGTATCTTTATCTCATATCCTGACAACCACTATGAGACTAGGCACATTCCCACTGGTAAATTCTGTTCCAACTATACAGCTGAGGTTCAAGCTCTAGAGCAAGCTGCAAATATGATTTATAACTCCAACTCTGACTGCCACCAGGTAGTCATCCTCACAGATGCACTGTCTGTCCTGCAAGCTCTCAAGGGTGGTAAACTCCCGCATCTGAGAAATGAACTAAACAAGGTAGCTGCCAAAAAGAGAACCATACTTCAGTGGGTACCATCTCATTGTGGTGTACCCGGAAATGAAAAGGCAGATAAACTTGCAAAAAAGGGAGGAGAATGTGAACAAGAAGATAATGAAGTCACATACTTTGAGAAAAAGAGAGCTATCCAGACTATCAGAAGAGAACAGAACCAACCCAAAGACGACTATCACACTCTTGATCGGCAGGGACAGATAACTATTTTTCGACTCAGGACAGGGCATAACAAACTGAATAAACACATGCACAAGCTACGATTGTCTGCTTCACCACTGTGCACATGTGGATTAAACGAACAAACTGCTGAGCATGTTCTACAGGGCTGTCCTCTGTATGACCAGTTAAGAAAGATATACTGGCCCAATGACTCAACACTAAACTCAAAGCTATATGGAGTTAAAGAGGAACTTCAAACAACAGTCGAATTCATCATGAGAACTCGTCTGACGGTGTAATCATCAAAGATGCGATCGCAAGAAGAAGAAGACATATATACTAGAATGAGCTAGATTTCATTATCACTCAGTAACTTCGCAGTCAAGACTAGAACAAGCCTCGTTCGATTTCTAAAAATCTCTGTTAAAAGAGATGGCCTTTAGTTTGATCGAAGTGGTTTAGTTCTTAGGAATTCTGTGTTTGAGGTATCATATATTATTATCTAGTATATCTAGTATTTTGTGAAGTGTTTATAAGTGCTAAATCGCTATTTATTTCTCTAGGTAGATCTGGTGCAGAGCGAATAATTTATAAGTCTGTATTAATTTCTAGTGACGTGTCTCAGTGGAAAGCAGGATAAATTATATTTCCAGCTTAAATTCAGTCGGCTATTACTAAATTTAATTTAACTGCTAAATAATCAGACGAGAACATAATTTTCAAACTAACTTATAACTGCTAGACTAGATGTCTCATGAGTCGTGACGAGAATATATTTATATATATCTCTAATTCATGATGATTAATTTATGACTTTAACTTATTTCACGGGAGGTGTTAAATGATAAGTTAAGGTTTACGCCCGCAGTTAAAATATAAGTATACCCTTAAACATAGGATGTATAAATATTTCATATATATGTTTCTTTATACAGAGATTTCTGTGGTAACCTAACTATACCAGCGTTATGTACTGATGAACCTATCCTGTGAAGACTAAAAAAAAAAAAAAACTTTTCCCTTAAAGACTTGGTCGGAAGCTTTTCAAGAACTTTAACGTGAACTGAAATAACGGGCCCAGGGTGCCTGAATTAGTCCTTCCAGAAACGATATTCTAAAGTACAGCCCTTGTGGCAAGTAACATTATTCATAGCATTAAACTTTCCGACATCTTTTTGACCAAATGTGTGGTGAACCCTGATTATCTGTTGAGAGAAGCTGTCCACCGGTTATTTTCCTAAATTTAGGGAAACCTCGTGTTCTGACATTGTGTGTTCGCTTAACCCTAATTCTTACTTCGTGAGTCAAGATACACTAACTTTAGTCTGAAATAGCTGACGCCTGAAGCTGATGCTCCCCGGAGAAATTTCTGAGAAAAAACAAAACCAGCAAACCACTCTGTAGAGCTGGGATCCGCTTCAGTGAACGACAGAACAGACAAAGGGTGTGAATGTTACCAAGGTTGCGCCAGACGGCAAGCTACATCACGTATGTAATTAGTACAGGGCCCTGATGAAAGAACCGAGTGAAAGTAGACGGTGTGAGGTATGTGAATTTCACCCATGTTTGTAATTCCATTTATGAAACTTGTTGTCAATGCAAGAATATTTTTTTGACTTCCCTCAGGTTAAAACCTACTACATCTAAGTCGGTTCATATTTGTTTACGAGGAAAGTAAGAAAAATTATTAGACAAACTCATATGTATCATTGAATCTCCTGGCTTTCACTTTACTCATAACGGGACTGTGGGCTTACCTTGAGGGGATGAGATCATATCGGGGTCTATCATTTCTTGTAGCAATTTCATTGATTATTGTTTTGACCACGTGTATATGTTTATTTTCTTTTCTTGATGAATTTTATGTGTTGTGAGGAAATTTTTTAACTGATAAATAAAAAACTTCCCTTTGAAACTAAAAGCAGCATGTTGGTCAGCTCGTTCAGAATATATATATGTAATCATTTTGATAGTCTTCCCACGTCTGTGTGTCTACCTGTTGTCACTGGTGTGTGTGCACGTGAGTGGTATGTTCATTACATATTAGCATATGTTGTCAATAGTCTGTCCGACTCTTACATAAGTGTCGTAGAAGATAGGCCTGAGAGAGAGAGAGAAGAATCTTGTCTTTTTCCAGGGGACCGTTCTATTGATTCGCTACCACTGCACTCGTGGAAAGATCTATTTCTGTATTAACTCTCACAGCAGCTATCACTGATTCTATCTATTCAGAAGGGACCAACCAAAGTCTTAATTTCCTATCAAAAAAATCTACGACAGTATGTGACTTCATTATCTTCTTGTTCACATTCTCCTCCCTTTTTTGCAAGTTTATCTGCCTTTTCATTTCCGGGTACACCACAATGAGATGGTACCCACTGAAGTATGGTTCTCTTTTTGGCAGCTACCTTGTTTAGTTCATTTCTCAGATGCGGGAGTTTACCACCCTTGAGAGCTTGCAGGACAGACAGTGCATCTGTGAGGATGACTACCTGGTGGCAGTCAGAGTTGGTGTTATAAATCATATTTGCAGCTTGCTCTAGAGCTTGAACCTCAGCTGTATAGTTGGAACAGAATTTACCAGTGGGAATGTGCCTAGTCTCATAGTGGTTGTCAGGATATGAGATAAAGATATCGGCACCTCCATTCCTAACAGCATTAGTTGCTGATCCATCTGTATAGGCATGTATCCATGATTGATCGGGATAGCTTTCTTGGATCATACTCAATGTAGCAGTTCGTTTTTTGCAGATCATTATACTCATATCCACTTGTGAGACCACTGACTGATGTATTAATTTGGAGGGCACTGCTGGCCTGCTCCCATGGTACAGGGTGGGCTTCAGTGGTATTGTCTTCATGGATAGGTCTTCTTGATGCTGTCTTATAAGTCTTTTTCCCCGATGCACAAAGCTGCTACGCTTTAGACGTCCCAATGCCAGATCATCTAGTCTTGCCTTCATTGGGTGCATTGGCATACTGTAGTACTTTTCCATCTGGATCATGGTTTTTGTGTCTCTTCTATGGGACAATGTCTGTAATCCAGCAACCTTCTGCATCTCTGTTATTGGTGTAGTTTTCATGGCTCCTGTAATGAGCCTGAGAGCTTGATTTTGCACCTTGTCCAAAGAATGCAGATGTGAGTTAGCAGCTGATGACCATGCTGCTGAGCTAAACTCTAAGTGTGGTCTTATTACTCCATTATAAATCTTCTTTAGATTTCGTTCATTTGCTCCCCAGTTGGTACCTGCTAATTTTCTGAGTATGCCTAGTCGTCTTCGGGCCTTTCCTTCTGCGTTTTCAATATGCTTATTCCATGTAAGCCTTTGGTCAAATGTCACCCCCAAATAGGTGGGGTAGCTTTCTTCCTTGATCACGGTTGTCCCTAGGTGTATGTTAGCTGATTTGTCCTTGGGGGCGAGGGAGAACAGTGTTGTGGAGGTTTTGTCTGTGTTTATTGTGATAAGCCATTTCTCTGCCCATGACACTAGCATGTCTGCTGCCCGCTGCATTCTATAATTTGCTGTGGTGACATTTTCATCAGCGCACCAGAGTACTAGGTCATCTGCATATAAGGCAGCTTTAACTCCTGCAGGGAGATCTTTCACCAGGTCATTGATGTAAACAAGGAAGAGTGTTGGGGAAATTACTCCTCCTTGAGGTACCCCCTGATGGAGCAACACTTTTCTGCTCTGCAGACCGTCAAGAGTGACTCTAGTTCTCCTGTTATGCAAGTATGATTGAATCCATTTCATCATGTTGCCTTGGATTCCACTTCTCCTAAGTTTTGCAATGAGGCCATCTTTCCACACCTTGTCAAAGGCCTGCTTGAAGTCGACCCAGATCGTTAGGACCTTTTTCTTCTCCTGGAAGGCATCTTCTATTGCTTGAGACAAGTAAGTAACTTGGTCTTCTATACTGTAGCATTCTCTAAATCCAGCTTGTTCCGGCACCAGGATCTGCTCAGACTCAAAATACCATTTCAATCTGTGGTTGACTATTCGCTCCATAGTCTTCCCAACACAGCTTGTGAGACTGATTGGCCGGTAACTTGCAGCCTCGGTCTTACATTTCCCTTTCTTTAGTATGGGTATTGTGATGGCTTCTCTCCATACTTGGGGTACCGTTCCTTTCAACCAGCTGTGGTTGAATATCTCAAGCAGTTTTGTCTTTGCTGCTGAGCTCAGATTTACTAGCATTTCGTTGCTGATTTTTTACCCTGTACCATGGGAGCAGGCCAGCAGTGCCCTCCAAATTAATACAACAGTCAGTGGTCTCACAAGTGGATGTGAGTATAATGATCTGCAAAAACGAACTGCTACATTGAGTATGATCCAAGAAAGCTATCCCGATCAATCATGGATACATGCCTATACAGATGGATCAGCAACTAATGCTGTTAGGAATGGGGTGCCGGTATCTTTATCTCATATCCTGACAACCACTATGAGACTAGGCACATTCCCACTGGTAAATTCTGTTCCAACTATACAGCTGAGGTTCAAGCTCTAGAGCAAGCTGCAAATATGATTTATAACACCAACTCTGACTGCCACCAGGTAGTCATCCTCACAGATGCACTGTCTGTCCTGCAAGCTCTCAAGGGTGGTAAACTCCCGCATCTGAGAAATGAACTAAACAAGGTAGCTGCCAAAAAGAGAACCATACTTCAGTGGGTACCATCTCATTGTGGTGTACCCGGAAATGAAAAGGCAGATAAACTTGCAAAAAAGGGAGGACAAGAAGATAATGAAGTCACATACTTTGAGAAAAAGAGAGCTATCCAGACTATCAGAAGAGAACAGAACCAACCCAAAGACGACTATCACACTCTCGACCGGCAGGGACAGACAACTATTTTTCGACTCAGGACAGGGCATAACAAACTGAATAAACACATGCACAAGCTACGATTGTCTGCTTCACCACTGTGCACATGTGGATTAAACGAACAAACTGCTGAGCATGTTCTACAGGACTGTCCTCTGTATGACCAGTTAAGAAAGATATACTGGCCCAATGACTCAACACTAAACTCAAAGCTATATGGAGTTAAAGAGGAACTTCAAACAACAGTCGAATTCATCATGAGAACTCGTCTGACGGTGTAATCATCAAAGATGCGATCGCAAGAAGAAGAAGAAGTTGCTGATTTTGTCTGGGCCGGGTGACTTTTGAAACTTAAGCTTGGAAATAGCCTTCTGTAGTTCTCCTAGTGTGATGGGTTCCCTCATTGGGGCAGGAGTATCTGTCTGTCCCATGGTTGCCAGTATTTCTTTTCTTATCTCTCTCTGATGATCTATGTTAATGGGTAAGTTGCTTTCTGAACTGTATCTTCTAGCAAACAAGTCTGCAGCTTGTTTTCCTCTGAAAAGTTTGCCACCTTCATCCAATGTGATAGTCTGCCTAGGTGAGGAACGCTCTTCATTTAGAGACTTGACTAATCTCCAAAGTTTCCTGCCGTCTTTCTCAAGGTTCAGCGATGCCGTTTTAGTTCTCCAGCTTTTCCGTTTTCTTCTAGCTTTGTTCTCTGAAACTCTGCTACAGCCTTTTTCCATTTGTTGTGAGTTTCAAGTGAAGGCTGAGACTCTGCGTCCTTTCTAGCCCTGTCCATAGCTTCCTGACGTTCTTGGAGTGTGCTGGACCAGTATGGTATGTAGTTACGCCGGCATCCTTTGGGAATGGTTTCTTTTGCAGCTTGTAGTATGCATCTGTTGAAGTCTTTTACCACTTCATTAATGTCTCTGTTCTGTACCTTGAGGGTAGACAGCAGCGTGTTCACCTGATGCCTGAATAAACCCCAGTTGGCTTTTTTGTAGTTCCATCTTGTAATGGCTGGGCCTGTACTGAGAGTTGCACTCTGGACAGTAAGAAAGATTGGGCGATGGTCGCTTCCCCCTAGTTGGTCTCCTACTTCTCTACTAATAGATCCAGCTATATCTGGTGTGGAGAAGGCAAGATCTGGTGTTGAAGTAGTGTGCCATCCTCTGGAGTAGAAGGTAGGAGTATCTGTGGCATTATTGACTAGGATTAGGGAGTGATCATCTTGCCAAGTTTCAACCTCTTCACCTCTGTGATCCAGATGGTTATAGCCCCAGCTCTGGGAGTGGCTATTAAAGTCTCCAACTGCTATAAAGTTGGTGGCTGGTACCTGTATAGAGCTGAGACTCAGGGGTTTGTTGTTCGGACAGTAATAGTTCAGGAGTTCTATTTCCATCTTGTCTACCTTTATCTGCAACAGCTGATATTCTGCTCCATCCATGAAGGTTTTCCTTTCGTGTGCAGGAATGTTATTCCTTACAAGAGTAAGTACTCCTCCTTTTCGTCTATCTTTTCTGTCGGATCTGAAGCATTGATATCCCCTTATTTTAAAGGTTTGATCTGCTTTCAAGTGAGTCTCTTGGATACAGCAAACACTGACTTGCTTCTCATACAAGATGTTTTCCAGCTCTGTCTTTTTGCTGTATCCAGCCTGCTTGCTGTTCACTCCCTCTGCATTCCAGTGCATCATGACTAGTGGCACTCTGGGTTTCTCTTTTTCTGTTTTGTTTTGGTCAGTAGTTCTCCTCCGCCGTCTGCTGACTCCACAAGACGGTCTAGAGGGTCCTCCAGTAGCTGAGGGTGAGCTCTGTCGAGGCTCAGAGCCCGGCACTGCACCTGCCTGGTGGAGCTCCACAGGGCGAGCACCAGTACGAGATTTATTTGATGGTGTACTCTCCATAGAAAAAAAAAGCGAGTTGCGTGATACTGTGGTTTCCGGTGCGCCTTCTGGCCCAGTATCTATGACTTTAGCACCTGTTCAACGGGAGAGTGGGCTCATCCCTAATCTGTTTATGTTCCCAGTAGTAGACTATTCGCAAGCAGCCTGGGGGGTGTCACTGCTCTGCGCGGACCTTGTTTACCGAGGCGGCGTCCGAGCTCGTATGGTGAAAATATGGTTGTGTTATCTTCAAAATAGCCCTGTCTTTCCCATGGCTTTTCTGCCATCCTGCAACTTTGAGTTAGGGAGTTCTGAGCTCCAGTCTCTTTCCCAGGCATTTTATCCTGGCCTGGCACGCATACAGAGGGCCCCACTTCTGGTTCTAAGTTAGCAGTTGGGGATAGGTGGGGTAGCACACTGTGCATTCCCCGTCATCCAGGGGGGCTCTCCAACTATGCAGAGCTTGCACAATGCTGTGCTCTGGTTCTGGGCTCTCCCAAGGAATCCTCACGTCCTGCACAGAGCCACTTCCAGATACCCACCACCTGCCAACCCTCCATTGTAGAAATCTCCTGCATGCGGCCATCCAGTCAAGAGCCAGTATTAAGTCTGGTGCCCAAGTGATCCCCCCAAGCTCAGTGTGCAATGCTGGGTTCTCATCATGCTGCAACACAGGGGGGATTGTGATGCTCAGCCATCTCTCTCAACTCTGCACCGATAAGTGACATCGGGGACTTAACTGTGCCTCAGTACTGGGAGGCCCCGTTTCCGGGTACACCACACACAGCCAATTGAGGCAACGGTCGCCGTGGGCGTTGAAAAAGGATCATTTCACATTGTGAGATCCCCCTCCCCAGCCACAGTTACAAACAGGTGACAAGGACAAGAAATACATTTTTTTAATGGAGAGACCAGTTTCCTTCCCTAACTCAAAGTTAAGTACCCATTTATAGCTAGGTAGGCCCCACCTCTCGATGCTGGACCTAGTGTGGTGAAGTCTCTAACACTCCACTACCGCAATTAGTTACCGGGTTTCGGGTTCAAAGCTTGGTAGTGTCACGCATCAGTTTAACCAGCTGTAAAAGGGTACCTGACTCTGATAGGGACTTGAAAGCTGATGATGATGATGATGACTAGCAATTCCCTAGACTTAAGGGTCTTTTATATTTGGAGATGCGCCCTAATATAACCGACTAGGTTGAACCGTACGCGCCTCGCCAAAACGAGACAAAACTTTAAATAAAAAAAATACATTTGAGTAAGTTGTATTTTTTCAGGATTACAAAAAATGAGGACAAAAAAGGGGACGGGGTGGGTAAGAGATTTGTGACGTCGCATAAGGGGGTGGCAAAAAATGTGACAACTCCACGGCCTAGACATTGCGATTGGATTTGCCGATTTTTCGCGGTACTTTTTCTTACATTTTTAATTCTTACTTTTTTTTTTTCTTAAATTCGAGCAAAAAATCTAATACCATCTCCGCGTGGCAAATCTCTCTCTCAGTCCGCCAAGATTGTGCACTCTCTCTTTCACTACGGCAATGTACTTGTGCGCTATCTCTTTCTCCACGGCAATGTACTTGTGCGCTCTCTCTTTCACTACGGCAATTTATTCATCTGGTTGTGTGGCAGGACATCAAAGGGATTATTCGTCTGGTTGGGTGATGGTGGTGGTAAGAGTCTCTCTTCTGTGGATTGAAGTGACGTCGATTTGTAGCAATGTAATTTATATGGTCCTGTGTAGGGAATGAAACAGCTCGATCGTTCTGTGATCTACATCGATTCGAAGTGTATGGGATTTTGCGAAGGTTGCTTACTCTACATCTTTGCAACCTGGGTTGATCTTGTATAACTAGGTTTACAGTGTTCCTAGTGGGGCTACATTTTTCCTTAGGAGACTGTGTATTCCGATAGGCTTCTAAAATGATCTCTTGATCAACCATATCTGGGTATTTAAACTGATAATCGATTTCTGGTTGTCTTCGTGTTCGATATTTGCGGGTGTTCTGATAATATTCTGTGCCATCCGTGTATACCATTTCTCTTTTCAGTGTTTCCAGGTATCCTCCGGTCAATTGTTTAGCTTGTTTTGAACTCTCTGTATTTCTCCATGGGGGTATCAGTAAAAAATATGTTGGCCTTGTAAAAAGACACAGTACCTTACTAAAGACCATAATAGAAGGCGGAGTTAAAGGCAAACGTGCAAGAGGAAGACAGCGCTATTAGTGGAAATGTAACATCAAGAGATGGACAAGAAAGAGCCCATCACAATATCAAGAGTAAAAACAGAACACGCCTGAGATCCATTCCAGCCGATCTAAGATATTGATATGTCTGATGATGATGAATAGTCTTGTTGTCTCCCCCCCCCCCCCCACCACCACCACCACCACCACCGAAAAAAAAAAAAAAAATTTATTGACCATCTTAACAAGACAATGTCGAGAACTACACGTTAAATCGTTGAAAGTATTCAAAAAGAGACATGAAAATAGGTCGTATATCTTTATCATTACTGCCCTACAGATCGCAAAGGAGCATGATGATGATGATGATGATGATGATGAAAAAAAGGTAAAGGTAGTCGCATAGCAGATACTGCCGTAAGGGAGTGAAGTGTTAGAGACTTCACTATACTAGGTCCAGCATCGAGAGGTGGGTGTGACCAGTTCCTTTCATTGCTGCCTTTTCCTTCCCTAACTGAAGGGCAAAGTCAGGTACCCATTCACAGCTGGGACGACTGGAGCACGATGATACCGTGAATCGAACCCGGTACCTTAGCCGCAAGAGACATGCGCTCTAACCACTCTGTCAATCGGACACTCATTAAAAAAACATGATAACGGATACAAACAGAATGTTAAAAATATGAAGGGGAAAGGGGGGGAAGAGATTTGTGACGTCGCGTAAGGGGGTGGCAAAAGTCTTTTTGTTGCACTGGCCTTGACACTGCGATTGGATTTGCCGAACTGAAGAAAAAGTACGATGCTCCGTTTACCCTCAACATTTCAACAATTTTCATCGCCGGTGAATTATCACACAAGAACCAAATATTTTACTGCTAGCGAATACAGTAGAACTGATAATAGCGATTTCACAAATGCCAAAGATCACAAACATGGACCCTGCCGAGTCAGGCGAACTATCAACATCTGGTAGAAAAAGAGCACGAAAATCCTTGTTTGAGTTGAATTTATTCAACTTGAATGATTCTGACGACTCTTTTTACTCAGATTCAGGGTCAGAGTATGTGTAGTCTGGTTCAGAATCAGACTCTGATGTAGATTTAGATCTGAAGCAAGGTGATAGTGAGAGGCTTGCTAAAACGAGGAAAGTGAATGATAGTAGTAACATTTGATCTAGATCTAGTTCACTCAGTTTAGATCAAAATAATTCATCAGTGAAAGGAAAAGCAGTGAAAACAAGATCTGCACCTAAACAAGGAAAGAAAATGTCAAGATCTAGACCTTGTAATGAAAAAAACATTGATGAGGAAGAGCGTCACCTAAAAGACACTGGTTACTAGAGGCAGAGGAAGAAATAATGTAAATGCAAACATAAGTCATGAATGGAGACAAGAAAACCATGCTGCCCAGCCTGATTGGCCTGAGTTTACAGCACAGTCTGGTCTACTCTTTGATCATACTGATTATGAATGCCATGATTTCATGAATGAGTTTCTGAATGAAAACTTTTGGATACTAACAGTGAATGAGACAAGCAGCAAGCCGGGTTTGTGCCTTGGGGAACGCTTTGAAACTTACCACACTCAGCCCAACCTGTAACTGTAAAGATGTAAGCAAACTAAGAAAACAAGTGCCAGCAGTGTTTCCATGTTCTTTTATCATAATAATATGAAAACAACAAAGCTTTTGTGGCTCATACAAATAATTTTTGTTTATTTTGCTCTCAATTTTCATTTATGTTGGCCTTGATTAGCATATTCCAAAACTTTGTTTTATGCTCTTTCGTAATATATATATATACTTTCAATAGGTTTCCTTTTACGATAAACTGTATACAGTCAAATTAAAAATATATGACCCCAAAAATTACAATTATCCTGTCGTTCAGGGGAACGAACTAACCTGAAAATTGTGTCATAATGGGGAATGAAAAACCCATCATTGCTAAAGGGTTAAGGACTATCTTTACTGCACACAGATAACTCCATCAGTGCTCCGATCTCCTCCCTTAGATCACACAAGGAGGATCTCAGCAAGCACAGTGCATGAACTCCGTTGCAACCGCGAGAATCCCAATGTGTGTATACAGGAATCACACATTTTATAAATATTTTTGTGGCGGGTAGGTTTCTAATTTTTGCCAGGGCAGCAGCCTTACAGCCTACTCTTTACAATTTCCAACTGCCATCAAATTTTCAATGTGCACAACTTGCACATGGGACCTCCTATTATTTTGCCCTTATCCGAGAAGGCTAGGCATCCGATCTCATTACCCAGGAGACCAGGGGGGAGTATGATATCATTAGGACCACTGGTTCTGAAAAAAATTTCTATACATTATATTTCCTCATCTGGGAATTGAACCCGGTACCTCTAGAATTCGAGGTGGATGCCATACCAACAGGCTGCACCTCAGAGGATGTGAGACATGGCACCTGGACAGCTGAGGAGGGAACCAGCAGACAACTCTGGAAGAATGATGAATGCAAGGGCTAGAATATATGTTACAAGAGGGCAACCCCTACAAATTACTGGTGTCTCTTTTGCATCAGATATACTTTATGTTGATTCTTAACATAAACATAGGGGATTACCCAAAATAGCACTCTCCTAGCAAACTAACTTTACTTTAATGTTATAAATCTGATGTACTTTGATAATCTCACACAGCATTCACAGAATAGTAGATCCACGCAGCTAATTCATGTGTATACTGATATATAATATTGTTGAACTACCATCCACAGGTTGTATTGTAATCATGTGCGGCTAATCTTAGACTACAAAAACCAATCGTAATACTATCTCTGCATGAAGTCAGGTAGAGGTTTCAGAGGTTACCATGGAAACATGTGGTGACCTTAAACAGGTCTTCCTAGCAAAAGAGTTCTGCTGGCATGTTTTGTGGCCACAGAAACAAGCATGCAGCATGAAAAATAAGTGGAAAAACTCAAAGCTGTCAAGAATTCCTATACATATGTTACTCCTGTGCACAGTAGTCCACCATGCCCATAAAGTGTTGATAAATATTTCTCATATTAAATGGTTATCCGACCCCCTTGGTACTAGTAAGCATTAGACACAAAATTGCACAGAAAGCTAACCCAAGGAAACCCTCACATGAACAATAATTTTCCATGTTAGTCCAAAGACAAAACTAAAGCACACAACATTTCACTCTGCGACAACCGTGGGTCTTTTGCATTTTAGTTGTTAGATTCTTTTGCATTAATTTTTCTAACTTTTTATTTTGTATTTTTACATGCTTATTTATTGTTACTTTTCTTCAGTGTTACATGTGTTATTCATTTCTTTTCATCTTTCAGTGTCATTTCTATTCTTATTTTGTCTTTTGTCTATTTCTACCATGTTTTTGCAGTGTCCTTTATCCTTTTCTCTTAGCTTAGCTTAAATTTCTTATTTCTGTCTCCTGCTTTTGACTGCAACTGCTGTGGGGTAAACCCCGAAATGTCCCATGCTTCTGGTGTATCCAATTTTTTTTTTTTTTCTTTAAACTTCCAGTTTTATGCAATCCCTTTCATTATATACACAATTTAGTACAAAAAACTGCTAGGAAAGAATGAAAGCCTCTAGACAAGAACAATAAACTAATAATCTAAGACATATTTTAAATTAAGAAAACAAATTTATTTTTGGGTTATTCTCGTGATTTACAGTTACATTAGCTAAAGGATACATTTATTACTATTATTTCATCTCTATTATTCATAAAATATTATTAGACAAATATTTAACAACATACCTGTGCTACCCCATAACCAACTGAAAGGATTTGGGCTGGAATGTGTCCTTTCCACAATGCTCTCACTCCCTCATCCTTCACGATACAACGGACTGCTTGAATCACACCATGGTATTTTGAAACTGAACTTGGTTTCAGTGGTTCTACTTGTAGCTGTCAATGGAAAGCCAAAGTTAATATTAACAGGCTGCATTTCAAGAATTTAGTGTAAAATGTGCCTTCTAGTGATCTAAATTAGTTAAAAACTAATCAAATTAGAGTAATCATTGCATGTCATGATTTCTTAACAGCCACTGATCATTGTGAAGTATATGGAGATCAAGTGAAAACAAGTCCAACACAAAAATCAGAATTTCCAATTCAGATGTAAAGTCAATCCTATTGTATGGCTCTGAAACATGGAGAACAACTCAAAACAACCAAAAAGCTGAACAAGAGATCAGACGATGGATACAACACACATTGAGGAAACCTGCTGATAGCATTACCAGGCAGTCCTTCTTTTGACTGATTTCATAAATGTATGTCATAACCAAAGCCTTGGTCTCTTATTTTCTTGTTCCACAGCTTTGTCTGGTTCTTCGATTATCTCCATGCTGATGATACTGTCATAACCTTTCAATCCTTCTATTCTGTGCAAACACCCACTCATGAAAGTCTGTAACTTTCTGGTTGTAATTCTGCTTTTCTCCATGTTTCAGAGCCATACAATAGAAATGCTTTGACATTTGAGCTGAATAATTCTTATTTTTGTGTTGCACCTGATTTCTTTTGATTTCCATATATTTCCCAATGTAGTGAAAGCTCCTCTTGCCATTTGTATTTTATCTGCTATCATTGTATGATTCTCCAACTTTGGCTATATCACTGCGAAAATATGAATCCGCATCCTGCAGGTATGTATCCACCTCTAGGGCCCCATGCTCCTTTAGGAATGGAAAGAGGATAAGAAGAAGAAATGCAAGACACAAGAACAGAGAAGAAATGTTCCTCTGAAATTCTCAAAGAATTTTTATGGTAAAGAAAAATACCTTACTTCATGCTGCTACCATCTCTTGCAAGTAATATATGCTGTTAAAGAATAAATGACAAAAAAAGTCATAGTTATGGTATGATGTAGCCTTTAGTATTCCATGCTACCCTGTATACTTCCCAGGGGTCTCTGAGGATACAAGTAAAGAATAGACCAACTACTTCCCCACCCCCCCCCCCCCCCCCCCCCCCCCCCCCCCCCCCCCCCCCCCAGCATGTCGTAAGAAGCGACTAATTTGAAAAATAAACTGCTAAAAAAAATCACTGCTTGAACTGAACATACATGCTTAGGTGCACGCTTCCAGCAAGGAGACGAGCTGCAGTGGTAGCTACATGCATTAAACAAAGCAAAAAAAAGGAAACGATGATGATTACAGGTGTAATCAAACATGAAACAATGTGGTGTACTAGTTAGTGTCTTGGAAACTGTTTAACTCAGAGCTCAGATCTTAATATCTTCATCTATATATTACAAAGAATACTACCTGGAATCTAATTTTCAACACATCTAGAGGTTGAAACAATGTTCGTGTTGCTGCTCCACTAACAGCCCCAGCCACTGCATGCTCAACATGCGAAAGATGGACTGCTTCTTTTGGGTTGTAACCCACCATCATAGATCACCTTAACTTCCCATTACGCCTCAGTCAAATCAATTACACACATGGATTGAACCTGAAAGTGAAAAGAGAGCCTATGACACAAATAGGTTTTTTTAATTCAATTGTATCGGCTAATTGAAAGTTTGAAGGAGAAAATCTGCTTTTATAACGAAGAAATGTATATTTATGTCTGATCTATGACATTTTTTTCATTAAACCTTTATAACCTGCTTAAGAGACTGAGCACCTATGATGTCGATTCTAATTAACAATAACCTGCTTAAGGACCTTTCTAGAGAAAGAGGCTCAGTGAAACATGGGTTAGCAAACTCTTATCTCAAATATGGTAGACTGAGTAAGACCTATGGTGTCCCACCTTGAACTGGTGGGTCGGCTTGAGTGCCTTCATGATATTGTGAGCTACATCAGCGGGAGCTTTTGCTCCTGGTAGGTTCAACCATGCTGAGCAGGTCAAAATGGAAGGGACAGACAAAGTGGGCATATCCCCTTCCTCCAGGTTAAAGGGGGCTGGAGAACAGGGTTGACAACCCTACCGGAAAAACCTATTTGTCACAGAAACTGAAACAGTTGAAGAAAGGAATAAAAGCCAGAGTCAGGAAGAACCCTCGCAAAAGGGACATATGTCATAGAGACCTGACGAAAGCCAGTCAATAGAAATCAGCATGCCGACACCACTTCTAACGACGAAGACAAAAATTAGAATAGGCACCTGGGACATACAACAATGCAGAAGGACAGCACATGTAGCTGGAGAGATGAGATGATATGGAATAAAACTCTTAGGACTAGCAGAAACAAGAATAAATGGAACTAGTGAATTCATAACCAATACAAGGGAAAATATTATATATTCAGGACACGAGGATGAAGACCACACACACACACAGAGAGAAGGGCTGCTTTTATGGTGTCCCAGGAAGCCAGAAAAGCATTAATTTAGAGTGGGAATCAATATCACCCAGGATAATAGCAATATTCCAGGGAAAATGAAGAAAAATCACCATTATTCAATGTTATGCTCCTACAAATAATGCAGATGAAGATACGAAGCAAGATTTCTATGATGAACTCCAAGGAACATTGGACAAAACACACTGGAGAGATATTAAGATAGTAATAGGAGATTTAAATGCAAAAGTAGGAGTAGACAACAAAAACTGTGAACTAATCATGGGAAGGAATCACATAGGACACAGAAATAAAATGGAGAACTCTGTAAAACGATGTGCAAGTATCGATTGTAATTAGGAATTGTGGTAATTTCCTATCTTTCGTACCTGTTTGGTCCGCAGTGAATATATTAAGTTAGGTGTTGTTTCGTAGCAGTTAGGATTATGGTTAACACTAACACTAATCCTAAGCGCTACGAAACAACACCTAACTATACATATTCACTGAGGAGCAAAAAGGTACGAAAGATAGGAAATTACCGGAATTGTCATATTTATCCTCATTTCCTTTGTTTTATTTACATTTATGAGTAATCCCATCTTTGCTGCTTCTGTCACTAATCTATTTGTTTTCTCGTGCATATCTTGCTGTCTATGCGATAGAAGGCACAAATCATCTGCAAAGTCAAGATCCTCCAGCTGTTTGTTGCATGTCCATTGTATTCCTGTTTTCTCTCCGTCTATTGTTTGTCGCATACGATGCGACTAATTTGAAAAATAAACTGCTAGAGAAAAGGACAGCTTCAGTGGTTAGAGGGCTTGCTTCTTTGGGCAAAGGGACCAGGTTCGAAACCAGGCCATGTCACGAAGCTGTTAAGCGAGTAGGCTACCTGACTTTTCGTGGGTTAGGGAAGGCAAAGGTAGCGAGGACGAAATCAGTTCACTCCATCTTATAAAGCTGAGATCTAGTAAAAGTGAAGTATGTACAACTTTACTCCTCTTCTGAATTTTCTGTAGGCCTACTGGGGCTTTTACCTTTCTATGTTAACAGGTTACATGCTTTGTTTATCGTGACCTCAGACTGGACGATACGGAAATGGAAAACGAAAGTGTATATTAAACTTTTAATCTAAAGAATTATATTCTCCGGTACAACTCCGTACCATCGTCAGCTAATGCACACCCATTAACACCTAAAGCTCCGTATCGTGTTGGCTGAAGTTGGCGACCAAGTCCTTCAGAAAGTTCAGCATCCGTAGTTCTCTCTCAGCTTAGTTCCATAGTTCACTCTCTTCCACATCGTTATGTTAAAATATTCATGCATTTTGTGCCCTCGATCCCTTTTTTCCCTCGATGATGCCCAGTGTTATGTTCAATGTCCATAAAAGTGACCTGCACATTACAACTTTTTTCATTCGTTCATTATTCTTCAGCTCCTCAAGCTCGTGAAAAACAAGTACGATACTACAGCCAAGAAATCATTTTTTGCGTATTCCATAAGTTGTAACTATCCTAGGGAATGTTATTGTTTCTGTGGTTCCGAATCGACATCATTGCACTCTGGGAAAATTCATAGGTGCTCAGTTTCCTTCAACAAATGTCAAAGGGTATTAATGCTGATTGTTTCTGTAGCGCGCTGGTTGTATATACACCCGACCCATGCGTCCATCTCTGTTAGTTTTACGCTTGATACCAAGTTCCTGCTGTCTGAATCGTGTTGATTCATCAATTTAAGAGCCCTTCTGTAACAAGCGATCGTTATTTGTCCTTATTATTTTTTTAATAAAATGTTGCCTCGTTTTGGCGAGACGCGTCCCGTTCAACCTAGTTGGTTATATTAGGGCGCATGTTCAAATATAAAAGACCTTTAGGTCTGGTAGACAGTGATGACACTATTGTCCTTATTACCTCTGCCTTCTCCACATATAATATCCCCACCATGGGCGCTCTCGAGGCTAGTCAAGTCAACTTTCTCAATGCCACGTATATTGTGACATCATCATCCCCAGCATGACCATTTATCATCTGATTAATTTCCAGGATTGCTTTCCCCACTGTAACAATCTCTACACTCCCTGCCAAGGATAATGATGACTTGCTGGTAGTTGATCCAGCTCTCCCCCCTCTCTCTCTCTCTCTCTCTCTCTCTCTCTCTCTCTCTCTCTCTCTCTCTCTGTCTCTCTCATCTTACTCCATTGTTCTTCCCCTGAATATTTTTTCAGCTGTGATCACCTGCCCTATTGTTGCCTGTGCCACCCATGACATACCTCTCTTTGTTCTCGCTCTTTTGATGTCAGCTTTGTTTCCATGCAATGAACTTAAAAACTCAGAAACACTAATAAAAACCAGCAATAACTTCATTCCAACCCACTGCGAGGTATATGGACATGAAAAGACAGATAAGCGAGCCAAAGAAGGGAGAAGTACAATTCAAACTGAGGACAGTGCAACATACGAGAAGATAATTGGTATAATTTTAAAAAGCAAACAAAAATAGCATTAGAGTATCTAAAATCATATATAACAGAAACATACTACTCCTTATGCATTAAGCCATTTCTGGAGTCATCCTTATATGACCACCAGCTATGCACAGTGCTACAATATACATATGTGGAAGTGAATCTCTGTCTGTGAGGCTAATTACACCCTCATTGACTTGAAATCATCCGCACACTTCCATTTATTTCATCCTGTGGTGAAACTTGTTGAGATCCCAGTATTGCACCTTAGCTTGTAGAAGTCACTTGAGCCGCAGACGTAATTCTTTGGCTTTTACCTCGTTGACTCCATGCAGGAGGATCTCACTGTTGATCCAGTGATGGGCAAAGGGAGCTAAGAAGTGGCTCTGTGTATGACGTGACAATTCCTTGGGAGAGCCCAGAACGAAAGTAGAGTATTTCAGCTCTGCATAGTTGAAGAGCCCACTTGGATGGCGGGGAATGCACAGCTCCTAGCTTGGGGTCAGATGTGACGATCCTTTAAATGCAAGCTATGCTGGAGAAACTGGAGCTCATGACTTCAACTCAGCACATTTCGGAATGGCAGACAAGGCACATGCAAAGCCTAGATTTACAGTGTAGATAATACCAAGGAGTCTTCAATTTGGCATTGGCTGCAAAAGAGCGAGAATCTAAGCAGCCCTAGTTAAACAACAAATTCAGTCCTACTCCTTACAAAGAAGAAATCAAGTGATCAATTTGAGACTGGCTACTGACAACTCAAATGGCATCTGTTAAACATATAAAAATCGGATCAAACAATTATGTGCCTATATGAGGAAGACAAGAAACCAGTAGAACATGCCCTCCAAGAATGTCGGCTGCATGAGAGAAACAGATTGACAGCGTGACATTCACCAACCACTTTGAGGGGAAAGTACATGGCAATTAGAGAAGCCTAAGACAGATCGCAAATTTAATTAGAGAAACGGGTGTTGTTGAGATCTACATCCGAAGAAGTGATTTAACCTTACATGCAGGTGTATTCGGGATATTTTAATTATTATTTTTTTTTTAAAGCAATCTATGAGATTCTCCTGAGCCTATAAAAATAAGGAACCAAAAGCTGAAACAAACAGATACTTTTACGTATCTAGGACGCCTAGTAACACCAGACGACGGAACAAGCAAAGACATCAGTAACAGAACGAATAAAGACAGAACAGCTTTTACAGGTCCAAACAACATTTGGAAATCTTCTCAGTACAACACAAACACCAAATTAAGATTATACGTGAGTTGCGTACTTTCTGTACTTTTGTATGGCGAGGAGTGTTGGAGAATAACAGAAAACGAAATGTCCAAATTACCCTCTTTCCGTAGGAAAATTCTCCGAATTTTTTTAGCTGAATACTATCTCCAATCAGAAACTGCTTACACGGTGCAGTCAAAACAGGTTGGAACTGGGTTACTGTCTGTCCTGCAAGCTCTCAAGGGTGGTAAACTCCCGCATCTGAGAAATGAACTAAACAAGGTAGCTGCCAAAAAGAGAACCATACTTCAGTGGGTACCATCTCATTGTGGTGTACCCGGAAATGAAAAGGCAGATAAACTTGCAAAAAAGGGAGGAGAATGTGAACAAGAAGATAATGAAGTCACATACTTTGAGAAAAAGAGAGCTATCCAGACTATCAGAAGAGAACAGAACCAACCCAAAGACGACTATCACACTCTCGACCGGCAGGGACAGATAACTATTTTTCGACTCAAGACAGGGCATAACAAACTGAATAAACACATGCACAAGCTACGATTGTCTGCTTCACCACTGTGCACATGTGGATTAAACGAACAAACTGCTGAGCATGTTCTACAGGGATGTCCTCTGTATGACCAGTTAAGAAAGATATACTGGCCCAATGACTCAACACTAAACTCAAAGCTATATGGAGTTAAAGAGGAACTTCAAACAACAGTCGAATTCATCATGAGAACTCGTCTGACGGTGTAATCATCAAAGATGCGATCGCAAGAAGAAGAAGAAGAAGGAACTGGGTTAATTATGTCCTCAGAAGGAACCCTGACACCATCACCAGAACTATTATGCGGGACCCAAAGACGCAGTAATAGAGAATGCAGTCAGCGACCCATAGCTTGACTGCTTGCGTCAGCGAACCAGAGCTGACCAAGACCCTACTCCACCTCCAAGTGGTGGTCCTGGAAACAGGCTGCATCACTGCAGACTGGCTGAAAGAGTAGGGATCGAAGTGGGAAGGCTAACCCGGTCCCAAAAAATGCCGTGCGGAAGTCGGATGTGTCGGCCGAAAGGCGCAAATATCGCAGCTTCGCTGTAAACGTGCACAACGCAACCAACGTCCTTTTCAGGACGAACGAGGAAGAAGAAGAAGAAGAACTACTATGCTATAGACCCCAGAAGGACGTCGAAAGAGAGGCAGACAAAGACAACCTGACGGAGAGCAGTGGATGCTGAGATGCAAAGCGTGAACTAGAGCTGGGGCACAGCACGAAGGATGGCCATCGACCGAGAAAGATGAGGACAGTTTGTTGCTGCCCTACAAGACACCACTAGGCGTGATGGCCACTGATTGCTTTGTCAGTCAGAAGCTAAGGTTACAAGAAGAAGATGAGATTGCAAATATATTTCTGTAAATGCCATTCACTGCTACCTGAATAGTTCTTCTTGCTTGTTAGTTAGATTCAGTTCTGTATCTTCTGATTCTGGCGCAGTCAGAAGCAGGGCTGGATTAGCTTACTTACTTACTTAGTCGTTCCCCTTCTACCGCGAGGTGTAGAGGTTTGGAAGAGAGAGCGCCAGACCATTCTATCAGCTGTCTTCTTCCTGGCCTGGTTTCATTCTAGTCCTCGGTCCTTCAAAGATTGTCTAATGTTGTCCTCCCAGCGGACTCTGGGTCGTCCTGGAGGTCTGGATCCCTGGCTCTTTGTTTCCCATGCTTGTCGTGGTAGCCGATCTTCTCCCATTCTGCAGACATGGCCAAACCATCTTAGTTGGGACTGTTCTATTTGGGTCTGCAGCGGATGGGATTTTAGGCCTTGACGGATCGTCTGGTTGCGGACCATGTCTCTTCTTGTTACTTCAACCACTTTCCTCAGATACCTCATTTCTGAGGTTTGGATCTGGCTTTTGTGGGTTGTAGTCATTGCCCACGACTCGCATCCATATGTCAAGACTGGGACATAGGTGGAGCGGTATACAGCCATCTTCGTTTTCTTATCAACCTCTTTCTTGCTGAGGAATCCACGATTTATGGCCTGAAAAAGTCTCCCAGCCGCTGCTTTTCGAGTGGCCAACTCTTCTTTGATGCCTCCCTTTCGGTCTATAATAGCTCCGAGATATTTAAAGTGGTCGACCTGCTCCAGGACCTGTTCTCCCAACTTAATCTGATGTTTTCTTTCTTCTCGTGATATCACCATGGATTTTGTTTTAGAGCTGCTTATGACCATCCCTCTCTTCTCCAGCTCTTCCTTCCAGACTTGCAGGTTGGATTGGAGATGTGCCTCTGATTTAGCAATCAGGGCAACATCATCAGCAAATGCCAGCTCCGAAATATAGACCTGTCTCATCTTCCAGTACCCCACTGAATACTTTCTTGTTCTCTCCTTACATGCCTTGATGACATCGTCCATAAGGAGTATGAAGAGGTAAGGTGATAGGATATCACCTTGTCTTACACCAGTGGTGGTTCTGAACTCTTCTGATTTATGGTTTGCTGTCCTCACATAATTTCTGCAAGACTTGTAGAAGCTCTGTATAGCATGAATCAGAGGTGCTGGAATATTCTTCCTTGCCAAACAGTCCCAAAGTTTGCTCCAGGGGACCCTGTCAAACGCCTTTTCCAGATCTATGAAACAAAGATGGATCTCACTCTTATACTCAAGGACCTTTTCACTCAGCTGTCTGAGTGTGAAGATTAGGTCTTGAGTACTTCGGTTTGCTCGGAATCCGCACTGGACCTCATCCAATTGTGGCTCAGCTAGGCGTCGGAGTCTCTGCTCTAGGATTCTAGAGTAGATTTTACCAGGGGCACTGAGAAGGGATATGCCTCTATGGTTTCCACACTGTCGATTGTCACCCTTTTTGAAAATTGGTGTTATGATGGCAATCTCCCAATCCTTTGGTATGGTCTTGTTGCACCATGCTGCCTGTAGGACCTTTAAGAGTAATAGGTCGCCTGATGCTCCCATGTACTTAACCATTTCTGGTGTTATACCATCATGCCCTGCTGCTTTGCCCATCTTGATTTTCTCTAGTGCTGCCCTCAGTTCTTCCATCTTTATGTCATCTTCACCATCATTGGTTTCTCTTCTGTGCTAGTGGTTATCATTTCTGATGCTTCATCATGCTCACCATCCAGGAGTTCTGAGAAATATTCTTTCCATCTTTCCATTACTTCCTTCGGGGCAGTAAGCAATTTGCCTTGCTTGTCCTTTATAAATTTGAGAGGGCATTGTTTTTCTTTCCTCATGTTCTTTAGGGTCTTATAGAACAATTTCTGGTTTTCTTGTGCATCTTTTTCTAGCTTTTCTCCAAATTCTTCCCAGGACTTCTGTTTTGCTGCTAGCACTTTGTTCTTTGCTTCTGTTCTGAGTGTCACATATTCTCTATATTTTTCCATTTGTCCTGTTGTGTTTTTAGCTCCTAAGTATTGTTTCCATGCCATTTTCTTCTCTCTTATTTTCTCTTTGACTTCCTCTGTCCACCAAGGTGTCCTCTTTCTCTGGTTCCCAAGTCGGACTTCACCGCATGCTTCTGCAGCAGCTGTCTTTATGATATCCTTGAATTTATTCCAGAGGGTTTCCAAGTCATCAGGTCGTTCTTCTGTGTTGCTCACTGCTGTAGCAATAAGCCCCTGATATCTGGTCTTAATTTCTGGCTCTCTCAGCTTGTAGGTCCTAATGCTCATTTCTCCTGCTCGTTTACTTGGTTTCTTGCGTGATGTTGGGCAGTTCCTAGGCTGAGCAACTCTTTCAGTTGTTCGATTGATTGTTAGCAGGTAGTGATCACTTCCAATCTCTGGCCCCCTCCAGACTCTTGCATCTCGGACATATCTGAAAGAGCTTCTCCGAACAATGGCATAGTCGATCACTGACTTCTCATTCTTGGTTGGTTCACATCTAGTGTATGCATGTATGCGCTATGGCGGAACTTTGTGTTTGTAATGATCAGATTCTGCTCACTGCAGAATCTAAGGAGTCGCTTTCCATTGTCATTGAGAGTATCTTCTCCATATCTTCCGATAACTCCACCCCATCTAGCATGGTCATTTCCAACTCTGGCATTAAAATCTCCGAGCATAATAACTTCATCTAGGCAGTCATCCACTGTCCTTTGAAGCAGCTCGAAGAATTCCTCCTTGACCTCTGCTCTCTCATCCTCATTTGGCCCATACACTATGACCAGGTTGACTATGGTTTCTCCTTCTTTTAGTTTAACAACCATAATGCGCTCCGAGACAAAGTTCCATCCCTTGATACTATCTTTTTGATTTTGGGCCACAATGCAACCCACGCCCCCTTTAGCTCTTTCAGATATGGGTACACCACTGTAGAGCAACGTGTTGCCATCGAGATCCATGACTCCTTGTCCTTTTTTCTTCGTTTCCGTTATAGCCAGGATTTCTAGTTTTGATTTCCTCATCTCTTCCACCAGCTCCTCTTCCTTCCCATTTATACTTCTTGTGTTCCAAGTTCCATAAGTCGTAGTCCGTAGTCCGTTCCAGTTCGTCGCCTTTAGAATCAGTCCGGTTTTCTCTCTTGTAGTTCGCGTAATCATGATTTAAAGCAAACAGGTGATTGGCCTGTTGTGCCTTTGCATGGTGGAGGGGCTGCCTCCTTACGGCCTCCATGCAGGCCGCCCTCCTCCTTTTTTCATCCGGGCTTGGGACCGGCATTGGCGGAGTTGGCTGGATTAGCCATTAAGCAAAATAAGCACGTACTTAGGGCACTAAGGGAAGGGGGCACCACAGTGTTTTTTCCTCTAGCTACCATGCCCTTAACTCTTAACTCTTTCACTGCCTCGTTCGACTTTAGTCTAATTTTTTGTAGTTGCCCTTATCTGCCGTGTTTCCATAGTTATCCAATACCATAATTCCCGCCGTAAGGTTCTTCGGTCGGTCGGTCTGTCACACTTTGCACACCGTCATTTGCGCACTTTTTTTTCTATTTTGAGAGAGTGCATTAACTTTCGAGCACAGCTAAATGGGTGCAACTGTGGTTGAAAGTTAGACAATAATTGTATTGTTTCCCCTTATATGTACTCTCTCCAAAAGAGCAAAGTGTGACGGTGTGCATTAAATCAACAGACAATCAAGATACTCTTCTGTTTAGAATCTTTCGGGAAACGGGTTTAACTCGTCATTTTTCTTAAAAATCACCTTAAAATGTAAGTTTTTTAATTCTTTCTTCAAGACAAAATTTTAATTTAAAGTATTGCAGACTTATTATTATGGATCAAAATGATAAGATGGCTAAAAGGAAGAGACGATCAGAATACCCTATTTGGACATGCGCCCTAATATAACCGACTAGGTTGAACGGGACGCGCCTCGCCAAAACTTTAAAAAAAAAAAAAAGCAATGTAATACATATAACAGAAACAACACACTATAATTAAAAACCTGCAAATTTTGGCGGGTTGTTGCTAGTAAGTAAATAATTTGCTTATATTGCTCACTCTATTTGGTGTTAAATAGGATTTAAAATCTTTTAAAAAGTTTTTATTTAATATATTTGTGGGGTCTGGCCTGGAAGAAAACTGAATTTTTCAATCTCTTATTTCACCTTCAGCTCTTATTGAGTCTTAATGTCTTGTCAGTTGAGAAATGGAAGGTCGAGGGGAGTACCATTGCTAGGCTGTACTTAGGGCATAAGTTAGCCTCAATCCGGCCCTGGTCAGAAGTCAGTTTAAATATATGGTACTTGAAGAAAGCTATGGGCGGCCTCATGTTGCTAATATCTCTATAGACCTTGTCCTGAACTGATAACCGTAACGTCAATGTGCACTTTCTTAGTTCCTCATATGTCATGTATTCCTTCAGCAGATCTTTAGCAGTCGTTTAATCAGCGACGTAGGTAAATTCAATAAAAGTGCCTATCTATTGCACAGATGGTATCCCAGTCTGTTGTAACCTATGTGGAATCTGAAGATTATTATTTATTATCTTCTGCTGAGGCGATGTCAGGCATCGTTTCAATGATTGCCTGGATACTCTGTCTCTCGTTTGTTCCTGTCTCTGCTCTTTATAAGCCTCTCATAGTCTTCACATTTTAGGCCTGTATCAGTTATGTGGTTTCCCAACCTCATTTGCCAGTCTGTCACCATTGTCATTCCAAGGGATGCTGCAGTTAGATGGGATCAGCTGTATCAAAGCTTTTATGAATAGGCACCATATCTTGCAAAGTGTTGCCATAGGACATTTAGGTTTTTTTAAAAACACTCGAGTGCTGGTATTACGGAAAGTATATCTGTGAAAAACAATACGTGTCTCTTTGTGCTTCCCTCTTTCATTTGGACTTAAGTAGCAGTTATCAGCCTTAGTGCGTCTTCTTCTCTGAAATTGCTTGAAGACTTTCCCTATTGTTATTGGCAGTCTTTCTTTCTTTTATGTTATTCCCTCACCCTTCCCTCTTTTGTAAGTGTGTCACAGGAGCAGTGACATACTGGTCGATATGACGAAATATAAAGAATAATGGACCGACTATGAGGAGGAAAGAAATACTCTCGATGCAGGTTACGGGAAAAGGAAAGGATTCGAGAGACCACCACGTCATACGAAACAACGTTGACGACACACAGAGTTACAAGATGAAGAATGGAACAGAAGGGCGGAACATCGAAAGCCATGAAGTAAAAGGTCAAGAAACTAAAAGACAAATGGAAGGAAAAGGCAGGGTGATAATTAAACAGTTATGACTGTCCTGCTTACAGAGACGAATTACATCATCATGAGAAGGATTTAACGGATGAAAGAAGAAGGTAGAATGGTAGTATAACGGGTAACCGCTGAGTTCCTGAAGTAAGATTACATCATTGGTCAACTCGATAATGATGAACAATAGGGTGAGTCTGGTTATTTGATAGACGATAGAATAGAAGACAACCTAAAAGTGACTTCGAATGCCAACCCAGGGTCTATGTTGAACGCTTGAATCAAAGGGTAATCCCAAAGACGCTTTAGAATTGGCATAGCTTGTTAGATAGGTTAAAAAGTGTCTAAGGGTCAGAAACAGAGAAAGATGAACCTAACCTATGTGAAGATAAACTGGAACAGACAGATGCCTTCACATACCTAGGATGCATAGTAACACCAGACGGCGGAGCAAGCAAAGACATCAACAACAGAATGAACAAAGCAAGAACAGCCTTTTTTAGTCTAAACAACATCTGGAAGTCCTCTCATTACAGCACAAGCACAAAATTAAGATTATATCAGAGCTGTGTGCTTTCTGTGCTTCTCTATGGCGCGGAGAGCTGGAGAGTTACAGAGAAGGAAAAGTCGAAATTGTCCTCTTTTCACACAACATGCCTAAGAAAAATTCTCCGAATCTTTTGGCCGAATATCATCACCAACCAAGATCTACTTACTCGGAGCAAGCAAGAGGACATGCACACCATCATAGCGGGCAGACGCTGGAGCTGGGTTGGCCATGTCCTCAGAAGAGACCCCGATGCCATCTCAAGAACAGCTATGCTATGGACCCCTGAAAGAAAACGAAAGAGAGGCCGACCAAAAACAACTTGGCGGAGGACTGTGGAGGCTGAGATGCAAAGAATGAACCAGAGTTGGGGCACTGTACGAAGGATGGCCGCCGACCGAGCAAAGTGGAATCAATTTGTTGTTGCCCTACAAGACGCCACCAGGCGTAATGGCCACTGACTGCTTTGACGGTCGGCGGCTAAGGATCAAAGAAGAAGAAGAATGTGAAGATAGAAGCCAAATAAAGATCTGTGACTTTCTTTTGAAACTGCGTTTCCATCGGGTATCTATGCATGTCGTATTTTGGACTCCTGTGAGTGAAGAGTTAAGAGTTGAATGTTCATATCAGACATCATAAAGATTTAAGATCGTGCGACCAAGGAAAGTTACCTTGGTATTCCCCAACCACTGTCCACCACCAAAAAAATAAACCCTATACGATCACGCCATAAACACGAGCCAACAATAGAAACTATAATGTGGTGAAGGGCCTTCTGGTGACAGTTCCCAGGGCCTGTGACAAGTGTTTAGAATCGGACCGACCTTTCCCCTTCATTTCAGTTACAGTAGCTGCTGGTTAAACTATGTAAATGTATTATATCTGAACTTGGACACAATTTTACTTGGGTTTAATGCAGAGAAATGTCTGTCAGCAGCACAGTTAGAAGATTATGTCTGTAAGTTCATAATGTATGTCAAAATCTAAAACTGGAAACATTCCCCCCTTTCTTCAGAGAGTGTTGTCGCCATCTAAATAACCCACATTAGCCTTTTCGTACATACAGAACCCCAAAGGGAATAAATGACCGACTCATGACGGTCAAGATCCCTCTGTTCTATGGAAGAAAACATGCCACCATCATTAGCGCGTATGCACCAACTATGACAAACCAGGATGATGTCAAGGATATGTTTTACGAAGAACTACATGCAGTCATTGCATCAGTTCCTAAAGCAGATAAGCTCATCATTCTTGGTGACTTTAATGCAAGAGTAGGCTCAGATAACATCTCCTGGAATGGCACTATTGGTAGGTACGGCGTGGGTCGCTGTAACAGTAATGGACTTCGTCTCCTCCAGACTTGCGCAGAACATGACCTCCTTGTCACCAACACCATTTTTCGACTTCCTACCCGCAACAGGACCTCCTGGATGCACCCTCACTCAAAGCATTGGCACCTAATTGACTATGTAATTGTTAGGAAGAAGGACAGGCAAGATGTCCGGGTGACCAAGTCCATGTGTGGTGCCGAATGCTGGACTGATCATCGCCTCATTGTATCTAAACTTAAAATTCGTATCTAACCAGCCAGGCGCCCTCAGGGGAAGAAAACTCAAAAGAGGCTGGATGTCACCAAACTAAAGAAGACAAAAATCAAACAGTCATTTACTGACACCTTAGAAGACCGTCTCAAATCTATCTCGCTAGACGGCCAAAGTGTGGAAACAAATTGGGCAGCCCTAAGTGAGCAGATCTACAACACTGCTACAGAGGTCCTGGGTCCTTCCATCAAGAAACAAAATGACTGGTTTGATGAGAACTCAGATGATATAAAGCAGATGTTGGCTGAGAAACACCATCTCCATAAAGCATATTTAAATGATCCAAAATCTACATCCAAGAAAGACGCTTTCAACAACATGCGTAGAATCGTCCAACATAAACTACGCCAGATGCGGGATTCATGGCTGAGTAATAAAGCAGATGAGCTCCAAGGCTTTGCTGACAGCCATGACTTGAAAAACTTTTACCTTGCACTCAAAGCGATCTATGGTCCAACATCATCAGGATCATTTCCCCTCCTTAATGCAGATGGAAAAACACTAATTACAGACAAGGAAAAAATGCTCCAACGCTGGGCTGAACATTTTAATAATATCTTGAACCAGCCATCATCTATTAACGACGAAGCCATCATCCGCCTGCCCCAAATTCCTATAAATGAAGCATTAGATGATGTACCAACTCTGGAGGAAACTAAAAAAGCGATTCGTCAACTGTCTAGTGGAAAGGCCCCTGGCTCCGATTCAATTCCTGTTGAGGTTTATAGAGATGGCGGTGCAGTTCTGATAGAGAAACTTCATATGATCTTCCAGCAAATGTGGCAGAGTGAAACCATCCCACACGATCTCAAAGATGCCTCAATTATACATCTATATAAACGTAAAGGTAATCGCCAAGACTGCAACAATCATCGAGGCATCTCTCTTTTATCAATCGCTGGGAAGATATTCGCCAGAATCCTTTTGAATCGCCTTACGGCTCATCTTGACAAAGGTCTTTTACCTGAAAGTCAGTGTGGATTCCGGAAAGAACGTTCTTCTTCTTCTTTCTTCTTCCGTCCTTAGCCACCGACCGTCAAAGCAGTCAGTGGCCATTACGCCTAGTGGCGTCTTAGGGCAACAGCAGATAGGTTTTCTTTGCCATTGTTTCCCATCACGCCTATTGGCGTCTTTAGGGCAACGGCAAATCAATCCATTTGCTGTTGTTTCCGTAATCGAAGTGACTGGCAAACGGGTGATCAGCCCGTTGGTGGAAAGAACGTGGAACCACAGATATGGTGTTCGCTGCAAGACAGCTACAAGAAAAATGCCAAGAACAGCACTGTGACCTGTACACAGCTTTCATCGACTTGACAAAGGCGTTCGACACGGTCAGTAGAGAGGGTCTATGGAAGATCATGGCAAAATACGGCTGCCCAAAGAAATTTATCACAATAGTGCAGCAACTGCATGATGGAATGCAGGCTAGAGTTCAGGAAAACGGTGAGCTATCAGAGCCTTTCCCCGTCTCAAATGAAGTTAAACAAGGGTGCGTACTTGCACCGACTCTGTTCAGTATCATGTTTTCTGCTATGCTGACTGATGCTTTTAGAGACGGGGACACAGGAATCGACATTAGTTATCGTATTGATGGAAAATTGTTTAACCTTAGGAGGCTTCAAGCAAAAACCAAGGTCAAATCACACACCATCGAGATCTTCTGTTTGCTGATGATTGTGCCCTCAATGCTGGCTCAGAGGCTGATCTGCAGCATAGTGTGGATAGATTCTCCGAAGCCTGCGCCAACTTTGGGCTTACCATCAACACGAAGAAAACAGAAATCATGTACCAATCAGCTCCTGGCACAGTTTATACTGAGCCAGTCATCAAGGTTAATGGTGAGAAACTGAATGTTGTGAACAGATTCACATACCTTGGTAGCACACTATCCCAGAACATTGTCATTGATGATGAGGTGAACACCAGGATCTCCAAAGCCAGCAGCACATTTGGCAGACTATACACCAACGTTTGGCATCGAAGTGGCATTAGTCTACAGACAAAGCTGAAGGTGTACAGAGCTGCGGTGCTTCCAGTGCTGCTATATGCATGTGAAACATGGACTGTATACAGGCGCCACGTAAAGAAGCTAAACCACTTCCATACAGTCTGTCTCAGGAAGATAATGAGCATCAAATGGCAAGACAAGATCCCGGATACCGCCGTTCTTGACAGAGCTGGTATCCCTAGTATTGATACTATTCTGATGCAGTCACAAATTCGCTGGGCAGGTCATGTAGTCCGCATGCCAGACCATCGACTGCCAAAGATACTCTTTTATGGTGAGATGCAGAAGGGTAAACGCTCCCATGGTGGCCAAAAGAAGCGCTTCAAAGACACGTTAAAGACGTCATTGAAAACCTTTGACATAAACCCAGACACATGGGAAGCTGCTGCGCAAGACCGTACTGCTTGGCGCACATCTCTTCGTAAAGGTGCAGCAGCATGCGAATCATCCAGAAGAGCAGCAGCGGAACAGCGGAGACAAGCTAGAAAGGACCGTGAAATAAAACCTTCACATGAAGCAAACATTCCCTGCCCACACTGTCCAAGATCTTTCCAGGCCCGCATCGGGCTCTTCAGTCACCTTCGTACCCATAGACTAACCTAACATATTCTTAAATAATTGGATGAACAGAGTGGTCTTCATCACCCGTGATGGACGAACAAAAAACATACAGAACTGCTGTCAGTTGCAATACAAATTGTTTTTCGTAAGAATGCTTTTTATGCCACGAGATGCTGGAAACATTCCCCATCCCCCCATTCTGTTTGCAGTTATTTTCTTAATTTCAGTTAGGAATTTACCACAGAACGTCGTGACTGTAGTGTAAAGTATATTGGAAACTAAAACTTCACAGGAACAAGAAATTACTTATTGACTACAACTGGGAATGAGTTATTTTGTAATAGAAGAGCCGCACTGTGCAGAATATCGTCAAATAAATAGATAACAAAATAGAGCATTTCCAAATAAACTAAGAATTGTGAACAACAGAGAATATCAATTTTAGATTATTTACAGGCATGCAGTTCACATATAACCGTAGAACAGGTGTTGAGAATAGACGTATTTAGTGAACTTTACATTATAGGAAAACAGTATATAACAAGAAGAAACATTAATATATAAGAATTAGTGAGGGTGCGGCGGAAAATTGAGGTTCTCATAACACATATTGATAATGACAAATAAATAATAAATTAGGTGTCATCCCAAATATTCCACGCTTTCCCACCACCCCCGCCCTTATGTGTATAACAAGTATGAGGAAACTGCCATTTTAGAACAACGGAGAACGAAAAACAGACACGCACATTGACACTTGTAATTTACTCAATAAATACTGTTTGGAAAGACGAAATGATACCATTGTCTAGTAGAAGCTTTTGATCCCTTACGCTTTCTACTATTAATACTTTATCGTCTGCATATTTTATACGACTCATTTTATGAGTTTTAGATGTACAAAGAGAACAGGTAAGGGAATGGCAGACATTGTCTTACTCCACTTGTATTCTTCTATTTCATTATTTATCCCCATCGCTGCATTATTTTTGCAGCACTCAACACATAATCTTTTCTGTCTACTTTTATTTGGACAACTACAGCCCAATTGCAGATCAACATTGGATAATGCAATACAGTAGTCGGATACTTGAAACTAGTATCGTGCCTTTAACAATGTAAGAATCGACACTAACTTCCTACCACCTCGCTCTAACGATAGGTGGCGTTATTTTGACTGGCGAGAAGGAAGTAGGAGGCAGAACTGACAGGAAACAGGGAACTCGCAAAGCTGTCACACGTGGTAACGACGCAGAGGCATAATGAGCAAGAACAGTCCAGCGTTAGGCAACATAATTTCCCTGCTTATGATGGTAAAGATGATTAAATTCAGCATTCTTAATAATATTTGATAAATATTAGACAAACATAAAGGTATGTTTTCAAATTAACATCGTCTAATTGTTGGTTTAAAAAAAAATTGTCAAGACATGTTTTCAACTCTTATTTAGCCTATATTTAACCCACGTGGGTTGAAATGAAGAGCAGACTGTATGTTCGATAGCCTACTTCCTAAATAAAAACGCAGTTTTTAAGAGGTTTAGGAATCCTAACCATAATGACGCGGGTGACTTATTTAGATGGCATCGAACACGTTTGACTTTACATTTCAGCAGTGCACGTGGCCAGTTCACTGCATCAAATTAATTAGCCTACTTGTATAACAGAATGGTTTACAGTAGAAACAGGGGTGAAACAAGGCTGTATTATGTCACCACTACTTTTTGGAATAGCTATTGATTGGGTTATGAGAAACTATACCCACAATGAACAATTGGGTATAAAATGGACAAATGGAAAATTCCTGGGGGACCTGATTTCGCAGATGATGTAGCATTCTTAAGTTCAACACCAAGACAATCCCAAGAAGCAATAAATAATTTGTGTCATCTCTCGGTTAAAATTGGTTCTATAAATTAAATGCTCTAAAACTAATCCTATGAACTTTTCTAACGAGACCTTTGATATCATCTTGAACGGGGAAAAACTACAGAAAGAGAAAGATTTCAATTATTTAGGCAGTAAAATGACTCAGGATGGTGACACAACAGAGAAATCCATACTAGAATTGCTTTGGCAGCTAGCGCCTTCAATAGATTATCTAACATTTGGAAATTACGATCATTGAATATACATACCAAGCTTCGTCTGTTTAATTCAAGTTATCTCAGTGATTTAACATACGGCTGTGAGAGTTGAAAATAACAAAACTAACATAGTGAATACATTCGAGAACAAATGTTTAAAAAACTTCTTCTAACATCAGTTGGAAAGAATTCAAGACTAATCGTTGGTCAAATAAGAGAAGACTCTAGGCAGAAATATGTCTCCGACTATATAAGGAAAAGACGATGGTCATATATCGGTCATGTCCTACGAATGCAAAACAACAGAATACCACTACAGGCGCTCACTTGGGTTCCTGAGGGTAGCGGAAAAAAGGAAGACCAAAAGAAACACTCAGAAGAACAATAATAAGAGAAGGAAGAACGTTGGGCCTAAATAATGACGCAAGAGACTTATTTAGAGTGGCATCGAACACGTTTGAACAACCTGCAGTGCACGTGGCCTTATGCGCCGTGTTCACTGCTTAAAGAATTTAATTAGCCTACTTGTATAGGCTAGTAGCCTAGGTCCTAACTTTTTTTTAAAATTAGGCTAATGAAGAAAAATATCCCGTTCAACCTCTGATGGGTTATAATTAGGATAGCCTAGGCCCTATATATATTGTTTTCAATTCCAAATAATATGAACAACTGCCGATATGAGAAAGTGGCATCACATTTGTCAAATCATTGTAAATAGGGACAATGACAAGAATAATATTAACTGGGTAGGATCTTTAGGCCTACCTTTAGTGCCGTCGAGTAGGCCTATGTATAATGTGTATTGAGTTAGGGTTAACCCTAACTCTAAATGGTACGAAAATACACATATTATACATAGCCTAGTCGACACTAAAGGTAGGCCTAAAGATTACCGTAACTTTGTATTCCTCTTCACGGATTGGTGCGCTTCAGTTTAGGTGTACATGGAGCTGTTGGTTATATCAGTATGACCCCCATAAGATCACCTCTACTGTCCAACCAGCATGAACACTGGTCTTCACACAACCGTTAACCTATGAAAATCAGTAGGGCCTAATGCACCCTCTCCTAAATATTGTAGACATGCACAAGTTTAGAAACACTTAATTGACATGCACAAACCTAATAAATCTTAATTTTGCTCATATAGCTTCCTTTGGAGCGTGCACTGCTGCCACCTGTACCACATTCCCAATAGGCTATATTCTTTATACTGATAATCTCTCAAAGATTTTCACACTTGTGCATTCATGTCACAAATTTTAATTAATCATTTTGGAATATTATTCTTAGAATCAGATGATCATTACACTTAGTTTATTCTGATTTGTGTCATATTCACAGCACTAGTGTCATGGAGTGTTGATTCACTTCAATATGACCATCATGACTCACTTTTGTGACCACAGATACGTTGATTCAGCAGTTACATCAGTTCAGCATTTGACTGGTGGTGTCACAAGGTATGAACACTTGGATAGCCTTTGTGAATGCTTCTGTTCCTGTCTCCTACTTTATCATTGTCTGTAGTGTATATTCATATATAACTTCAGAGTACATGATGTTTCACAAACACCATCTTTCGGCTGAAATAATGTGATGCCACATTAACTGTGCTGATACTCTTTCAAATTTGAATTACTGTTTCTTTTGTAGCTATGTATATTAATCTTAATCCCCCCTGTCTTGATGGGGCATACAATCATGAATTGTGATGGGGTTAAAATTAAATTCTTTTCTATAGACTGGATAAAAAAATCCAAATTTTTGTTTGTCTTTTTATTATTGCACTGTTCACAATATACGTAACGTGCTGCTGCTTGTCAGTACCTATGACGTAAAAATGGTCATGATGTTGCATCTTTGCAAACATATGAGTGCATTGCAAAGGTGTAAATTTATTGCACTTTATTCAGATTCTGCAACTTTTTGTAGTCCCTTATCATCTTTAAACTTGAATGTGTAGCTTTCATAACCCTTCTAGTTAGCTTTTATGATTGGCAGATGACGTGACTCTAAATTTTGGCCTCAGCTATTGGTTTTTGCAGGATGTAGAAACAGTTGTTAATAGTAGACTTGATAATGTTGAATTTCATGTAGTGGTATTACACCACTTTTAAATGTGACCACGGTACTGCGCAAAGGAGGAATGTTCATTGTAGACTTGCAGAGATTAAGTTGATGCAGCCTAAGTGACAATACCAAAATGAATTTTACTATACAGATGTGTCTGGCATAAACAGCTTTGTGCTGTTTTTTTCTCCAAGTCTTGCATCATCCTTTACAGCCTCTGTGTCAGCAATTAAAAGTTCTTTAGTTTAATAGTATACGCTGCAAAAGGACTAGATTGTTTTTGTTTTTTATGGCAAACAATTAGTCATTTCACTGTTCCATAATATGAAGAAATTGAATTACAAAACTTCTTGTCTTGTCGGCTGATTCATTTTTGGTGGTAAAAAGTTCATTCAGCCTGCTTCTGATGCACTTGACATTGTTCATTATTCACTTGTAAAAACATGTTATTCTAGCCTTGTGCACAACTTATTTATTAAGACTGACTGTCATTCAATTCACACATTTATTGTTTCTTTATGAAAACTATTTCAGTATTATCTTCAATCATAGTGACAGATTATCAGTTATCTTTACACTTAGCTTGAGAGTACATGATGTTTCACAAACACCATCTTTCGGCTGAAACAATGTGATGCCACTTTAATGTGCTGATACTCTCACCTAGATGTAACACATTTTTTATATAAGTGCCTTCATCAACTGCGATTTTTGATTATCTTAGATATTTTCTCTAGGACAGTGTTGATCCAGATTGTCACAGAGTATAATAAGGTATTTCAGCTGCTGTCTGGTGGCAGCAAAGAAATTATTGACAGTTGTATTATTTTCATCACCGGGGCCCGAAAGGGGAGCAAAGAATAGTAACACTGCACCCTACCACGCATGTCGTAAAAGGCGACTAAGGAGGGTATGGGCATGGGGCTGTTTACCCCATCCCGTAAAAACTTCGCACAGTGGGCTGATCACCTGCTTGCCAACCAATCTGATTACGGAAACAATGATAGATTGTTTGGTCTGTTTTTGTTCCACAAAGACGCCACTAGGCGTGGTGGAAACAGCGATAGATTGATCAATTTGTTGTTGCCCTAAGACGCCACTAGGCGTACTGGCCACATACTGCTTTGCCAGTTGATGGCTAAGGATGGAAGAAGAAGAAGAAGTGTTCGCTTTAAAATTAGCAAAGTGGTTGTTTAAATGTTATTTGTTCTAATTTTAAAATAGTTGTAATTGAAAATTAAGATTGTCATAAAATTTATTTTTTAAATCTGCAGGAATAGTAATTAGGCCTACATAATGTAGAAATTCATAAATGATGATAACCTGACACCTCTACTGATAAATACACATGAGAGAATATAATTATCTGATATGCATTTATATATATATATATAATTTGACTTCTCTAGTCAGAGGGAAATATTGACTAGTTTATGTAAATTACCTCTATATGAAATTTTGGTGACAAGAACTAAAAAAGTTTCATATCAGTATGACTAAAATACCCAGTATTTGAGATTTAGGACTTGTAGAGTCAAACATGACCTTTAGTTGATCAGAGGCGACCTGTTGAATTATCTTAACGGAATAACATACATTGACAGGAACTTGCAGGCAGTGAGAGTGGGGAGACAAAACAGAACATGAAGAACTGTTGAAGAATTCAAAGCAACATGGATCTCACCAGGTAGAACTGACGAAAATAGCCCAAGATAGAAATAGATCCAAGCAACACTTGCAGCCCCTTTTCACTGAATAAAAAGGAATGGATAAATTTCATACCGTGATTTACCATAGAGGTATTTTGTTGTTGTTTCTTTTCTCAGGAACAGTCTATCTTGTGTACTTTTATGGGGGCTTAGAAATGACTTAAGTTGTTTGGAATACAAAACTGTCAGCTGAATATCTTTCACGGAGCCGAGCACATGCTTACCCACCAGTGGTGCTCCATATGCCATTTGAGTGAAGAATTGTGTGCTACATAAAGTCAACATTCATTCAGTTTCATCATATTTGGTGAAGACTGTCAGAAATGATTGACACAAATGTTTTATTGCAGTACCTGCCTGAAATAAAAACATTTCCATAAACGTGTCACTGACACAATGGTTTGTTAGTGTCTGAGAGATCTTGTCATGATTTAGTATTTGGTACTTTTAAGATGGGACATTATTTGCTGAGAACATCATTATAACATTTGTTACTTATTTTTATTTCATATTAGTTTTGTTTGTTTTTTTTTTTTTTTTTTTTTTTTTTTTTTTTTTTTTTTTTTTGAACCGAAATACTCGAGGCGAAATCTCGAGGTTATTAATTTTAGTCTAACCTGACATTGATTTTACGTGAATACCTTTAATGTTAAGAGACAGGTGTCCCTCGCCATTCAGGCAAATACTCGCCGATTTCGGAGGTACCCATTGCAGCTGGGTCGGTCAGGAGGTCCCTGGTGAACACTCCTTCAAAAAAGGTCTCGAGTTAATCCAGTCCAAATCCCGGTCGACGAAAAATCCTCAAATGCCGTCGCCCGGGTTTGATCCTGTATCACCCGGTCGCCAGAGCGGTGTTGTAACCACTACGCTAGCGCGGCTCCCTTCATATTAGTAATTCTTTGGGATTACAACCTTGATATATTGAAGTTCACTTCTGTAGTATTTGCTGAAATATTATATGTGGTTATTATTCTAAAAGAGTTGTAGGAAAAAATTAAGGCACAGTTTGGAATTAGTATTAGTAATTCTTTGGGATTACAACCTTGATATATTGAAGTTCACTTCTGTAGTATTTGCTGAAATATTATATGTGGTTATTATTCTAAAAGAGTTGTAGGAAAAAATTAAGGCACAGTTTGGAATTAGTATTTAAGTCTGCAGGAATACTTACATTCTTAGTAATTACATTTGTAGAAACTCATGAATGATGATAACCTGACACCTCTACTGATAAATACAAATGAGAGAAGATGATTATCTGACGTACATTGATTTGTATGAGGAATATAGTTCAGTTTAATTTGACTTATCTCCTGTCAGAGGAAAACATTGGCTGTAATTTATGTATTTTCGTGACAGAAGTTTGCAGGTTTTATGATGTATAAACATCTTGGAGCTTCACAGTGTATTGCTTCAAATCAGTGTGACATTGGTAAAAATAACCAGTAAAGAAATAAACAGAAGTGATACATTTTTAAATGTTCTACCATGTTAGGTGGATTACAGTTGATCTTTCGGTGCACGAACACTTATTTCAGATTCTGACTAGTAGTCGCCCATGTGCCCCATCTTTAGATGATTGCTTGCATGCCTTAATGATCCCATGATCTATGTTGGAGCGTCAGATTGACAGAGTAGCTAGAGCGCTTGTCTCATGGCAAAGGTGCAGAGTTCAAATAACGATACCGACACGCACCAGTCTTCTTCTTCTTTGATCCTTAGCCGCCGACCGTCAAAGCAGTCAGTGGCCATTACGCCTGGTGGCGTCTTGTAGGGCAACAACAAATTGATTCCACTTTGCTCGGTCGGCGGCCATCCTTCGTACCAGTCTACCCAGCTGTAAATGAGTACCAGACTTTGAGTTAGGGAAGGAAAATTCAGCGAGGAAGAGAACAAGTCACGATGCTGGAACTGGTATGGTGTAGTCTCTAACACTTCATCCCACGCGGCAGTATCTGCTATGGGACCTTTTTTTTAAGCTACATTGATGGTAGTAGTATGATAGAGCTGCCTTATCTGACCAGTTTTGGAGGTTTGATTTGGACCATCTATCATAGTTTAGTATATAGCATTATCTTGTGTAAAACATTTTTTTAAAACTACTATGGTATGAACTCAGTTCACTTGTTTTCATTAGGGGGACCCCAAGATGCAGCAATAGTGAATGCAGTCAGCGACTCGTAGCTTGACCGCCTGCGTCAGGACCAGCGAACCAGAGCTGGTCAAGACCGTGCTCCACCTCCACGTGGTGGTCCTGGAAAGTCTGCAGCAGTGCAGGCTGGCTGAGCGAGCACGGATCGCAATGGGAAGGCAAACCCGGTCCTAAAAAATGTCGTGCAGAAGTCGGACGTGTCGACCGAAAGGTGCAGATATCACAGCTACGTTGTAAACAGACACAACGCAACCACCGTCCTTTTCAGGGCGAACGAAGAAGAAGAAGTTTTCATTAGGTAATATCAATCACAATCAGCAAGTCACGCAACTAAACATTCATTGTTACTTTTACCTTATATGAGCTATGCTTTGGGACTAGCCTTGCTTTTGAGATCTGTTAAGTACTTTGTACTGAGTTTGAATATGATGATAATAAGACACCTCTTATCTGACAGATAATGAAAGATCTTTCACATCTGATAAACTCACTCAGCCTTTTTAACCTTTAGCACGCTACGGGCGACAATTGTCGCCGGAGGTACCCTATGTTCTCCCAGCTGCAGGCGACTTTTGTCTACTTTCGGATATCGGTCATTTCCTGCTATATAAGATGTGTACACGTCATTCCCCCCCCCCCCCCCATGTTAAAATTGAATCTTATGTGAAAGAGAGTTCGCTTCCTTTTCTGACCTTCAGTTGTAACGGGTGTGTTAATGAAATTTTTCTGTGCAATTTTCAAACCGAAATCAGTCGGCATGGAACAAGCTGCCATTTTAGCTGAAATTTTCATGGATTCTGACTCCGATGATGAGTTTCTTGGGTTTACTAGTGCTGATATCGGCGGTTCTCAGAATATGGGTGATAGTGGAGATGGGGAAAATAGTGATGTGTCTAGTGTTGATGATGATTTTGATGAAGTGAATATTCTTAGGGCACCTTCTGGCTACAACCACGACTGGCTACGCAACTTTGACAAAGTTGTGGGACCTGTGGGCGTAGCCGATGATATCTCTGAGGTAGATATATTCATCATTCATTTATTTCTATACATTCCAAAAATTAGAGCAATTGACCAAGAAACAAAAAAACTACACACTTTACAAGTCATCCACTATAAAAAAGGGGGTGTTGTGAAAAAGAATGCAGCTGCAGGGCAAATTTTCGGAATTTTAATGCAGCGTGCTAAAGGTTGTGTGGATTAGAAGTGTTAAATGTTAAAAAATGTTTACCTGACATAGTGGTTTGTTAGTGTCTGAAAGTTGTAATCAATCAGGATTTAATATCTGGTACTTTCAAGATGGGATATATTTGTGTCCAACGCGGAGAATAGTACTAATTGTAATATTTATTTTTATTTCATGTTAGTAATCCGCTGAGAGTACAGCCCTGATGTTGACTTTCACGTGTATAGTGTTTGCTTAAATGTTATTTATGGTCCTTATTCTGAAATGGTTGTAGGAAAATTCACTGAATTTCTTTAATCTGCAGGAATAGTACATAATTAGAAATTCATGAATGATGATAACCTGACACCTCTACTGATAAATACAAATGAGGGACGATGATTATCTGATGTGCATTTATTTGTTCGACCAAAATAGATCAGACTTAATCTCCAGTTAGAGGAAAACACTTGGTGGAATTTATATATTTTGGGAACAAAGAGGAAAGCAGTTTACGTGTTTTATAACATATAAACAGTATAGAGCTTTAAAATGTATTGCTTCATATCAATCAGTATGATGTTCTTTGTAAAATAACCGGTATAGAGAAACCATAAACAGAAATGAGAGTTCAAATGTTCTACGCTTTAAGGTTGATTACAAGTTTTCAGTGCATGACATTTATTTCAAATTCTGACATTAGTAGTCACCCATGTGCCCCATCTTTAGATGCTGGGATAGCTTGCATGCCTTATTGGTCATATAAGTTTTTTTTGGTAGTAGTAGTATGATAAAGCAGCCATAACTGACCGTTAAAGTTTAGACGTTCGGTTTGGACCATCTGTCATGATTGAGTATGTAACATTATCTAGATGGACGTAATTTGTGTACAATATTGATAAAAACTGTTTGGCATTTGAACTCGATCTACCTGTTTTCATTAGGTAATATCGGTCACTATCTTTAGAATCCAACGCAAACAGCAGTATAAGATTTTTTTTTTACATTATATGAGCAATGCTGTTGAGGTCTTGGCACTGTGAGTTTGAATATGATGATACTAAGACACCTCTTACCTGACGATAATGAAAGATCTTTCACATCTGATAAACTCACACAGCCCTTTTAGTTGTGTGGATTAGAAGTGTTGATTTATTAGAATTGAACAATTTAATTAATGTTTACCGGGCACAGTGGTTTGTTAGTATCTGAAAGTTGTGGGCTATCATGATTTAATATCTGGTACTTTCAAGATGGGACATATTTTGCCCTGTCCACTTGTTTTCATTAAGTAATACTAATCAGTCTTTTGAGTTCAACACGGAGAGTAGTACTAATTGTAATATTTATTTTTATTTCATTTTAGTAATTCGTACAGCTCTGATGTTGACTTTCGCTTCTATAGTGTTTGCTTAAATATTATTTTTAGTCCTTATTGTAAAATAGTTGTAAAAGATTTTGTATTTAAATCTGCAGGAATAATAATTACATTTTAGAAATTCATGAATGATGATAACCTGACACCTCTTCTGATAAATACAAATGAGGGATGATGATTATCTGATGTACATTTATTTGTACGAGCAAAATAGTCTACTTTGACTTGTATCCAGTTAGAGGAAAACGCAAGGTGGAATTTATATATTTTGCAAAGAGGAAAGCAGTTTACGTGTTTCATAATGTATAAACAGAATGTAGCTTTAAAATGTTTTACTTCAAATCAGTACGGCATTCTTGGTAAAATAGAAAATATAGAGAAACAATAAACAGCAGTGATCGTTGAATTGTTCTACCTTTTTAGGCTGATTACAATGAGTTTTCAGTGCATGGACACTTATTTCAAATTCTGACAGTAGTAGTCCCCCATGTGCCCCATCTTTAGATGATGGGGAAAGCTTGCATGCCTTATTGGTCACATAAGCTATATTGGTGGTAGTAGTATGATAGAGCAGCCGTTTGGTTTGGACCATCTGTCATGATTGAGTATATAGCATTTTCTAGACGGGACATAATTTGAGTACAATATTGTTAAGAACTGCCATGGCATTTGACTCGATCCACTTGTTTTCATCAGGTAATATCCGTCACTATCTTAAAAATCCAACGCAAACAACAGTATAAGATTTATTTTACTTTATATGAATAATGCATTGAGATTGCTGTTGAGGTCTGTTACGTTATTATTGGCACTGGGTTTGAATATGATGATACTAAGACACCTCTTATCTGACATAATGAATGATCTTTCACATCTGATAAATTCACTCAGCCCTTTTAGTTGTATGGATTAGACGTAGATTTATTAGAATTCTGTCAAAAGCATTGCAGTGATCACAACCATATTATATCAAGCAATTCTGTTAATATTTACACCACTCCTATCATATTTTTATGATGCTATTGGATCTACACATGGTTTACTGTTAAAAATGAACCAAGTAAACATGACTGTCTGATAAGAATAGTTATTGACTTTAAAAAAGTATTGACAGCATACTGGCCCATCATGTACAGAAATACCAGATTTTTAAATTTTATATGCTGTGATATTATTGGTTTGAATTATCATTCGTTTTACAGGGGCCTGAAACAGGAGCAAAGAATCATCGGATAAACTCTAATATGCATGCCATATGTTTGGGCATCATGCAGGTTACCCCATGCTGTAGAGACCTTTAGTCACCCCCCCCCCCTCCCCCAACCCCCACCACCCACTTGGACATGTCACAATTCAGTTAATAATCATAATGGTGTGTTATTCCAGACAAGGCCGGGTGATTGTTACACTTACACTTTTTACTTATCCCATGTTCACAGCATCATTAGAGCCCGAAGTGTTGATACACTATAGTCATTGCTCACTTCGAGCACCTTGTGACCACAGATAAGATGATTCAGTAGGCAGACAGTTATACATCAGCACAGCTGTGGACTCATGTTTTCACAAGGTATGTACACAGACAGCTGTATATGCTTATTCTGCTTCTCCTACTTTATTCTTGTCTGTAATATCGATTCATACACATTCTGAGTACATGATGTTTCGCAAACACCATCTTTCGGCTGAAACAATGATGCCACTTTTTGTGCTGATACTCTCATAGAAGTGTAAATTCTTATGTGTTGTAGGTAAATGTATACATTGTAATCATTACCCATCTTGGTAGGGCATGTAGCCCAAATTAAATTCTGTTCTATAGACTGGATACTATAATCCAAATTTGTATGTCTCCTTTATCTTTCATTAGTGTGCTGCTGCCTGTCTGTGCCCATAATGTAACATGCTGTTGCACCTACACAGATACAGGAACTCGAGGTAAACATACACTTGTCTTATTTTTTTTTTAAACCTGTCATCTTCATTATATATTATAAGCTTTAAAAAAAATGTGTGGCTTTCATGTTGTCCAAGTTTTCCTGTCACGTGCTATCAGGTCATATTTCCATATCTACATGTCCGTCTCCAGTTCTCTTCTCCATGTGTTCTTTGGTCTTCCCCTATCTCTTGCCCTGGGGATTTCTAAACAAGGACTGCTTGATAATGCTGTACACAGGTTTTCCCTGTGTTTTATCCATCTCCAGCATTTTCTTATATCTTGTTCCACTGATGTTTGTCTACTTCTTGTTGCTATTCCCAGATTTGCCATTCGGACATACTTTTTTTCATAATGTTGAATTATTAGTTCCAGTTTGCTTACACCAATAGCATAGGTTATACAGTTGTAACTTAAAAAATGTTATTAAACTAATGTAATTTGTCTTGCTATCTCTTTCATAACATTAAACACTTCAAAACTCTTGAGCAGGAATAATATGTCTAGAAATAGCCTCTCAATTCAGCCTGCTTCATGTGGACAAAGAAATGTACATTTGATGCAGTTGTAATCTTACTTCTTACCTATTTTTTTAGCTTGAGAGTATATGATGTTTTACAAACACCATCTTTCGGCTGAAATGATGTGATGCCACTTTAATTGTACTGATACTCTCATGAAGATGTTACAATTTAGTTCATTATCCATGATTTGTGATCACCATATGGGGTTTTTTTTTTTTTTACACTGGGCATGACCATCTTTTAATTCATGATTTTATTTTAGCTGCCATCTGGTGGAGCTAAAGGTTGTCTTTAGACTAGTAAATTTAGAGGCATTCCCTTATAATGTTAGCACTGGAGGCGGTGTGTGTTACTAAGAATCATTTTCCCTGGCAAAAGCATGATTGAAGAGATATGACAGTTGTAACATTCTCCTCCTTATTATGATGTGCGCGCGCACACACCAACCCAAGTTTCAGCATTACAAGCAGTTTTTGTTCTCAAATCCCCATGGTAATATAGAGACTAAAAACACATGAAGGAAATTAGTCATGGGCATTATGGGGGATACAGAAGACATGGAAGGACTTTGTACATGAAGCTGTCAGAATAAAGGAATGGTATTATTTGTTGAAGACCTCATCCAATAGTGATCGGACCGAAGACACATCATGAGAGATTAATACAGTCCGCGACTCATAGCTTGTGCCAGGGTCAGTGAATCAGAGCTGACCAAGACCATACTCCACCTCCAAGTGGTGGTCCTGGAAGCAGGCTGCATCAATGCAGTCTGGCAGAGAGTAGAGATTGAAGAGGGAAGGCAAACCCAGTCCCCAAAAATGCAGTGCGGAAAGAAAGGCGCAAATATTGCAGCTTCGCTGTAAATGGACACAACGCAACCAATGTCCTTTTCAGGATCCAATAGTCCCATAGAAGAGACACAAAAACCATGATCCAGATGGAAAAGTACAACAGTATGCCAATGCACCCAATGAAGGCAAGACTAGATGATCTGGCATTGGGACGTCTAAAGCGTAGCAGCTTTGTGCATCGGGGGAAAAGACTTATAAGACAGCATCAAGAAGACCTATCCATGAAGACAACACCACTGAAGCCCACCCTATACCCTGTACCATGGGAGCAGGCCAGCAGTGCCCTCCAAATTAATACAACAGTCAGTGGTCTCACAAGTGGATGTGAGTATAATGATCTGCAAAAACGAACTGCTACATTGAGTATGATCCAAGAAAGCTATCCCGATCAATCATGGATACATGCCTATACAGATGGATCAGCAACTAATGCTGTTAGGAATGGAGGTGCCGGTATCTTTATCTCATATCCTGACAACCACTATGAGACTAGGCACATTCCCACTGGTAAATTCTGTTCCAACTATACAGCTGAGGTTCAAGCTCTAGAGCAAGCTGCAAATATGATTTATAACACCAACTCTGACTGCCACCAGGTAGTCATCCTCACAGATGCACTGTCTGTCCTGCAAGCTCTCAAGGGTGGTAAACTCCCGCATCTGAGAAATGAACTAAACAAGGTAGCTGCCAAAAAGAGAACCATACTTCAGTGGGTACCATCTCATTGTGGTGTACCCGGAAATGAAAAGGCAGATAAACTTGCAAAAAAGGGAGGAGAATGTGAGCAAGAAGATAATGAAGTCACATACTTTGAGAAAAAGAGAGCTATCCAGACTATCAGAAGAGAACAGAACCAACCCAAAGACGACTATCACACTCTCGACCGGCAGGGACAGACAACTATTTTTCGACTCAGGACAGGGCATAACAAACTGAATAAACACATGCACAAGCTACGATTGTCTGCTTCACCACTGTGCACATGTGGATTAAACGAACAAACTGCTGAGCATGTTCTACAGGACTGTCCTCTGTATGACCAGTTAAGAAAGATATACTGGCCCAATGACTCAACACTAAACTCAAAGCTATATGGAGTTAAAGAGGAACTTCAAACAACAGTCGAATTCATCATGAGAACTCGTCTGACGGTGTAATCATCAAAGATGCGATCGCAAGAAGAAGAAGAAGAAGGATCCAATAGTGATAATGAATTATTGATAGTTGAATTCCTGCCATCCTGATGTAGCAGTGTCTGTACCCCATGTGGTATTTTTTGCAATATGTAGTTTCTTAAATGTTATATCTGGATTTTGATTGTTAAATTTTTTTTTTTTTTAAATATTGGGAAACTTCATAGAATTTGTCTTTGATAGAACTGTTGCATTCTTAGATTGCCTGTACAGAAAGTCATGAATGATGATAACCTGACACCTCTACTGACATATTCAAATGAGGGAAGATAATTTATCTGACATGAATATATTTGTAGGAGAGAAAATATTTCAGTTAAATTTTATTTAACTTACATATGTAAGTTAAATTTTATTTAACTTACATATGTGAGGAAGTTTAGTGACAATAAGAGTTAACATGCTTTGATATTGTGCAGATATGAACTGTATAGAGTTTATGAAATGTTATGTTTCAAACCAGTACTTCTTGGTATTATATATAGTATTGAAAAGTAAAGCAGAAGTGAAAAATTGTTTAAACATTATATCCCTTTAGGTGGACTGCAGTTACTCACTGTGGAACTGTACACCAGCCCACATTATTTGAAATTGTACCAGGCCGACAGCTGTAATCATCACACCAGCCCCATCTTGAGATGATAGGATGGCTTTCATGTCTTTTATAATGAATAAAAGTATACTTTCAAACGTGATTTCTTTCTTACTCATTAGTTAATTATCCTTCAACAGAATTCGTAATGGCAATGTCGTTTTTTTCTTCTTCATGGGTTTTTTTCCCCCCCTTTACATTCACATTTCAGTTACCTGTTCTTCCCTCCAGCTGTTTAGCAGAAATGTCTCGGATAACACTGAAAAGACTACTAAAGCTATAAACAAAAGCTTAAAAGGGATCTTAAAAATGTGGATGCCCTAAGTTGCAGTAAACATTTGAGAAGGAAACTAAACCAACATTTTGCATAGCATGACAGGTGCAGACAAGAACTACATTTAAGCAGAAGGGATTATGGGACTCATGTATATGGAGGACATTGGTTTAATTTTGAGGCTTCCCCTTATAGGAAGCTTCATTTTTATTAGCACTTGTAAAAGAGCGTCACTGAACAATAGAAAAGGAAGTCATTCAAAAGCATTTACCCATGTCAATCTGAGCATGAAAAATCCTGTAGCTAGGGCAATATTCCTTTCTTGACAAAACTCGCCTATAGAATTTAGGCCTGATTTATTCACAGATGATTACTTACAAACTTTCTTGTTAACACATTCAGCATAGGCTAAATGATATGTAATTTATACTAGTACTTAACAGCTGGAATATAAATAATAGCATTACTTGGTTTCAGCAGCTTATATGTTGACACTTGGTAATGTGGAAACCCAATGCCTTTGAGTCAAGTAATTAAATTGTAGAAAAAAGTAAATTGTGCAACAGGAAAACATTTAATAAGCATTCCTTGGATTCAGTCCAGCTCCAAATGACACTGCTTTTCTGCAAGAATTTTATGCATTAAGACAAATGACCAAGTGGGCACCCATAATACTAGGTACCACAAACTGATTTTTCATTTTGTTTTTACAGTGTCTTTGTTTATAGATCTTAATGGATCTCTTTAAGCCATGAAATTTCCTTTTTAAATTTAAAAAAATCGGACATCAAACAACCGAGTTACAGCATTTCAAAATTGTGGGGAATTACAAAAATTTTCAAACATCTTCGCACCGAACAAATTGCCTGACTTTGCACAATCATAACTACAGTCAACAAACACTTACCAAGTCAATAATGCTTTTTGTACAAAGTCATACAAGTCCTTATTGCAGAAAAGAAACATGGGAAGTACAACAAATCAATTAAATGAATTATGGTCCATCAAAATTGACAAAAGATGCAGTAGCAAGTCTCATTGTTGTGCTCGCAAAGTGCAAATATGCATTTTCATGCACTCATAAATCAAAAACTACACACAGGAAAGCTATAACATTTATTGAGCTTAAAGAGAGCAATATATACTTGATGCTTAATTTTTTGAGCCACATGAAATACTAATTACTATAAAACTGCATTATGTGAAAATGGATCGAAGGCTAAATTTGCAGTTCGGAAGAAAAATCTCACGAAATTCCAAATGTTGTCATAAAATCATGAATATTGCAGTTATAGAGCTGAAAACTTCCATATTAATGTAATTTGAGTTGTACAATTCAAATTGATGGTTATTTTCTTGATTGAAACAACCTTTACTGCTTAAAATTTGATTTTTATAAACAAAGAAACATTACAGAATTAGTCCGTGTCCAACTCACTGTCACTTGAGGTCAGCTGCATCAAAATTCCTCAAGTGAATCTCCTCTCAGGGCACTGGCTTGTTGTACTGGCACCTGTATTGTAGTAGGTACCACAAAGTGATTTTTGTTTGCACAGAAGCACCAGAGAAAACAATGCAGTTTGGAAGCTCTAGGAAAACCATGAAATTGGGTACTTAATTTTTAAAAATCTGACAAAAAATAAAAAAGTTACGGCATTTTAAAATGTGTATGTACTTTCACAAAGTTAAAAAAGTTACATCACACCAACTTCAGAGTGCTCCCGTTTTCTTAAATATAATCTTAGAACCTTCTCTGATAAACAGCATACAGTCTGCAATACACTGATCACATACAGAAAACTATAGGGCTATATCATGAATAATTATCAATATATTTTAGACCAAATATTGCAAATCATTACCAAAAAATGTAGTATTTTGCATGATCATCAATTTTCACATCATATTTAAAAAAATATAAAAGGTACAAGCTTTAAATTTGTACATATCAATTTGCATATCCTCCTTTGTGGTGCACAGACCCCTATGGCTAATGATTGTGTTATATAACTCTAACTTCTTCTCTGCATTCTTAACATCTTTCTCTTTTTTCCTCCTATTGTTGTCAGTTATTCGCTGTTTGATTTTTTTCTTTAACTGCCCTCTCTGATTCTTTACTTCGTTTCTTCCATTCCAGTCTATTATAGTATTACATTACTCGTGTTTAGGGTTAACACTAACCCTAATCCTAAACCTAACTGCTACGAAAGAACACATAACTACACATATTCACTATGGAGCAAAAAGGTACGAGTAATAGGAAATTACTATATTATATTATAATATATTATATATAGCTACCGCGGCTCCTATTTTATGAAAGCTGTTTATATATATTTCTTCTTTTCGGGGAATTTTAAGACTATCAACTATTGGCTGCGAGTCCGGACATTTCAGTACAGCATCAGCAGCTTTAATTATGGCATTGTCCGGTCTCCTAGCCTTGACTCGATATGTCGGCAAATGGCTTTGGCCTTGCGATATCCTTCGCTTTTGAGATATAATTCACCCTATTATGTTGCAAAATAAACCTTCATTCAATTACACATTAATCAAAAGCAAACTACGCTTAACGCTGCTGTTTGTTTTTATTAGTAAAAAAATACTTCAATAGCTTTTATTTTTTTTTAATTAATACATTTCAAAAGAGAAGAAGATAAAGAGTACTTACGTATAGTGACGACTTAAATCTTCAAATTTCCCTCAGTTTTCTCCACTGGCAAAGCTCAAATGTGATGAAGTTTGAGCACGAACCAAACATAAGTTTGAGGCATAAGTGCATGCTGAGTTTGATCGACATAGGGACTTATCACGGTCGATGTAACAGCCTCGCTCTGCATTTTTCGCTACAATTCTTGACTGAGAGAGCGTTACTAAAAGTCAAATCGCTTCACCAGCAAACATCAAAAGTCTTTGATATTTTACAGGAATAAATAAAAATGGCTCCCGAATCTTCTCATACCATGCAAGGAATTATAAGACAACTTAAAATGTCAAATCTTGTAAAATTGCAACTTCACTTCGATAAATTGACGTCTTCCACTTTGTTTTCGCCAGCTTGCATTATACGAAATCAATGCTATGGATTTGGCCCGCCTAATGGTGAAAACCGTATGCAAATCAGACGTTTGCTGGTCAAGCGATCCTCATTTGAATGAAGCGGGGTGAGACGAAAACGTTCGGAGCCGTAGCAAACTACGCGTAACGCTGCTGTTCGTTTTTTTATTAGTAAAAAAAATACTTCAATAGCTTTTATTTTTTTTTAATTAATACATTTCAAAAGAGAAGAAGATAAAGAGTATCGTGATATAAATTTTATTACAATCCGCTTAATAGCAAAGGGGACTTAAACTTGACGAATTTCCCTAAGTTTTCTCCACTGGCAAAAGCTCTCTCAAAGTCAAAAGCAGAACCAGTGACAGCGTCAAAGTTTTTACTATCAACAACATGATTACAGGCTCCCTCAGTTTCCTGTTGTACAGCATTAGCCTGCTGATATCTCTTTTTTTTGTGTTGAGATCTACCCCGACTATTATTACCTCTGAAGTTATCAAAGTTATTATTATCTCTGCAGTTATTATTGTCTCTATTGTAATTGTTATCCTGGTTCGAATTCCAGTTTCCACGATTACTATCATGTTCACATTGATGCGACCATCTATTTGTTTGGTTCTGAGGTCTTCGGCAGGAATAACCTCTATTACCATATCCTCTTTTGAAATGCTTATAATTATTAGGGTGATAGTAACGAGTACTATCAGGTTGTCTCCAATTCTTCGAAGAAGAATCACCATGAAATTGATTTCCATGATTTTGACAGAAATTACCGCTACTCTTTCTATCAAAATTTTGTTGGAATCTACGAGCAAAGTTTTGGCCATACGGAGCTGCCGAAGCAACTGGTAAACCTTCTTTCACCTTAGAGTTACCCATGGTTATGTGTGGGTGCGCAGTTACGTATTGGCAACAGAAATCTTCCATTTCTTTTATTGTTTTAGGTTTACGTTCATGAAGGAAAGCAAGGAAAGACTCATTGACAGACGACATGACTTTGTCTCTAAGTATTAAGTCCATAAGTCCTTCATAAGTTTTTTCCGTCTTAGATAGTTCAACCCATCGTCAGAAAGTAATGCGTATTCTTGCAATAAACTCGGAGAATTCAACTCCATTTTCAGGTAACATGTTTTTAAATTGTAGACGATAGCCGTCTTCGTTAAGCTGATATTTCTTTAACAAAGCGTCCACCCTAGAGACAATCCCTGATCATAAACATATTTTGCTTTGTCTATGTTATGAGCTGTATTACTCATGCTCGTCAATTTCAATTTTTCCAACTCTAAAGCTAAGACCTTTTCTTCATGTTCCATTTTTGCTTTCTCTTTCCTCTCATCAGACTCTCTCTGTAATCTTCTTTCCTCAGCCTGAGCCTCTTTTTGAAGTCTTTCATTTTCAGCTTCTTTTTCAAGTCTTTTATTTTCAGCCTCTTTTTCAAGTCTTTTATTCTCAGCCTCTTTTTCAAGTCTTTTATTCTCAGCTTCTAGCTGGAGTTTTCTTTCCTCAGCTTCTGATTCCCTTTTTTGTTTTTCCATTTCCATTTGGAATCTCTTTTCATCCACCTGCATCTGCAGTTTCTTTTGTTCAGCTTCCATCTGCAGTTTCTTTTGTTCAGCTTCCATTGCTTTATCATATCGAGCAGTTGCAAATTCTTCTAACTTATCACCAGTCTTCCCAAGCAATTTACCCTGCTCAATAAAGTGCTCAAATGTAGACATGATGAGTAATATATAAGTCCAAAACCTGAAATAATTAACTAATTTATTTCAAACCTAAGTGTAACAAGTCTTAATTAAGCACTTGTATATTCACATCACCTTATATTATCCCAGTCTCTGTGGGAAACAAGTCTCCAATCAAAGAACTTGTATATGAAATATCAACAATCAATTCTTGATCATAAGTGCACTTCTCATTCAATAGTGCACGACACTATTCATCATTCATTTATCATCAGTGTAGTAGTAACAGTGCATTAGCATAGCCCATTAACTAATTACTATAACTGTAAACAATGACTATGTAAACACATGCAGAATGTAAACATTGAAAATGTAAACAATACAAACAATGTAAACAATAACAATGTAAACATTAACAAAGATCAGCAACAATACAAAAACGTTCGCAGAAATCAACTAAAAATAAAGCAGAAATTAATGAAATATCACAAAAAATGTGACGATATCTGCGATAGAATTAAACAAAATACATGACACCACAGTGTATAAACAAAAATGTTGTATGAAACTAAATTATAGACAAGAGTAGGCTAACAAATACAAACAAATCAAAACAAAACTAAAGAATGCGAAATAATAACGAAAACAATATTAAAACATGTCATCACAGCTAACATAAATAGCAACAGAAGTCGCTTAGCAAATTCCAGTATTGGAAATTTGCAAACCTTACAGAAAACGCTCACAATAGACGACCTCTATGACGTGGCATAATCTAACGGAGACACCACCCAACCGAGAACCCGCTGAAATATAAACATATAAATATACGAATAACATATAAACATATAACATATAGAATGAGATGATACACAGAAGACTCAGCAGAAGTATAAGGGCACAGTTTACATACAAACAGGCCACTTAACTTATAGGCTTCCAATCGTAGAACAGCAGAAAAACGGATGTCAATCAACGTCCTAAAGAGCGAAGCTCCAACGATGATGGCACATCTGAACTGCTTCCACTGCTAACACGATGGTACAAGAGCTTCTGAAATACTGTGTGTTGAGTTGTTTCGGCACTTGACCTTCTAATCCAAAAGTAAGTTGATGGAAATCGGTACTTGGCCTTCTTCAGAAAACAACCCGTTTCAACCGGCACTTGACCTTCACAAAAACGACAGCACTGGAACCTTGACAGCAGCAACTTGCTTGACTTGCGTAAAAGATAACAGCAGTCCGAGTTATCCGGCAACATGTAACAACGCCGGGTACTGTCAAATTCTTGTTTCCGTCAAAAAGTTGAATTTTTGACTTTTACCGGGCAACGCCGAGTACTTTGAAAATTTTGAAGATGTTGACTGTATTGAAGAATGTTAATTTCTTGAAGGATGCTGATGAATTCTTGTTGAAAATGAAGTGGGTAAGGGACCCCGTGTTTGCTGGTACCAGAATCAAACCAGCTTATGGCCACCAAATGATGCGTGATGCCATATGATGATGGATGGTATCCGCATGTCTGGTTTTGTGTGGTGTGCAGATGTGTTCAGTCAAAACAATGTTCATACAAAAATAACAGGGCAATCCACATAGGACGTCAGTAAACTCACGACGTATAAAGTCAATGATTCTTGTAACAGCCGTTGACGTTTTTCTTCATTATTTATTGTGGACGCCACAGTGACAAAATGATTACGCGAATATGTAGGCACATCAAACAGTCATTATCACAGCAACATTCAATACAGCAATAGACGGTAGACAGCATTACAATGATGAGTCAGATGCATGTTATATTTCAAAGTGCTGTAAATGTAGTCAGGTGAAAAACTCCATCCCTTTCTATAACAGCCAGGAGATAACCAGATGTATGAGATCAGTTCACTCTCCTTAGTTTGACTTCAGCAAGACAGACACGTCTGCCGAAGTATAAATAATGTCCTCAAAAATATCCTCTAGATAATAAAGGTTTTCCAAACCTAGTTCATTTAACAAAGTAGCAAGTAATGGTCCTTGGTACATGCATCAACCGATGCAGTACAATGCAGCGACATGTGAGCTGGGAAAAAACATCTCGTGACGACGACTTTCGAAGACAGGCTATGAATCGAAATCGCTCACGACCCAAAATCGATAGAGTTAATGAAAAAGTCAATTTACCTTGCTTTCAAGAAATACAGAAATATCACGCCTCCCGGCATGTGCAAATACACTAGAGGTATTATCCCGAATAAACGAAATATCCATAAGAGGACTACACATCCCTGACAGAACAAAAAAAAAGCGGAGATCCCCTCTTCAACGAGGCATCTCTTTCGCCATTCCAAATCGCTCACTCCACTAGTGGTGGGCGGAAACCGATCGACCAAGAAGCAAGACAAGTCATGCGCAGTCCAGCGCAAAATGACCACAGCTCAAACTTAACTGCATTCGATACCAACGCGAGAAGACAAATGCTTACCGAGAAAAGTGACTATAAATTTCAAGCAGTTGTTGCCCTTGCGTTATAAAATAGATATTGAAACAAAACGATGTTGCGAGAATTTATCACGCAACAGGTACCTAATTGTAGCTGTCCTTTACTCACATTCTGTTCATGTAGCACAGAGAAACCAAGAGGTCACCTGAGAGAAATTTGTTGGGAGGGACGGGAAGAGGACAAATTACATGATTGTGTTATTTTATTATTAATACAAAAAATGTCGGCCAAATTATTTTTTCTTTCCCTTTGTTAATCATTAAGCATTTATTGCGGCATTAATTTTTACTGCATTTACCATTTAAATCATTATATTAATTATACAGTAGATTGTAAGTCTCTCTTTTACATGGATTATGTCATTTGTCTTTTATGTTTGTAATTGCAAATAAACTCAAAACCTGTAGAGACTTACAGGAAAGCTTCAACTACATAATTTCATTAGCCTAATGATTTTTAACATCAGAGAATGAGAGGAAATAATATGATATATACACTTTACACAACAAGACGTACTGGCTCCGATGTTGCATTTTCCTAGTCCTTCAGAAGACAGAACTGTGCCAATAGATTTGTCACAGAAATCAGTGGCAGAGCCGGACGTCTGCCTCTTCCCGTCATTGAAAAATGTGCATCATAACGATTGTCCCCTGAAATAATTGAGAAAAAAAATTATTAATTATGTGAGAGAGGCAATTTTAAAAAAAAAGATTACCGTTCACAAGCTAAATTCTAAACATGACCTTTGCCATCCATAACGTTATCGAAAGTAGGTCAGCGGCTTTACAAGCTGTTACTAAGTGTTAGACCTTAATTCTGATACCGAATGTTTAGAAAATGGTGATGGTCCGATAAAACAACCAAATAGGTACATAAACAACAATACCCCACCCCCAAAATTGCTTAAAAAACGAAAAACTTTCTGTCTAAATGTGTGAATCGAGCAGCCACATTTGGCTGTTCTTTTACTAATACATCCACCCTCCGTCAATTGCCGTTGCTATATTGCAAATAAACAAAATAGGTCTGAAATGAGTAGAAATAAAACAAAATTCAAAACTTACTCAGAACACATATTAAGTCGACTTCCATTGGTGAAACTTTCATTTCAGCGCCTGAGTCATTTCGTGCTGTGTTTCGTACAGCCGGCCCGTCGTGTCCGGGTTTGTCAGATGGAACATCCGCCTTTATGTTTACACGCCGAAATGTGTTGGAGGTGCTCTGTTTTAACGTTATTTCGCTCTTTGCTCAAATAACGACGGTGTTTAAAACTTTGATACGATTTTAGCAGTATGGCTGCTCGTTTGTTTGATGTAACACAAGTGTAGGTAGGCCTCCCAGATGTGTATTAAAATTCAAACTTTCTCATTCACTTCGAATTTACGATATCTTCCTATACAAAATCTGTACCTTGTGTTAAATGTGCGTAAACCTCAGTTTCCGCTCTTCTCAATGGTGAAAACCGTATTAGTGTAGCGTTTTTGAGGACATAGCGCGGACGCTATGACTGAGGTGGGGGTCCTTTCAAGGAATTTCGCTTTCGTGAGCGCCGGTCAGCCAGCGCACGGTAAAAGCGGTTTCGTGGTGTTTTTGTTTTTTGTCTCACTCAATTTCAATGACACGCAGAAAGTTATAAATGACATATTATGAAAGAAGAAAGATCAAGGAACCAGAAGATATAATTTTTATTTAGAAAAGGCAAATTAATTACAAGGCAGAGCGAGGTTGAAAAGGGCTCAAACTGGGCCTCGCTTGCGCGTTAAAGAATTTTCCGACCGCCGCGCAAGAGGTAGTTTGTGGTACCTAATAATACATATCATTGGAATATCCATCCTCTTGTCACAGTGCACCTATGGAACATAGTGCAAATCTAGTCTGCATTCCATAGTTATGTGGCAGAGGCTATCTCGATGGTTCTTTTCTTACAAGCAATGTATTGGCATCGTTTGGGTGTACCTGGATCAAATCTCTCGAATCTTCAGACGATTAAAAAACATCTCATATTTATTGTTAATGTTGGATCAGAATTGACATCACTGCACACTGGGCAAACTCATGGGTGCTCAGTGTCCCTCAGTAAATGTTCCTGTTGCACACTGGTTGTATACACACCAGATGCATCCCATCTTTATAATCACCTGTAACATTTTTTTTTAAAGAGTGTTGCTTTCAGATCAGATGTCAAAAAATGCACACATTTAACAGTTATGAGTTGGTTCTGTGAAATGATTTAACTTAATTTAATGAACACATCATACCATTTATGATAACCAGCCTGCATTTGTTTTTAAAACAAGGAGATAAATATTTAAAAAGCTTCTTAGACATCTTTTATTTCTAGCACCTTTTCTCTCCCCTACCCAGAAATTTATCCTTAGTGTTCACACTTCTCTTATTAGCATAATACAGCAGTCACAAACTGTAACAACAAAGACATAAGAAATAATACTTTAGAAAAGGCACTTTGTAAACAACATGCAAGACAATTTTAAGGCATTTTTACACAATGAAGGCTTACGTTAAATGATAAGTGAGCATGATCTGACACAATGAACCAAATAAACACAACTATACAACTACATTGCATTCTAATAGGCGATGAAAAATAACTCCAGGCACTTGAACAATAAATAGGCCTACATAATATGCCATGGCATAGAGTAATAATATAAATATATTAATATAAATATTGTTATCAAAGCATAGCTGTGTACAATAATTTGTGGGGCCATAGTGTTAATTTTTATGGCTAGGAGATGAAGTTTAAATTACCAGTATTTTTAATTTGCAGCACATACAGTAAATCAATCCTAGGTCTCCAAATAGCGTAGCTGTATTTCTGCTGTCATTTTCTTGAGTTCACAATCTCTAGGCACTGGCCAGGTGCTACAGAACACGTGCACATTTTTCAACTTGGTATTGGCTGCAAAAGAGTGACAAACTCTGTAGCTCTTGGTAAACAACGATCATTTTTCAAGCCGGCCACTGCAGGTGGCAGCATCAACTCAACAGTATGTCCATGTGGACAGATTAATGATGAAATTAGATCCGACCATGATTAAGGAATGCAGTGTGATTCTGGTGGAAAGAACCAAATACCTCACATTGTGGAAACCAGATATCATTATACGGCAGTCCTTGTTTCTGAACCGCCAGGGTAAGAGAAATAGAAGACATGGACATGAGAATTACTGAATAGTTCTTAAAAGCCATGGCCATGAGAATTACTGAATAGTTCTTAAAAGGCATGGACATGAGAATTCCAATTACTGAATAGTTCTTAAAAGGCATGGACAGACCCTAAATAGATTGGGCAGGACAAAATGCTATAAGTGAACTTGTTGGAGGCCAATTCTTCACCTGGAGTTGTATTATATTGATGTATAATAATGTACATACCGGCATGTTCAATTTACATTGTGTAATGAAATCAAGAAGAGAATAGGAATGGCCAAAGCTACATTCAACAACATGAAACATATATTGACATCCAAACAGTTATCTCATAAATTAAAACTGAGAATCATAAAGTGTTATATATATTCTGCATTTCTGTATGGTGCAGAAGACCATAACAGAAGGGAGAGTTGAAGGTAAACGTGCAAGGGGAAGACAGCGCTATAAGTGGGAAGATAACATCAAGAGATGGACGGGAAAGAGTCTATCAGAATGTACCACCAAGACAAGAGACAGAAGACGTTGGAGATCCATTACAGCCAACCTCCGTTGTGGAGATGGCAACTGATGATGATGATGAATGTCTTATGTTTGAAAAAAAAAAAGTTAAAGCTGTAGCTTGCGAGTTATATATGCATGGAATTTAGATGACTGAGTTTATCATTGAAGAATACAGGTATGCAGATTTTCACATTCTCTATTACTTGGAATCAGCAGACTATCAAATAGAATAGCCCACATACTCGTCAGAAGCATGCTTGAAGGAAGTCTCAATTCAACAAGCGATAATAGGATGTATTCATGCGCAAATTAAGGCTGTCTATGTGAACTTTTGGATGTGTTATGTTGAATGGCATAACAGATTACATATATGGCACAAAGTGACAAAAATCATGGCATATTTATATAAGATATTGGTATTAAAAGAAAGGTGTTATAAAGACCTTTGTAATGGTAAAAAAATTATAATGTTGATTTAATTTGGTGACTTGTTTCACAAGAACAGTTATGTCTGAGTTACGAAATTGTGTTCGTCATACCAAAATTTCTAATTAGGTCAGCACTTTTAATCATGTACTAAATGTATCTAAGATCACTATTATTTAATAGTAGAGAATCAAAACTGGCATTATTAGCTACTTAGGTATGACAAGTTGCAAATTTTGACATAACATTAACACCTTGCATATAAAGTGCGCAAATGTACACACTTAATGGCATTAAGTGTCTTACATGTTAAACAAAGTCATGGCTTCTCAGTTTAAAGTTACATAATGCAATAACACTAATAGAAAAACTCTGTGGAAGACTGCATAAAACGTGACAGACTGGTTTAAGTTCTAGCGTTCTTTTAAAATAATCTGCCAAATTCATTGTACTACTGTAGGAGATTACCCATACATCGTCACGTGACCACAAGCCATTATCCTGTTGTGGTTTACGTCTTTTCACCACCTGGCTGTTTAGGAGGACTTGATCTAGGTTTGGACCCTGTGAATAAAGTAGCAAACAAGAGTTATTTTGTAATTGTTGTACAGCTAATGCAATTAGGAGCCGCGGTAGCATAGTGGTTAGTGCACTGGCTTCCTAGCGCAGTGGTCTATGGTTCGATCCCCAGATGAGGCGGAAAATTTTTTAGGCCACAAACGGCTCCTGGGTCGACCCAGCCCCAAATGGGTACCAGAGCTACTCTGGGAAGGTTAAGGCGGCCGGCGTGATGCCGACCACATCACCCCTCGTGTGCCGACGGTCAAGATAATATGGGCCTAACACCATATTCCCAATATGCCTCAATGGGCGTGTAACGGGTTCCTTTACCTTTACCTTTAATGCAATTGCATGTGTAGCATTTTGCATTTAGGAGCAGAGAAGAGATTACTATTACATCTTCATCAGATCAGTCATTGAGTATTGGCTGGGAATACTAACGCTATCAGTAACACAGTGTGAACAACTAGAAGTAGAACACATTCAAAATGAAGAGATGCGAATAGTCTTGGGCTGTACACATGATACCCCCAGTGTGACAATGAGGTACATGTGTGGAGTGCTGTTGATTGTATACAATGGCCCAGGCAAAAGCCTGTATGCGAGTAACAACAGACAAACTGCATCCCCTGCATGGAAACATAGCCCACATCAAGGGAGCAAGAATAAATAGGGGATGGCACAGGCAGAAACAACAATCAAGCAGGTGACCACAGTTATATATTCAAAGGGGAAGAGTGGAGTAAGTCAGATGAGAATTGGATTAACTACCAGTTTGTCATCATCAGCCTTGGCAGAGAGTATAGAACTTGGGACAGTGGGAAAGAGAACTGGAAATTAACGAACTGATACTTGATCATGCCGGGGATAATGATGCCATTGTGTATACTGAACGGTCTATGATCCGTTGTGAAAAATCAGGTTGGGGCTTCTCTGCTAGGGTAAAGGGAAGAATTGGCGCAAAGCATAGCGGGGCATACACAATATAACAACTTCCAGCATGAGAATGGAGGTAGAGGCAGCTACTGCAGCCTTAAGGTGGCTAACGGAAACTTCAGTAACAGGTACTTATTATTAGGTACCACAAAGTGATTTTTGTTTGCACAGAAACACCAGAGAAAACACTGCAGTTTGGAAGCTCTTGGAAAACCATGAAATTAGGTACTTTACATTTTAAAATCGGACAAAAAATAAAAAAGTTACGGCATTTTTAAAAGTGTAGGGACTTTCGCAAAGTTGAAAAAGTTACATCACACCAACTTCAGAGTGCTCCCGTTTTCTTAAATATAATCTTGGAACCTTCTCTGACAAACAGCATACAGTCTGCTATACACTGAATACATAAACTTTATGATAAAGAAAACTATAGGGCTACATCATGAATAATTATCAATATATTTGAGACCAAAAATTGCAAATCATTACCGAAAAATGTAGTATTTTGCATGAACATCAATTTTCACATCATCACATTTTAAAAAATATAAAAGGTACAAGCTTTAAAATGCACATTTTAATCTGCATACTACACAAATACAGCCCGATTTTTTTCAGAGGATTTGAACATCTGTGTGTTCTTGTATAATTTTTTTTAAATATGTCCAGAGGCCAATTTGTCGCAGGGGAAGAAAAAGAATGTGAAAATTAAGAAAACTGTTTTTTTGAAAATACTGTCCATATCTCATTTTAAAAATCATTTGTAGGCAATAATTAACATCTAAACAATAATTAACAACATCTAAACGCTATTTTTTGATAAAACAACTGGTTAATATTAAAAAACGTTTTTTTAATACCATCGTAGTAATATTATTAATATGTCAGATTCTCAGTCCATGCTACGAAAGGTTCAAAATGGTTGGCTATGGAAAACCTCCACAGAAGCTTCGAATCTGTAGGAGCTGGTGTGGATCTGCTGTCCTGGTTGTCACGGAATTGCCTCCCGTGCTTTGCAGTAGTGGTCCAGCAGTGACCCTCAACTCACGAGTATCTAATATGGGTCTTCAGAGGTGACTACCTTCGCACAAGATTACTCTTGGCAGTGTTGGAGATAGCAGGATAATGATGCTTCTATCTCAAAGATGTTCCATAAGATATTTCAGAAGTCAAGAACAATGCTGCGTTGGGCAGGGCAATTGTTAACTTATAATTATATCTGATCCGCCGCCTTTTATGAAGAATTAAGCAATTATTTAATTTCAGCTCGTTCAAGACCCCATACTGATGATTTACTCAGTGGAAATATAGCTCTGTTTAGAGTGTATTTAGTAAATTGACTGAGACATATATGCAGGACATTCAAAATGACTAAATCGACGTTAAATTTGTATAATTACAAATAACATTTAATAATCACAGGTTTTAACAAGGTTTTAAAAAATTAATAATTATTTATTAGAAAATTATATTGTAAAGGAGGTCACTTGGCAGCTTTTATGTGTTAATAATAATAATAATAATAATAATAGTTGCCCATCGCAAGCGAAGATGGCGACAGCCTCAGACTTGAATTGTGAGACCTCTGTGCCGTGATCTCATGTGGCTAATTAGTCCTATTTTGGCCCTACAGGCCATGCCACATACGGGGCACACATGGTTAGAGTCAATAGTAGTATTGCTGCACATTCTGACTTTTCTTGCATCACGCTTGCTGTTGCGTGAGAAATTCTCGCAACATCGTTTTGTGTACAATATATATTTCGTAATGCAAGGGGAACAATTGTATGAAATTTATAGTCACTTTTCATTGTAAGCAGTTGTCTCCTCGCGTTGGTGTCGATGGCAGTTAAGTTTGTTATGCGTTCTTGAATCGTGTCCATGTATGGACTTGCTAGGCCGCTTTTCTCAGAAAGCGGTTGGCAACCTGTTGGGTTATCCTTATAAGGTAATCATTCTTAAGCTGGTTCTTAGTAAAGGTCCTTGTGTCTTAAGTTATCTGAGCTGTGGTCGATTCGCGCTGGACTAAAAGGATGGAGATTTCCACCTGACTACATTTACAGTACTATGATGTATAACATGCATATGATTCATCTTTATTATGATGCCGTCTACCGTCCATTGCTGTACTGACTATGTTGCTGTGATAATGACTGTCTGATGTACCTACATATTCGCGTATACATTTTTGTCACTGTGGCGTCCACAATAAATGATACAGAAAAACGTCACCAGCTGTTACAAGCATCATTGACTTTATACGTCGTGAGTTAACTGACGTCCTTGTGTGGATTGCCCTGTTTTTGTATGATCATTGTTTGACTGTACATCATCTGCACACTACACAAACCAGACCACGGGCACCATCACTCATCCTATGGTGCACGCATCACTTGCCTTATCAGCTAAATTCTGTTCTGCAATGCGAGCGCCTTGAGCAACGTTTGTCCGCCAGGCAGAGCGATCATGTGCGATAGTCTCCCAGGAGGAGACATCAATTTTGAAGCTGCTCAACGATGCTTTCAGTGTATCTTTGAAGCGTTTCTTTTGTCCCCTACTGTTCTTACCCATAGAGAGTTCGCTGTACATCAACTGCTTTGGGAGGCGTTTTTCGGGCATGCGAACAACATGTCTGGCCCATCTAATTTGGGCCCTGTGTACCAATGTGTAGATGCTTGAGATATGTGCTCTGTTGAGGACCTCAGAATTAGATACTCTATCATGCCACTTGATCCTGCGAGGACAGCTCATGTGGAAATGATTAAGCTTCTTGGTGTGTCTGCTATACACTGTCCATGTTTCACAGGCATACAGGAGGGTAGTGAGCACTATTGCATGATATACTTTTATCTTGGTGGCGGCACTAATTCCTTGTCGATCCCAGACATTTACTCTTAGTCTTCCAAAAGCTGCACTTGCCTTTGCAATTCTGTTGTTGACCTCAGCGTCGATATTCGCATCTTTGGTAAGGGTACTGCCTAGATAAGTGAAGCTGTCCACCACTTGGAGACATTGGTTCTTTACTGTGATATTTGGTTCACAGTAAGGTTTCCCAGGAGCAGATTGCAACATTACTTCAGATTTCTTCGTATTGATGGTAAGACCAAAGTCATCACACGCTACAGAAAGCCTCCTCATATTGTTCTGCATGTCTAGTTCTGTGCAGGTGTTCAGGGCAGTCGTCCGCAAAGACAAGGTCAGAGATCATTGTTTCATTCACCTTTGTAAAGGACCAGACACGCTCCTGCGCTCACACCGATTTGGTGCTTCAAACAGACGCACGTGAATACAAACTATATTAAAACAGATAGGGGAAATTTTGGGCTTTGGGTATTCCAACACAGTACTAAATAAGTTTATGATGTTTATTAATATTTAAAAACAATCACAACTATCAGGTGTTACAGAAAAAATATCATAAGTACAGAAAATACAAATAACAAGGTGGGGGGGGGGGGGGGGGGGGGGGGAAGAATATTGGTATTGACTAAGCCCTTCCCGCTTGTATTAGACAAAGATAAACCCAGTCCAAAGATAGATAGTTATCAAGAACATAGGTAATGTAACCCAACAGTGAATTTAATGGGGCAAAGTCTACAGACAGGGGGTATGATGTGCTGGTGTTGTGGGTAGTGGGTTTCCCCCCTTGCTTCACCCTAGGCCTAGTGAATTCTGTTCATGAAAGGAGCGACCATTGCGGTGTTAGTCTCTTGGCCTAGCAAAACCTCTCATACCCCAAGATCGTTGTGCGTGGTGAAGAGCCACACCCTCCTCGAGGTAGTCCTGGTAACTGAGGGTGCGAATCCTCAGGCTAAACACAACGGATCTAGAGGAGCAAACCTCGATAATAAAACCGGTGCACTACACCGTACACGCCCTCTGTGGGTGGGAAGGAGCCAGATGGATACTGAACAAGTCTTGGGAGTGGGAACGAGTGTGGACTGCTCCCTGAAGATCAGAACCCATCGTACAGGCACAGAGACTCAGGACGTGACGATCCTATTGCCTTCAACTCTTGGTCACATGCCTAGAGCCTCGGAGAACTCGGCGTAACCAGCAGGCAATTTGGTGGCGGGGAAAGAGCACTGTGAGCCCTACCTTGGCTACGTATCACAAGGAGACGCAGAAACACCCCCTTTATCTCCCCCAGAGCTGGCACAGTACACTTCTGGCTTCTACCCGGGGCGTTAGGAAATCCACAGGCACCCCAGCATCACAATGCCAAGAAGATGACAAAGTTGGAATTTACTAACTCAAACCTGGCAGAGCAAGTCCTCCAACAGATGCGGCCGATGCTGGGCCCACTGGCGCGTGGACACGTCCCGATCCCCATCGAGACTTGCCCGGGGAGCCCACCCCGGCTAAAAAAAGCAGAGAAGGCCACTCTCCAAACCTCCGATGTCTTGCGGGCAGTGTTAGGATGTGCAAGAACATGGACAGGAAGACTCCACAACTTCCCCACTGAAGACACGCCCACGGCGACCGTTGCCTCAATTGGCTGTGTGTGGTGTACCCGGAAACGGGGCCTCCCAGTACTGAGACACAGTTAAGTCCCCGATGTCACTTATCGGTGCAGAGTTGAGAGAGATGGCTGAGCATCACAATCCCCCCTGTGTTGCAGCATGATGAGAACCCAGAATTGCACACTGAGCTTGGGGGGATCACTTGGGCACCAGACTTAATACTGGCTCTTGACTGGATGGCCGCATGCAGGAGATTTCTACAATGGAGGGTTGGCAGGTGGTGGGTATCTGGAAGTGGCTCTGTGCAGGACGTGAGGATTCCTTGGGTGAGCCCTGAACCAGAGCACAGCATTGTGCAAGCTCTGCATAGTTGGAGAGCCCCCTGGATGACGGGGAAAGCACAGTGTGCTACCCCACCTATCCCCAACTGCTAACTTAGAACCAGAAGTGGGGTCCTCTGTATGCGTGCCAGGCCAGGATAAAATGCCTGGGAAAGAGACTGGAGCTCAGAACTCCCTAACTCAAAGTTGCAGGATGGCAGAAAAGCCATGGGAAAGACAGGGCTATTTTGAAGATAATGCAACCATATTTTCACCATACGAGCTCGGACGCCGCCTCGGTAAACAAGGTCCGCGCAGAGCAGTGACACCCCCTGGCTGCTTGCGAATAGTCTACTACTGGGAACATAAACAGATTAGGGATGAGCCCACTCTCCCGTTGAACAGGTGCTAAAGTCATAGATACTGGGCCAGAAGGCGCACCGGAAACCACAGTATCACGCAACTCGCTTTTTTTTTTTCTATGGAGAGTACACCGTCAAATAAATCTCGTACTGGTGCTCGCCCTGTGGAGCTCCACCAGGCAGGTGCAGTGCCGGGCTCTGAGCCTCGACAGAGCCCACCCTCAGCTACTGGAGGACCCTCTAGACCGTCTTGTGGAGTCAGCAGACGGCGGAGGAGAACTACTGACCAAAACAAAACAGAAAAAGAGAAACCCAGAGTGCCACTTGTCATGATGCACTGGAATGCAGAGGGAGTGAACAGCAAGCAGGCTGGATACAGCAAAAAGACAGAGCTGGAAAACATCTTGTATGAGAAGCAAGTCAGTATTTGCTGTATCCAAGAGACTCACTTGAAAGCAGATCAAACCTTTAAAATAAGGGGGTATCAATGCTTCAGATCCGACAGAAAAGATAGACGAAAAGGAGGAGTACTTACTCTTGTAAGGAATAACATTCCTGCACACGAAAGGAAAACCTTCATGGATGGAGCAGAATATCAGCTGTTGCAGATAAAGGTAGACAAGATGGAAATAGAACTCCTGAACTATTACTGTCCGAACAACAAACCCCTGAGTCTCAGCTCTATACAGGTACCAACCACCAACTTTATAGCAGTTGGAGACTTTAATAGCCACTCCCATAGCTGGGGCTATAACCATCTGGATCACAGAGGTGAAGAGGTTGAAACTTGGCAAGATGATCACTCCCTAATCCTAGTCAATAATGCCACAGATACTCCTACCTTCTACTCCAGAGGATGGCACACAACTTCAACACCAGATCTTGCCTTCTCCACACCAGATATAGCTGGATCTATTAGTAGAGAAGTAGGAGACCAACTAGGGGGAAGCGACCATCGCCCAATCTTTCTTACTGTCCAGAGTGCAACTCTCAGTACAGGCCCAGCCATTACAAGATGGAACTACAAAAAAGCCAACTGGGGTTTATTCAGGCATCAGGTGAACACGCTGCTGTCTACCCTCAAGGTACAGAACAGAGACATTAATGAAGTGGTAAAGGACTTCAACAGATGCATACTACAAGCTGCAAAAGAAACCATTCCCAAAGGATGCCGGCGTAACTACATACCATACTGGTCCAGCACACTCCAAGAACGTCAGGAAGCTATGGACAGGGCTAGAAAGGACGCAGAGTCTCAGCCTTCACTTGAAACTCACAACAAATGGAAAAAGGCTGTAGCAGAGTTTCAGAGAACAAAGCTAGAAGAAAAACGGAAAAGCTGGAGAACTAAAACGGCATCGCTGAACCTTGAGAAAGACGGCAGGAAACTTTGGAGATTAGTCAAGTCTCTAAATGAAGAGCGTTCCTCACCTAGGCAGACTATCACATTGGATGAAGGTGGCAAACTTTTCAGAGGAAAACAAGCTGCAGACTTGTTTGCTAGAAGATACAGTTCAGAAAGCAACTTACCCATTAACATAGATCATCAGAGAGAGATAAGAAAAGAAATACTGGCAACCATGGGACAGACAGATACTCCTGCCCCAATGAGGGAACCCATCACACTAGAAGAACTACAGAAGGCTATTTCCAAGCTTAAGTTTCAAAAGTCACCCGGCCCAGACAAAATCAGCAACGAAATGCTAGTAAATCTGAGCTCAGCAGCAAAGACAAAACTGCTTGAGATATTCAACCACAGCTGGTTGAAAGGAACGGTACCCCAAGTATGGAGAGAAGCCATCACAATACCCATACTAAAGAAAGGGAAATGTAAGACCGAGGCTGCAAGTTACCGGCCAATCAGTCTCACAAGCTGTGTTGGGAAGACTATGGAGCGAATAGTCAACCACAGATTGAAATGGTATTTAGAGTCTGAGCAGATCCTGGTGCCGGAACAAGCTGGATTTAGAGAATGCTACAGTATAGAAGACCAAGTTACTTACTTGTCTCAAGCAATAGAAGATGCCTTCCAGGAGAAGAAAAAGGTCCTAACGATCTGGGTCGACTTCAAGCAGGCCTTTGACAAGGTGTGGAAAGATGGCCTCATTGCAAAACTTAGGAGAAGTGGAATCCAAGGCAACATGATGAAATGGATCCAGTCATACTTGCATAACAGGAGAACTAGAGTCACTCTTGACGGTCTGCAGAGCAGAAAAGTGTTGCTCCATCAGGGGGGGTACCTCAAGGAGGAGTAATTTCCCCAACACTCTTCCTTGTTTACATCAATGACCTGGTGAAAGATCTCCCTGCAGGAGTTAAAGCTGCCTTATATGCAGATGACCTCGTACTCTGGTGCGCTGATGAAAATGTCACCACAGCAAATTATAGAATGCAGCGGGCAGCAGACATGCTAGTGTCATGGGCAGAGAAATGGCTTATCACAATAAACACAGACAAAACCTCCACAACACTGTTCTCCCTCGCCCCCAAGGACAAATCAGCTAACATACACCTAGGGACAACCGTGATCAAGGAAGAAAGCTATCCCACCTATCTTGGGGTGACATTTGACCAAAGGCTTACATGGAATAAGCATATTGAAAACGCAGAAGGAAAGGCCCGAAGACGACTAGGCATACTCAGAAAAATAGCAGGTACCAACTGGGGAGCAAATGAACGAAATCTAAAGAAGATTTATAATGGAGTAATAAGACCACACTTAGAGTTTAGCTCAGCAGCATGGTCATCAGCTGCTAACTCACATCTGCAGTCTTTGGACAAGGTGCAAAATCAAGCTCTCAGGCTCATTACAGGAGCCATGAAAACTACACCAATAACAGAGATGCAGAAGGTTGCTGGATTACAGACATTGTCCCATAGAAGAGACACAAAAAACCATGATCCAGATGGAAAAGTACAACAGTATGCCAATGCACCCAATGAAGGCAAGACTAGATGATCTGGCATTGGGACGTCTAAAGCGTAGCAGCTTTGTGCATCGGGGGAAAAGACTTATAAGACAGCATCAAGAAGACCTATCCATGAAGACAACACCACTGAAGCCCTGGTCTCACAAGTGGATGTGAGTATAATGATCTGCAAAAACGAACTGCTACATTGAGTATGATCCAAGAAAGCTATCCCGATCAATCATGGATACATGCCTATACAGATGGATCAGCAACTAATGCTGTTAGGAATGGAGGTGCCGGTATCTTTATCTCATATCCTGACAACCACTATGAGACTAGGCACATTCCCACTGGTAAATTCTGTTCCAACTATACAGCTGAGGTTCAAGCTCTAGAGCAGGCTGCAAATATGATTTATAACACCAACTCTGACTGCCACCAGGTAGTCATCCTCACAGATGCACTGTCTGTCCTGCAAGCTCTCAAGGGTGGTAAACTTTCGCATCTGAGAAATGAACTAAACAAGGTAGCTGCCAAAAAGAGAACCATACTTCAGTGGGTACCATCTCATTGTGGTGTACCCGGAAATGAAAAGGCAGATAAACTTGCAAAAAAAGGAGGAGAATGTGAACAAGAAGATAATGAAGTCACATACTTTGAGAAAAAGAGAGCTATCCAGACTATCAGAAGAGAACAGAACCAACCCAAAGACGACTATCACACTCTCGACCGGCAGGGACAGATAACTATTTTTCGACTCAGGACAGGGCATAACAAACTGAATAAACACATGCACAAGCTACGATTGTCTGCTTCACCACTGTGCACATGTGGATTAAACGAACAAACTGCTGAGCATGTTCTACAGGACTGTCCCTGTATGACCAGTTAAGAAAGATATACTGGCCCAATGACTCAACACTAAACTCAAAGCTATATGGAGTTAAAGAGGAACTTCAAACAACAGTCGAATTCATCATGAGAACTCGTCTGACGGTGTAATCATCAAAGATGCGATCGCAAGAAGAAGAAGAAGAAGTGAATTTAATTACTCTCAAAGAGGTGTTACAATATTAGGTATGGGTGGTAGACAAAAATCCTGTTATTCCCAATTTTTCTTCCCTTTACTAAGCAAATGAAAGGGGAGGGGGGGGGGGGGGTTTAACAGTTATCAAAATATCCCACCTAAAGGAACAATGCAGGGTATACAGAAAATGTATTACCCAGTAGGCAAGTTAACAAATGGTTTGCAAAAATTAATCTCCTGTCATTCATGAACGCGCGTGAGGATCCACACTCATATACTCGCACACACTTACCGATTGCAGCATCAGACAATCCATAGAATTATATAAACAGCAATTACACTCTTGACATATGAAAGTGTCTGGTACTTCGATGTCCCGCCCCAGATGTAGCGAGGTTTGCTGATAGCAACTATTCCCACTTATCGCCGGACTTGAAGCCTAAGAGTTCTTGTGTTTTATTATATAAAAAGGAGTCTATGGGATGGCACTGACACAATTCAACATAGGGGTGAGGATGGAGTGGTCTCTAATTTCGCTGCTGGAGGTAAAATTCCTTCAAGGCGTGATGATAGCAACTGACCGGTTGGTTTTAAATCTAGTGAGGGAAAACTAGGCCCAGCCACAGTTCAGGTAAATATGTACTCTCTCACAGTAGGGCAGTAAATAAAATATCGCTACTGGCATTGTTCATCTTCCAGTTTATCTTACAGATTGTAATTTAATTAGATGGTTTCTTTTTAAATATTCTTGGGTAGGCTTTCTTTCATGTAATTATGATAGCTAGGCCGCATCGGACCGCCACAAGATTAAATTTAAAATGTTTCATCAATATGCCTGGAAGTTTAAAGATGATTTCTTTATTGCTGGGATCGCAGGTTACGATCACTCTGTATGAAAGAAAAAAACATGTAATATACTGAAAAATCAAATAACATTCTAAAGCGGGATGAATTTCCCGTTAAGACTATAATAACTCTCGCGTATTTAATTATATATTTAAGAAGACACTTCGCGAGTTTAAATGGTTAAAACACACATCTATATATATGACTTAACTCAATTAGTTATAAATTCCTTCGCGACTTTTAAAAGTTAGTTTAAGCATCTATTATCTTTTGAAATAATATAATAGATATATCATTACATTTACAGCTGGAACTATTGAGATGGTTTAATTTAATAGATTTAAATTAACACAAAATCCAGTGAAATAGAATGAATGAACTAGACCACTGATCACTTTACACAATTATATTTTACCATTTTGCACAGAATAGAATTCACTGCAAATATATATGAAAATCTAACACGATTTCAAATATAGCTAGTGCTTCTGTCAAGGTCTGGCCAACGAGTGATAAAATGCATTTCTTCATGGTCTGTATATATCTAAAATGGAATGTAAGATGAGTGGGACATGTTAAAATTTGACACCCTTTTAGATCTCAGGAGACTTTTAGGGTTCTGACCGCCAGATTAAGGAGAGATGCCGCCCCTGGTCTTCCGTATCTCCGCTCGCTGCGTGCGCGTCGGCTTTCCCGTTCGCTCCCACTGCGATCGGTTCTGTGGTTAACACCGAGATGCGAAATACCGGCAGGAAACTTGCGTCGCTCGTTTCAGGGACCACTACTGCCTTTTTGATAGTGTGCCGCTAGTCTTTCCTGAGATCCCCTCCATGTCTTTGATCGTGGTCGCTACTATCGTTTGATGCTGGCAATGCCCCCCACTGGCCAAGTTAATGAAAATAACTGCATATGATTGCTCAAGAGATATCCGTGGGCGTGATTTAACCTCTCCTTAAATCAATGCGATGACCAGAATGAACGGTAGATAAACTGTCCACATATTAATCAGCAAACGTGTTGACCATCTGCGTGGAAAGGTTGCATAGCTAATGAGTCCAGGTGAAAAAAAATCCCGTTTGACGAAAAGTTACCACAATATTCGGGGCACTGATGCTATCCGAAGGGGTCGTTACGAAGGGTCGTACCATATCATCCAACACTTCAGGGGTACCGATGTTATGAGAGGGTTCTTACCATCATCTAACAAATTCAGGGACGGCTGAGTTGTCTGTCACAAGAGTTTATTTAGTAAATTGACTGAGATATATATGGAGGACGTTCAAAATGACTAAATCGACGTTAAATTTGTATATTTACAAATAACATTTAATAATCACAGGTTTTAACAAGGTTTTAAAAAATTAATAATTATCAGAAAATTATATTGTAAAGGAGGTCACTTGGCAGCTTTTATGTGTTACTTAGCTGTCGGTGACAGTTCTGCTCCTTCTGATGGTTTGGTTCTTGGTAGACTGTATTGCTGATCACGCTCGTCGCTGGTCAAGGTTGTAAGGCGCAGCACGTTCCCAGAAGTGTCAGGGAGTGTCTACGAAGTTGGTCCCTCGTCTTAAAGCACCGTCTGTTGATGGTATCTAGCTTCGACTACAGGACACTTGTACCCTTCTTGTTCCAGAGATAGTATCCTCAACTGGTGCCACCAACCTGTATGGTAAAAGAATAGAAACGAATACCCTCTGCGTAGAGTTTCCACCATCCCATCTACCTCAGACTTTACCCAGGATGAGAATTATTATTAAGCTTAATCCCTTGAGAGAAAACTTTAATTACATTTAAATTGAATAGCTTTATATTTACTTTACATTCAACTGAAAAGTTTAATAGTAAATAGAACATGTTTACATTTACATCTACACTGGTTGAAAATGTTAAGAATATAGATTTAATATGTTTTCAGTTACATCTACACAGGTTGAAAAATCTTCACCATATAGATTGAATGTTTTATTTACATCTACACTGGTTTAAAAGCTTGAAAACGTAAAGTGAATATGTTTACAAAGACATTTACACTGGTTTGAAAACGTAACTATTATAATTAGAATGTACCGGTACATCATTTCTTTCATCTTTCCCTCCCTGTTCCATATGGAACTTAGTACTACTTATGCTTTTAGTTCTCTTTAAGAAACTAGCGATAAAGCAGTCACCAGCCCTTGCAGTGGTGGTTCATGAAATCATCATTCTATATGCTGAGGTTGCCAGCCTCAAATGACTTGGACATCCACTAGCAATTTTCACATGTTAGTAATGAAAAATATAGAATGTAAAAAGTACAACTTACGCCAATCTTGGCTCACACCGTGAGTCACAGACTGTTTGCTCAGAGAATTAGGTTAAGGCACTAGCAGATGCCTTTTTTTCACGTGTTCTTGGGGGTCGTTACTACTAGCGTAACCATAAATTCACACTATCACCCCGTGTTTTCAGTTTCCTCAGATCCCGGTTTTCCTTGTTTAAAATGGTGAGTCTTCCTGGCTAAAATTTCTCAAGATGCTCCAGCAAAGTCAGGTCTGATAAATGGAATTCTAATTCTAACTTTTGGTGGTCGAGTTAGTAAGTGATTCTCACAGTGTCTTACAACTGCAAACTCGTCAGGTTATATGGCCCAGTACTTCCCCCGCATTTGTTTATTACGATGCTATTGCTAAGCAATCGTTTGAAACGTGTGTTTTGTGGGGTAATTCAAAATATTTCCACGTAGGAAAAATTATGCGCGTGATGCAAAAGGTCACGTCTCCCATATATGGAATGAAAATATCCGATCCTTCCTCGGCAATGTTTACAAATGACTTCTTACATCTGCCCGGGCTATTACAACATTGCAGCTCAGGTGTGTCCGGCTGATAAGTGCGTGTCTGTAATCTGTCCCCAGACGGGTAATTCATCGCTCGGCACGCCTTATCAATGCTTAACCAAAGTCGCTGGGGCGATTTTAGTGTTAATCTGATGTCGGCCACACCCGAGATTAACCAACATGATTGTCGGCTTTCCCGGCAGGGAGGAACTGGTAACCAAACAGACATGACGACTTAACACTGAGAGGAGTGTAAGAATGTTTGAAAATACAAAATATCTGCTACGTTGCAGAGAAAAAATAGAGGTGCCGACCATTGAAAAGCACGTGGGACCCAAAGACGCAACAATAGAGAATGCAGTCAGTGACCCATAGCTTGACTGCTTGCGTCAGGGTCAGCGAACCATAGCTGACCAAGACCCTACACTACCTCCAAGTGGTGGTCCTGGAAACAGGCTGCATCACTGCAGTCTGGCTGAGAGAGTAGGGATCGAAGAGGGAAGGCTAACCCGGTCCCAACAAATGCCGCGCGTAAGTCGGATGTGTCGGTCGAAAGGCGCAAATATAGCAGCTTCGCTGTAAACGGGCACAACGCAACCAACGTAATTTTCAGGACGAACGACGAAGAAGAAGAAAAGCACGTAATTAGTCAGTACAACAATTGTAACTGATTACTGCCGTAGTGAAGCAGAGATCGACCCAAAATAATGTCATACTGGTCATGCAGGGGTACATGGTAATGAGAGAGCAGCCAGGACCAAGTTGAAGACTCCTTGGTATTATTTACACTGTAGATATAGGCTTTCCCTGTGCCTTGTCTGACATTCCGAAACATGTTGAGTTGGTCATGAGCTCCAGTTTGTCCAGCTTAACTTGCATTTAAAGGATCGTCACAACTGGTCCCAAGCTAGGAGTGAGAAGTGCATGGCATACTGTGCATTCCGCGCCATCAAAGGGAGCTCTCCAACTATGCAGAGCTAAAATTCTGTACTCTGGTTCTGGGCTCTCCCAAGGAATTGTCACGTCCTGCACAGAGCCACGTCTCAGCTTCTCCTGCCTATCACTGGGTGAGATCCTTCTGCATGCAGTCAACCAAGTCAAAGCCAAAGAATTACGCTTTGGGCTCAAGTGACTTCTCCAAGCTTAGTGTGAAATGCTGGGTTCTCAACAAGTTTCACCACACGGGGAATCCCTGGAAGTGTGTGGATGATTTCAAGAGTCAGTGAGGATGTAATTAGCCTCACAGACATACTGATATAGGTTCACTTCCATGTACATATACTGTAACGCTGTGCATAGCTGGTGGTCATATAAGGATGACTCCAGATATGCCTCCATGCATACAGACTAGCATCAATTGCACCAACAGAGGGGACATTGGATATGGATAAGAGAGATACTGAGAACATTTAACGATCATTTGTTAGAGAATGACACTGCAATAGATGAACCATTAAGGTTAAGACTGTCGGAATTTGGCATCAACTGTCAGGCTAGCAGAGATGGACGTTTGAGAGGATGTATCCGTCTTGTCTATAACTAGCGAGCTAAAGGAACAGTTAGTATTCACACTCTTCGACATATACTGAGGAAGACTGAGCAACCATGGGTGTGCCCGGAGTGCAATGATGTAAATTCTGAATAACAATAAGCATATATGAATATTCCATTCACTATTTACACGATTTTGAACATTCTGCACTTTTTTTTCATCTTGAGGCAAAGACGTGTTTCCCAGCATCATTTTTCTCTTGGGCTGGTGGTGTGACACCTCATGACCAGTTCTCTATGTTTTTTTAAACAGGAATTTTTAAGTCGTGTCACCTTACAGCCTAGACAGATACATCATACACAGGTAGAACATGTCCTGTAAGCTGTCAACTCCATGAGAGGAGCTGAGTGGCAGCATGGTCTTCTTGTATTAATGATGGAGAAACTAAGGTGACAAGAGGAGACAGACTGCCAAATGTAATAAAAGAAATGGATATGGTACTTTGGTAAAGAAGAAAAGTTATATTATGGGGGCATGTCCAGATATAAAAAAGCTTGTGGTCTGTTATTCGTATTTTTAAAGATTAAGGTAGCACAGGCGCAGTGTGGTTCATCCATGCTCACACATTTCTCTAGACCAGGGTTTCTCAAACGAGGTTCCGCAAGCAATCGTGATTGACAAAAATAAACTTTTTTTTTTTTACACTTTACACGCCCGGAAGTGTTAAGAGTTCGCAGTGGTGGGCAGTGACCAAGAAGCACCGTAAGACAAAGCGCAATATAACCGTGTTCCCTCTTGCGCGTACCATATTTCATTAGCATCTTTATAGAAGTTTATGATAAGACTTAGGCCTACTTGGATACGGTCAAAACAAATCAAGTAGGAAATTTAAAGAAAAACAGAAGTTTTTTCTCCCTATATTACTAACTCACTTGCATTAAGAGTTGATATCCTTTGTGGGGAGGAAGAATCACACAAAAAGAGTAGTTGGCCAAAATAAATAGATCCACAGAAAAAAATCATTCTCTACTTAAAAAGAGCACTGACTATAATTTTATTGGATTATTATATTTACAACTTACTGATTACGCTAAGTTACTATGAGCTGTAGACTAGATACAATATTTTATTATGCAGGGGTTCCCTAAGACCTGATTTTTAAATGGAAGAGACCAGAATCAGATCACAGTATTGTAGCCCTGCATGTTTGGAGAGCCCCGTTAATGGCGGGAAATGTGAAGAATGCCGCACCACCCCCACTTTCCAACTTGAAACCAGATGTGAGGATCCTTTAAATTATGTTCAGCCAGGATGGAATACCCGGGAAAGAAACTGAAACTCATGACTCCGTCAGCAAGTTTTGAAACGAAGGAAAAGCCTAGATCTACAATCTAGAAAATGTCACGGATTCTTGAACTTCATTGGCTGCAAAAGAGCGGCAAGCTCAGCAACCTTAGTTAAACAACATCTTAGTTCTCACTTTCTCTTCTGTTTTCGTTTGTTGTCCCTGAGGTAGGCGACGCTTTTTGTCCTAGTAAGATGCATTACCTACTTCCGCTTACCCCGACAATTAATATAGGGAAAAGGGACACAGGAAGATGAATAAATACCACATGGACCAACATCGTGGTCTATAAGTCACCAAGTCAACTCACAGGCGACTTGGGGTGTGGTGACAGATGATCGCCTACGCCGATTTACAAAACATTTGATAATATTTAATATTCCAATGACATTAAATATGTGACATACCGGTATTCGAAACACCATTAAATATGTGACATACACGAAACACCATCTTACCTGCTCTGACTGGTATCTTGGATCGCCTACGCTGACTTACAAAACATTTGATAATATTTAATATTCAAATGACGTTAAATATGTGACATACCGGTACACGAAACACCATTAAATATGTGACATACATGAAACACCATTAAATATGTGACATACACGAAACACCATTACATATTTGACATACATGAAACACCATTAAATATGTGACATACATGAAACACCATCTTACCTGCTCTGACTGGTATCTTGCTGATTTTCCCTTTGCCACCTAAATCTTCAGTTGAATCCTTCTGCTGTTTTTCGAGTTCGTGTGATCTTTCATCATCGCCATCCCCACCTGGGACGGTTACCGTTTCCCTGTCTGGAGTTGTTTCCCCCTTGTCTTCATCAGGTACAAGCACCTTGTCTTCTATTCCAGGCGATGAAGGCACGGCCTCAACAATATCTGAATGCAAAGCTTGATCACCAGTAGAATCTACTGTTACATTGTCATTAGAGACAAGAGTCTCACTTTCAGATTGCACTTGAGAAGCAAAATCTGTTTCGTAAATACTGTTCATTGCAATAGCTCTGCTGACCTCAGTGAGAGTGTCTTCATCAATATTTATGACAGCTTCGGGGCTTTGTAAGGTCTTTGTTGTGTCTGAGATTTTCGCAGTTTCTGGTCTGTCATTGTTAGAGCTATCCACAGTACCTTCAGATCTCGTGTCGTCTCTTAATATCGTGTCAGTAGGTATTGACGCCACATCGGATCCGGTATTATCCAAAGGCGTCTCGAACTGAATGTTGTTTGTGGTAGTTTCATCTGTGGATTTCAGTATGGTTTGCAGGCCTGAGGCTGTTTCTTCAGGCATTCCCATATCTGAAGATTCAACGTCTGTTTCTGAAGATGGAAACTTGGGAGAAACGACGGCAAGGTCTGTAGTACTCGCCTGAGTGTCGATATATTTATCCGCTTCGGCACTGGCTATAGTGTTACTGTCAGAAGAAATCGTTCGTGCACTGACTCTAGGGCTTGGTTTAGGACTGATTTTTGGCCCTGGTTTTGGCTTGACAGCGTGATTTGATTCTGCTAATGTTGCAACAGTTGCTATGGCAGGTTCGACTTTTACCTCAGGGGAGGAAGGCATCTCAGATGGACTAGATTTGTTGTTATGCGTCATTAAATCATCTATTTGAGGTTCGTTGACTGTCATTTCATCCTGAGTGTCGTTAACAACTTTTGGGACAGATTCTGTAATGTTGGTTTTATCGTCAGACAATGAGCCCTCTCCCGAGGGCACATCTGCGGATTGCTCGGATATGTGCAGGGCAGCTAGGGTCTGTTCAATATCCGCCAGCATCGAGGAGCGTGTGTCCCGCTTAGTTCTCTCACTGTCCTCAGAACTATGACGTAGCAAGGCACGGCCATCATCGTTTGAGACAGAACCGTTCTCATTCTTGCCGTCTTCTTCACTCAACTCCTGGTAAGGGAGAAGAGACCTGTTGTATATCTCTCAATAACTCTCTTCCCCTCCGTGCATTCATTAATCCTCTTACACCCATCCCTTCTTTAATGAACTTTCACATACTCCCGCAATATTTCCTAGCCCACAGTCACATTACATTATGCTGACTAATAGTAAAATCAGAACTAGGAATGTTAGTAAATAAAAAACATGTATAATAAATGTAAATGGAGCGATATCTGGTGATAAAGTTGACAAATTTAAAAGAGCACAGGTAAAGAATTAATGGATCATGAAAAAAATAACAAATAATTTATTTGTGCCGAAGTTATGTATTAAAAGTATGAATTTAAATATAAACACATATACTACCAGCTACGCTTCCTTTTTAAAATTAAAAGAGGGGGAGAAAGACCAAATACAGTAATACGAAATGTATGAGGAGTTTATTGAAATGTTCATACATTACTCTACACTTTCCTTCATTCCTTCCTTCAGTTTTCACTTCTTATGGCGAATTCTGTAGCGGTTTGTGTTATGTGGAAAGGTTGACAACCTCATGCACAACTTTACCGTAGTCATCTATTATGGTATGCCTGGTGGGACCAGTGTGTCTATTCTTTCTTTGTCTCAATACAGAACCACCGGGGGCTACTCTATATACAATATAGAATAAATGACGCAGAGAAGATAGCGGCAACTGAATATACCATCTACAATAATAGACAGGACATGTCCTGATTATAACCCATCAGGGATTGAACTGAATATACCATCTACAATAACAGACAGGACATGTCCTGATTATAACCCATCAGGGATTGAACTGAATATACCATCTACAATAACAGACAGGACATGTCCTGATTATAACCCATCAGGGATTGAACTGAATATTTCTCTCCAAATTATTCTTCGCTTCCATATTTGCTCCCTGTGGAGCATGGAGCTAGTCCACTTGCAGGAAGCCAACACCAAAACATTCATGTGCTCTTGCTGCGGTGGTATCTGTACCAATTTATTTTATATGAGGAGGTTGCCAGCTCCATTCACAGACTTCATATTAGTAGCATCTTACGACATGCATGAGCAAGCAAAGGTCATATTCTTTCTTTGAATCCCCACAGACCTCGGGAACAACACACGGCACTATCTGCAATAATCGACGTTATATACCGGCAGAGGCGTCCCTCAAGTATTTGTCACCCGGGGCGGATCATACCTTTGGCACCCCCTCCCCCATAAAGGAACTCACTTGCAAGTATATTTTTAACAGTAAGTCTATCATTATAGCCAATTCCTGGCTGTCACCCGGGGCGGACCCCCCCCCCCCCCCCCCCCGCCCCCGCACTCCCCTTAGTACGCCACTGTATAACGGTATCCTGATTGTAGCCCAGCAGTGGTTGGAATGAATATTTTTCTCTATAAATACTTACTTACTTAGTCGTTACTTTTTTAGCCTGGGATGTGGAGGTTTGCCAGAGAGAGCGCCATACTATTTTATCGGCTGTCTTTCTCCTGGCCTGGTTCCAATCTAGTCCTCGGTCCTTCAGAGATTGTCTAATGTTGTTCTCCTAGCGGACTCTGAAGATCTGGATCCCTGGTTCTTGGTTTCCCGTATTTTTCGTGGTAGCCGATCTTCTCCCATTCTGCAGACATGGCCAAAACCATCATAACTGGGACTGTTCCACTTAGGTCAGCAGAGCATTGACTGGGTTTTGAGGCTGTGACGTATCGTCTGGTTGCGGACCATGTCTCTTCTTGTTACTTCAACCAATTTCCTGTAATACTGTAGCTCATTTCTGAGGTTGGGAACGGGGTTTAGTCATGTCTCCATAAATTCAAAGATAAAATATATACTCACTGTGAAAATATTGTTGAATTCGTTGCCACTTGTTAACTGCCGCGGCACTCTGGTTTGTTTTGCTCGATTTTTTGGAGGTGGAGGCTTACGGTACTGTGTGCACAGAGAAATTAACAAATATTCGTGAGTACTGGCATACAAGCTGTTACCATATCCCTCGCAGACATTCCCCTACCCCATTTTGAAAATTTACATCTATTGCCAACAGTGATCTGCTGATATCTGCTTATAGCTGTTTCCCCGTTCAGCATATCCAAACAATTCCCCACAAGTGTTTTCTTTCGTACAGAAACACTGACAAATATTCGTGACTACTGGCATTATTAGCTGCTACCATGTCTTTTATACACTCTCCTCCACCCTTTAAAAAAAAAATCTTCTATTGCCAACAGTGATCTGCTAACATCTGCTTATAGCTGCTTCCCCGTTTAGCATATCCAAACAATACCCTGCGAGTGCTTTCTTTCGTACAAAAACATTAACAAATATTCGTGGCATATTAGTTGCTACCACGTCCTTCATTCCCCTCCCCTACTCCCACCTTTTTAAAATATACACATATTGCCAACAATGAACAATTCGCCTATACGTGTTTTCTTTCGTACGTGTAACACCAACAATGATGCACATGAGGAAAAGGAAAGCCAGATTTTCAGTTTGAGTCTTCCGTTTTTCCCCTCTTCCTTGGTGACCTTTTCCTTGAAGACCTTGTCCATGCTTGTTTGTAAATTGGGGACCTCAAGACGCAGCAATAGAGACCGCAGTCAGCGACTCATAGCTTGACTGCTTGCGTCAGGACCAGCGAACCAGAGCTGGTCAAGACCGCACTCCACCTCCACGTGGTGGTCCTGGAAACAGTCTGCAGCTGTGCAGGCTGGCTGAGCGAGTGTGGATCGAAATGGGAAGGCAAACCCGGTCCTAAAAAATGCCGTGCAGAAGTCGGATGTGTCGACCGAAAGGTGCAGATATCACAGCTACGTTGTAAACAGACACAACGCAACCACCGTCCTTTTCAGGGCGAACGAAGAAGAAGAAGAAGAAGAAGAAGTTTGTAAATTGTGACAGCTTACTTATTCAGCTTCCAACGTCAGCGTGACATGGCAAAAAGTGCATTCGTAAAAAAATAAATTTAACTAATGTAGAAACTGAAAATTGCTAAATTTCACTGTACATGAGAAATGAGCAACGTAATTAGTTTCAGCCATCACTTCTTTTGCACCGTTCAGAGCATGGAACCTCCACTGCAGCGCCTCCCTCCTTCTTTTTTTGAGAAAGCCTGCATCAAAGAACACGTTCTTGCAGCAGTGGCAAAAATTGCTACAGAAATTTGTTCTACATGAAGAAATGGCCATCCTTGGTGAATAACTTGACATGAGTACCTTCCTACGACATGTCTGAAGTAGTAGTCGGTCCTATTCTTTATTTGTCTTTATATGAGGGCGTTGACCTATACCAAGATATAAAAGACCTTGAATGTTTTTAATTTAATTTTTTTAGGGGGGGGCCCTTATGATTGCTGGTCCTTTGATTTACACACTTTATTATTTTGTGCCAATGATTGTGTGACAGTGACGTTTACTTCTATTAATTCCACAATTATAATTTGTCATATTTTGAGTCCAAAACGGTTTTGAAACTTGTTAATGTTTTATTGTACTATAAATGTAGCTTTCAAAATGTTTGTCTGTGATACATTCATTCTTATTTCTGTTTCACATGGGGGACATTTCTTTAACATGAATCTTTAATTCCTCGTGTAACTTATCTTTCACTGTTTTGTTGCAAAATGTAAATAATTATGTACTAATGTACTTGATGAATCCTCCGAGTTGTTTTACATCACAAATTTGTGAATGTTGTCACCCGGTACGGACTGAGCGTTGGACATTTCAGGCAGTGGAGGGGTTCCCTAACCTCCAGCTCTAGGCTATGGCATAATCCATGTGGAATAGATAATCAGTAGTCAATGGTTGTGACGTACGTCTAGTTTGTCAAGTGAATTTTCCCTGATATGATGGATGATTTAAGGGACCCTTAGCTTTTCATAACATTAGAACCCCTGAACATTTGTTGTAACTTTTCGTTTGCCAGAACTCATTCCACCGGGACTCATGTAGGATACAGCGACGAGATCAAAGAGACAGACCGAGGGATCTTAAGGGAGACTATCGGCGCTATCAAAGACAGTAGTTTTCCCTGATACGAGACGCAGTTGCTTGCCGCTAATTTCGCGTCTCGGTGTCAATCGAGGAACCGAGCGAACGGGGGAAAGCGAAACGGGCAGCAGCGAGCGGATACGAAGACCAGGGGGCGGCTTTTTCTCTTGATTTGGCGGTCAGATCCCCAAAAAGTTCGTGAGATCAAATAAGTTGTCAAGTTTATCATGTCCCACTCAACTTACATTTCATTTTAGCTAAATAGACCATGTAGAACTAGACACGTTATCACTCGCTGGCCAGATCTTTACAGAAGCACTAGCTTTATTGAAATCTTGTTATAGATTTTCCCCTGGATTTTATATATATTTGCAGTGATTTCTATTTCTGTGCAAAGCGGTAATATATATTGTGTAAAGTGATCAGTGGTCTAGCTCAGTCATTCTATTTAAAGGGATTCTGTGTTAATTTAAATCTATTTAATTAAACCATCTCAAGAGTTCCAGTTTTAAATATAATGATCTATCTATTATATTATTTCAAAAGATAATAGATGCTTAAATTAACTTTTAAAGTCGCGAAGGAATTTATAATTAATAAATTCAGTTAAGTCCTAGTTTTATAGATGTGTGTTTTTAACCACTAGAACTCGCGCAGTGTTTATTAAATACATGATTAAATACGCGAGCATATATATAATAGGCTTAACGGGAAATTCATCGCGCTTTAGAGGGTTATTTGTTTTCGGTATATTACATGTCTTTTTTTTTCTTTCATACAGAGTGATCGTAACCTGTGCGATCCCAGCATTAAGAAAGCAATAAAGAAATCAATCTAAGCAAAGCAAAGCATAAACAGTGTGTAGAGTTCCCCTGACGCAGAACTTGTTGAGACTGTGTAAATTTTTAATCTTTGAGGCGATTCTATGTTTGGAATTCCGCTATCTAACTTATAGCAAAGAAAGCACACCCAAAGACAAATTTAACGCACCATCAAACAACTTAAGTCGTAACGGGAAGAAGAACACTGGCCCGAGCTTTGTTAGTTTACTGACACAGAGAGATAATTCATAATTTCCTGAACAGTGATGTGACTAGTTTTCTCACTGGACTTAAACCATACCTCACGGATAAAGTGTACCAGCACGCGTAAGAATTTTGTTATCAGCGGCATAGTCAAATAGACCACACCATCCTCACCCCGGTATCAGAGACCGTGCCCTCCCATAGAAACTGTTATTAAGAAAAGAGACACAACTACAGATTCATTTTCCAGCGATTACGGGACCCTTTTATGTGCTGACCGCCTACCCGATAATCTGGGGCTAGAACTTGAACAAACACTCATACATTTAGTTGAGGTGTAACTGCTGTTGTGTTATTCTATGGAGTGCAAGATTTTTTTCACAATCGGTAAGTGAGAGCAAGATGAGTGAAGGCCTTTGCTAGCGCGTGTATGAATGACAGGAAATTAATTCTTTTGTGTGACCATTTTGTTAACTTGCTTACCTGGTAACATATATCTTTTCTGTATACCCTACATTGTTCCTTTAAGTGGGATAGTTGATAATTTGTTAACTCTGTTTAAAACCACCTCCTTTCCATTTGCTTAGTAAAGGGAAGAACAGCTGGGAAGAACAGTTTTTTTTTTCTATCACTTATACCTAACTTGGTAACACCTCTTTCAGAGTAATTAACTTTACTGTTAGGTTAACGTACCCGTGTTCCTGATATTATCTATCTCTGGACTGGGTTTGTCTTTGTCTAATGAGCGGGAAGGGCTTAGTCGATACCAATCTTCTTCACCCCCTCCCAAACTTGTTATTTGCATTTGTGTACTTAAGATAATTTATGTAATATCTGATATTTTTAGTGATTGGTGTTAAAGTGAATAAAATCACCTAAACTCATTTAGTTCTGTGTGTTGGATATACCCAAAGCCCAACATTTCCCCTATTCGTTTATTATAGTTTGTATCAACGTCGTGTGTGTGTTTGAAAACACCGAATCGGTGTGCGCGCAGATGCGAGTCTGGAAAACTGGCAAATAATTGTTTGACCAGGAGAGTGAAAGAGAAGATTGAGAGACACGATTTGTCGTAAATAAGTCTGTCTTTACTCTCCTCCAGCACGCTGTGAAGTAACTATTAAATCTCTACATTTTCTATCACTGAGCTTTCCATCATCATTTTCCACTCTAAACCGGACCACTATTTCTACGACTCTTTTCTCTCAAAATAAATTTACGACAATATTTGGCCGGCTCGCCGGGATAATTTTGAGATACATTTGATGCACACATATTTGTGGGCTGGTTCTGGGATCTTGACCTACATTTGAGGCAATCGCATAGCCGGGTTAAAGATATTTTGAGTCTGATTTAGTTTGGGTCTAACTAGGTAGAGTGTGAATGATTTGTCTTTGTGAATTAGGGAAATAAATAAATAATTACACCCCTAGACAAACGTTCTTTAAGTATTTGGGTTGTCCACACAGCATATTTACAGGTTGTTTTCTCTCCACAGCAGTAGAAAGTACAGATAAACAAATATATTTGCTATTTTATTATCCTCTGGCGGAGATAATTATATTTCTTTCTTTATAAAAGTTGCTGGGATTGCGTGATTGTTTTACAGTCACTAAGGTTTTTGAAGTCAAAAAGAGTTGAGCTTAGCTAAAGACGGATTGTTCTGATTTTTAAAAATTAAGTTAACAACGTCTCATCTCAATAATTGACTTTAGGGACGGAGTTTGTTGTCAGAGATTTAAAATTTAGGGGAAATTTTTTTTTTCCTTTTAAATTGTTTTAATATAAATTTTTTCTCTACTGTTAGTAATAGTAGATTCTTTTCCAGTGTAACTTACCATTTAGTGGCATAGTCGCTTGCGTTTAGAGCCTTAATTGCCAGATAATAGCAGCGATAAGTTTGCACAGTACAGGTAGGAGGTAACACAGGTAAATTTATACTTGTGTTTTTTTTTTCTCGTAGCGGTTCAGAGTTCCTCCCTTTCGCGTTTCTTCTTATTAGTTCTCTAAGCATACTTCATCTTATTCTTTAACAATGGCAGAGAGGATAAAGATGAGGTCCATCTTGAGGCTGGAAGCGAAAGAGGCAGGATTAGATGCAGAAGCTGCAAACGCGTTTATTAACCAGGAATTGGAAATATATGACGCGGAGCAACAGAGAGCCGAAGCTGAGAGGAAGGCGGAGCAACAGAGAGCAGAAGCTGAGAGGAAGGAAGAGAAAGAAAGAACAGAGAGGAGAGAAGCCCAGGAGAGGGCAGATAAGAAAGAAGCGGAAGAACGTCTTTTGGAACAGAAGAAAATTGAAGCAGAGATGGAAACTCGCAGAGAGAGAGAGAGAGACAAGGAAAGACAGCATCAACTGGCGCTTAAGGCTCTAGAGAGTCGGGGCGCCTTTACTTCGACTAACGGAGAGCCGTCTTCGCCCCAGTCTCAATCAATGGACCTCTCCAGTACTCAATCTGCCCAATTAACTGCTATGTCGTTTTCTTTAGAATCTTTTCCTAGCCCTAACGAAAAAATTGACAGCTACCTAGAAAAATTCGAGAGACTCGCGAATCTTTATGGGTTAGAGAGTACCTGCTGGGCGCTCAAACTTTCAACGTCACTGAAAGGCAATGCTTATGACGTGTACACAAAGCTGGGACCGAATCAACATGATTATGACCTGTTTGAAAAAGGCCTTACGACCGCAGGTTGAGATGACTGCCCGAAAGTTTCCGCAGTTCTTCAGAAACAGCCGAAAACAGAGCACGGAACCATTGCCACAGTTCTCTTCACGTCTCACGGGTTATCTGACAAAGTGCATTGAATTATCTGACTACCTCTTTCATATGAGGGACTCCTCGAACTTGTTCATGTGAAGCAGATAAAATCCACTTTGTCGAATGAAACGCGTAGATTTTTGGCGTGGACAGATCTGGCCTTTCCGGGGGCAGTCATGCTTGAATGTGTGCACATACTCAATAAAGCTTCGGAGACGGTATGAGCCAAATCTGCATATTCCGTCCACTTCCCAGGCGATCTAAATCATTACACCAGCTTATGAGCCATTCGAAAACTAAAATCTGGCAGTCTTGACTGTATTCAACTAAGTTCCTTCATGGAAATGGTTTAACCAACGTCAGGACTTGAATATTGCAGAGACTCCATAGCTTACAAAATCGAAATTATTCAAAATCCCGATTACCCCCCAAACAACAATGTCTGATCAACCACCAAGCTTACGTGGCAGCGTCGGTAAGGGAAGGTTTTACCGTGTACACGAATAGTTGAGCAGGGCCAAAAACAAACGGTCCAAACCGCATGTTAGGATGTTTAGCATTCAGCCTGCGGTAGGAGAGTCAATTGTCAGTGATTCTCCAACAAACCTGAGGGCAGGGATGACCTCATGGAACTTTTAAGTGACCTGGTAATACGGTACTTGACCTCAATGATCGGTCTTTGACCCTGGGTTGCCGCTTAGGTTTGTATTGTGGACTAAGACACCTATGGTCAAACCCGGTTAGGTGACCGAGGAAAAACCGTCAAAATTAGTGGAGTTTTCAGGAGGTGATGCACCCAGGTCGCTTCCTATCGCTTTGTAGAAATACTCACTCTGTTTTTGTCAGAGTGTTGTGTTTAAGCGTGCCTTAATGGATGAATAAAATCTACCAGCACTCTTGCGGATGTTAGATATGTGTTCATTGGGAGGACTATTGAGATTTCCGAATTGTGGCAGCGGTAACACTAAGAGGATGCAAGCCAAGAAGGAGATGGGGAGACTGCGCCACAAACTTGTTGCGAATGACTGAACGGAGGCGAACAAAAAGGACCCTATCTGGCACGCATGCTGTTTAAAAAACTGCCCTTAGGCTAAGGACCCCAGAAAACACGGAGAGCATCTTTTTAGGATGGTGTTTGTATTGTAGAAAACCCTGGATGAACCGGACCGGAGGGGAATAACCATGCTTGTTAGTACGACAATAAGAACCAGATTTAGGAAAAGGGCGTTAACAAATGGGGATGGCTCTCTTCCCTTATCGGTGGACATATCGGGACAAAAAAACGCCACTATTCGAGCGAATAAAGAAACCACTATTGGTGGCAGGATGAACACATTGTCAGGTATTGTGAAATCCTGCGGCACAGTGCCACCGGGTAGCACCCAAGCACTTGAAACCCCAGGTACCCTATGGGACTTGCCAATAGTAGGGTACTCATTTGAACGTGAAAGGGTTGAATGTCTACATTATTGGTCCTCTGGAAAAGGACCAAAGAAGGAAACAGGTTCATTACCTGCACCTTAGTTTGGACGACACTTGCACTAATGTGGGCCCGAAAGCAGTACGCTTTACACGATGCACTAATTTCCAAGCATGTCGCTGCCCTTGTGCAAATTTTTACACGGATGGGATCCTGTCGGTCAACGAAGTTTTGACGGACACATGGATAACCAATTGTATAGCTGTTAATGGATGGAGACGTCATTGCCCATTCAGTCTTGAGGGCAAAACTTATTCCGACACAAGTACCGTACCACCCCACCCGGAATAACCTCGTGGAACGATCTTTTGCCAACGGTTAACTAACCATGTTGTTACGTAGCTGGGTCAGGAGAACCGGTAAGACTGGGGGACCCAATATATATTGGTGCCTTTATTGCTACCGAGAAGCGTAACCCCAGCGTTAAAGGGTTTTGCAGCCAGCTACTTTTCTATTTCAATTCTATGTAAGGGGCACTCAGAATGCTTACTTCGTGTCCTGGACTAGACAGAGGATGGACGAGGACAGTTCGTCACTACAACCCAAGTATGTTCTGAGTTAAGGAAAAAGGGCTAAAAGCTAGGTTGGGAATCTAGATACTTACCAACCTTAAGAAAGCCTACTCGCTTAAATTACTTAAAGAAGTAACAACAAAGCAAAGAGAGAGAACTAAACCAGGGGGAGTCCTATTGCTACTTCCACACCGGAAGCAATATACACTTCGCATCGTGATGGCACGGACCGTTTATCCGTCACTTAAAAAGATGGCGTACGTCCCACAAAACCCAAAGGAAAGGAATGAAAGGTTTCCACGGCTATTGCTAAAGAACTATTTGACGCGTCGAACAGGTGCCATCTCGGAGCATATCTGGCTTGTCGCCATACAAAACGGACCACGGGAAGACCTCCAACTGATGGTTGCTCTTGAAGAGTCGTCCATGCAACTACACAGAACGGCCTTTAAAGATGTCCAAGCTGCCCATCCCCGGCTCGACAAATCTCTCACAGAACACGAAAGACAATTCCCCAGGGCTCTACTAAAACAGTAACAGTCTTAACGGATACTGGGTCGACAAATCCAGTGAATATTTGATATGAAAATTTCAAAATGAGATCCCTGTTCCGAACAGGTTTTTACCCCATCCCCGGATTTACGCTTAAAGGCCATGCACTTCGACGGAGAAATCCGGACCCTGCGTCAGTGCAGGAATTATTCAGTGAGTCTACTTCTCCTTACAGCTCGAGGCGCGTGCTGTTGGCACCCCCCCCAATAAACGTTCCCTTAGACATTGATTCAGGTTCTAGAAACGTGTTACAGCCCGTCCACGAAACCAGCCGCGAAACCTCTCCAAAACTGTTTCTGAGTAGTTTCACCCAAGCCAGCAAATGCAAAGATCTTCTCCAAATATGACCTCAGCAAAGGTTACATCAAATTACGAGAACCAAGGAGGAAATTAAACAAACAACTAAGACTCCCCCCAGCAACAAACACAACACAGCCCGGTTGCCTTGTGATGACGTTCCCTTTGCTATGTCACCCTGTCCCCTTCTCTAACCCTCTTCACCATCTGACCTTTCAAACTTATCCCAAATCCCCCCCTAGGTCCATTAAGACAACCCCCCATCTCGGACCCCCCATAGTATCCCCATGTCTCCCCCCCAATAACTTCATCACATTGACCTTCCCACCCTTCCCCACACTTTACACCCCTCTCTCCACTCAACATACACCATTTAAATCCCTACCTCCCAACATTTTCCAACCCACCTACCCTTACATCCTAATTCCCACAAACTCTCATCCTTATTCATCACCCTTTTAATCCCCCACTCACAACCTCCTCCCTATTCTCTAACCTCCAAATATCCACACACACTACCCTCCCCCATCCCCCCTTCCCCTTTACCAATCCCTAACCCTGGTCCCCCCAACCAACCTACCTACCCTTAGTAACTCCCCCCTATCCCCTTCCTACCTTAACACTGGGCCGTTGCCATTGCCCCTAATTACCATCCCCACCCCCCCCAAATTAGGGGCTTATCCCACCCATCCACCAAAATGTTAACCAAATTCTACTACACTCCCTTACAGGATCCCCCACCCCTTCCTAATCCTACATCCAACACAAACAATCCCCCACCCAACCCAATTAACTTATATACCTTCCCCGTACCCTCTACCAATCCCTTTACTTATACCCAATCATCCTTAATAAATTCACTACTCAAAACATTAACCACACCCTACCCATCTCCCCCTCACTTCACATGAACGTTACACCAAACATTAACCACACACCCTAGCCCCAACCCCCCTACTCCACCTTAAATTGACAATACCTTCAACCACACCCAAACCATATTCACCGCTACATACCCCCCCAAACTTTATCCAACATCTACTCCGGTTCCCACTTCAAATCTACCCCGCCCGAGCCTACCCCACCACCCCCCTAACCCCCATTTCCTAAATACCAACCCCCCCCCTGCCCTTTTCACAGATCTGACCCTTGTTCCAATATGCATTTCCCTCCAATCCTTTTCCCACAAAATACACCCTTTACACCAGAAACCTATTCAAGACACCACATAACCCCCCCCCCTGCCCCACCCCCCCTAAACCTACATCAACACATCGGCCTTCCTTCATTTACTGTTAACCAGTACAACGAACCAAATCTAAACACCGACGCTAACCTAAGTTACCTAAAATCCCCCACACCTTTACCAAACAAAACCTAATCAACAATTCAATATTTTACTAATCAGAACCACAACCAATTCTCTTGCAAGCTGGGTTTCCTACAAAATCCATGGCTTCCATATCTACATCTCTCCCTACCAACGAGGACCCACCACTGTTCTTTCACACCCCTCCCTGAATATCGGTGGCCATCAACCCTGGACCCAAAAATTCTACCTTATACATAACATCCCTTCCCTACTCTACCCTCCCCTCCTCCACTTTTCTCCTCATACCCTTCTCTGATTCCACTTCACACTTATTTCCTTCAACAACCAATAAAAGTCTTACATGCCCCACCATACATCATCTCTCACCCAACCTAATACCCCACTTAAAAACCTTACCCCCAAAACTCCAACACAATAAACTAACCTCACAAACTCCCCACCCCCTTCAATATTCCTCCCAATGTGACCTACGACCTGCATCTCCAAATTTGCCAATCACCACCCCATTTCAAAACTTAACCCACAATACCAAACAAAACCCCCTTATTTTTACCCTAACACACAAAACCTAACATGTGGGGCACACTTTACTCACCACAACAAAACAATTACGGCAGGAATCACAATAAACCAACACACCTAGCCCTACCCATTAAAAACCCATACAAAATAATTCCCCCATAAGTAACAACCAACCCCCACAACCCCACCCCCCCCCAACCACTACCACATAATATGACAACAGCCCCAAACCCCGGAGAATCGACTCACCCTTAATAGGTACCACCCCCCCGTCCCCCTACGGCCCTTGCAGGCTAGGGGGGGGGGGGTATACCCACTGTGGGGGGGGGGGGGGGGCGGGGGGAACTATCGATTTACCCAACCCCCAGATCCCCAGCACAAGAACCCAAAAGCCCCCGACCTACCACACCCCCCAACCCCCCCAGCCGCCCGTATAAAGTTTGACCCTTAACCGAAATCCCAGGACATAAAAATATTTCACCCCCCCCCCCCCCATTTGAACAGCTTCTAAACCACTACCTTTGCAACACGTCCCCCCCCCCCCTTAATCCATCAACCTACACTCATAAACCCCCCCCCCCCCCCCCCACCATCACCCCCCCTTCCCCCCAAACCCCCACCCCCACCCAAATTTAACCACCCAATGACATCACCCCCCCGGCTATACAATAATTCAGCCTCCAAGGTGAACGCACTCAGTGTTCTGCTCGTTTGGACGTTGCAAGTTCTCAAATACCCGTCAACAATGGATGACAATCTACGCTACTTGTAGCTTATTTAGGCACCAGCCTGTGGACTAAGAAAGACATGTCGCCACCGTATAATTGCAACCTGATTTCGTAGCATTGTTCCACCCTCGAAATTTTGCAAAAAAATAACGCTCCCCAGGAGTGTTCACACCACCCCCCCTATACCCCCCCATACCCCACTGGACAGTATCTGATTACCCAGCTTCCTACCCATTGGCAAAGTCCCTCCCACCATACTTCCTTCCACCAACGAATGCACATCACATCTAATATCCTGCATCGGAAAACTGCCTGAAGACCATATTGCTTACGGTTGCTATGCTCCTCAGGTGACACTAACAGGCAACGGGTCCTCGAGCACCACCAAAACCTAGCACATGTGTCCTCATCGGGTATGACCCAAGTTCCACCCACTAGGACTTCCTGGGGCCACTATCTCCTCCCCCACCATGCAGCGTTGGGCCTTCTTACCCGAAAGACGTGGAGTAACATAGTGGCTAGCAACCATATCCCAATAGCGAAGGAGGAAAACCAAGAAAACGATACGTACCCCCCCCATACAGTACTATGGGTGCATACTATCAGAAGTACATCATCCAACACGTTGTTCCAACATCCCAAAACCCTGGACGGCACCTCTGGACTGCCTCTCTCAAAGAAAATTGTCACTTGATAAAGTTTCGTAATCCATGGAATTCAAAATGGGAACACGGCGTATATGCAACCTTGAGATAGAACTGTTTTTCTGCATACCCCATTTTGATAGGGTGCCCTAGATCCCTCAAGCAAACCTTTTGTACTGGAGAGTCCGGACGGCGTCAGGTCAGGGCAACGAACGGGTCAACACCCCCCCTGCTTCAAGCACCCACCCCCCGATGACCAGTGACCTTGAACACATTGCCTATTTCCAGTTGCCTACTGGCCATTCGAAATTAAATAAAGCGGAACGGGACAACTACTGGCGTAGATTGAAAGGGGAATGTCCCTTGCTCCTGATTGACGGTATCAGTGAATTTTCCCTGATATGATGGATGATTTAAAGGGACCTTTAGCTTTTCATAACATTAGAACCCCTGAACATTTGTTGTAACTTTTCGTTTGCCAGAACGCATTCCACCGGGACTCATGTAGGATACAGCGACGAGATCAAAGAGACAGACCGAGGGATCTTAGGGGAGACTATCGGCGCTATCAAAGACAGTAGTTTTCCCTGATACGAGACGCAGTTGCTTGCCGCTAATTTCGCGTCTCGGTGTCAATCGAGGAACCGAGCGAACGGGGGAAAGCGAAACGGGCAGCAGCGAGCGGATACGAAGACCAGGGGGCGGCTTCTTCTCTTGATTTGGCGGTCAGATCCCCAAAAGTTCGTGAGATCAAATAAGTTGTCAAGTTTATCATGTCCCACTCAACTTACATTTCATTTTAGCTAAATAGACCATGTAGAACTAGACACGTTATCACTCGCTGGCCAGATCTTTACAGAAGCACTAGCTTTATTGAAATCTTGTTATAGATTTTCCCCTGGATTTTATATATATTTGCAGTGATTTCTAATTCTGTGCAAAGCGGTAAAATATATATTGTGTAAAGTGATCAGTGGTCTAGTCATTCTATTTCAAGGGATTTTGTGTTAATTTAAATCTATTTAATTAAACCATCTCAAGAGTTCCAGTTTTAAATATAATGATCTATCTATTATATTATTTCAAAAGATAATAGATGCTTAAATTAACTTTTAAAGTCGCGAAGGAATTTATAATTAATAAATTCAGTTAAGTCCTAGTTTTATAGATGTGTGTTTTTAACCACTAGAACTCGCGCAGTGTTTATTAAATACATAATTAAATACGCGAGCATATGTATTATAGGCTTAACGGGAAATTCATCGCGCTTTAGAAGGTTATTTGTTTTCGGTATATTACATGTCTTTTTTTTCTTTCATACAGAGTGATCGTAACCTGTGCGATCCCAGCATTAAGAAAGCAATAAAGAAATCAATCTAAGCAAAGCAAAGCATAAACAGTGTGTAGAGTTCCCCTGACGCAGAACTTGTTGAGACTGTGTAAATTTTTAATCTTTGAGGCGATTCTATGTTTGGAATTCCGCTATCTAACTTATAGCAAAGAAAGCACACCCAAAGACAAATTTAACGCACCATCAAACAACTTAAGTCGTAACGGGAAGAAGAACACTGGCCCGAGCTTTGTTAGTTTACTGACACAGAGAGATAATTCATAATTTCCTGAACAGTGATGTGACTAGTTTTCTCACTGGACTTAAACCATACCTCACGGATAAAGTGTACCAGCACGCGTAAGAATTTTATTATCAGCGGCATAGTCAAATAGACCACACCATCCTCACCCCGGTATCAGAGACCGTGCCCTCCCATAGAAACTGTTATTAAGAAAAGAGACACAACTACAGATTCATTTTCCAGCGATTACGGGACCCTTTTATGTGCTGACCGCCTACCCGATAATCTGGGGCTAGAACTTGAACAAACACTCATACATTTAGTTGAGGTGTAAACTGCTGTTGTGTTATTCTATGGAGTGCAAGATTTTTTCACAATCGGTAAGTGAGAGCAAGATGAGTGAAGGCCTTTGCTAGCGCGTGTATGAATGACAGGAAATTAATTCTTTTGTGTGACCATTTTGTTAACTTGCTTACCTGGTAACATATATCTTTTCTGTATACCCTACATTGTTCCTTTAAGTGGGATAGTTGATAATTTGTTAACTCTGTTTAAAACCACCTCCTTTCCATTTGCTTAGTAAAGGGAAGAACAGCTGGGAAGAACAGTTTTTTTTTTCTATCACTTATACCTAACTTGGTAACACCTCTTTCAGAGTAATTAACTTTACTGTTAGGTTAACGTACCCGTGTTCCTGATATTATCTATCTCTGGACTGGGTTTGTCTTTGTCTAATGAGCGGGAAGGGCTTAGTCGATACCAATCTTCTTCACCCCCTCCCAAACTTGTTATTTGCATTTGTGTACTTATGATAATTTATGTAATATCTGATATTTTTTAGTGATTGATGTTTAAAGTGAATAAAATCACTAAACTCATTTAGTTCTGTGTGTTGGATATACCCAAAGCCCAACATTTCCCCTATTCGTTTAATATAGTTTGTATCAACGTCGTGTGTGTGTTTGAAAACACCGAATCGGTGTGCGCGCAGATGCGAGTCTGGAAAACTGGCAAATAATTGTTTGACCAGGAGAGTGAAAGAGAAGATTGAGAGACACGATTTGTCGTAAATAAGTCTGTCTTTACTCTCCTCCAGCACGCAATCATGTCTTTTAAGTACGCAGCAGCGCTAGGTAAAAAAAAAACAAAAAACAAAACAATGTATGATACCGTAAAATTAAAAATACTTTTATTGCTTAAAAAAAAAAAATGCTAATCTTCATCATCTGAGCCTTTAGCGAATCGTAATCTCTTTGCTGGTGGACAGCCAAAATCTATCGGAAGAAGAAGGCACGTTCTAATAAATAAACATGAATAATTTGAAAAAAAGCGCAATATCTGCGAAGCGCAATAAAGCGAGGTATGCCTATATTTTCTACGGACCCCGCTCTTGCCGTTCCACTCAGGTTAACACTTGTAGAGGCTCGTATCACAAGCATGTGTGACAAGCACGTGTGACATGGAAATGAGGAAAACGACAACAAGGGAGGTAATCCAATCTCCTTAAACCAGTGTTTCTCAAGTGGTGTACCGCGGCACACTAGTGTGCCGCCGTGCCTATCAAAGTGTGCCGCAAAAATTTTGTAAATTTATTACATGAAGTATATTTTTGGTGATCATGTAATGTAAAATTGATCTTACAGCTTGAATTCATTCAATAATAATTGGAGCTATTAACTGCTTCGAACAAAAATAGATATTCTTAAAAATTATTTTAAAGAATTTAAAAAAAAATCAAATTGAGAGTTTTCTTTATTCTAAAGTACCCACAAATTAGTGTACTTTAATTTAGTATATATCACTGTCATTTTTTAATTCAGGCGCAGGGTCAGATAGGTGTGCCGCAAATTTTTAGAAAATTAAAAAGTGTGCCGTGAACACAAAAAGTTTGAGAAACACTGCCTTAAACAGTTCTGTTGTCAATCTTTTGGCCCTTAGCTTCTTTACATTTAGGAAAGGGAGAGAAGTTGTTCAACCGTATTTGGATTATGACTCCTAAATGTCACATTCCTTTAAAAAAAAAAAAACAATTTGCCTTATCTCAAACTTTAGACATTATAAAAGAAGGTAAAGGTAGAACCATAGCAGACGCTGCCGGGGGAGTGAAGTGTTAGAGACTTCACAATACTAGGTCCAGTTTTTTCAGGTGGAGCGACAAGTTACCTTCCACGCTGTCTTCGTCTTCATTAAGAACGAAAAATATAATCTGTCATTATGGCGTCAAGTTAAATTGTATTAATTAAAAAAAACTGTGAACATACCGATCGTAGGATTTCTGTTTCTCTCTGAACAGCAGAGAAGTCTCCACCGGTATCGTCCTCCGAATACATGAAAGCTGGCGGGCTGAGGAGAGTAAGTTTCGTTTCACAAATCGTAACACTAAAGTCAGTAGGAAGCAAAAAGAAAGTACAACACGGTGTTTATAAATGGTGTGTCAAGGAGAAAAGAAGCTTTGAAATAATGGTGTTGAATGCGAGCTTTGTTGAGCTTTAACAAAACAGTTTGAAGATCTAGGTCTTGCCGACGATCTGGTTCTTCTGTCCCATAATCAAACCGGTAACCAAATACTTGATGGGAGGTCACAGGTAATGTCACGTGAAAATACACAAAGAAAAGACTTAGATTATGGGAATAAATGCGACAAAAGATAGCCTAATTGTACATGCAGATACATTCCTACAAGATATAGACTCGCGCATTAAATATTTCTTGGCAGCAATACAGACACAGTTGGAGAAACAATATCACTGTAAGAACACAACAGGTCGGAGTAGCTTCAGAGCGTTACAAAACGTGGGACTTTAAACCAACATAACATTAAGACTCTTCAACTCTAATGTCAGCTCAGTCCTCCTGTATGGCACTGAAACATTGGAGGACAACAAATAACAACAACCATAACAAAAGGAGACTTTCATAAGTGAATGACGTGCGATTGAAGCGGTAAGACAGTGCCACCAAAGTGAAACTTACATAAAAGTGAACTGGAAAATATCAGTGAAACAAAACGTGAGGAGAAGACGTTTTCGTTGGATATGGCACAACATGTGAAACCAGCTGAGAGTGTAACACCATAGTCCTTGTTATGTAACACCAGGGAAAGAGAAAATTAGGGACACGAGAAGATACACGGAGCAGGAAAGTGGATACAGAAGGTAAGGGGGACAATCGACACGGAAAGACCTCGAAAGGATGGCACAGGACAGGAAGAGATGGCGAGAATTTGTTGAATGCTTGTGTCCCATGGGCAGCTGAAGTGTAATGAATGAATTAGTGAATGAATTAGTGAATGAATTAGTGAATGAATCCGTGAATGAATGAATGAATTAGTGAATGAATCCGTGAATCAATCAGTGAATGAATCCGTGAATGAATGAATCAGTGAATGAATCCGTGAATGAATGAATTAGTGAATGAATCCGTGAATGAATGAATCCGTGAATCAATCAGTGAATCAATCAGAGAATGAATCAGAGAATGAATCAGTCAATGAATCAGAGAATGAATCAATATTTGTTGTTACCGAAATGGTTTCGTTTATATGCAGAGAGCGATATAACATAACCATCATTAATTCTCTGTTAAGATCCTTATGGAGCATGGAGACACAACAGCAGGACAACCCCTGGCAGAAAGCCAGCATCAAGCATTAACATGCTCTTGCGGAGGTGTTTTCTGTGGCCATTGGCTTTGCATGATGAGATTGCCAGTCCCATGCCCAACCGCATATTAGTCGCCTTGTACGACATGCCTGAGGGTGCAGTAGTCGTATTTTGTATTTCTCTCTTTAGAGACCCCCGGGAACAACACGGGGCATAGCGCTGTATCATCATCATCATCATCATTTTCCTTTGCTCTCCTTACAAGGGCCCCGCAGCAGAAAGACTCCAGCAAACGTTCACATACGCTTGTAGAGATGCTTTCAGCGGCATCTTTTTTGCATGATTAGGTTGCCAGCCTCATGTGCAACCTCACATTATTCGCCTTGTACGACATGCCTGAGCGTGCAGTGGTCTTATTCCTTCTGTGTCTCTTTAGGGACCCCGGGAACTACACAAGGTTAGAGCGATATGCGATATATAGGGACCCCGGGAACTACACAAGGTTAGAGCGATATATACTGTCTGCTTATTCAATAACATTTGAAACTTGTAACAATATTTTAAAATCCGGTTATTCCACTTGGGCCAATTAGTTTGTGTAATATGAAAAGTGTCGTTGTCGAACTTTTTGTCCTGTAAGGTCAAAGCTATTATATAAACTTTCATGTAAGCATTTTTTTTTGGGGGGGGGGGGGTGTTCCATTTTTGTTTAAACAAGTTAGGTTAAAGTAGTTTATATAATATCGCAGATGTTTATTCAGTGTTTGGTCAAGATTCTGAGATCAAAACAATCTCTTAAATCACACGGTTTTAGCGCATTTGTTTTAAAAAACCCAGTATGGCCAAAGCAGACAGGAACATGACAAAAGGCTTTATTCCCCCCCCCCCTTCCCCACCCACCCACCCACTCCCCTTCCCTAACAGTGGGCTGTTATATCTAAACCTCTAACAATATATAACATAGAACAACAGATAATAGTTCATAAAAGAAATCCATATTTGAATGGGAATGTGAATATTTTCAAAAAAAAAAAAAAAAAGCCGAAACAGAAGGTCTGAAAACAGTTGCAATAATCATCATGGAAAGCTGGTGACACAGAAGCTCACAGTGTTCCCAACACTCCCTGTTCAGAAACTTGACTTCGAGGACAACAACTGAAAATTGCTTAGAAACGTATGAGATCAGCATGAGACGACGCATGGAATATTTCGATCTTCTAAACAGATAAACTCCATGGTATCCACCCCCCCCCCCCTCCCCCCCATCCCAACCCCCTGATAGGGGAGAAATTGTTACACTCCCTCCCCTTCAACGCCTGTTGAGCATAGACCTTCAATTTATTCACGTCCCGTTGTCCTATCCTGCGCCATTCGCTCAAGTTCTTTCCATGGCTTCTTTATGGTTTATAAGTCTTTCGTAAATTCTCATCTCAATGTATTTTTGGGCGTGCCTCTCTTTATTTAACATTGATAATTCTAAAGTTCCAAAGGTTGTTACAGCCGGGAGTTGTAGTGAGGATAAGCTCTCACTGCAGATAAATGCTTCTATGGCACGCGCCTCAAGCAGCCTCTGACAACCAAGTCCAGCTCCCGGCCTTCACGTGTGGCTCAATTTGGGCCCGGCGGAACTGTTTTCACTGACGGGAGAAGGGGCAAAGGCGAGCGACTGGCGCCTTAAAACCAGCAGCTTCGGGCAGATAGGGCTCGTGATCCTTGGTTGGTAGCTTATCTAAGAGAAGGAACTCTGAATTCAAACCACCGCTGCCTTGCGGGAATATCCATTTATGGAATTGGCTTCGGGAGTAAACCCTGAGGATAAATCCGGAGTCGGAGTCCCTAAGGCAGTCTAAAGTCGATTCGACATTATTCTGGCAACTCCTGCGACGTGGCTGGTACCAAACTGTATCGGCTACTGCCGTTCCTTTGGATCTACCAGCTGTGTGGAGAGGGGGAACGTGCTGCATGGGCAACAGCTTGATCTCCATATAACTGTGCCCAAGCTCGCGCACTGGAGAGGAAACTCCAGCTTCACCCTATAGGTTTCGGCAAAACACGGGAAGTAGCAGTTACCGGTTATAAGCATTTTGCCCAATTGGCGTAGGGCATGGCGCCAGGGGCTACTTCCGACAGTGGGAGAGGTTCTAGGATCTCACTGGACAGCTACCGCCCGCTTCAAGCTGGGCAGCCCCCAGTCAATAAGGTGTTGTCCCGCCACTGTCTGCTTTCCCCATTGGGTGCATGGGGATTAGGGTCAAACCCGAACTGTGGACAGAAAATTTTGCACCAAGCAATTATCAGAATAATAGAAATAACAAACTCTCAGATTGGGATGCTGGAACGTCCGGACTATGTTGACTGGACTATCCGAAAGCCTACAGGATGTAAACGATGTAAGGAAGACAGCCATAGTTAATGATGAGCTTAAACGACTTCAGGTGGATATAGCTGCACTTCAGGAAACGCGCCTGGCGGACTCTGGAACGGTGAGTGAGAAGGACTACACATTTTATTGGCAAGGGAAAGATCTTAATAAAACTAGAGAACACGGAGTAGGTTTTGCGGTAAAAAAATCGCTAACTAAAATGGTTGAACCAGGCGAGAATGGATCAGAACGCCTGTTAACGCTCCGCCTGCAAACTAGCACAGGTCCCATCACCCTTGTCAGTGTGTATGCTCCTACTCTGTACTCTGCCTCAGAAGCTAAAGATGAGTTCTACGAGAATCAAGCAGCAGTCATCAAAAGCATACCTAGGCAAGAACAGCTTGTTCTCCTTGGTGACTTTAACGCTAGAGTGGGTGCCGATATTGTTTCATGGCCTTCATGTCTGGGCAGGTTTGGTATTGGCAAGATGAATGAAAATGGACAACGGCTCTTAGAGCTGTGTGTCCACCATGACCTCTGCGTGACCAACACCTACTTTCAGACAAAACCCCAGCATAAGGTGTCATGGAGACACCCACGATCCAAACACTGGCACCAACTGGACCTGATACTCGTCAGAAGGCCACTTCTCAGGTCTGTGCTCTCCACGCGCTCGTACCATAGTGCAGACTGTGATACAGATCACTCCTTGGTTTGCTGCAAAATCAGAGCACAACCAAGAAAACTCTATCGTGTCAGACATGAAGGGAAACCACGCATTGATACCAGCAAGATGTCAGACCCTGTCATGATCGCTCAATTTACTGCGACCTTCAAGAAAGTGCTCAGCAGCCCTCAGCATGGTGATACTATTACAGAGAACTGGGGGCATCTACGGAACACCATTCAAAGTACTGCACTTGCCACCTTTGGTAAGAAAACGGCAAAGTCAAATGACTGGTTTGATGCTTCATCAGATGTAATGGCACCTGTCATTGAAGCTAAGCGCAGTGCTATGAATGAATACAAACGTTCACCGAGTGCTAGAACCCTACAGATCCTGAAGGCTACGAGAAGCAAAGTTCAACAAACTGCTCGACGCTGTGCAAATGACTATTGGCTCCAGCTCAGTGAGAGCATCCAGATCGCAGCGCAAACAGGCAACATTAAACAAATGTATGACGGTATAAAGAAAGCACTTGGCCCCCAAAAAAGTAAGACGGCACTCCGCCAGCTTCAGGAAAAATCAAGAGAGCAGAAAAGGCCTTTATATATCGCCTTTATAGACCTCACAAAAGCATTTGACCTGGTTAGTAGGGATGGACTCTTCAAAATCCTCCCGAAAATAGGCTGCCCTTCTAAAATGCTGGAAATGATAAAGTCATTCCATGACGACATGAAGGGAACAGTCCAATATGCTGGAAGCACGTCACAGCCCTTTGATATACGAAGTAGCGTTAAACAAGGCTGTTTTCTGGCTCCGACCCTCTTCGGGATCTTCTTTGCCTTACTCTTGAAACATGCATTCAGAGATGCAACTGAAGGAATATGCCTTCACACTAGGTCAGATGGCCGTCTGTTTAATCTTTCAAGGCTGAAGGCAAAAACAAAAATCAGAAGGGTCACTATAAGAGACTTGTTGTTCGCTGATGATGCTGCAGTTGTCACTCAAAGCCAACAGGAGCTTCAGAACTTGATGAATCGCTTCACTAAAGCATGCAAGGACTTTGGCCTCACAATAAGTCTAAAGAAAACGAATGTGCTGAGTCAGGATGTGGGTGCTGCACCAGTTATCGATAACTATGAATTGGCAGTGGTGCATCACTTCACATACCTAGGGTCTACCATCAATGACAAACTCTCACTGAATACAGAAATCGACAGCCGCATTGGCAAAGCTGCAGCTACCTTTGCCCGCCTCACATCGCGTGTTTTGGGAAACTCCAAACTCACAATGAAGACCAAAGCTGCGGTATATAATGCCTGCGTCACCAGCACACTCCTATATGGCAGCGAGACCTGGACGACCTATGCTAAGCAAGAAAGAAGGCTCAATACCTTCCATTTACGGTGTCTACGCCGCATCCTCGGCATTTCGTGGAAAGATAAAGTGACAAATGTCGAGGTGTTGTCACGTGCTGGCCTTCAAAGTATGTATACACTGCTTAGACAGTGCAGACTTCGCTGGCTTGGCCATGTTCGCCGCATGGAAGATGGTCGCATCTCAAAAGATATCTTCTACGGACAATTGGCAGATGGCAAGAGAACAGTTGGGCGACCACAGCTGAGGTTCAAAGATGTGTGCAAGAGAGATATGAGGGCACTGGACATGGATCCAGCAACATGGGAGGATGAAGCTGCCGATCGCACTAAGTGGCGATGCTATTTACGGCGCCACCTCAGATTGGGCGAAGAGAGACTTACACAACAAGCAGAGGAGGGGAGAAAACGTCGAAAGGAGCACCAGGAAAAAGAGCAGCTGAGGGCTGTCACCTCAGGGGCGCATTCCCATAGTCAGTTATGACTGAAGGGGCTATTATTATTATTATTATGATAATTCTAAAACACAGACTGCTTTATAACACTCTCAGCTCGGCTGGTTTGCTCAATGTGCGTTCAATCCAACTCGAAAGTTAGGTGTGTTTCCCCACCTCTTGCTCCACTGCTTTTTGTCTGGTTCTCCTCATCAGTTGGTACTTTAATGCTCGTCTTGATGTTCTAGTCATGTTCTGTGGAAGCACTCGCTGATAAAATGTTACAAGTTCTTGGTTGTCGCTGTTGTTGTTCTCCATGGTTGGCAGCCATTTTTGTTCATTGCATTTCCTGTTTCAAAATAACTGTGGGGAAACATTCCAACAAAAGAACGAATTCAGTAAAGCTTCTCCAAGATGGGAAAACTGTGCTTCCAGATTACATACAATCAAAGGCCCTCAGACACAGACATTTCTACAATCGTGGAAGGAAATAGTTTAAGTATCAGATTGGAAGGAAGGATATCTGCCCAGGTTGTCACAGGCGGAATTTTTGTAGCTTTGCAAAAATTAAAGATGAGTGCTGCTTTTATTAGTGCTAGAAAAAAAAAAAACCGATCATCCAAGAGATATTGAAAGAGGCCCTAGACAAACAACTGAGGGTGGAACAGGAAGGTTTCCGACACAGCAGATCGTGTACAAACCATATAGTCACATTGTACACAATAATGGAACTGGGCATTGAATGGACTACATTAGGATTGTAGACTATGTAAAGCCCTCCAACATCTTAGACAGAATCACTCTTAATGCTAAAAAGGCACTATGGATTTTCCCGTTACGTTGATTAATCCGAAAAGGAAAACAGAAGAATGCAGGAAATGCGATGTTCTTGATGCAAGTACAGCTTACAGAATCCATGGAACAAGAGCTGGGGTTCGACGAGAATACATCTTACCACTACTTCTATACTTACTAATAATAGACTGGGTTATGAAAACAGCGTCATGGACCACTATAAATGAAAGTCGCTGGACTCTGACAAAAAGCTTGACAATCTATACCAGTGGTTCTCATCCTTTTTTTAAAACTCATGCCCCCCCCCCCCCCCCCCTTTTTTTTAAAGCCTCAGTTACCTCTGTGCCCCCCCCCCCCTTTTTTTTTCCATAGCTGCTGTTAGCTGGAACAAATGTACTTTATCATCTTACTGTGGCCCCTAAGAAATATGGCATGGCTTCCAGGGGGGGGGGGGGAAATATGGCCCACGGTGAGAACCACTGATCTATACCTTGCTGATGACCTAGCAGTTCTTCCCATGATCGAAGCCAGATACAAGATAAAGTGAGAATATTGGATGACGAGCAACAACAAAGGGGTTTGAAAATCCACACGGAAAAGATACAAATAATGATAATACATGTGCAAAATGATAGCCAGAAAAGCTTCAGTATTTGGAAAAGCACCCTTACAAGAGATGAACTATATACCTATCTTAGCATTACATAGAAAAGATGGAGTAATGGACCGCAACATCATACCACGGACATATATGAGGATTTTAAATGGTATTGAGAAATATATGGAAGTATAAGGAGATCAAGTTCTATACTAAATAAGGATTTTCAATTGGAACATTAGGTCAGTTTTATCGTTAAGCTCTGAAACAAGGAGGACTAAACGAATTAATATACATATATTACAAACATTCATAAATGATTGCTTGTCCCAAAGTGGTGGATACAGTGCTATGTCAAGGTCACCAATGTGGAAATGATGAAAATAAATAAATATATACCAGTGAAAAAAAAGGTGACGAAATAAGATACTGAAGATATATAATACAGTCGTTTTTTATTTTTTTTTAAATTTTGCCTCGTTTTGGCGAGGCGCGCTCCATTCAGCCTCGACACATGATCTATCGGTTATATTAGGGCGCATGTCGAAATATAATAGACAGTATGGTCTAGTTATATACATTTTCCCCAAGGTATAAGAAATAGAAGGAAGCCACAAACACGCGGAAATGAGAACTGGAAGCAGACATATACAAGAATACAGAGAATTCGGAAAGCACTTGATCAGGCTGCACAAAACACAAGGCTATGCAGCGAATTGGTTTAATGTCTAAAAATCCTCAGGAAGGCAAAGGCAAAAGATGAAAAGACGCTTCTTCATTACCCTTCTTTTCAGCTCCCTAATGAACACAGGTATTCACCAATTTCCCGCCAAGCTATCTCCTGTCTGGTGCACACAGGTATTCAACAATTTCCCGCCAAGATATCTCCTGTCTTGTGCTATTCTTTCAATGTCTTTTCATGTCATCTTTATACCTTTTATGCATATTTCTAGTTCTCTCCTCCAAGTGTTTTTTCAATCTCTCTTTATTTCTCCTACCCTGGGGACTTCAGAACATGTACCGTGCATGAGAAGAAGTGGTGAGTTATGGACAAAACTTTAAGATTGGAACGATTAGTTTGTATTATTTTTTTAATATAATGTTTATTTCATAGAGTTTTCTAACATTAAGTCTTAAATCATAGGCCAGCCTGGTTAAAAAAAAAATAATAGATACAAATTTCCTAGTTTTTATTTAGGTGGTATTTAGTTGTTGCTGTTTTTTGTTTGACCGTGTCTGTTTTCTTGTAGCATTACTTACCTTTGGTTTTCAGCCAACGCTCCATTTTCTGACCTCCCCAAATCAGCAGGAGCCGGGGAAGCAGACCTCTCCTTCTTCAGTTCCTCCTTGATGGAGATATTTTGGCTGGCCTTGATGGAGATATCCTCCGAGCCTTTCCTACGCCAGCAGCAGAAAAATATGGTTGCCATGGTAACGACGATGATGGTGGAGATGGCAGTGCTGAGAAGCGCTAAGGGGACCTCCACCATTACCGGCTACGGCGATGACGTCAAGATCCTCTCGCGCATTTTGTGCTAGTCCATTTGAGGCTGGAACTAGTGGGGCCTGGGCCAGGCTGGGGCACACCTACAGATATGGACATACACGTTTGTCAGACAGCTCACGTTGGCTACAGTTCTCAGAGGTGCAATGCTGCTATGTGGATGTAACACAACTTGTCCACCAAATCAATGGGTTCAGTGACAAGCTAAGATTGGCACTTTACGAAGCTGCTTGTGTCCAACTTAAATTCTGTGAAAAAAAAAAAAAAAAAAACAATAAAATAATAATTTAGATTGTTCCAGTTTTGAAAGTAAGCTAGCAAAGAGTTATTTATTTCCATAATTCAGAAAGACCTATCACAAGAGATAAATCACACGTGTGCATGTCTGTAGTGAATTTCTAAATACAATATCTAAATTAATATATAACAATATCGGGCATAAAGGAAAAGATAAGAAAGTATAAAATAATTTTCCGCTAGAACTGTTGGTATCGCCTACGCCTTCAGATTATTATTTGCTAACGAATAGCCGAACAAAACGGTACCCAAATTTTTCAAATTCGTCCTTGACATAATCACTTTTCCTAGTTCTAAGAAAATATGTGCCTAAAAATGCATTGTGGAACGAGGAGGGGAAAGGGAGTTGAAATGCTAATTCGTTTCGCATTGATTTTAAACTAAAAGCCAATACTAGCACAGGGGCAAGCCTTGCCTTAGGGGTTTCCCCAAAATACGAGGAAAAAGTTAGAACATGTAGACAACTCGTGTCACAAAAACAACCTTAGCTCTTATTTCAAAGGACGTAATTATCACGTAAATAGAGAAGACAGCACATGGAAAAGAATTGAACGTGTAGTAGACTAAAAATAAAAAACATTAACTTAGAAAAAAAAACTGTGTACTTCTGAACCAAGCCAACTAGTCCCATATAAATTGTATATTCGTGTACCTTAGGACTTGTTGACAAAGAATATGGTAATAGTTACGCAAATAGTCCATTAATTAACTAATTATAGCCATAATACTATAGTGGACCCGACCAGACTGTCAAGTAAAGATCATGCCTGCTTGTAATTTTTTATGACATGTTTTGAAAAAACGACTTTGGGTAAATGAGGTTAAAAGGTACGGGATATTTGATTGGGTGGATTTTAAAGGAAGGCGAAGTATGATTGGTTGACCTAAAACTAAAAATATATTTGCCTTGGAAACATATTGGGAGTTGTTATTTGAAACGATAGATTCAAAAATAAATGTAAACATGGTCCCATTGGACAAAGCAGTAGATACTGGTACGAAACGGGGACTGTTCACTGCCATTTCAAGTAAATTTTGTGTAAAGCAAGATCGATGAGAGCAGGCGGAGAAATTTTCTAACATAGGAAAAGCCTGGACATAGGGCAGATCGAAAATGTGCCATATTCTATTGCTTAGTCATCGTTTAATTGTGTTATTTCCTTGCAACTGTGGTAAGATTGATTTTCTTAACATTTTATTTAAAATAAAATTTGAATGTGAAATACTAACATACGACTATAAGTAAGTGAGTCTATGGCAGACTCAAAACAGAGTCTAGAGATTGATCCAGCATATGAAAGACTATCAGAGAGGTGTAGACCAACTAAATTATATAGGATTATCATCAGGAGCATAATACCTATCCTATTGTATGGACAACAGATTATTGCTGGAATTGCAGAGGCGTTGTAACTATTAGGGGAGAGGAATACTAGTATACCTGGTCACATCAAAAGAAACTGGTGAAAGGGATTGTCGTAAAGAGCTGATCTTACATGTTTGTTTGTAATGTGCCTGTACTGGTTGTTGAGTATTATTGTAGGCTGTTGATTACGAAGGAGGCATTGTAGTGAAATCTGTAAGAACAAACGCTTAATTCCACCGCACGTTCAATTTGCATACCGAAGTAAGGGCCTAAACGATTTGCCGCGGTTTAACATTATACACTTTGCAGCGTTTGAAAGACCCCGTTTTCTCGACCCGCGTTCTGGACATATATTCACACGCTGGTTTTAGCAGACGATATATATACACCCACGCAATGTGACGTGGCGCCGTAAAGTTAACGTCCGATAAGGTAGTTTAAAATAAAAGGAAAAAAATTAAGGTTAACGTCCTATTTGTTTTGAAAATGCCGTACTGAATTAAATAGGAGAGGGGAAGGAGTCCTTAATTTGAATATTTAAGGTCAGTTTTATTTGAAAAGGAACGCTATTCATTAAACCGCCTCTGGTTGGCTGTAGTGTAATAGACTAAGGGTTGTATAAAACCAATTAGTATTGGGTATAGGGGGCCACTAGATGAAAAATTTCTTACACTAAAGACGTTGTTGTTAGAGACAAGGCAAGAGTACTGTCTTGGTTGCTAATTCTGCATAGCAGCTATCTGTATCGCCCTATTCAACAACCTAGTGTATAAAGTTTCTTTGATTGCGGTAAATATTGAAACCTTTATATTAACATTTATATTGTCATTTTTATCATTATTATGTATGCATTATTGAATTTGTATGAACCTTAAAGGGGAAACATTTATCTGGAGGGAAGGCAACATCACTCTGTGTTGTTTCACAGCGTTGTTAGGAACTGTATTAACCTGGTATAGAAAAGCCAGACAGGCTTTCGGCCATATGGGGAGAAAAGAAAATTAAATATTTATGATGAAAAGAAAAATGTTGTGTTATGACATAAGACCAGGAAGATCACTGGCCGTCTTCTTCAGCAAGTCACCGTGATTGTACATGACTTGATAGTATTAATGTAAAATGTTTCCTTTATCAAGGAAAATGTCAAACGGTGGTTTGAAAGTTATTTATCCAGAAGGGGGTACCAACCAAATTGAGAACGTTAACTAATTGTTTAGTTACCATACTGATGTCTGATGATATTGCCATGTTAGAATAATGAAAGAGAGAGATTATTAGATGCTGAGTGGGACACATTTGTATTGTTCCAGAGTTTCATCTACGAGTGAAAGTGAGCCCAGGTGACCTAACACCTGTCCTTAAAGTATGCAGTGAGGCCTAACTACTGAGTGCCTACACAGTGATTCAACTATAGAAGCAGAAGCGTGTCTTGGCAGTGGATGCTGGCGTTTATACATACTTCAACCAGCCTGGTTCCAGAGACCTCAGATAAGACTTGTCTGGGAAATTGATATCACAAACAATCCACTCTCTCAGTTTTTTACAAAAGCTAGTGTATCGGACAGTGAGGAACAAAAACGTTCAATAAACTTGTACCCTTTTCTAGGAGCAAGAAATACTTGACATTTTCCCAGCTTGAAACATATAAGTAATTGTGGGATAACATCGACTCAAGGACAGTTGTAAAATAATTGGTTGTAAATAATTTCATTATCATGTTGAGTTGATTAGTCCTGTGTCAGAAGAATAACTAGATACAGGAAAATAAATTATAAAAAAAAAAAATAAGTTACATTCCAAACTTTACCCAGTGACTTGTTTAATCATTGTTTATTAGTAATAGGTGTAGTTGTTGTCCTGTTCATACACTTCATCACATTGCATATACCCTAGACACTTGCTAGACAACCTACACACACCAATACACTTCAGTAGGGGAAGATATATAATCGGGTGAGGTCGTGGTGGAAGCAGACAAGTACCCTGTAAACTTATTTGTATTTAATAAACCTCAGGGACTTGCATAGCTGACCTCACACCAGATACCATTAATATAATATTGTAACCAATAAGAACAACTAATTCACCACATTAATTGGGACGCTCTTCCGGGATTTAAAGGTTCTTAGTACCCTACTTTAAGTGAGTCACTAGTCCCAGTATTTGTAAAATATAATAGTAAAAATAATTTGAGAGTGGTTTGAGATATCATTGCCCTTTGTCTTGTGTTTAGAGTTGATTAATTAGTTAAGGTAGTGGATAGTATTTCATATTGTTAACTATAAAATGGCGGATATGGCTAAATACAGATCTGCTGCTGTGCAGACTGCAAAGGAAATGAATTTAGATGGGCAAGCTCTGATTCAGTATGTGACATCAGAGTGCGATAAGTATATGGAAAGGGAAGATAAGAGATTAGCTGAGGAGAAGAGAATTATGTTAGAGGATGCTAGGGAGCTTAAGAAATTAGAGGCTGATAGGGAGGCTGAGATCAAGAGGCTGCAGTTAGAGGAGAGGAAACTTGAGGCTGAGGCCAAGAAAGAAGAAAAGAGATTGGAGGCTGAGAGAGAAGATAAAAGACTCCAAAGGGAACATGAACTACGACTAAGGGAGTTGGAGTTACAAGGCCATGCTCCTGATAATGGAAGTAGCTCATCCACCTCCGACTCTGCTGCAGGCCAGGTTGCCTCAACCTCAGCCATGGGGTTCCAGTTGGACCCATTTGTAGAAAAAGATGATGATGATCTTGAATCATTCCTCTCTAGATTTGAGGCATTAGCTACTATGTATGGGCTAGAGAAAGAGAGATGGAGTATGAAGGTATCTCAGGGGCTTAGGGGAACCTCTTATGAGGTCTTCGCCAAACTGAGCAAGGATGATCAGGATGACTACGACATTCTTAAGCAAGCTCTTCTAGTTAGATATGAGAAAAACAGTGAATTTTACAGAAAGAAATTTAGGGATGCCAAACTGTTGACTGGAGAGACTTACCACCAGTTCTCTGCTCGCCTGGAGACATACCTGGAGAAATGGACTGCTCTGGGGAAAACCCAAGATTTAAAGGAAATGATTATGACTGAGCAGTTAAGAGAGTCCATGGCTCCAGACCTGAGAAAATTTCTCACGGAACAGGGTGCTGAGAGGCTGGGGGAGATCTTAAATGTGGCTGAGAGATATCAGGCAGCCCAGTCTGAGATAGCAAGTTTAAAGAAGAAGCCTATAGACCATAATAAAGCTCCACAAAACCAAAATCAACCTAAATTTGAGCACAGAGATAAATTTAACAAGGGTAAAGCCTATTATGATAAAGCCAAGTTTGACCAACGAGATAGAAACTCGCAATTGAATGATAAGAAACATTTTCCTCAGGGAAATAAATGGTGTAAGTGGTGCAAGAAAAATAATCATGACACCACAATGTGTACTCGAAAACCTCCTAACTTTGCTGCAATGAAAATGGGGAGAAAGGGACAAAAGGTTAAACCTGTTGGACAGCAGGAACCTTACCACCCCCCAGTGTGTGAGGATGTTGTATGTAATGGTGTCATCATTAGGTGCCTTTACGATACAGGTTTAGATTATGACTCAGTCGTGAGCTCTCACCTGGTGCGAGCAGATCAATACACCACAGAAACAGTGGAGATCCAAGCCGCAACCAAGGACGTAGCAACCATGACACTTCCCATTGCTAGAATCTGTGTAAAAACTCGCTATGTGGAAGGAGTAATCAAGGCAGCCGTGATAAACGAACCCATCTATCCTCTGATATTGGGGTGTCGTTATGTATTCTTGGGGAATCCCAGGAAACCTGTGATCATGGCAACAGTGCAGACCAGGTCACAGTCACGAAAGGAGGAGGATGAACCCATAAATACTCATCCAGAGGAGATGAGGAAGGCACAGGCGGAAGATAGGTCACTCAACCCGTGCTTTAAGAAATTACCTAAGTGCCATACACCTCCTACGAAAGGAGACTACTATATGAAGAATAAACTGTTGTATAGGAAGGCCGGAACTGGATCCAATGGTCATGGCCAGCTAGTTCTTCCTACTTCATATAGGAATAAAGTGTTGGAACTAGGGCACGCGATTCCTTTCAGTGGTCATATGGGGATCAGTGCAACAGGACAGCGTATAGCTTGTCATTACTTCTGGCCAGGGATAACTGAAGATATAAAAAGATATGTGAAATCCTGTCCAGAGTGTCAAAGGGTAGCTCCAAAGCATTGGACTGCTCCTGCAACTCTAGGGGAGATGCCCATAGTGGGAACCCCTTTTGAGAGGGTTGCAGTGGATATTGTGGGACCTCTCACTCGAACCAAGAGGAGGAACAGTTATATTCTCACTCTGGTGGACACTTGTTCGATGTGGGGAGAGGCTGTAGCCCTGTCATCTATAGATTCCAAGCATGTGGCAGAGGCATTACTCACCATATTCACAAGGTTAGGTTTCCCGCACCAAATCTTGACTGATAACGGCTCGCAGTTCAAGGGGAAACTAACGGAAGAAGTTTTCAGGCTCTTCCAGGCCAAGCACTTTCATTGTAGCCCGTACCATCCCCAAGGGAACGGCCAGGTGGAGAGGTTCAATGGGACTCTCATTTCTATCCTGAGAAAGCTGGCACATGAGAAACCTGATACATGGGACCAATTTTTGCCCGCTGCGTTGTTTGCGTATCGGGAAGTTCCACATAATTCAACCGGGATGGCACCCGCAACCCTGTTATTTGGGAGGCCAATAAAAGGTCCATTAGAAGCCTTGTTAAGGACATGGACTGATGAGAAGGCAGAAGAAACTGTTACCTCATCTTATAACTATGTGAACGAACTGACCACTCGTCTTAAAACTGGATGGAAACTGGCAAATGACAATCTCAGACAAGCCAGGAAGAAACATGCTGCTTACTTTAACAAGAAAGCTAAGGATAGAGAGCTTAATGTGGGAGAGAAGGTGCTCCTTCTTCTACCCGGCAGCAGTAACAAGTTACAAATTGGATGGCAAGGGCCATACACTGTTCTAGAAAGGATATCTAGAACTAATTATAAAATCGACAAAAAAGGTAAGGAGAAAATTTATCACGTGAATCTCCTAAAGAAATACCTGGAAAGAGAGATCCAGGATGAGACACATCTCATGACCTTGTCGATAGCCACAGGAATGAAAAAGGAACCACTCGCCTCTCACGAGTATCCCTTAAAAACAGAGGAAACACAGGCACAGGTGAAGATCAGTAAGCACCTGACTAAAGCCCAGAGGGAGCAGGTTCAAAAGGTTCTGGTTGAACATACAGACGTGCTAACAGATAAGCCGGGGCATACCAATCTATTAGAGTATGACATGAAAGTAATAGACCCAACACCCATCTGTATGAGGGCCTATTCCATTCCTTTCGCTAAGGAGAAAGCTTTGAAGGAGGAAATTGAGTATCTGTTAAAGGAAGGAATCATTTCTCACAGTGAATCTCCTTACAGTTCCAGTGTGGTTTTACTAAGGAAACCTTCTGGAGAACACCGTCTGTGTATAGATTACAGAAAACTGAATGCTATCACAGAAAATCAGGTGGATCCATTGCCGGATACCAATCAGCTGTTTGCCAGGCTGAATAAGGCAAAATATTTTTCTAAGGTGGATCTGAGCAAAGGCTATTACCAAATTCCAGTGAAGCCTGAGGTTCGACCTTATCTGGCATTTAGCACATCGGAAGGCCATTATGAATTCAACATGTTACCATTTGGCTTGAAAAACGCCCCGAGTGTGTTTTCCAGAATGATGCGCAAGTTATTGGATCCCCTGAATAACCCATGTATAACCAATTTCATGGACGACATTCTTATTGCTACTGAGACATTCGAAGAACACATAAACTCTCTGAATATGCTATTTGATAGGCTCAGGGAAGCAAATTTGACGGCTAGACCAACCAAATGTAGTGTGGGGTGTAAAGAACTCGAATTCTTGGGACACACAGTGTATCAGGGAAACATGACCCCTGACCCCAAGAACCTGGAGAAATTACAAAACGCACCGAGGCCACAAACCAAAAAAGATGTGAGGTCTTTTGTATCTTTATGTGGATTTTATCAAAAATACATAAAGAACTTTAACTCTATTTGTGCACCGCTGACAGACTTAACTAGAAAAGGTCAACCTGAAAAAATCATTTGGTCAGCGCAGTGTGAATTGGCATACCAAGAGTTAAAAGATAAACTCACTAGCAAGCCGATATTGAAATTGCCTGATCTAAGTCAGGAATTTGTGGTGAGAACGGATGCGAGTAACATAGGATTAGGGGCCACTTTGTTACAGAGGTCCACCTCACAGGATGGAGAACTGAACCCAGTTGCTTACGCTAGCCGCAAGTTAAACAAAGCGGAAAAAAATTATTCAACAAGTGAAAAAGAGTGTTTAGCATTGATCTGGGCCATAAAAAAGTTCCAAATTTATCTTTATGGTAGGTCATTTGTGGTGCAAACAGATCACCAGCCTTTAGTGTTCTTATCTCAGGCCAAGCATGAAAATGCACGTTTATTAAGGTGGTCTTTATTGATCCAACCTTATACATTTTCCATCGAATATATACCCGGTTCGGAAAACGTGGGAGCGGATTTCCTGAGTAGACATCCTTGTGAGGCAAAGCAGGAAAAGCCTAGGGAATAGTACTTTATTTACGCTAATTGTCTCACAGATAATAACTTGCAGTGAATGCATGTTTTAGGAAAGGAGGTGTGTAGTGAAATCTGTAAGAACAAACGCTTAAATCCACCGCACGTTCAATTTGCATACCGAAGTAAGGGCCTAAACGATTTGCCGCGGTTTAACATTATACACTTTGCAGCGTTTGAAAGACCCCGTTTTCTCGACCCGCGTTCTGGACATATATTCACACGCTGGTTTTAGCAGACGATATATATATACACCCACGCAATGTGACGTGGCGCCGTAAGGTTAACGTCCGATAAGGTAGTTTAAAATAAAAGGAAAAAAATTAAGGTTAACGTCCTATTTGTTTTGAAAATGCCGTACTGAATTAAATAGGAGAGGGGAAGGAGTCCTTAATTTGAATATTTAAGGTCAGTTTTATTTGAAAAGGAACGCTATTCATTAAACCGCCTCTGGTTGGCTGTAGTGTAATAGACTAAGGGTTGTATAAAACCAATTAGTATTGGGTATAGGGGGCCACTAGATGAAAAATTTCTTACACTAAAGACGTTGTTGTTAGAGACAAGGCAAGAGTACTGTCTTGGTTGCTAATTCTGCATAGCAGCTATCTGTATCGCCCTATTCAACAACCTAGTGTATAAAGTTTCTTTGATTGCGGTAAATATTGAAACCTTTATATTAACATTTATATTGTCATTTTTATCATTATTATGTATGCATTATTGAATTTGTATGAACCTTAAAGGGGAAACATTTATCTGGAGGGAAGGCAACATCACTCTGTGTTGTTCACAGCGTTGTTAGGAACTGTATTAACCTGGTATAGAAAAGCCAGACAGGCTTTCGGCCATATGGGGGGATAAGAAAAATAAATATACATGATGAAAAGAAAAATGTTGTATTATGACATAAGACCAGGAAGATCACTGGCCGTCTTCTTCAGCAAGTCACCGTGATTGTACATGACTTGATAGTATTAATGTAAAATGTTTCCTTTATCAAGGAAAATGTCAAACGGTGGTTTGAAAGTTATTTATCCAGAAGGGGGTACCAACCAAATTGAGAACGTTAACTAATTGTTTAGTTACCATACTGATGTCTGATGATATTGCCATGTTAGAATAATGAAAGAGAGAGATTATTAGATGCTGAGTGGGACACATTTGTATTGTTCCAGAGTTTCATCTACGAGTGAAAGTGAGCCCAGGTGACCTAACACCTGTCCTTAAAGTATGCAGTGAGGCCTAACTACTGAGTGCCTACACAGTGATTCACCTATAGAAGCAGAAGCGTGTCTTGGCAGTGGATGCTGGCGTTTATACATACTTCAACCAGCCTGGTTCCAGAGACCTCAGATAAGACTTGTCTGGGAAATTGATATCACAAACAATCCACTCTCTCAGTTTTTACAAAAGCTAGTGTATCGGACAGTGAGGAACAAAAACGTTCAATAAACTTGTACCCTTTTCTAGGAGCAAGAAATACTTGACATTTTCCCAGCTTGAAACATATAAGTAATTGTGGGATAACATCGACTCAAGGACAGTTGTAAAATAATTGGTTGTAAATAATTTCATTATCATGTTGAGTTGATTAGTCCTGTGTCAGAAGAATAACCCCCATCGAGGCCAGCTCCTTGACGTGGAGATGGGGCTCAAGTACAGCCATCAGCGGCTGAAAAACCAAGACTGGCCAGGCCCTCCTACACTCAAGCAAGACCACAGTCTGCCCTAGCAAGTCAAGGTGCTGAAGACGGAGGCAACCAGCCAAGAGGCGCACCACAGCAATCAGGATGCCACGCACATGCGCTATGGAAGTATGCGTATATCTGCAAAACGTTATGGCACTCGCCCTGTGACGGACACCCATGCAGGCGCAGTGCCGGGCCCTCTGCCTCGGAAGGGCCCAACCCCTACTACTGGGGGTCCTTCTCAATTGCCCCGTGGAGCCAGGAGGCATGAGAATAGAGCTACTGGCCAAGCAAAGAAAAGACCATTTAAAATAATGCACTGGAATGCTGAAGGCGTCAATAGTAAAAAAGACGGCTACAGCAAAAAATTAGAGCTCGAAAATATCTTGAATAACTACAAAAGACAGTGAAGTTTATACAAGAAACAACATTGCAGATATAGACAATATAGTTCAAGCGAACGAAAGAAGAAGAAGAAGAATAACTAGATACAGGAAAATAAATTATAAAAAAAAATAAGTTACATTCCAAACTTTACCCAGTGACTTGTTTAATCATTGTTTATTAGTAATAGGTGTAGTTGTTGTCCTGTTCATACACTTCATCACATTGCATATACCCTAGACACTTGCTAGACAACCTACACACACCAATACACTTCAGTAGGGGAAGATATATAATCGGGTGAGGTCGTGGTGGAAGCAGACAAGTACCCTGTAAACTTATTTGTATTTAATAAACCTCAGGGACTTGCATAGCTGACCTCACACCAGATACCATTAATATAATATTGTAACCAATAAGAACAACTAATTCACCACAGGCATATCCTTCTGATTTCAGAGGGTTTTGGTTGCTGTCAATAACTGGTGCCAGACTACAGTGGGCCGATATATTCATGCCACAGTCTTGCCTTTTTCGGAGACTACTGTAAACCACCATCATTCTTGAAGAAGTGGGAGCTGAAGGTTGTCGTTCAGCGAAGTGCAGGAAGATTCCTACATCATATTACAAAGATAGGTGCATGTTTCGGCACCTGATCGCTCAACTAACATTATATTACAAATAAGAAACTGGGAATAGTGATATAAACATTCCATCAGTGTCCACAAAAACTTACAAACAACATGCAGAGATGATGATAATAAACAATCAACCAGTGTATACTAGAAGTCACCCCAGTTAGACAATACAACTACACCCTTATATAATAATATGTGTATTATGGTCAGAAGACTCATTGTGTAAATTGATTGATGTAATTAATTTCTATGATTTCACTATTGATTGTCAGTCCTGATTCCAAATAAATCAGATTCAGGACAATAAATTGAAAATATTAACTTTACCAAACTTTCAACCACTGACTTACTAAAGATAGTCTTTTAAAGTGTAGTTTGTATGTGATTGTCGTGGTACTGTTGTGTTGTATTAGATAATAAAATAAATTGTGTAATTGTTTATATGTTTAGTTGGTTAATGCAACCTTACACTAACATTTCATAACCCTAGACACCAAACGTAGTCATCTTACATTCTATCTAGAATAAGTCTGAATGAGATCATAGTGGTGGTAGTAGAAAGGTTCCCTGGAAATTTACTCTAATATTTATTATATTCAGGGACCTTCACAGCTGACCTCATTCAGTACACTAAGATTTCTTAACAACAAACTGTATTAACATCAACCCACCACAATGCCACGCAGTACAAATGTAGTACATATAGTACTTTTTTTAATTGTACTTTTTTATAGTACTTAAATTTGCTCAGAGTACATGATACAACGAAAGACAAAATAGGCTCTTTGCCAGTTCACGAAAACTTGTACAGTACCGGTATAACACTATTAAACAAAGAACGTTTCAGCTAAAGTTTTCGTCAGTTAACACGGAAAAACGTTATATCGACAAGGAAAAAAATAAAATAAAAGCTAAGAAAAGTATAACTTAAAAAATAAATACATGAAAATACAGTAAATAAAATAAGTTAGTAAATACGCAAAAATAAAGTGTCTTGCCCGGAAATGTTCCGATCTTGGACATGCCCGAAGGAGGATTTCTTATTCAAAGATAATAATAGCATGATTCGCGTGTATGCGACAAATATACCAAACAAACATGTACAAACCGATGTGTATCAGAAATTGTAAACATATTTAACAACTTGTACACGCGGTCTAAAGTGGCAATGACATACACAATGTCAGATAAGCGACCGTGTGCTGAATATTTCTTATTTTCAAGTATCAGCAGTTTTCACGTAATTATAGCAAACTCTAATTGGTCACCACTCAGGGCGAAATTAACACACTGCTATACATGAAAGCAAGCAGAGATGTTGAAGCTGCGAAGGCCGTTCTAGCGAACTCCGGCGCCTGTGCAGTGACCAGAAATCAAGCTAACAGTTGAGCTTGCCAAGTGCTCTCACTCATTGAAAGAACAGTGGTTCTAAAACTTGTGACAAGAAGTGGGGAAGTGAGACATTCTGCATTTGAGGCGTGGCTTGTATGGATGGGGGAAAAAAGAGGAGGGGGTGGAGCGCGAGGATGCTTCATTGTTAGAAGGAAGAACATTTTTGAACTAAAATGCAAAATTCACAAGTTTCAAACATCCACCAAATCCCGTTCCAAAACTAAGTTCACATGTTTGCAGTTATATAGAGAGTGACGTTATTGTTATTTAGACAGTGATATCTAGCAGCGCGTACAGGGCGACTAATATGAGATTGTGGTGGGGATGGCAACCTCATGATTTAAAACAAATTGCCACATAGGCTCATGCTGCAAGATTAAATGGATGCTTGGTGCAGGCTTTCCTGTAAGAGGATCAGCTACAGTGATGGTTCCATGCTCTATAAGGAGCGTAAAGGAAAATGATCTAGAAGCTATATTTAGCTTTTGCAAGCACACGTTAATACGTTGATGACATCACAGTTCCGTTTAAAAAAAATGCTGTCATCCATGTGACCATTGAACGTTTTTTTAAAAATCTCGTTTCGAAACTACGTTCAATTGTTGTACAGACAATGACTTTGTTGCTATATAAACAATGACATCTAGTTGTCAATCTGGCAGCTATATTTTAATTTAGTAAGCACATGGGGACACGCTATGACACAGTAGGCATTATATGCCCGGTTTTTTAGCCATCTTTGTGAAACTTAATTCTTTGTCAATGAAAGTAAGAAATAGAGTTTTCCTGTGTTGCATAAACCGATAATGTTGGCCACATAGATGAGTTTTACTGAAGAATGTTAAAACCATCATGGACAGCTAAAAAGAGTAATAAAATGTCCCGGGAGAAGCCAATGTGCAAAGGAAGATTATTCCTTGTGTTAGAAGTAAGCAATCCACTTTCTTTGGTGATGTTATGAAAAGAAAAAACCTGGGATGTATCGTGACAACGGGAAAGATTTAAGAAAAAAATAGACAGAGGACGACACATAGACAAGATACTGAACAGTCTGACATCATGACATGTAAAGAAGTCAATATGTGAATTGATAAATTGTACTGGAGACATGAAGTTGTGAACAGAAATGATCGACTACGCCACTAGACACGGTACTTGAAGAAGATGATGCGAAACTGGTCTTTAAACTTTATCGACATTTTTAAAAAAAAAACACACACACAGGAAACCATTAGACATTACAAAACAAACATGTATCTGCCTCTCGCCCTTTCCTTTTTTTTTAACACCTATGATTTCTCAACTCCTTTAGATAATTGTTATCTCCCATTAACATTGATGTGAACTTTCGTATAACTGCTAGCATGCTGTTGTTTGTTGTTCATCTTTCTCTACGATCTACGAAACACAAAGTTCGGCTTTCGTGTGTTTGACTTTAACTTACTGATAGGAAAGTAATATACGTGATTGACTCTTTAAATGTCTGGGTCGATTCTTGGTCCTGTATTACATAGTTGCATATTGTGCCTCAAGAATGACAATCGTCAATAAGACACTTTTTTTTTCCTACGTTCAGCTTGTTAGTCATGCTAAATCTGCAAGTCTGTCGCCAGTGCAGAATCCAGTTTTTCCACCCTATAGCTTATGCCGCAGCTCTGTAACCTCAGGCTTGGTTTAACGTCGTAGGTCATTGTGGGCTGGGTAGTTGTTGAATAATATGTTCAGAGGTCTGAATTCCGGTTCCACGTGGACATTCATTAGTGTGAGAAATCCTGATGCGATATAGGTGGCCTGGTAATCTGCAGTGGTCAGTTCTCAGTTGGAAACGGATGGTCTGCTGGTGCCTATGAAGCTGGTGGATTTGGTCGAATCTGTTCCCTGCCCATTTCTTTCTTCCACCAATGTCACTAAATTCTACTGGCTGTGGATGATGGTTTTAGCCTCTTGATAGGGAAATGAGTGACAAGAGGGATGAAGGTCACTCCAAGCCAGGCAATGGAGAGATATATCAACATTCGCCCCCTAGATAGTACACGTGATGTAAAGGTTTTTGTAGTCAATGAGTAGCTGCTACGCATGCCAAATCATCCTATGCATGCCAAACTGCGTAGCTCTACTCAAAACAGGCCGAAGAGAACCAGCTTCTTCCACGTCTCCAAACATGTGCATCGCTATAATGAAAACCTCCTCATCTCTAAAATAGCAAAATGGGGTCGCCAGGCTGATACCTTTAGGGAACCGCTGTACAAGGCGGGTCGTGTCGTCGTCTGCTAAATCAAGGGAAGCAAGCATCTTCCTGTTGATACTGTGTTAAAGCATTTTCTACACGCTAACGTGTCAACAACAATTAATTTTTTTAATGCACGTGAGAACACTTCTTCAATGAATGGTCAATATTGTTAGTCGTGCGGCCTCATGAAGATTGGGTAGTTTTAAAAATACAAAGAAGTAAACAAACGTATGAACTCAACTGATTTTGTTTTTTGTTAAAGGATTTGTTTACAACTTCATCTGTCGTGCACGTCCGCGCACTTGAGGACCTTGGAAAGAAAACGTACGATATACCGACATTCAATCAATCAGACACATTTTGTGTTAGCATTGTCGAGGAGGTCCGGGCAGCATTGTCGCAGCTACCAGTCCTTTTCATGATAAGTTCTTTCCAGTGCTTTATCGTGCTAGCAGATAGTAATAGACATTGGCATCTATCAACGCTGCACGAGCTAGCAGTCCACAGGACTAGCCGTAGTCAAGGCTTCACCGTGCTAGCTGATAGAAGCTAGGAGTCCTTCTCAGGGTCTTAGTCACTGTCACTATATTTCAATTGACAAAGTTCACTTATTTCAGAATGGCTATTGCGCTGATATAACCGACTGACTTGGGTATAGGTTGAAAGATATATGCCTCGCCACAAGAAGGGAAAAAAACTTCGAACAAAAGAAAAATTCAGTTTGTAACTGCCTCACTCTCACGTCACATATTCTCTTGTCACGCAGTCAGTCATCTCAGCGTACAAAAGCACCCATTCGAGACAGATATGACAGTGATGAAGAAGTCATGGAGAGACCTGACACGGATGGCACTGGACATGAAGACTTGAGACTAATTTGCTGAAAGCTTATGCCCTATAGGGACCTGAAGGGTAATACTGAATGAATGACAAAACGCGTTACTCCCAACAACTGACTCGCTCATTCACACATACAGACACACACAAACACACACAAACACATTAAGCTTACATCATTTCTACTCTCAATGTTGTCGTTCTCTTTTTCAAACAGAACAAACAAACAAACACAATAAATAAATAAAATAAACATGCTGTCAGAATGTGCTGTCCCTCAGGAATCAAAATTCTCCCTCTCTCTGTCTATCTCTTTGTCTCTGGCTTTGTTTTTGTTTCTATTCCCCACTCACACAAATGAACTTTATTCAGCCGATGATTAAAAAAATGCAAATTCGCTGTGCTTGATTTCTTTTGTTTACATTGCAAGACAAAGAGGATGTTTGTTGTACACGGTGATTATTCAAAGCTACACGTGTCCCTGAACAATCAGAAGGAACAGAAGATACATGGCAACGACAGATTTACACAGGTCATTACTACGACTGTTGCTCTATAGTTTTATCTCGTTTCATACATTTAGATATCTACTTTTAATCATTTGATTCAAAGTTGCCCAACATATGCAGAACAGAGAAAGCCGGCACCAGAAAAACTCTACGGAGATTCAAACAGCCTCAAACTGAGTTCTGCTTTCTTTGAAAACATTCGTCTGAGAGTGTACGAAGAAGATAAAATTATCGAATCAGCTTGCGAGCAAAGTTTGTTAGAGTAATGCCACCGGCATGAAGGCTAGCAGGAACTAGAGTGATTGAGAAATAAAGTGAGAACGGCTTACAGTGGCCCCCGCGAAAAAAAGCAACGGAGTCATAACGCACATAGCTCTACAGCATCGCCACGTGCACGATAGTACTCATCTGTACAACAGTTAGTTTTTTAGTTACTTCCACTCTAGCTTTTTTTCTTTTCTTTTTTAATTATATTTTATCTGCAGGAGCCCCATTACCTTTAACAAAATCTAGGAGTTGTAACGAAAACTTTTTTTTTTTTAATACATATTATTATATATTATTTTATATTAATAAAAACATTTATCTGAAATCCTTTTTTTTTTCTAGTTTTATCTTTTAGAAGATTGGTGAGGGGCTCAAAAATATCTTAATAGCTAAGGCCCCCGGAATTCTTAATCCGGCCCTGAATACACCGCACTGACCCGTGTAATATGAATGGTATGTGAGGATCGCGAAGGATTTGAGAAACGACACACAGTTCTCGTTTAAGATTACGATTTTTTGAACGACATCGAATCCGAAACCTTTTGTGACAAATTTAAAAACGTAACGATGTGTCTAAAATGGGTCAAAAATGTGCTACTTCACCGTTTTCACATTTATTGTAGCGTTCCCATGAGCCACAATCTTACTGTGACATCATTGCCAACCAATTTTCACTTTACCATCTTTTATGAACCATCAATCAATCACCAGTCATGAATATACCTTAAGGACCTTTTCGATATTTGTAAACAACTTGGTTAACTTTATTTCTTTTCTGCGTCAAATTACGCTAGCCTTACTTCTCTTAAGTTTTTTTTTCTACATTCTCCACGTACATCTAATTCACCGCCTTCTGTATGAGGGTTTCGTATTCATTATGGTACACTGACTTTCTTTGCGAATCAGTCCACCAACTGTCATTCATTGGGTGGTCAGTGATCCTTTTTAATTTCCCTGCCTCCTGTAGTTCTCTGTAATCTCTTCTGTCACTCATGGATTATAGTTTGGTTATATTGTTCATTTCATTAATTGCTGTGAATTGAATTGCTCCAGTAATGATTTTCTCACAGCCTGTGTTATGGGATTTGCCTCCCCTTTGCTCTGCAGTAGTGGTCCACCAGTGGCCAAAACTCAAGAGTATCGAAAATGGATCTTCAAAGGTGTCTTCTTCGCACAAGATTACTCTTGGCAGAGTTGTAGATAGAAGGATAATGACGCTTCTATCTCAAGATAGTGTTCACAAGATAATTCAGAAGTCAAGAACAATGCTGCATAGGGCAGAGCACTATTAACTTGTATCTGATCCGGCACCTTTTGTGAAGTTTTAAGAAATGGTATGGCTTGTTCGAGCCCCCAGCTGGTTTAATCCAGCGAAATTCCTTTTATAAAAATATTTGGCTCTATGGCAGTAAATATATGTATATATATTATTAAAGATTTTCGATCATACATGCGCTCTCTTATCTATAAGAACTGAATGAACTATGAATTTGTAAAATAACATATATCAAATTTAATAATCAATTAGTCTTTAAAGAATTTAAATAAATATGGATGAAAGTGACTTTAGAATGTTTTATAAATTTGTCTTCACTGAGACTTAATTGGGGACTGATGGTTATTATTGTCCTTTGCGTGCGCCTGTTACAAACAACTTAACTGGCTGAGTACTGCAATGGGTCGTTGTCAGGTCTTTTGTGATGAGGACTCTTCTCTAGAGGCGTCTAGATGAACTTCCCTCCTAATGTCAAGGTGGGTGTCTTCACAACGTATCCACTGTACGTAGTTGGTGTTGAACCCAGCTTCTTGAATCACAAGATAGTTGCGAAGATTCTTACTTCAGACTGGTCTGGTACTAAAAACCATCTTGTAGATTCGAACCACGAACTTTAGGAAAAAACAAAAGAACAAATGCCTCTACTAAGTGCATTTGTGGGCTGCAGATTAATAGGCTCATTGTCTCGCTGTTCACCCACCAATGTTAGCCTCTCTGAATAATTATTCTTCCTAAGTATACACAGTAAGGAATATGATTAGAAATCACCGTTATTCTTCTGGTCACTGAAATGGGGAAAGTGTGTATGGACAGCGCGAGTGCAATGGCTTGCCTGAATTACAATTAACAAGGTACATATATCTCACCAAATGATACTATACACTCTATGCACATGTGAAGTAATCATCTCACTGCTCTATTCGGAGTCTGGGGTCACCTCTGCTGTCGGTTTTCTGTACGACTAGCAAGAAGCAATCACCAGCGTTTGCTGTAGTGGTTTATGAATATAGATATGTTGAGGTTGCCAGCCTCGTATGACTTGTATAACCACTTAGCAAGTAGCCTGTCACATTCACTTTTGTAAAATATATGTTCACAACTTACACCAAATGGGATATACAATCTCCTGGCCCAGTAGAATGGACACAGCAACTTTGATTTGATGCTTCGAACACTCGGTCTGGGGTTTTTTCCTTTTCCTTTTCTTATGACTTGTGTTTTTGATTCCTTAAGTTTCCAGTCTTTGTATTTAAAATTGCGGGTTCTCTTTTAAGTTATAAAGATGCCCAAATACTTTGATCTGTCACCTTTAATTCTGGAATACTAGTCCGATGTCTCTCTGGCTCCTGGAAGCTGCTAATTTGACGTTGCGATGCAGTCTGATTTGTGTCTCCGATTTCACTAGATTATATTTCCATTTCTCAGTTCAAGTCACAGATGGTATTTCCGACAAACTTTCCAATGAAAACCAAAGTTTATTCCGGCTCTCAAATTAAACCAAAGTTAAGCTCTTTAGAACAATGTGGGTTGGGGTGTTAAATCATTACTATCCCCCGCATGTTTTAAAATATTAATTTTAAAATTTAAACTCGTGACCTCTTTCAAATATTGCAGTAATACTTCTGACTGCATTTGTGCAAACTCACAAACACATCAGTGAACCAATTTCCTGACTAATACCGTCCGCCCATATTGTCTCCTCTGACAGGTTATTCGTACTATTGCTACAGAGATGGTACAGCAGAAGCGATTCCATAGTATCACCTGTGTTTGCGTACATCCCCCAGACGGATTTTTTAGACAGCCAGTCTGGCTTGCTTTTCGTCGATCGTACGAGACCATCTTGTGCCAAAAAGGATCGTCTCTATCAAAGGTGGCTAGACGACTTAAGTGATAAAAGTATTATCAGCTGACCTGTCTAATTAGTCTTGTAATACTACGATTCACCCGGTGAAACGTAAACAAGTCTAGGGAGTGGTCAGAGCAAAAAAATGTAAGTGCATAAAATATGCCAAATAATAAGACTATGGGGAAGGGAGAAAAGGTCGGAAAAGCACACGTACAAACGTATCGTCACAGCCTGGTTCTGTGTTTTGATTGTTCTATCGAAAACAGTTCTTTTGAGACAGTTGCGCAGACTTCCAGCCTTATAAGAGAGATAGACGTGATTTTTAAAGAGCAAACAACAAAGAAGAAGTCCACCAACTTTTTCTTTCATTAATTTGTAAATCTACAGCTTTCTGTTTTATTCGTCTTCATGTGTATACATCTATGATCTTGTCTTGTCATTTGTTAATAGTCCTTCTTGTACAATTATGAATAACTCGTAAATATACCCATCAAAATAATGACAGGGACAGAACTAAAGCTAACGTCTTAACATTTGAGCATCTGTAACCCATTTAGAAGACTGGAGAACTCATTTTGTTGATTCTGAATGAAGTTATTTTACCCATTTTTGTAAAGCTTTAAAAAAAAAAAAAAAAAAAAGGTGTTGGCTGTTTTTTCAAGGGATATAATTTATGCTCTTCCCTGTTGAAGGGGAATAAAAATAAAATTATGTTGGTCTTTTTTTACAGGGTGTAATTTATCCTTTGTCAAAGGGACACAATCAAACAGTAAAAAAATAATAACAATAAAATACATTGTATATTTTTTAACACTAATTCTTTCCATTTATTATTTAAGATATACCCGCAAATATGGTGCAAAAAAAAGATGTGCAATAATTTAAGTGAAAGAGCCAGAAACGCTCGACTTTTATATAATTTGACTAAAACAAAAAGTTTGTGTGGGACATCCGGTGTGGGACACTTTTAGAGAATTATGTAGGATATAGTATTTGTTACAATAAGTTTGCAGTTTCGAGTGCAGTAGTATATCTCTCAGACCTAAGGGAATCTGATGTTTCGGCCTTTTGGCTAAGATCAAAGTGTCTGAGCACAGGGACCAATACAGTGACATTCATGTGTCATTAGGTCCTTCGTGTGAGAACACAGAAGATCACTACAGTGACACATGATGTCATTGGGTCTTCTTGTGTTGGGACATGGGTCTTGACCAGGGCCGGGTTGAGCGTGTGCCATGCAACCTCATGCGAGGCAAAAAAATAAGCGACCTCATGCGAGGAAAAAAATATGCGACCTCATGCGAGGGGGAAAAAAAAAGGCTAAGATCAAAGTGTCAGGCAGTCATATAATTAGGTCAAGCGGTCAGCCCTTAAGCACCGACTTGTCAAGAAACGTAAACATGAACTCATCAAGTGGTTTAGTCAGGACAGGCAGTCAGCTCACAGTAGGTACCACAAACTGATTTTTCATTTTGTATTTACAGTGTCTTTATTTATAGATCTCTTTAAGCCATGAAATTTCCTTTTAAAATTTTAAAAATCGGACATCAAACAACCGAGTTACAGCATTTCAAAATTGTGGGGAATTACAAAATTTTTCAAACATCTTCGCACCGAACAAATTGCCTGACTTTGTACAATCATAACTACAGTCAACAAACACTTACCAAGTCAATAATGCTATTTGTACAAAGTCATACAAGTTCTTACTGCAGAAAAGAAACATGGGAAGTACAACAAATCAATTAAATGAATTATGGTCCATCAAAATTTACAAAAAATACAATTTCAAGTCTCACTGTTGTGCTCGCAAAGTGCAAATATGCATTTTCATGCACTCATAAATCAAAAACTACACATAGGAAAGCTATAAGATTTATTGAGCTTAAAGAGAGCATTATATCCTTGATGCTTAATTTTTTTGAGCCACATGAAATACTGAATACTATAAAACTGCATTATGTGAAAATGGATCAAAGGCTAAATTTGCAGTTCGGAAGAAAAATCTCACGAAATTCCAAATGTTGTCATAAAATCATGAATATTGCAGCTATAGAGCTGAAAACTTCCATATTTATGTAATTTGAGTTGTACAATTCAAATTGATGGTTATTTTCTTGATTGAAACAACCTTTACTGCTTAAAATTTGATTTTTATAAACAAAGAAACATTACATATTAGTCCGTGTCCAACTCACTGTCACTTGAGGTCAGCTGCATCAAAAGATAATTGTGTGTTCAGAAAGACCTCAAGTGAATCTCCTCTCAGGGCACTGGCTTGTTGTACTGACATCTGGCACCTGTACTGTAGCTGTCCTTTACTCACATTCTGTTCGGGTGGCACAGAGAAACCAAGAGGTCATCTGAGAGAAATTTGTTGGGAGGGACGGGAAGAGGACAAATTGCATGATTGTGTTATTTTATTATGTTTGTAATTGTAAAATAAACTCAAAACCCGTAGAGGCTTCTAGGAAACCTTCAACTACATAGTAGCCTAATGATTTTTAACATCAGAGAATGAGAGGAAATAATGATATTATTGATATATAAACTTTACACAACAAGACGTACTAGCTCCCATGTTGCATTTTCCTAGTCCTCCAGAAAATAGAACTGTGCCAATAGTCTGTTTATCACAGTAAAAATCGGTGGCAGAGCCCGACGTCTGCCTCTTCCCGTCATTGAAAAACGTGCATCATAACGATCGTCCCCTGAAATAATTGAGAAAAAAAAGGTTAATTAAGCGAGAGAGGCAATTAAAAAAAATAAATAAACGTTCACAAATGTGTAGCAAGCTAAATTCTAAACATGACCTTTGACATCCATCACGTAACTTATCGAAAGGAGGTCAGCGGCTTTACAAACTGTTACTAAGTATTAGACCTTAATTCTGATACCGAATGTTTAGAAAATGGTGATGGTCCGATAAAACAACCAAATAGCTACATTAACAACAATACCCCACCCCCAACATTGCTTAAAAAACGAAAAACTTTCTGTCTAAATGTGTGAATCGAGACGTCACATTTGGCTGTTCTTTTACTAATACATCCACCCTCCGTCACTTGCCGTTGCTATATTGCAAATAAACAAAATAGGTCTGAAATGAATAGAAATAAAACAACGTTCAAAACTTACTCAGAACACATATTGCGTCGACTTCCATTGGTGAAACTTTTAGTTCAGCGCCTGAGTCATTTCGTGCTGTGTTTCGTACAGCCGGCCCATCGTGTCCGGGTTTGTCAGATGGAACATCCGTCATTATGTTTACACGCCGAAATGTGTTGGAGGTGCTCTGTTTTAACGTTATTTCGCTCTTTGCTCAAATAACGACGGTGTTTAAAACTTTGATACGATTTTAGCAGAATGGTTGCTCGTTTGTTTGATGTAACACAAGTGAAGGTAGGCATCCCAGATGTGTATTAAAATCCAAACTTTCTCATTCACTTCGAATTTACGATATCTTCCTATAAAAAATCTGTGCCTTCTGTTACATGTGCGTAAACCTCAGTTTTCGCTTTTCTCATTAATGAAAACCGTATTAGAGTAGCATTTTTGAGGACGTAGCGCGGACGCTATGAATGAGGTGGGGGTCCTGTCAGGGAATTTCGTTCTCGTGAGCGCCGGTCAGCCATCGCACGGCAAGAGCGATTTTAATGGTGTTTTATTTTGTTGTCTCACTCAATTTCAATGACACGCAGAAAGTTACAATTGACATATTATGAAAGAAGAAAGATCAAGGAACCAGAAGATATAATTTTTATTTAGAAAAGACAAATTAATAACTAGGCAGAGCAAGGTTGAAAAGGGCCCAAACTGGGCCTCGCTTGCGCGTCACAGAATTTTCCGACCGCGGCGAAGCGGCAGTTTGTGGTACCTACTCACAGTCACTGCTCTGTCGGGTAGGCTATGCACAAGTGGCCAGCCTACCACTTTGCCATGTATAACCAGTATAGCACACAGGAAGTTATCAGCTAGCACGTTGTTAAGTTCACCTATGACGGGTGGCCCGCTCACACTCCCCGCTCCGTCAGGTAGTTTAGATATGGCAAGTGACCACTCTGCCACTTTGCCAGGTAGACAGTTTATAACGGGTGGCCAACCTCAGTTTACCACTTCGTCATGCAGTCTAGTGATAATATCTCTCAATATAAATGGTTTGAGAAATAAACTAGACCATGTAATTAAACTGATAAAAAAAGATAAGCCGGATTTCTTGTTTTTACAACAGACCGGCATTACTTCTGATTTTCATGCCAATGAGATAGTAACTAAATTAGGACTCAAACATGGCTGGTTCGCCCTAGGCACCTGTCATAGTGGTGCTGCCATCCTTCAAATTAATGAAGATTGGGAAGCAGTACATTATAGAACAGACAATTGTGGCAGAATTGTCATAATACAAATAAAAAACAAATACAACAAACAAGACACACACACACTCATTAACATATACGCACCTGCAGTATACACCGACCAACCTAAATTTTATGACGGACTGTATGACACTATAGATAGGTATTACAAAGGAACCAAAATAGTATTAGGAGGAGATTTCAATTGCGTTTTGGCCAATTTAGACAAGGTTTCCCTTGATCCAAATTACAAAAAAGAAAATTGAAACGTCCTTATTAATACGACGTTTACAATCCATGATTGACAAACATGACTTAGTAGACGTTTACAGAAAACTACATCCGCAAACACAAGCTTTCACATTCCACGACAAGAGAAACACATATTTTAGACTAGCTTCTAGACTGGACAGAATATACGCATCAAACAGTTATAACATACACAAAACTCGCCACATAAAAAATACACTTAAGTTTACAGACCACGAAGCAGTTTACACAGTTTTAAGTACGGGACACACACATACAAAATTAAAGAGATCCCCACATTGGAAATTCAACAACAATTTGCTAAAAAAATAATTTCTTTATGAATACAATAACACAACTCATTCAGGGTTACACACAGGATATTCCCAATAACAACATTGCAGAATATTGGGACCTGTTAAAAACACAATAAGGGACAGAACACAGATTTTAGCAACAACAATACACAGGGCTTTTAAGAGAGAACAAAATATATTAGAAGACGCAATAAGTTTAACTAAACAGATAGATAAATCTAACCCACAAATTCATACTTTAGAAGAGCAATTAGACCTTTACAAACAACACACATACCAAGGGGCTCTACTTAGGACAAAACTAAATACTATAACACAAGAAATACCCAGTAGACAATATTTAGAGATAGAACAAAATGTACAACGCAGTAGACAGATTCACAAAATAGTAGACATGAATGGGAAACAGCAGACAGAGGATACTAGTATTAGACACGCCTTTTTTAAATATTACACAAAATTATACGCTAAAGAACAAACTAACGTAAACATACAGGATAAATTTTTACACTATACAAAGCGTTTGAGTGAAGATGAGAGCAAGAAATTAGACGAAATTTTGACTTTGGAAAACTTAAGGGAAGCCATCAGCACCTTCCAAAAAAATAAATCACCCGGGCCAGACGGGTTGACCGCGGAATTTTACTTTTTCTTTTTCCCAATTTTAGGCCCCTTATTAATTAAAGTATTTGAAGAAGCCTTCCAGAAAGGAGAGCTTCCAAATAGTTTGAACGAATCTTTCGTTACGTTAATACCTAAAGATAATGCTGACAAAAAGTCAATCAAAAATTACAGGCCTATTTCTCTTCTGAATACTGATTATAAAATCCTGGCCAAGGCTCTTACTCTGAAGCTCAAACCGTTTATGCAGCGCATGATACATGAAGATCAACAATACACGGTAGAAACATTTGTAGACATACACACTTTATAAGAGATTTGATTACATACACGCATGATAGACAGTGTCAAAGTGCAATATTATCATTAGAGCAGGAGAAAGCCTTTGACAGAGTATCACATTCCTTTTTACACAAAACCTTGCAAGCGAATAATATAGGGGAATACTTTAGAGAATGGGTAAAAATTTTATATAAAAAACCCCATAGTAGAATATTAATTAATCACAGTTTAATTGACCCGGTTAGGCTGACGAGGTCAGTAAGACAGGGGTGTCCTTTGTCACCCCTGTTATATGTATTAACACTAGAACCAGTTCTGGAAAGAATAAGGCAAGACGTAAACATCACGGGAACCTTTGTTCCCGGGAAAGGGGAAAGAAAATCTTTAGCGTACGCTGATGATACGATATTCCTTCCAGCAACAGTGGATTCTATAAAAAAAATATTAGAAGTCTTTACAGAGTTTGGATACGCTAACGAATCCAAACTAAATGTTCAAAAATCTAGCATAATGGGTTTAGGCAGATGGGTGAACAAAACAGATTTCCCCTTTCAGTTAACGCAAGTTAACAGAATAAAAATTTACGGAATAAATTATTCCTGTAACCCACAAGACCCTAATAGGGAAACATGGGTAAAATTATTAGAGAAAATCCAGAACATGTTAGAAAAATATAAATATAAAACAGCCACCATTTTTGGAAGAAGCATCATAGTGAACTGTTTCATTATGCCCAAAATTATATATACAGCTAATATCCAAATCATGCCAAAATCCTTTGTAGTTAAAATAAATCAGCTGATTAGAAGTTTCCTTTTCAGGGGCACTTTTAAAAGTATTAAACACGTAACCCTAATACAACCTAAACACAAGGGGGGGGGGGATAGCCTTGCAAGACATCAACACTAAAATTAAAGCTCTAAGGATCAAATATATAGGGGAGGTAATTAAAAACCCAAGTTCGTACCCCTTAGCACACTATTATATCGGACTTAGGTTAATTAAGTTACATAAGCTAGAAAATAACCAACCGCATTTCTTTGGCACCCCACCACCCTTTTATAGGATATGCATACAAAATTTAAAAGGAAATGAACAGTTAGTAAAACAAGACACCAAACTCATATACAAACTTTTAGTAGGGGCACAGGAACCTTACTTAGGCACACGAATTAAACGAGGGTACAACCTCATGATAGATCACACGCAGAGCTTCACAAACATTCACGCAATAGACGTTAAGCCACAAGCCAAACAAGTTACATATACATTACTGTACAGTTTAACACCTATCATGAGCAAGCATTCAGCAATGAAAGCAGGCAGAGCGCCACCAAAATGTAAACTGTGCAGTAACAACACATTAGAAACAGAGGACCACTTGTTTTACACATGTAGGACAGTGGTCCTTACACTAAACAAACTAAGAACATTAATAGCTTCTAAAACACAGCAATCGCTCAGCATGTACCAAGCGGTCATGTTGAATATTTTACCTACGTTACCGAGACAGACAGAACAAAAACTCTTAACTTTATTAGCAGAATTTAGATACTTAGTGTGGACATGTAGAAAGAGGGCAGTACATGACGGCATACATTACGACAGTAGAATATTTTCACAGATATACGAACAGCTAACACAAGATATAACAATACAACTTTGAAAACTTTTGGTTGGCCTCTTGGTCGTAACACAAGGCAAGTAGCCTTGGATGTAAATGCTTCTTTTGTAAATAACATGCAATGTAAATACTCTATGTCTTCATCAATCATCTCATGGTAGGGTGTTGATGTACTTAGAACAGTGGCGTATTCTCTATGTGTGCTGTGCGTGCTGCGCACACCTATGCGCGAAGGAAAATAAAAATTTAATTTATTATTCTATAAAATATTTCTCCTCTAAGTTCTGCTTTCGGACCGCACGCATCAGGATAACGGATTTTCCCGCATAGAATCTACGAGTACATCTAGTTTCAGTTTCACAGAAGCGTTTTATAGTGCAGTTTTTATTGGTTGTAGCAATCGCCCGAAGTTTCTCGGGTAATTCCGTCACAATGCGTGCTGGACCGCTCGGATTCACGTCTAAAGACTGGTTTGTGTGAACCGGGATCGTGGGCAGATACGACAATACAATGCGAACATGCGTGCGGTGGCCTAGCAGCTCTCGAGTTGTAAAAATCGGCTGTGTCCGTCCAGTGTTTTTTGTGATTAATTTTTGTTAGTTGCCGGGAATGCAGATTATTACAGTGACAGTGAGTTTCAAGTTGTACGTTAATTAGTATTTCGAAGATAATTGACATATACCCCTAATAACTATCGTTGCGTAATTGAATATAGATGGTTTTTAAATTAAGAGGGGAAGAAGTTAAATAGTAGGCGTACATATTCATTTTAAATAGCAGCACGCCTAGCTCGCATTACCAGGATACGCCACTGACTTAGAACCTTCATGGCCTCATTCATTTGTTCCATCATCCAAATATTTTTGGTTGTTTTGTAGTGATATTGTAATACTGTTTGGGATATTGTTAGGACTTTTGGTTAGTTATGATATTGTTTGTGAATATTGATATTGTTTTGCTGTTATTGCTTATGTGGGGATAGAAGGGAGGGGAGGGGTAAGGGGGAGGGGGAAACTTTATATATTACATACTTTATATCTTACATCATGTTTTAACCGTTGTAAATAACATTGATGGTGTTTGTAATCATGACCTGAATAAAGGTTTAAAAAAAAAAAAAAAGTCAGCCATGGTCGGGATCACACACAATTAACACATTAAACTCAATAAAGTCATTAGACCTCACTTTGAACCCCGGAAGGGGCATTAAAAAGAAAAAAAAATTCCGTTTCTCTGAAACACAGATGCACTACTTCCAATAATGTTTTCGAAATGGCATTTATATTGATCGCCTTCGAGAATTTCTCCCGCAAATAACAATGTCGTCCTAACCAGGAATAATACGAAAAGGGACATGATAATGCTGACGAGGATGATGATGAATGCAAGTGTGCTAAAGCTTGGATAAAGAAAAGGTAGTCCCATAGCAGATACTGCTGTAGGGGAGGGAAGTGTGAGAGATTTCACTATACTAAGTCAAGCTTTATGAAGTGGGGTGACCAGTTTATTTCCTAGCCGCCTTTGCCTTCCTTGGCTATCTCAGTGGTCTGCCTTTAAATTTTTGGTTATCTCAACTAGCAACACGCGGAAAAGTGCATGTGTGAATTCTTTACAGCATAAATCTCACGGTGCCCTCGTTTTAATATTGTCACATGATGCACACACGAATGGTGGCAGTACAAAACCATCGAGAGACTAGATAGATAAAGTAGCATTGGAAGAGGTTTAAATAAATCTGCCAGAGGCATGCAATACTGCAACATGAATAAACAAAAATGAAGTATAGTGGAGCAAAAAAGGTGAGAAATATTACGAATGGCAATCTATTGTTTGCACAATCGTCATTTCCAATGCCGTGGCAAATATTGTCATAACGAAATGTATGTTTAGCTTCTACGACCTGTTAAAGTATTCCCATATACTCATTCATTCTTTCGTTCGTTCGTTTATTCATTCATTCGTTTATTAGTTTATTTCCTTTCTCGCCGCTTAAGGAGCATGAAGCGACAACTGCAACTGGTTCCTTACACGAAGCCTGTGCCAGAGCGCGTGCTCTTGCAGTGATGTTTTCTCTATCAATTTATTTTACATGATGAGGTTGCCTGACCATGCATGACCTCACACTAGTAGCCACTTACGACATGTTAGAGGAAGCAGTAGTCACATTCTTTCTTAATTCTTGGGAACTACACATGACGTTCAGATATAGACATTAATTCTTACCCTTCAGTTCCCGATGGAACATAGGCCTTCAACAATCGTATACCACGGCCACCTGTTTCCATGCCAACAAGTGTGACAAGCAAATGTAAAAGCACATGAAATGTGTAAATATACTTCTGTGTGTGCGTGTGTGTAAGTGCGCGCGTGTGTATGTGTGCGTGTGTGTTTGTGTAAACATGAACTAATTAAACGAGGTAGTAAATGGAAGATGCATAATGGAGATAGGAGAAAGGAGAATGGAAAAAAAGTTGTGTTTACAAATAAAACAGCTACACCACAAACCTTTAATCTTGAAACTGCTATCTTATCATAACAGCAACATAATAATGCCCATCCTTCCACTGAAAATGTGAAACAGTCATGGTGTCAATTTTATTCGTTTCCGAAGAACGCCACCATATCGCTATGAGCTAAATAAAGCGGCGTTCAAAACAAACACTTGACGCCCCGTAGCGCGATGTTAAATTTATTCAGGTTTGCGGCGTAGTCAAGAAACGCGGTGGAAATTACACATACCCAAAACTGAAAATTTTGTTTCTTTCTTCCTTCTTTTGTCAGCTGCCAATACCACGAAGAGCTGACTAAAATTATACGGGGTTCATTACTAGTCTCCCATCTAGTGCAAGTACTGTGGATAATCTGGCTTACCGTTTGTTTGAAATAGGCGCTGGGTGTCGCTGTGCAATATAAATATAATGATGAAAATAGAGGGTACGGCAACAATCCATTTGAAATTGTGCTGGGACGTGACTGTCGTAGATTTGTGATAGGTGAATTAATACTGAGTTTGGTCTCTTCTGAATAGCAATAGAAACAAGTGATAGCTCAGTGGGAGATGATAAAATAGAAATAGATTTCACGAGTGAGATGGAGGACATATGTTAAAGTCGGTCTCTGACCCTCGAGATGATATCTCTCAGTCAGCCTATCATCTACAACAGATTAAGATTTGTCAGACCGTCTTGTATAATATATATTAATTTATATATACCTCACATACACACACACATAAGTGACTACAATAGACACACAGACGTGAAAATATGACAATGAAAATATAGATAATTTGGAACGAGTTGACCAACACACTGATTAAGTTTAAATGAATTTTAATTATCATACTAAAATTCCATCACCACACATAAAAGTACATCAAACATATACAAATAGTCATAAAGTCAATGAATTGCTACAAGAATGATAGACCCATTGGTATGATCTTTTCCCTCGATGTATAGCCCACAGTCCTGTTAGAAGAAAAGTGATAGCCCCAAAGAGTCACGGATACATCTGCTGTAGTCTAATGATTTCCCTTTAAAAGTATGAACAAACTTTGATACTCTAATCTATCCTAAGGAAAATATTGTTAGCAACAAAAACTTGCATAAAGAAATACAAAGTAGGTGAAATTTGGTATACCATAAAAGAGTCACTCGTTCCTGCTTTCTCTCTGTTCATTCATCAGGGCCCTGACATACATTCTTACCTACAATCGTGCTGTTGTTCGCCGTCTGGCGCAAACTTTAGGACACCCACACACTTTAATCTGTCTTTCTTTTAATGAAGCGGATCCCAGCTCTGCAGATTTTGGGTTCCTCCAAAGTTCCCGGGAGCGTCCTCTTCATGCGAATATTTTTCAGACTAAGGTTAGTGTCACTTGAATCACGAGGTAAGAATTAGTTTTAAGCGGGTTCACAGTGTCAGAATCACGAGGTTTCCACTACTTAGGAAAAATGGCAGGTTTGTAACTTCGATCAAAGGTAAAATTCTTGGTCACACCACAAGTTGTCAACAATGTCGGAAAGGTTATTGATTGTAATATATTACTTGCCACACGGGCTGAAATGTACTTGAGTTTTTCTCAGGAAGAATTAAATCTGGCGCGATAGGCCCACTACTTCTTAAAGTTCATGAAATGGGTACTCTGTCGTTCTGGATGCCAACGCAATGCCAGACAGGTTTTACTTTATACACCCAAGTCTTTAAGAAAAAAATGTTTTTGTTCTTCACAGATATTTCTCATGTACTAAAACGCTGGCAAAGTTGGGCTACCCCAGTTTCACTGAGTAAAGAGAAAACAACATATAAAATACTTATACATACATTTCCTCGGTTATAACTTACATTATAAACTGCAAGCGTAGAGCTGGTCTTATCGTTTAAATTCCCGTGAAATAAGTTATATTAATAAAATCAATCATCATGAATTAGAAATACATACGTATTTCGTCAATACTCAATGATGAATCAGTGCAGTTATAAGTTAGTTTAAAATATTATCGACTGATTATTAGCAGTTTAATAAAATTCATTTACAGCTGCATGAGTTAAGCTAGAAATTATAGTTTATAGTGCTTTCCACTGTAACATGTCGACTAGTGAATATAACAGACTTATAAATTATTTCTTCTGCACAGAAATCTAACTAGTAAAATGAAATAAGCGGTTATCACTGAATCACTCAATACTACTAGATATTTAATATATTTACCTCCAAACAGAACTACGGGTATCACAACGAAACTAAGAGTTTCACTTATAAATATAAGTATCTAGAACGAAGCGACCACGTCTACTGCAACTAGGAGTATGAATGACTAGTCTAAAACTCTGGGTAAGATATATGAAAACAGACAAAGGATGCGCGCTATTTCGCAAACCCCCTCCCCCCTCATCTCCCCCTCTCCTCTTGACACTTCACATACTAGACGCTGGCCATAACTGCCACAACGCGTCTTGGCATCTCACGCCGACATGTCTCATTTCTGAGCGATGCAGATGGCAGTTTCCACACCACAGGCCGAGAAACTCCGAAGAAAAACTCGTGTCGGCTTGAAAATGTAGACAAATGTCTGCTCTCTATGTCTGACGAGACGAATTCTCATAGTATTACGTTCAGCCAGGGACTGACACATTATGCAATAAAATGCGTTTCTAAATGAGAAAAGCAGCAGGCGAAAGTTAGAATGGGAAAATATATTTAGTCGCAAACGAACGAATGCGAAAAACAGGAAAAGGATAAAAGAGCGATAATAAAGTAGAGGACACGGGTAGAAAAGAAAAGAATATAGAAAATTTATTGATCATAAATCTCTATGCGACAGTGACAAACGTTGACAGGTGATGTTTGAATGACGGCATGATTATCATCAAGTGCCATGACCTGAGTGGAATAGTCCCAGTTACGATAGTTTGGTCATGTCTGGAGCATGGGAGAAGACCGGCTTCCACGCTAAACATGGGAACCAACAGCCAGGGATACAAACCTCTAGGACGACCCAAAGTTCACTGGCAGACAACCTCTGAGGGACCAATGAGAACTGGACTGGAACCAGGCCAAAAGGAAGACATGATAGCATGGCGCGCTCTCTGCCTAACCTCTATAATATAAATCACAGGGTAGAAGAGAAACGACAAAGTTAGTAAGTGTCGTGCCGAAATGTCATGACCTAACTGCCTTCAGTCTCTAATATCTTGAATAGATCAGTCTTATAGTTAAGATACGCTGGCTTGGCCGTGTCCACCGCATGGAAGATAGTCGCATTCCTACAGATATGTTATACGGACAATTGGCAGTTGGCAAAAGAACAGCTGGGAGACGGCAGCTGAGGTTCAAAGGTGTGTGCAAGAGAGACGTGAGGACACTGGACATAAATCCAGGAACCTGGGAGGATGAAGCTGCCGATCGCACCAAGTGATGATGCTCTCTACGGCGCCACCTCAGATTGGGTGAAAAGAAGTTTTGTTCAACAAGCAAAAAGAAAAGAACACCCTGAAAGGAACACCAGGAACAAAAGCAACTGAGGGCTATCACTTCAGGGCCGTCATTCCTATAGTCAGTCATGATTGAAGGGGCAACTACTACTACTACTATAGTTAAGACGCAGAAGAGTTACTGTAACGGGATTTGCCTCCCCTTTGCTCTGCAGTAGTATTCCACCAGCGGCCAAAACTCAAGAGTATCTAAAATGGGTCTTCAAATGTGTCTACCTTCGCACAAGATTACTCTTGGCAGAGTTGTAGATAGAAGGATAATGACGCTTTTATCTCAAGGGAATGTTCACAAGATAATTCAGAAGTCAAGAATAATGCTGCATAGGGCAGAGCACTATTAACTTATATCTGATCCGGCACCACTTGTGAAGTTTTAAGCAATGGTTTGGCTTGTTCGAGCTCCCAGCTGAGTTAATTTAGCGAAATTCTTTTTATAGTTAATTTTGGCTCTATGGCTGAAAATATATGTATATGTATGTTTGTATATATATATATATATATATATATATATATATATATATATATATATATATATATATATATATATATATATATATATATATATATATATATATATATATATATATATATATATATATATATATATATATATATATATACTGAAGCACATTAAAAACGCACCACCTGTGTAATCCAGGAACAGAGTGTGAAATGTAAATATAAGTGTTTACAAGTTTACATATTTGGAATCTTTATTCATTTTTCTATGAATCCATGCTAGTCATTAATTTGTACATTTGATTGTTATGAAATTCATTGCATTCTGTGCAGGCAAGGGAGAAAACCAAAAATGCAACCAATAAAAAAATTCATTTACACTATCCTCAGTATCTGGTATGTCCACCGTGTGCTTGCAAACAAGCTTGGCAGCGGCTCCGCAAGGAACGCACAAGTCTCTGAAGGAAATTCCGGGGAATCAAGTCCCATTCACGTGTAAGAGCAGCTTCGAGCTGTTGCAGATTAGCTAGAGAACCTTGTCTGTAGACACTGCGTCCATGCTCGTCCCACAGATGTTCTATAGGGGACATGTCTGGTGATAGGGCAGGCCAATCAATCGTCACAATGTTCTGCTGCTGTAGATATTGCTGCGTAATGCATGCGGTGTGCGCACGTGCGTTATCCTGCTGGAGAAGCTGCAAGTCTGGATAATTTGTGAACGCAGGAGCAACCAATGCATCCAGGACCTCATCTCGATATGTCACAGCATTAACATTTCCACGGAAGACGTGAAGAGGCAAGTGATGGTGAAAACTGAATCCTCCCCAAATGTGAATACTGCCATCTCCAAATCGGTTGTGCTGACGAACACAGCAATCTGCAAAGCGCTCTCCACACCGTCGCCAAATCCGCATACGTCCATCAGCAAAGGATATGTTGAATCTGCTCTCGTCTGTGAATAGGACAGCATTCCACTGTAATCTAGTCCATCTGACATGTTGCTCTGCCTATTGCAGGCGCTGCTGACGATGTCTGTGAGTCAAGTTTGGCCCAACATAAGGTCGTCTTGCAGTAAGGCCTGTATCTCTGAGTCGTCGTATGACTGTCTTTCGAGAGACTTGCCCACGTCTACCCACTATTGCTCTTGCTGTTTGACTTGCCAGGAGAGAACGATTCCTTAGGTGACTCAGCACAATATGACGATCTTGCGCAGGGGTAGTAACTCGTGGTTGGCCACTCCGAAGTCTATCCCGGGCACTGCCAGTGGTTCCGTAACGTTCATTGAGACGTACAATAGTGCTGTGGTGGCAATTCATCCTTCTGGCAATGGCCCGGGAGCTCATTCCGGTCTCCAACATACCAATGGCTCGTTGGTGGTCGTTTTCAGATAGTAGTGGCATTTCAAGCACATGTACTGGGTGTTTTGTCTCAACGGCATTTTTATACCGAGTATGCTGCCACAACGCGTACACATTTTCAGGGTCATAGCTGTTGGGAATCGTGTTGCACGTGTAACTTTCATTGTTTTCATGTAGTCTGTACACAAACCCGTGGGTTGAATCATGAACTTTCCATTCCAGCAGCCATTCGCTCTCTACCTCATGACAAACACGGGGAGAATCCATTCCCACACTTTTTTTTCCAGCTTCTCGGCATCAGTATATATAATATTGGTGCGTTTTTAATGTGCTTCAGTATATATATATATATATATATATATAAAGATTTGCGATCATACATGCGCTCTCTTATCTATAAGAACTGAATCAACTATGAATTTGTAAAATAACATATAACATATTTAATAATCAATTAGTCTTTAACAAATTTAAATAAATATGGATGAAGACGATTTTAGGAGGTTTTAAAATTTGTCTTCACTGAGACTTAATTGGAGACTGATGGTTATTAGTGTCCGTTGCGTGCCTGTTACAAAATACTTAGCTTGCCGAGTACTGCAAGGGGTCGTTGTCAGGTTTGTTGTGATGAAGACTCTTCTCTAGAGGCGTCTAGATGAACTTCACTTCTAATGTCAAGGTGGGTATCTTCACAACGTGTCCACTGTAGGTAGTTGGTGTCAAACACAGCTCTTTAATCACAAAGATAGTGGAGAAGATTCTTACTTCAGACTGGTCTGGTACGAAGAACCGTCTTGTAGCTTCGAACCACGAACTTTAGGAAAATAACAGAGCAAATGCCTCTGCTGAGTACATTTGTGGGATGCAAATTAAAAGGCGCATTGTCTCGCTGTTCATCCACAAATGTTAGCCTCTCTGAATAATTATTCTTCCTGGGTATAAACAGTATAACTCAGGGAATATGATTAGAAATCCCATTCTAGTTACTTTAATGGGGAGAATGTGTCTGGACAGCGCGAGGGTAATGGCTTGCCTGAATTACAATTAACAAGATACATATATCTCACAAAATGATACTATACACTTTAGGCACATGTGATATAATCGTCACTTCTCACTGCTCCATTCGGAGTCTGAGGTCACCTCTGCTGTCGGTTTTCTATACGACTAGCAAGTAGCAATCACCAGCGCTTGCTGTAGTGGTTTATGAATATTCTATTTTCATATGTTGAGGTTGCCAGCCTCGTATGACTGGTATAACCACTTAGCAAGTTTAGACATGTGTCAATTCACATTTTAAACTATATGTTCACAACTTACCCCAATGGGATATACAATCTTCTGGCACAGTAGAATGGACACAACAACTTTGATTAGAAGCGTCGAATACATGGTCGGGGAAATTTTAGTATTCCTCTTATGACGGGTGCTCTGATTCCTTAAGTTTCCAGTCTTGGTATTTAAAGATGCGGGTTCTCGTTTAAGTTATAAAAAAGCCCAAATACTTTGATCTGTCACTTTTAATTCTGGAATACTAGTTCGATGTCTCTCTGGCTCCTGAGAGTTGCTAAGTCGACGTTGCGATGCAGTGTGATCTATGTCTCCGATTTCGCTAGATTATATTTCCATTTCTCAGTTCAAGTCCCAGATTATACTTTTAGACCAACTTGCCAATGAAGCCAAAGTCTTTTCCGGTTCTCAAATTAAAACAATAGTAAGCTCTTTAGAACTATGTGGGTCGAGGTGTTAAATCCTTACTATCTCCCGCGTGTTTTAAAATATCAATTTTAAAATTTAAGCTCGTGACCTCTTTCAAATATGGCAGTAATACTTCCGATTGTATTTGTACACATTCACAAACACGTCGGTGAACTTATTTCCTGACGAATACCTTCCGCCCATATTGTCTCCTCTGACAGGTTATCTGTAATATTGATACAGAGATGGTCCAGCGGAAGCAATTACATATTATCACTTGTGTTTACGCGTACATCTCCCAGACGGATTTTTTTCTGTTAAGCGGGCGAGACCACCTGTGTGTCAACAATGACCGTCTCTATCAAAGGTGGCTAGACGACTTAAGTGATAAAAGTATTATCCGCTAACCTGTCTAGTTAGCCTTGTCATACCTGGCGAAACGTAAACAAGTCTAGGGAGTGGTCTGAGCAACAAATGTAGGTGCATAAAATATGCCAAATAATAGGACGATCGGTGAGGAAAATGAAGAATTGAATTGATACTGCCGGAGAGAACGAAAGTTATGAAAAGTGCACAACTAATTTCATCACAGTTACCCTACAACATAGGGTCAATTTATCGATCTATTCCTCCCCCTGTCCCATGTAACTTCCAGAGGTTTATGAGTATATAAAGTAAAAATATGATTACTGCACCATCATGCATGTAATACAGAGTGACACACATATGAGGTTGTCCTTGGGGCTGGCAACCTCATAATGTAAAACATATTGGCATAGAAACCACTGCAGCAAGACCATGTTACTGCTTGGTGCAGGATCCCTGCTCCGTAAGGAACGCAAATGAAAATAATAATGGTGACGATGATGATGATGATAATGAACAACAAACACAAGCCTCTATGTTTAAATATACAGGGTATCTAAATATACAAAAAAAGATTATACACTTTTTAATTGACTCTAGTTCATTATTTTCTATACTTTTTAAGGAAATATACAAAGCGGTTTAAGCAACATTTTGACCACTTTGGTGAATTATTTACCTTCAATAGACAACTGCTACATTATAAACATTATTTGTCCTTTTTTATGTATAATAAATATTATACTATAAATAGTGTATAGTTCTTTTTTTTTTAACGTAATGGTTTGTTTTCTTTTTGCCTTTGTTATTTTCTACGAATGGAACCAAGCCAGGAGGAAGACAGCCGATAGAATAGTTTGGCGCTCTCTCTTACAAATCTCTACACCTCACGGTAGAAGAGGAACGGCTAAGTAAGTAAGTAAGTATTTTCTACGCGCAACACCAAACAATCTCATAAACATATTTTATTACTACAGTATATAATTATGACTGAATAGCCCTTTGTAGCTATGGTACGGCTCCAATTTCGTGCACCTGGTGCAATGCGTTTTGGGTTATGATTAATTAATGTCATTAATCTTTGACAGGGGTCGTGTAAAACGGAATGCTATATTTTTATGACCTTCGCCGCGCCCATAGTCACACAGAAAATTCCTTACTAATCGCTCTCGTAGTTACATGAAATAATGTTCTCATTTACTTGCGGCCGATTTCAATTTTAATATACATCACTTATTGAATACATCAGGGAGCCGCGCTGGTGTAATGGCTTCGGCGTTGTACTGGCGACCAGGTGTTCATGGTTCAAACCCGGGCGTCAGCGTTTGAAGAAATGTTTACGGCCGGAAATTTGACTGAATAACCTGAACGGCTCCTGTGATAAACCCTCTGTGGATGGGAAGGAGCAAAGCTCCTGACCGGGTTGGAAGGAAAGTCCTCAGGTTCTCCAGCCTCGCAATGACATGTCATTGGGCCGAAGGGCTGAAAGCCCAAGTGCCGCTGGTTAAGAAAAAAAAAAAAAAAAAAAAAAATTGAATACATCAGTGATAAGACAGTGAGATGGAGTATCATAGCCCATGTTCGTAGGAATTACAGATAGGTGTAGGCGTTTTGTTGTTGCTTTTGTTGTTTCTTCTTTCAATACTCTCATACGTCAATTTGAATACGCTGTAAGAAAACGGGTGTCGCCTGCAGACATCGTTTCCAAAACTCTTCTGAGACTGGTACAGGTGAAGGTCATATGCGCTTAACTAACACATTTTATGAGCTTTCTTAATTGGTTGCAATCGAGAATGTTGTTTTTTTTTTCATCCATGTACACAGAAACAAAACAAAGGAATTTCTCGTGTATGGAATACCTTGTTCAGCTCCGTGTAGATTATAATCTTGGTTTACAGTGTTCTTCAATCTTCATAATATATTAAATTTGTTGTTGTATTTTTTCTTCCAGGATGCAATTTCTGGTGTGTGTTATTATGGCGTTTCAAAATGTATGTGGTGTACACAAAAGACTAATGATCAGACCTAAAAGTCTTTTATATTTGGACATGCACCGTAATATAACCGACTTGGTTGAATGGGACGCGCCTCGACAATACGAGGCAAAAGTTTATTGTAAAAAAAAAAAATAATAAAAGGTGTATAAGGAGTAATCTCTTCCGTGGTGTTTTTCTTTTTTTATAAACCTTCCTTTACGATTCAATGTATGGAAAGACATGTAGGCTTTAGTTACTTGCTTCAACGTTGTTTAACACACACATACATACACACAAAAGGTATTGTGAATTCCCTTCAATGATAATTTCCTGTTCATGCAGTTCAAAGATACAGAGATATTGTTCAAGTCATGTGATCCCGCGAAAGTGGCCCGGCCTCTCTGTTTCCTGTTACGTAAATGTCTTTAAGTATGTCGTTATCAGGTTTTGTATGGAGCTGGCAACTTCAGCAAGTAAAACAGATTGTCACAGAAACCATCCCTGCATGCGCTTGTGAATGCTTGGTACAAGCTTCCTGCAAGAGGATCAGCTACATTGGTGGTTCCATGCTTTGTAAGGAGCTCAAAGTAAAATGATGATATGCCTTTAAACAAGCAGGGCCATAACATATAGTGGGTAGACATTTTCTAGAAGGCCCATTCTAGTTCCCGGTTTGTGGGGGGGGGGGGGGGGTATCCGAGAGACAAATAAAGAATAGGACTACTGTGTGTCATACAAGGTGACCAACATGAGGTGGCCAACATACAAGGTGACCAACATGAGGTGACCAACATACAAGGTGACCAACATGAGGTGGCCAACATGAGGTGACCAACATGAGGTGACCAACATACAAGGTAACCAACATGAGGTGACCAACATACAAGGTGACCAACATGAGGTGGCCAACATACAAGGTGACCAACATGGGGTGACGCGTGGGGCTGACACACTCATCATGCAGAATAATTGCTACAGGAACGACCTCATCAACAGCATTGTCGTAGATTTTAGATAGGAGTATTAAGACTAGGGTTGGTCCCTTCAGAATAGGTTGGAATGAGTGATAGTCACAGTGAGAGCTGGTGAAAAAAAAACCACAATAGAATTTCCCACACGTGAGATGATAGAATGTGATAAAGAAGCTGTCTTTGAGAATCGAGATAATCTTCTCTCTCTCACCTATCTTCTACGACCGTTTTTAAAGGCGTCAGACAGTCTACACACAGATATATATATTAATATATGTCTATCTACTCACGGGCACGCACATATACGTGACGACAGTTAACCACACAGACGTGGGAATCTATCACAATGAATTTATATGTATTTGAACGAGCTGACCAACGCACTGATTTAGTTCAAGAGAGAGATTTTTATTATTATCATCAAAAAAAATCTTCTCACAACACCAAAACTACATCAAGGAAAAAACATATACAAATAGTCATAAAATTTAAGAAAAAATGCTACAAGGATGATAGCCCCGTTATGATCTTAGCTCTAGGTTTAGCCCACAGCCCCGTTAAGAGAACAGATGATGGCCCAAAGAGTTATAGATACGTAGGGTTTAGGCTAAGAGTTTTTCTTCTTTTCTCGTAAATGTATGCACAGAGTTGAATAATCTGATTTAGCCTAAGAAGTAAAGAAACTCTAGCAAATAGTAACAAATTCTGCAGGTTAAACAAAAAGAATTAAGACAGTAAATGGGTGACAATCTATAACTGTAAAATAACACTCTCTGATCTGCGTACACTCATTCATTCAGCCATGGCCATGCAGTTATACTCACAACTTTGCTCGCTGCCTCTGGGAACATACTCAATTCTAGGACCTTCACACAGACCCGAAAATGCAGTCCTTGACCAAGAAATCCCCAGTTCCAAAAGACGTACTAAACTCTCAGGGAACGATTCCTTGGGTGTTCTAATTTTTCGAATGTTTGATTAAGTCACATAAAATATTGTCCAGGCACGAAAGTTAGCAGAGCACAATGTCATTAGCTTTGGTTTCTAGAATTTAAGGAATGTCGGATCGGTGTCTACTTTCAGGAAGTTACTATATTTGGTCGCCACAGTACTAGTCAAAACTCTGTCGGAATGTTTCTGATCTTTGCTTGCCACAACGGGCTGAATTGTACTGAAGAGTTATTCTGGAAGAATTAATTCTGGCGCGAAGGCCTCTTACTTCATTTAACTGTTACAGTTCAGGTAATGAAAGTGATTTGTTTCTTCCCAAATAAAGTTCACGTACTAGAACGCTGGTAAAGTTTAGTACCACCGTTTCACTATATAAAAGAAAGAACACATATCAAATAATTTTACAATATGTACCCACTATAACTTACATTATTAAACCGCAAGTGTACTGCTTGACTTATCATTTAAATTTCCCGTAAAGTAAGTTATATCTTAAAAAAAAATCATCAATCCCCATGAATTTAGGAACACGTGCGTGTTCCGTCAACATCTCATGAGGTTTCTAGCATTTGTAAGTTAGCTTAGAAAAATATGATCTCGTCTGATTTCTTAGCAGTAAAATTTTAACTTCATTATAGCTACATTATTGTTTAGTAAGCTAAGATATAATTTATTCTGCTATCCACTGAAACACGTCACTAGAAAATAATACAGACTATATAAATTTGGCACTCTGCGCAAAATCTAACTAGTGAAATATGAAATAAGCGACTTAACACTTTATCATTTCACAAAATACTAGATATAATATATATTACCTCACACAGAACTACAGGTAGTCGCACAACTTAAGAATTATATGCTGAATATTTAAGGAAGTCTAGAAGTTCGACAAATTGCCGAAACAAACTGAGAAACTTCGCTAACAGCTATTCTGTTTCGAACAACCTGTCTACTGCGATTATAGGAGCGAGAATGAAATTAAAGTTTCAAACTCGGGCCAATATCTTAAAATCAGACAAAGGGCCCCAACTTATTTCGCCAAGCGAAATTATCTCCCCTACTCCCAACATTTACGTCAGCTTAACGCGTGACGTAACTGCCACCAGTGACCGAGAAATGCGCGTGACAGTTGCAAATCTCAGACAACCGTCTACAACTGCGTCGTACAGATGCCGGGTTTGACACCTTAAGCTAGTGACAGGTGAACAAAATGGTAGACCAAAAGTCTGCTCTATGTCCAGCGAAACGAATTTCTCACACCCCAGGCCCAGAAATCTGGTCGGGCCGCGCTCTGACCCGGGGAAACTGCAGACGTATGTCTGGCGAGAACCGTACATTCACAGCTATCTGCGCGACTGACATCTGATGCAATAAGGTTACTAGTCAGTATGAGAAAGAAAAACGATGATGGGAAAGAAATATATTTTTCGCAACGAATGATGCGAAAAAAATACAGGAAAAACAAGTACGGAAAAGTAATAAAATGAAAGGATTAGGGTGAGAGAATAGGAAGAAGATGTAGGTAATTTAATGATATAAAGACCCACGTGACAGGACGTCCCCCCTTAAGATATGGAAGCACTCCATGTCTACGTTATGGAATTAAATTTCCTATAACCGTAGCTTCGGGGTGTCTGTCTTCTTCCTTCTCGTCTTCCCCCTCCCTCTCTCTCCAATTCCTACTCAAGTCTACTCCCAAAGTTTCCTTTCTCTGGAATGTTTCCCATGCGCGCTTGAAAGAGCGTCGCCGCTTCTGACATTTTTGAAAGATTTCCTGTGATAGCGGTGGAATATCCCTGCCACTATCGTCATCTTCGTCAGTTTTGGCGATCGTCAGGAGATGGTCGGAGGTTGGCACTGGTCTTTCCAAGTATCTCTTTAAGAGATTTAAATGGAAAACCTTCTCCTTTCCTTGAATAGAGATCTGGTAGTTAGCCTTAGAAATCTTTTTCAGGACGGTAAACGGCCCTTGCCATCCGATCTTCAGTTGGTTGTTCTCGGTAGGGAGTAACACCAAAACTTTCTCTCCTGCTTCCAGTTCTCTCTCTTCCGCGACTTTCCTGTATCGGTTAGCGTGCTTGGTGCGTGCTCGCTTAAAGTTAGTCGTTGCTAGGTCCCACCCTAGTTTCAACCGTTCCTTTAAAACCGACACATATTTACTGGCTGAGACAACTGTCTCATCAGCCTTCTCGTCTGTCAGAGACTGAAGTAAGGCTTCAAGCGGGCCCTTAATGGGTCTGCCGAATAAGAGTGTAGCTGGCGGAAATCCTGTGGAAGTATGAGGAGATTCTCTGTAGCCAAATAATGCTGCAGGAATACAGAGATCCCAATCTTCAGGTTTCACTTGTGCCAGCTTACTTAGCATCATGGTGAGGTTTCCATTAGCACGTTCCACGAGCCCATTTCCGGCCGGAGTATATGGCTTAGTGTGGATGTGCTGGGTCCTCAAGATCTTAACGATCTCATCCATCAACAGGTTTCGGTATGGAGATCCATTATCCGTCAACACTTGCTGAGGGAATCCCAACCGAGTGAAAATCTGCACGAGGGCTTCTGCGACATGCTTGGCATCTGCGCATGTTAGCGGGATAGCTTCTGCCCATAAAGTGCATGTATCGACTAAGGTCAGGATGAACCTGTTCCTTCTTTTAGTCCTTTCGAAAGGCCCTAAAATGTCGATCACAACCCGTTCGAATGGTGTTCCCATTATTGGCATTTCACACCATGTGGACTGGGGGTGCCCGTTGCTTGGGTGGCACACGTTGGCACTGGGCACAGGATTTGACATATCTGATAATATCAGTATTTACTCCTGGCCACCAATAATGAGTGGTTATACGTTGGTTTGTGGCGTTCTGTCCCATATGTCCGCTGAAGGGAAGAGAGTGCCCCATTTCTAGGATTTGGCTTCTGTACTGTTTCGGTACTAGGAGCTGGTTGTAACCTTGGTCAGGCTTGCCCGTTCTCCGATAAAGTACGCCATCCTCAGAAAAAATGTCCCCGTGCTGTCTGGGTTCCTTAGCCATGGGCAGTTTCCTAAAGCAAGGTGCCAAAGTAGGGTCCTTGTATTGCGCTTCTTTAAGTTCCATAGGTAACAAATTAGGCGCAGGCTCCCGTTCCTTCTTGGTTTGCCCTCTTGTAGTTACTGCTGCCACAATCGGCTCTTCCGGTTTCCCAATACACACGTATCTCCCGCCAAGTATGACTGGGTAGATGGGATCATTCATAACAGCCGCTTTGATCACGCCTCTGACAAAGTCAGAGTGTATCTCCACCAATGCGATGGGAAGCGCTGTAGGTGCATCACTCTTACGAACTCCACAAAGTTGTACGGTCTCTGCTGTCTCTTGACCGGGTTTGACCAGGTTTCTGGCAACAATGCAATCGTAAGAAAGCCCCGTGTCAAATAAGCACGAAGTTTGAGAACCGTTCAAAGTAACAATACCTCGCGTTGAGGGTCTATCCCCAACAGGTTGGGAATCACTGTCAATAATTCCACCTTGCGAGACTGTCAATAAGCATCCGATGCGTTTCGGCTCGGTGTGCTCGGTCTGATCATATGTCCCGTGCTCAGGGGTTCTCCCTTTGCCACCTTGTCCTTTCTGGCTACGCTGCCATGTAGGGCGGTCGGGTTGATCAGACTGTTTGGGGTGGTTGGGGTACTTGTTCTTGTAGAACTTGGATTTTTCAGGAGGGGGGTTTTGAGGTCCAGTTTCTCTGTGGTTATTTTGGTTAGAAGCCTGAGAAGATTGCTCTAGGTTATGTTTTCGAAAATGCTCCTCTGTCGGTTTCCGCTTTGTGGCCGGTAGTTCAGCCAGCGCATTGTGATAACGCTCAGACTTTTCCAAAATGTCTTCAAGTTGTTCTGCCCCCTGCTCAGCGAGAAATCTCCGGGTATCCGCAGACAATGTGTTCTTTATTTGTTCTGTTAAAACAAATTCCTCAAGACCTTCATAGGTAGAGGGGAGCTGTGAGAGCTCTAGGCACTTTGTCAGATAACCCTTCAAACGAGACGAGAACTGCTGAAAAGTTTCAGAATTCTCTTTCCGGCTGTTGCGAAACAGTTGTAAAAATTTGCGAGCGTTCATTTCAAAGCGCTCCAGTAACGCTTTCTTCAACAGATCATAGTTGTCTTGTTGGCTGCTTTCAAGTTTGGCGTAAACATCATACGCAGAACTTTTCAAAGCCTGAGAAAGCTTCATGTTCCAACGCGACCTCTCTAAACCGTACAGAGTTGCAATTTTCTCAAATTTTTCTAGCCAAGTGTCAATCTTCTCATTTGGACAAGGGAAAGATTCTAGCGGAAAAGACATAGCACTGAGGTGAAGAGATTGAGTATTAGAAGGATCAGTTAAGGAAGAATGAGGAGAAGACTCTCCATTGCTGGAGGTAGAGGCAGCACCACGCTTTGGAACTCTAGAGTCTTAAGCGCCAGCTCATGCTGTCGTCGTTGCTCATTTTCTCTTTCCTCATGCTGTCTCTCCTCCCTCTCCTTCTCATGCTGTCTCTCCTCCCTCTCCTTCTCATGCTGTCTCTCCTCCCTCTCCTTCTCATGCTGTCTCTCCTTCTCTTTTTCTCTCTCCCTGCGGATTTCCATTTCTTCCTCAATCTTCTTCTGCTGTAATAGACGGTCTGCTTCTTCTTTCCTCTCCGCATCATATCTCTCAAGTTCGTCCCTGACAAAAGCTTTCGCTTCGTCTCCGTCCAAACCTTCTTGTCTCGCTTCGTCCCTGAGAAGCTGTCTAAGCTTTGCTCTCTCGGCCATATTATGTCAGTGACTGAGACTAGTGGAGAAAGAAAATAGGAAAAAGGATACTCAGGTTCCTACCACTTACGAGAAAAAAATTACCAAAAATCAAAAGATGATATATTTAACCCTGGGATACCTCCGCCAAAAAAAAATAAAAATCTAACTATCGCTGCTATTATCGGCAATAAAGCACCTAATGCAAAACACGACTACGCCAACTAAGTGGTAGTTAAGATTAATCCCTGAAAAAATAAGTAGCTACAGTGGAAAAGCAAAATAATTATTGCAAAAAAAATTTCGGGGAAAAAAAAAATCCCCTTAATGTTTAATCCACTATCAAGTTCACCCCTGAAGACAGTTAGGGTAAGGGAGGCAATTAATCTGGAAAAATAGTCCGAAACGCACTCCCTAGCTTTTGCTCAAACACCTACTTCTTCAAAACCCAGTGAATGTTATACACTCACTACTTTACCAGCGTTTAGTATTACAAAATCAGTAATTAACATATATTCCGACAATCAACCTGTAACTGAAATGTATATTATTTCTAAATGATGTGGAAAAAAACTTATCAGTTTGTGTGGTCAGCACGCCCGTAAACAGATCGTTAGTCTAGGGATAAATTATTTAAAGATATAACAACTCACAAGACATCACACTCTTACTCTATTACAGAATAAAGAATCTTAAATACAAAATCCAGATAGACGAGTCCACGTTTGTCGTACTCGTCTTCCTATTCTAAGTTCAAAAATCCTACGGACGAGAACCCATTTATCGTACTCGTCTTCCTATTCTAAGTTCAAAAATCCTACGGACGAGAACCCATTTGTCGTAGATTTTAGATAGGAGTATTAAGACTAGGGTTGGTCCCTTCAGAATAGGTTGGAATGAGTGATAGTCACAGTGAGAGCTGGTGAAAAAAAAACCACAATAGAATTTCCCACACGTGAGATGATAGAATGTGATAAAGAAGCTGTCTTTGAGAATCGAGATAATCTTCTCTCTCTCTCACCTATCTTCTACGACCGTTTTTAAAGGCGTCAGACAGTCTACACACAGATATATATATATTAATATATCTCTATCTACTCACGGGCACGCACATACACGTGACGACAGTTAACCACACAGACGTGGGAATCTATCACAATGAATTTATATGTATTTGAACGAGCTGACCAACGCACTGATTTAGTTCAAGAGAGAGATTTTTATTATTATCATCAAAAAAAAATCTTCTCACAACACCAAAACTACATCAAGGAAAAAACATATACAAATAGTCATAAAATTTAAGAAAAAATGCTACAAGGATGATAGCCCCGTTATGATCTTAGCTCTAGGTTTAGCCCACAGCCCCGTTAAGAGAACAGATGATGGCCCAAAGAGTTATAGATACGTAGGGTTTAGGCTAAGAGTTTTTCTTCTTTTCTCGTAAATGTATGCACAGAGTTGAATAATCTGATTTAGCCTAAGAAGTAAAGAAACTCTAGCAAATAGTAACAAATTCTGCAGGTTAAACAAAAAGAATTAAGACAGTAAATGGGTGACAATCTATAACTGTAAAATAACACTCTGATCTGCGTACACTCATTCATTCAGCCATGGCCATGCAGTTATACTCACAACTTTGCTCGCTGCCTCTGGGAACATACTCAATTCTAGGACCTTCACACAGACCCGAAAATGCAGTCCTTGACCAAGAAATCCCCAGTTCCAAAAGACGTACTAAACTCTCAGGGAACGATTCCTTGGGTGTTCTAATTTTTCGAATGTCTGATTAAGTCACATAAAATATTGTCCAGGCACGAAAGTTAGCAGAGCACAATGTCATTAGCTTTGGTTTCTAGAATTTAAGGAATGTCGGATCGGTGTCTACTTTCAGGAAGTTACTATATTTGGTCGCCACAGTACTAGTCAAAACTCTGTCGGAATGTTTCTGATCTTTGCTTGCCACAACGGGCTGAATTGTACTGAAGAGTTATTCTGGAAGAATTAATTCTGGCGCGAAGGCCTCTTACTTCATTTAACTGTTACAGTTCAGGTAATGAAAGTGATTTGTTTCTTCCCAAATAAAGTTCACGTACTAGAACGCTGGTAAAGTTTGGTACCACCGTTTCACTATATAAAAGAAAGAACACATATCAAATAATTTTACAATATGTACCCACTATAACTTACATTATTAAACCGCAAGTGTACTGCTTGACTTATCATTTAAATTTCCCGTAAAGTAAGTTATATCTTAAAAAAAAAAATCATCAATCCCCATGAATTTAGGAACACGTGCGTGTTCCGTCAACATCTCATGAGGTTTCTAGCATTTGTAAGTTAGCTTAGAAAAATATGATCTCGTCTGATTTCTTAGCAGTAAAATTTAACTTCATTATAGCTACATTATTGTTTAGTAAGCTAAGATATAATTTATTCTGCTATCCACTGAAACACGTCACTAGAAAATAATACAGACTATATAAATTTGGCACTCTGCGCAAAATCTAACTAGTGAAATATGAAATAAGCGACTTAACACTTTATCATTTCACAAAATACTAGATATAATATATATTACCTCACACAGAACTACAGGTAGTCGCACAACTTAAGAATTATATGCTGAATATTTAAGGAAGTCTAGAAGTTCGACAAATTGCCGAAACAAACTGAGAAACTTCGCTAACAGCTATTCTGTTTCGAACAACCTGTCTACTGCGATTATAGGAGCGAGAATGAAATTAAAGTTTCAAACTCGGGCCAATATCTTAAAATCAGACAAAGGGCCCCAACTTATTTCGCCAAGCGAAATTATCTCCCCTACTCCCAACATTTACGTCAGCTTAACGCGTGACGTAACTGCCACCAGTGACCGAGAAATGCGCGTGACAGTTGCAAATCTCAGACAACCGTCTACAACTGCGTCGTACAGATGCCGGGTTTGACACCTTAAGCTAGTGACAGGTGAACAAAATGGTAGACCAAAAGTCTGCTCTATGTCCAGCGAAACGAATTTCTCACACCCCAGGCCCAGAAATCTGGTCGGGCCGCGCTCTGACCGGGGAAACTGCAGACGTATGTCTGGCGAGAACCGTATCTTCACAGCTATCTGCGCGACTGACATCTGATGCAATAAGGTTACTAGTCAGTATGAGAAAGAAAAACGATGATGGGAAAGAAATATATTTTTCGCAACGAATGATGCGAAAAAATACAGGAAAAACAAGTACGGAAAAGTAATAAAATGAAAGGATTAGGGTGAGAGAATAGGAAGAAGATGTAGGTAATTTAATGATATAAAGACCCACGTGACAGGACGTCCCCCCTTAAGATATGGAAGCACTCCATGTCTACGTTATGGAATTAAATTTCCTATAACCGTAGCTTCGGGGTGTCTGTCTTCTTCCTTCTCGTCTTCCCCCTCCCTCTCTCTCCAATTCCTACTCAAGTCTACTCCCAAAGTTTCCTTTCTCTGGAATGTTTCCCATGCGCGCTTGAAAGAGCGTCGCCGCTTCTGACATTTTTTGAAAGATTTCCTGTGATAGCGGTGGAATATCCCTGCCACTATCGTCATCTTCGTCAGTTTTGGCGATCGTCAGGAGATGGTCGGAGGTTGGCACTGGTCTTTCCAAGTATCTCTTTAAGAGATTTAAATGGAAAACCTTCTCCTTTCCTTGAATAGAGATCTGGTAGTTAGCCTTAGAAATCTTTTTCAGGACGGTAAACGGCCCTTGCCATCCGATCTTCAGTTGGTTGTTCTCGGTAGGGAGTAACACCAAAACTTTCTCTCCTGCTTCCAGTTCTCTCTCTTCCGCGACTTTCCTGTATCGGTTAGCGTACTTGGTGCGTGCTCGCTTAAAGTTAGTCGTTGCTAGGTCCCACCCTAGTTTCAACCGTTCCTTTAAAACCGACACATATTTACTGGCTGAGACAACTGTCTCATCAGCCTTCTCGTCTGTCAGAGACTGGAGTAAGGCTTCAAGCGGGCCCTTAATGGGTCTGCCGAATAAGAGTGTAGCTGGCGGAAATCCTGTGGAAGTATGAGGAGATTCTCTGTAGCCAAATAATGCTGCAGGAATACAGAGATCCCAATCTTCAGGTTTCACTTGTGTCAGCTTACTTAGCATCATGGTGAGGTTTCCATTAGCACGTTCCACGAGCCCATTTCAGGCCGGAGTATATGGCTTAGTGTGGATGTGCTGGGTCCTCAAGATCTTAACGATCTCATCCATCAACAGGTTTCGGTATGGAGATCCATTATCCGTCAACACTTGCTGAGGGAATCCCAACCGAGTGAAAATCTGCACGAGGGCTTCTGCGACATGCTTGGCATCTGCGCATGTTAGCGGGATAGCTTCTGCCCATAAAGTGCATGTATCGACTAAGGTCAGGATGAACCTGTTCCTTCTTTTAGTCCTTTCGAAAGGCCATAAAATGTCGATCACAACCCGTTCGAATGGTGTTCCCATTATTGGCATTTCACCCATGTGGACTGGGGGTGCCCGTTGCTTGGGTGGCACACGTTGGCACTGGGCACAGGATTTGACATATCTGATAATATCAGTATTTACTCCTGGCCACCAATAATGAGTGGTTATACGTTGGTTTGTGGCGTTCTGTCCCATATGTCCGCTGAAGGGAAGAGAGTGCCCCATTTCTAGGATTTGGCTTCTGTACTGTTTCGGTACTAGGAGCTGGTTGTAACCTTGGTCAGGCTTGCCCGTTCTCCGATAAAGTACGCCATCCTCAGAAAAAATGTCCCCGTGCTGTCTGGGTTCCTTAGCCATGGGCAGTTTCCTAAAGCAAGGTGCCAAAGTAGGGTCCTTGTATTGCGCTTCTTTAAGTTCCATAGGTAACAAATTAGGCGCAGGCTCCCGTTCCTTCTTGGTTTGCCCTCTTGTAGTTACTGCTGCCACAATCGGCTCTTCCGGTTTCCCAATACACACGTATCTCCCGCCAAGTATGACTGGGTAGATGGGATCATCCATAACAGCCGCTTTGATCACGCCTCTGACAAAGTCAGAGTGTATCTCCACCAATGCGATGGGAAGCGCTGTAGGTGCATCACTCTTACGAACTCCACAAAGTTGTACGATCTCTGCTGTCTCTTGACCGGGTTTGACCAGGTTTCTGGCAACAATGCAATCGTAAGAAAGCCCCGTGTCAAATAAGCACGAAGTTTGAGAACCGTTCAAAGTAACAATACCTCGCGTTGAGGGTCTATCCCCAACAGGTTGGGAATCACTGTCAATAATTCCACCTTGCGAGACTGTCAATAAGCATCCGATGCGTTTCGGCTCGGTGTGCTCGGTCTGATCATATGTCCCGTGCTCAGGGGTTCTCCCTTTGCCACCTTGTCCTTTCTGGCTACGCTGCCATGTAGGGCGGTCGGGTTGATCAGACTGTTTGGGGTGGTTGGGGTACTTGTTCTTGTAGAACTTGGATTTTTCAGGAGGGGGGTTTTGAGGTCCAGTTTCTCTGTGGTTATTTTGGTTAGAAGCCTGAGAAGATTGCTCTAGGTTATGTTTTCGAAAATGCTCCTCTGTCGGTTTCCGCTTTGTGGCCTGTAGTTCAGCCAGCGCATTGTGATAACGCTCAGACTTTTCCAAAATGTCTTCAAGTTTTTCTGCCCCCTGCTCAGCGAGAAATCTCCGGGTATCCGCAGACAATGTGTTCTTTATTTGTTCTGTTAAAACAAATTCCTCAAGACCTTCATAGGTAGAGGGGAGCTGTGAGAGCTCTAGGCACTTTGTCAGATAACCCTTCAAACGAGGCGAGAACTGCTGAAAAGTTTCAGAATTCTCTTTCCGGCTGTTGCGAAACAGTTGCAAAAATTTGCGAGCGTTCATTTCAAAGCACTCCAGTAACGCTTTCTTCAACAGATCATAGTTGTCTTGTTGGCTGCTTTCCAGTTTGGCGTAAACATCATACGCAGAACTTTTCAAAGCCTGAGAAAGCTTCATGTTCCAACGCGACCTCTCTAAACCGTACAGAGTTGCAATTTTCTCAAATTTTTCTAGCCAAGTGTCAATCTTCTCATTTGGACAAGGGAAAGATTCTAGCGGAAAAGACATAGCACTGAGGTGAAGAGATTGAGTATTAGAAGGATCAGTTAAGGAAGAATGAGGTAGAGGCAGCACCACGGCTCTGGAACTCTAGAGTCTTAAGCGCCAGCTCATGCTGTCGTCGTTGCTCATTTTCTCTTTCCTCATGCTGTCTCTCCTCCCTCTCCTTCTCATGCTGTCTCTCCTCCCTCTCCTTCTCATGCTGTCTCTCCTCCCTCTCCTTCTCATGCTGTCTCTCCTTCTCTTTTTCTCTCTCCTGCGGATTTCCATTTCTTCCTCAATCTTCTTCTGCTGTAATAGACGGTCTGCTTCTTCTTTCCTCTCCGCATCATATCTCTCAAGTTCGTCCCTGACAAAAGCTTTCGCTTCGTCTCCGTCCAAACCTTCTTGTCTCGCTTCGTCCCTGAGAAGCTGTCTAAGCTTTGCTCTCTCGGCCATATTATGTCAGTGACTGAGACTAGTGGAGAAAGAAAATAGGAAAAAGGATACTCAGGTTCCTACCACTTACGAGAAAAAAAATACCAAAAATCAAAAGATGATATATTTAACCCTGGGATACCTCCGCCAAAAAAAATAAAAATCTAACTATCGCTGCTATTATCGGCAATAAAGCACCTAATGCAAAACACGACTACGCCAACTAAGTGGTAGTTAAGATTAATCCCTGAAAAAATAAGTAGCTACAGTGGAAAAGCAAAATAATTATTGCAAAAAAATTTCGGAGAAAAAAAAAATCCCCTTAATTTTTAATCCACTATCAAGTTCACCCCTGAAGACAGTTAGGGTAAGGGAGGCAATTAATCTGGACAAATAGTCCGAAACGCACTCCTTAGCTTTTGCTCAAACACCTACTTCTTCAAAACCCAGTGAATGTTATACACTCACTACTTTACCAGCGTTTAGTATTACAAAATCAGTAATTAACATATATTCCGACAATCAACCTGTAACTGAAATGTATATTATTTCTAAATGATGTGGAAAAAAACTTATCAGTTTGTGTGGTCAGCACGCCCGTAAACAGATCGTTAGTCTAGGGGATAAATTATTTAAAGATATAACAACTCACAAGACATCACACTCTTACTCTATTACAGAATAAAGAATCTTAAATACAAAATCCAGATAGACGAGTCCACGTTTGTCGTACTCGTCTTCCTATTCTAAGTTCAAAAATCCTACGGACGAGAACCCATTTGTCGTACTCGTCTTCCTATTCTAAGTTCAAAAATCCTACGGACGAGAACCCATTTGTCGTAGATTTTAGATAGGAGTATTAAGACTAGGGTTGGTCCCTTCAGAATAGGTTGGAATGAGTGATAGTCACAGTGAGAGCTGGTGGAAAAAAAAAACCACAATAGAATTTCCCACACGTGAGATGATAGAATGTGATAAAGAAGCTGTCTTTGAGAATCGAGATAATCTTCTCTCTCTCTCACCTATCTTCTACGACCGTTTTTAAAGGCGTCAGACAGTCTACACACAGATATATATATATATTAATATATCTCTATCTACTCACGGGCACGCACATACACGTGACGACAGTTAAACACACAGACGTGGGAATCTATCACAATGAATTTATATGTATTTGAACGAGCTGACCAACGCACTGATTTAGTTCAAGAGAGAGATTTTTATTATTATCATCAAAAAAAATCTTCTCACAACACCAAAACTACATCAAGGAAAAAACATATACAAATAGTCATAAAATTTAAGAAAAAATGCTACAAGGATGATAGCCCCGTTATGATCTTAGCTCTAGGTTTAGCCCACAGCCCCGTTAAGAGAACAGATGATGGCCCAAAGAGTTATAGATACGTAGGGTTTAGGCTAAGAGTTTTTCTTCTTTTCTCGTAAATGTATGCACAGAGTTGAATAATCTGATTTAGCCTAAGAAGTAAAGAAACTCTAGCAAATAGTAACAAATTCTGCAGGTTAAACAAAAAGAATTAAGACAGTAAATGGGTGACAATCTATAACTGTAAAATAACACCCTGATCTGCGTACACTCATTCATTCAGCCATGGCCATGCAGTTATACTCACAACTTTGCTCGCTGCCTCTGGGAACATACTCAATTCTAGGACCTTCACACAGACCCGAAAATGCAGTCCTTGACCAAGAAATCCCCAGTTCCAAAAGACGTACTAAACTCTCAGGGAACGATTCCTTGGGTGTTCTAATTTTTCGAATGTCTGATTAAGTCACATAAAATATTGTCCAGGCACGAAAGTTAGCAGAGCACAATGTCATTAGCTTTGGTTTCTAGAATTTAAGGAATGTCGGATCGGTGTCTACTTTCAGGAAGTTACTATATTTGGTCGCCACAGTACTAGTCAAAACTCTGTCGGAATGTTTCTGATCTTTGCTTGCCACAACGGGCTGAATTGTACTGAAGAGTTATTCTGGAAGAATTAATTCTGGCGCGAAGGCCTCTTACTTCATTTAACTGTTACAGTTCAGGTAATGAAAGTGATTTGTTTCTTCCCAAATAAAGTTCACGTACTAGAACGCTGGTAAAGTTTGGTACCACCGTTTCACTATATAAAAGAAAGAACACATATCAAATAATTTTACAATATGTACCCACTATAACTTACATTATTAAACCGCAAGTGTACTGCTTGACTTATCATTTAAATTTCCCGTAAAGTAAGTTATATCTTAAAAAAAAATCATAATCCCCATGAATTTAGGAACACGTGCGTGTTCCGTCAACATCTCATGAGGTTTCTAGCATTTGTAAGTTAGCTTAGAAAAATATGATCTCGTCTGATTTCTTAGCAGTAAAATTTAACTTCATTATAGCTACATTATTGTTTAGTAAGCTAAGATATAATTTATTCTGCTATCCACTGAAACACGTCACTAGAAAATAATACAGACTATATAAATTTGGCACTCTGCGCAAAATCTAACTAGTGAAATATGAAATAAGCGACTTAACACTTTATCATTTCACAAAATACTAGATATAATATATATTACCTCACACAGAACTACAGGTAGTCGCACAACTTAAGAATTATATGCTGAATATTTAAGGAAGTCTAGAAGTTCGACAAATTGCCGAAACAAACTGAGAAACTTCGCTAACAGCTATTCTGTTTCGAACAACCTGTCTACTGCGATTATAGGAGCGAGAATGAAATTAAAGTTTCAAACTCGGGCCAATATCTTGAAATCAGACAAAGGGCCCCAACTTATTTCGCCAAGCGAAATTATCTCCCCTACTCCCAACATTTACGTCAGCTTAACGCGTGACGTAACTGCCACCAGTGACCGAGAAATGCGCGTGACAGTTGCAAATCTCAGACAACCGTCTACAACTGCGTCGTACAGATGCCGGGTTTGACACCTTAAGCTAGTGACAGGTGAACAAAATGGTAGACCAAAAGTCTGCTCTATGTCCAGCGAAACGAATTTCTCACACCCCAGGCCCAGAAATCTGGTCGGGCCGCGCTCTGACCCGGGGAAACTGCAGACGTATGTCTGGCGAGAACCGTACATTCACAGCTGTCTGCGCGACTGACATCTGATGCAATAAGGTTACTAGTCAGTATGAGAAAGAAAAACGATGATGGGAAAGAAATATATTTTTCGCAACGAATGATGCGAAAAAATACAGGAAAAACAAGTACGGAAAAGTAATAAAATGAAAGGATTAGGGTGAGAGAATAGGAAGAAGATGTAGGTAATTTAATGATATAAAGACCCACGTGACAAGCATGCACTTTGATACTGGATTCCTACAATGAGGCCATCAGAAGTCGGGAATCCATGCTTCGAAAGGAGCGAAAAAGGAGATGAATGAATGTTCTAGAATCTGGAAGGTTACAGTACTTTATATTAACTTTGTCTCTCATTGAAACAAAAGCAGGGAGCGGGTGGAAAAGCGGCAAAGCAAACGTAAGAATAATGTTTTGTTTGCCTATTTCAGTTTTTCAAACAAAATGGAAAAAAAAAAAAAAAACACACACACACACACACACGTACATAAAATATTTTGAAAAACTAAACAAATAAATTAATTTTAAAAAATTTGTTTTAATCCTACTGGGAGGGTTGATTACAAAAGCCAAATTTCCTCGAATGTTGAAAACTATTCTTTATAAAATTAATAAAAAAGTAGGTCAAGGTATTAGCACACCGGATCCTTACCCACGACTCGGATACGCCTGCGGTAGTGTGGGGAACACTCTTAACAGCCTTGCCACGACTCTTCTCTCAAGTGGAAAACACATTTTAAAACTGTAAAGTCGAAAGCAGGAAAACACGATGACAGACCGATAGGAGAGGAGAACGGAAGAGCTAAAAATACATGTGAGTCTTGTGTGGGAATTAGTATAAGATACAAATATCTTACATATGTTAGCTTCGGTTTCTATCGCCATTAGAATTTAGAGGCATTTCTTCGGTATTAAAATTTTGGCTACATACACTGCTGCCATACAAAAATTCTGGCTACATGCATTTATTTTCTATAGAAATTCTGGCTACACATTTCCTCAATTTTAAAATTCTGGTTAAATAAATAATTCCAACTTATATGCACCGTCTACTCCCACCTTTCACATTTCTACCAGATAAACAATTGAATAAATGATTGAGAGTGTAGCATTGCTTAAAAAAAAAGACAACCCCGCTGAAAGCCAGCATGAAAAGTGGCTTTATTTGTGACAGCATGGAGTAAATAATGAAAAGGCGGCTCCCACAATCCCTTCTCTTTCTGTCACATGACATGTTGAAATGCACACATAAGTAGTTTTGAGAACTGGAAGCCGATTACACGCATGGGCAACAATGAGATCCTTACGTAAAAATGAATGTGTAACAAGAATGTTTATGAAAATATGACAAAAGCGTTCTGAGCACAGAAGATGGCTGGCACAGATAATGCAGCTAATAGATATAAAAAAAAAATAAGGAAAGGTGCACAGACAGAGGGACAGACGGATCGACAGATAGATGGATAGACGGATGGGTGGATGAAGGAATGGGCGGGCAGTCAGGCAGGCAATAAGACGGACGGACGGACAGACAGATAGTGAAATCACGCATTGAAGCAATGAACAAAAGTGGGGTGGGGTGATGAATATGAATAAATAGAGCACAAAAAAAAAGATTTAAAAGAAATGTAAGACAAATTGTACAGCAGGTGTCGCCAAATATTCACATTTTTACACATTCAGACTGTTGACTAAGATGTAAGGGTGGAATGTAAGCAAAGAAAAGATTAAATTTATACCAGTCAATAGAGATACGTCATTACATCCTATACAAAACTTTATTACGTAACCTACATTTTCAAACATTCTTCTATTTCTTTAACCCAGGAGATTTAGGAACACGGACTGCCCTTTGATGCATCATCATCATCATCATTATCAATTTCTTTTGTGCTCACTATGGAGCATAAACCCGCCACTGCAGCTGGTCTCCCATGCAGGCAGCCTCCACCAAACATTCACGTGCTCCTGCAGCGTAATTTGTTTAACATGATGAGGTTGCCAGTCCTATGCCCAACCTCATATTGGTCGCTGTATACGACATGCCTGAGGGTATTCTTCTTTTTTCTTTTTTTAATAGACCACCGGGAACTACACGGGGGCGTCTTTTGATGTTTCTTCAACGTGTGTCTTATCACCGCCCTAGTCTTTTGATGTTTCTTCAACATGTGTCTTATCACCGCCTTCGTCTTTTGATGTTTCTTCAACGTGTGTCTTATCACCGCCCTCGTCTTTTGATGTTTCTTCAACGTGTGTCTTATCACCGCCCTCGTCTTTTGATGTTTCTTCAACGTGTGTCTTATCACCGCCCTCGTCTTTTACTCACTCTTGTTCCATTGGTACTTGTCTGGATCTTGCCATCTCTTCCATATTCGTTAGCCCGTCCTACCATTTAAACTGTCCATTCTACGCAAGCGCACATTTTATGAAAATACAGTATGTAACTTCTTGGTTCAAATTTGATGACTTTGTTCGAATTACTTGTTTATCATCTTAAAGGCTACAGACAGGAAGGTTAGATTTAAAATAAACCGTCTTCGTGCTGTTATGGAAAATGGTATCACAGCCTGGTCGTCAGACAAGTGCCAGTGGAACACGAGTTGAGAAGAAGAAGACGCTGGCGATGGATAGGACACACACTGAGGAGACCTGTTGATAGCATTACAAGGCAGTCCTTGTTCTGGAATCCACAGGGAAAGAGAGGCAGAGGTAGACCAAAAAACACATGGAGAAAACTGGATACAGAGGTGAAAATGATGAGGAAAAGATGGAAAGAGCTTCAGCGGATGGCACAGGACAGGAAGACTTGGCATGTGTTTGTTAAGGGCCTATGCTCCTCGGAGAGATAAAAGGTATTGAATTCAGCCTGGTCGTCGGCAGCTAGGTCACATTTTCATAAAGTAAACAAACTCCAAACCATGCAGCGCGTATCTTAACAGCGCCCCTGAATTCCACGAAAATCAACCATATGGAAAACATTATAGGGCTACAGTCAGTGGAGTACAGACGAGACAGTTGAATCTTACAAGCTGAAAAAAATTAAGAGATTCGAAGGACACTCCACGTGCAAGAGAATAAACAGACTCAAGCGAACTAATTTTGTTGCCCAAAAAAGAAAAAATTAAAGATACCATGCTAGCCAACTCAATCACAAAGAAATTTAAAGATCTGATAAACCCACTTGAAAGCTTGGCTAAATGATTCAACACATGCACAGTCCAGTGGATATCAGCCTACTGCAACATTCCAGGCAACGAAGAGGCAGATAAACTTGCTAAAGTAGGGAGAGCGCTACAACAAAACGATATAAAGACAACTTATGAAATGACTAAAACAACTATAAAAGTCATATTCAAGTCCAAATGGGACAAAGAAAACCCAAATCACATATAAGGTTATGCCTATCGCAAGATATCTAGGCGAGACCAGGTCATAGTTTTCCGCTTACGTACTGGCCATAATAGGTTGAAGTACCATCTTTATCACAAGTACAGGATAGGTCAAACAGATCTCTGCTCCTGTGGCACCAGCCTCATGACAGCCGAATGTCGTAGATTTTATTAAGATAGGTTGAAGATGTTTAAGGTCCCGTCTGAGCAGAGGTGATAATGGTAAACTATGTGATAATAAGGGGTAAGAAATAGCTTTACTTTTCACAATGGTGAGAGTGTAAGAGAAAGGACAGTCTCTGGATTGAGTAATTGCTCTAATCCAGCCTATCTTACAGACGTGAACCAAGCTATGGATAACATATAATGGGCAGGGGTTGACCAACACGATAACTTAAGGTGTATCATGTTTATTGTCTCTAGAAAAAATCACAACATCAATCATCAGAAAGTATAGTTTACAGACACAAAAATGCAAGACAAATTATTAACCCAAATTATTAAGGCCCTCCTTTCTGGTAAAGTAACCCCAAAGTAGATCCCAACAGAGGTACTTAACCCAAGTGGTTAAAGTTAATACAAAAGTAAAGGGATAGACGATAAAGGACAGAACTTTAGTTAATCTATCCTGGGAAAAAATTAATATAACAGTAGTACTAGTGAACCCGAAAAGACAGAAGTGAGTAAAATGATTATACAAAATATGAAATATTCATTTCTCTTTCTTACAATCTGTCAGTCTGTGGCCACATTCAATCACACTTACCGACTACTCTTGTATGTAACAGCTGTGTATCTTTGACATATTTCATGGATGGTGCTGATCCAAGGGAGCACCAGTTCCTCAAAGAATGATTAATTTTCCTAATGGGGAACGCCCGCTTAGATAGTGCTAATTTCATGTGTCAAGGTTCACGTCAGGTAGTGCATGTAGAAATATAATGGATGGGTTTGAAAAAAAATCGAAAAAAGGAGATTCGTCTTACGAGGACAAAAGACAAAGAAAGTAGTCTACGTTACGGCCACAAGGCCTTCGTCAGGAAAAGAAAGAAAGTGAAGGCTAGATAGGAGACATAAGAACTTAAATGAATATAAAAATAAATATAAAAAAATTAATTAATAAATAAAACCTAGGTACTTCCCTGAAGGCGAAGCATCTAAATTCTATCACGCTAGGTTGAAAAGGAAGTGACTGTCCTTTTCAACCTAGCGTGATAGAATTTAGATGCTTCGCCTTCAGGGAAGTACCTAGGTTTTATTTATTAATTAATTTTTTTATATTTATTTTTATATTCATTTAAGTTCTTATGTCTCCTATCTAGCCTTCACTTTCTTTCTTTTCCTGACGAAGGCCTTGTGGCCGTAACGTAGACTACTTTCTTTGTTTTTTTGTCCTCGTAAGACGAATCACCTTTTTTCGATTTTTTTTCAAACCCATCTATTGTACTCCACGTCTTACTGCAGTTCCCCTCAACTTCCTCGATGTAGAAATATATATCGCGATCGAAATGTTCACCATGGGCAGCACATAGTAGTCCGATATTTAAGGAAATGTCTGGTGGGTACACTGTTAGAAAAACCAATAAGGATAAGCAAAGGATCTCCTATCTGTGTTTTTTTTTCTTTGTTTCTCTCTGGGGCTGAGTGCCGGTTATGGACCCAAGTATTCTTTTTTTCTGGATAAATCCACTCGAGAAAAGAAAAACCACGATAGTCAGTATTCTGGAACAAATGTTATATATACTTGGCCGCCACAAGCGGATCAGATTTGCTGTAAACAATCTGGGTAATTTCTTGTCCAGTTTATGATCTTATTCTTAAAGTTCGATAATATTTTAAGAATGTTTCTGGAGCTATTCAAACCGCTAGATCGCAAGGGTTGTGATCGCCCAGAGGTGGAAAAAACAAACATTTTGACAATGATATCTATATTATAATCTCAAACGCGTTAGGTAAGACCTCTAGATCACTCCGGCATTAAATTATATTTAAACCCACAAGAGTCTAGCTAATATTATCGCGCTTTAACTTACTTACTTAGTCGTTCCCCTTCTACCGTGAGGTGTAGAGGTTTGGAAGAGAGAGCGCCAGACTATCCTATCGGCTGTCTTCCTCCTGGCCAGGTTCCATTCTAGTCCTCGGTCCTTCAAAGATTGTCTAATGTTGTCCTCCCAGCGGACTCTGGGTTGTCCTGGGGGTCTGGATCCCTGGCTCTTTGTTTCCCATGCTTGTCGTGGTAGCCGATCTTCTCCCATTCTGCAGACATGGCCAAACCATCTTAGTTGGGACTGTTCTAGTTGGATCTGCAGGGGGTGGGATTTTAGGCCTTGGCGTATCGTCTGGTTGCGGACCATGTCTCTCCTTGTTACTTCAACCACCTTCCTCAGATACCTCATTTCTGAGGTTTGGATCTGGCTTTTATGGGTTGTAGTCATTGCCCATGATTCGCATCCATATGTCAAGACTGGGACATAGGTGGAGCGGTATACAGCCATCTTCGTTTTCTTACCAACCTCTCTCTTGCTGAGGAATCCTCGATTTATGGCCTGAAAAAGTCTCCCAGCTGCTCCTTTTCGAGTGGCCAACTCTTCTTTGATGCCTCCCTTTCGGTCTATAATAGCTCCGAGATATTTAAAGTGGTCGACCTGCTCCAGGATCTGTTCTCCCAGCTTAATCTGATGTCTTCTTTCTTCTCGTGATATCACCATGGATTTTGTTTTAGAGCTGCTTATGACCATCCCTCTCTTCTCCAGCTCTTCCTTCCAGACTTGCAGGTTGGATTGGAGATGTGCCTCTGATTTAGCAATCAGGGCAACATCATCAGCAAATGCCAGCTCTGAAATACAGACCTGTCTCATCTTCCAGTACCCCACTGAATACTTTCTTGTTCTCTCCTTACATGACTTGATAACATCGTCCATGAGGAGTATGAAAAGATAAGGTGACAGTCGCGCTTTAACACGAGATATAAACTCTAGTAATTCACAAAATTACGCATGATGAATAAAAGTAGATTTATCTCTAATTATCAATTGCCTCGCGTATATTAATTAATTTAAAGCGTCTCTTACTGGGAAATTTACTTATTACAGCTGGAACAATTTGCTATAAGTTATTTAATCTGCTTATTTAATAAACACAGAAATCCCAGTGAAAAGCTTTAACCCGTTAATACACTCAAAATTCTAATACGTGTATATTATGATTACCGCCATGCAGGAAACTGACACTCTCCACGAACCTAAGGAAATCTCTCTATATAAAACTCCAATAGTTCGCGCTAGCAGATATCAACAATTCCTGCGGCTGACTGATAATGAGTTTTAGGAGACTGCACATATATACTTGGCAAAATCGCACCTCGAGAGAATTCAACGTCCATTCTATTATCAGGTGTTAATCAGAGGTTTCAGATCTCGGCTCTGACGTGTAACGTGATCGCCGGTGCCCGCCTCCTGAAGGAATGTCAGTAAGAGATACCGAAATAGTTATATTATAATAGCCTGAGAGAGAAGACAACAAAGGGCGAATGTCGTGGCTGCTAGCACGATAACTTATTGCATACCAACCAGCAAGCGTGGGAATTCCACGAGTTGTTTAATTGTAAGAAGGGATTAAAGAGAGGCTCGATTTTCATGATCATACGTCACACCGAACACCTGCTCCAGTCCTGCCCAACTTACAGCAGTGAACAGAGTGGCATATGGCAACAACCCACTTCTCTCCACGAAAAACTGTTTGGAGATGTCAGGAATCTTGAGCCGACTACTACCTTTATTAGAGTCGTTAATGTAGAAGTATGAGGGCGAACGAGGAAGAAGAAGTCTTATGCAAATTTCGGTTGTTAGACGTAATAGCTGGCCAGCGTGACTATATTTAGAATCAATTCTCATAATGTAATATGTTTCGGTTGATGAACAAAATAGCTGTGACTTTCAGAAATCTCAGCTGGAACATATAAATGTTCTCAAACATTTGGACACCACATTCAGTTTTCGTGTTATTTTCTGGTGCCTCCTTCTTGCCAAATTGTGAAAGCTGGACAAATTAATTACATGGAGTGAGAAAGAAAGCTGTAACCAATGCAGGAAATCATCATCATCAATTTATTGTTCGCTCCTTACGGAGCATGGAGCTACTATTACAGTTGGTCCCCTTGCTGCAAGCCTGCACCAAAGCATTCATGGGATATATAGTGGTTGTTTCTGCAGCAAGTAGTTTTACATGATAAGTAGGACCCATACATAGCAATTATAGTAATCACCTCGTACAACAAGGAAGTATTAATCTAACTGTTTTTCTTCCAATGGCCTTAGGAACTACACGATTTAAGACAGAACATGATGGGCAACTAAACCTATGGTCGAGGCTCAGAAACACAAAGAGGAGTGAAAAGCAAGGAAAAAGTAAATAACTGAAACCACTAGGATATGTTTGTTCTCTTTCTCCGTAAACTCACAAGCTTACCTTCCACGCACACACATTAACATTATCTTTGCAAATGAAACCATGATAACACAAAAAAAAAAGCTTTCATTTTAAATCTTTGATCTCAATTAAGCTTAACATCGGGCTGAGTCATATACTGGTTACTAAAACCAAATTTACTCGCACTGTGAGGGAGCAAACAACAAAGCGAGCAAGACGAGTACTCACGTTCGCTCACTGCTTATTCGTGCACACGTCAAAACTCCTGTGAGAAAGTTCTCAATCATGAATACTTTTTGCAGATTTGAGGGGGGGGGGGGAGGGGGAGGGGGGGGGGGGGGAAGACATATCGAGTGTTTACAAAAAAAGTACACTATTGGAAGCGGAGTTATATCACAAGCAAAGTTCACGGCCAAACGTTGATAGTTTCACCATGTATGTATCTCGATCTAAGTTTGAAAAGAAAAAAAAACCTACACCTGCCTCTTCCTACGCCTCTTCGGTTTTACTGTCGACTCACTTCGCCGCCTTTGGTATCAGCCTCACTTCGCCGCCTATCTTTGTTTTTATTTTGTCGCCTACAGTTTGACTACAGAATCAACATTTGAACTGAAAACTCGAGATGAAGACATTTTATCTTCACATATGGTGATCTAAAGTATTCTTGAAACATTTAGTTTAAGTGCCCTGCCTTCTACACATGCTTTGTTTTGTTTGCTACGAGACATTTACATTTTAAGTGCGGCCTTCGCCCTACCGTTTTAGGAAACATAAGTAGCCTAAGGCACACTCACAAAAATAAATGAAATAAAATAATATTTTGTTGATAATGACACTCTCAGAAGTGAGTGACTAAAAATAAAACTCACAATATCTAAAATTGTAAGTTTAAAAAGTAGTTAAACAGCTGAAGGTTAATAACTTGAAAACAACAATGTTGTATTTTAGTCGTTTATTGAGACGTGTGCGTTTGCTTGTCTGTGAATCTCCAACATTTTAGATACCCGTATATAATTCATTTCATTGTCATTACTTTCACTTTCCTCCATATGGCTCATGAAGTCACAACTACAGCTGACTCCAGTCCACGAAACTTGTATAAACAATTCTAGCAGCGGTGTTTCTGCAACAATTTCTATTATACGATGAGGTTGCCAACCCCGTGCGCAAACTTATATTAGCCGCCTTGGATGGCATGCATGAGGAATCCGAAGTCCAATTCTGTCTTTGGTTCACCAGAGACCTCTGTTAACGACACGAGGCGTTTTAGATATAGCAACTCGTATATTGTAACGATACTTGGACGTGTCAATCACTAATGATGAAAAACTTGTTTGTCATAAATAAAAGGTGGAACTAAAACCCGCAGGGCTTAGTGGCTGATTTCAACACGATCTATTTTCACGGAGCTCCAAAAAAAGCTGGGCAGTAACAGTGATGGAAACTTGATACATTTAGGATCCAAGGAAAGATCAGTGTTCTATTCGTGTCCTGTTGAGAAACTGTGACAGTCTTGTTCTATTCTTGTCCTGTTGTGAAAATGTGGCAATCTTGTTCTATTCTTGTCCTGTTGTGAAACTGTGACAATCTTGTTCTATTCTTGTCCTGTTGTGAAACTGTGACAATCTTGTTCTATTCTTGTCCTGTTGTGAAACTGTGACAATCTTGCTCTGCAAGGGGTTTTTCATCCATTTGCGCTGTTCAGAGTGGTCTGTGAAAAATTGTCCAACGCGGAACTTCATTTATAACAAATGTTCTGTGTACAGAAATTTCAAATAAGTTATCAAGAACTGCGCACGGTGATTGAAGTACTGGATTTACCCAGATGGGTGTTGGCTCAATTACTGTCGTGCATCTCTTTGTTTGAGGTGCGCATGGTTGTTGTGGAGTTTATGTCAGAGTATGTTTTAGAGTTGTGTCGATAACAAGACCGTGATGTATGGCCGGAATTGTTCTTTGGATTGTGTGACTCATATGCAATATATTATAAGGAACAAGTAAAAATGGTCGATATCTGTGTATACATGGGAGTGTCCTAATTGAATTACGGCATAAGAATATGTTTTGAAATTGTTTGAAATTTGATTGTTTGCGCCACACTGGTATCATCAAATGGAATGATTTTGATGGCTGGAATGAACATTATTAATGGAATGCATACACTTGTTGAAATGATGGTCGTTTATCAGAGAGGACATTATTAATGGGATGCCTGTATCAACTCATGAATTATATTGCTGTTTATGGAAGCGTGTTAATTACATTGATGGATCGTCATTTATGAGTTGCGTTATTCATTAAGTGTTGAGGATCTGTTCTGTATTGTCTCGTTTCGAGATGATTGCAACAATATTCCATTAGACACAGAGACGATAGAAACAAGGAGTCTTTTACATATGACGTCCCGCAATTTTTTATTCTCCCCAACCCCCTTTGTCTCAAGAACCAAGACGTCACAAATCTCGTAACACCCCTCTCCCCTTCTTTTAAAAGAAATAGTATTTAAGTAATCCGGCTTTTTACAAATATATGTCCTTTCACGTGCCGCCTCCCAACACGAGACAGGGCCTAACCCTTGCACTACCCAGCTAAATACGTTGGCAGTTTTCCCCACCAAAAAGAATAAAAACATTATAAATAAAAAATTGTAACGTTCACGGCAGCCCTAATACTTTCAATTTGCTAAACTTCTGTGTCTTTGATCTCATTTGACTGTTGTTTGTCGGGATGGTGTTAGCTTGCTATTGTTTTATTCATTTATTTTTTAAAGTTTAACTTTCATCAACAATACTGTTTATTTAGTCTGCATTTTTTTTTAAAGTGTGTCCTGTGTTTTAAGAAACATGTTGATAGCATTATAAGGCAGTCCCTGTTCCGGAACCCCCAGGGTAAGAGAGGCAGACCAAAAATAAAAAATAAAAAAAAAAACACACGGAGAAGAGAACTGGAGATAGAAGTGAAAATGATGAAGACATGGAAAAACGTGAGCTGATGTCACGTGACAGTAGAACTTGGCATGTCTTTGTTGGCCTATGCTCCTACGTCAGCTACGGGTCACTGATTGGTTGACTATATATATATATATATATATATATATATACAGTACTTTGCAAAAAAAATGGCAGTCATATTTTCGCAACGCAGCACACTCATAGAAGCAAATAATAATAAAAACTGTATGTCCAGAGGAAGATTGGTATCTCCCCTATCTATTAACAGTGGTTTCAGTACAATATAATGTTGCCTTCTCCAGCAAGGCAAGCCTGGATGCGGCGAGGCATACTTCCCGCAAGTGTTTGTAGGTAATTGTGATTCAGACTGTCCCAGTATTTTTCAGCTACCTTCTTCAATTGTTCAACGTCTCTAAGTCCACTCTTTTTTAAATGATTCTTGAGTAGTGCCCAAACGTTTTCAATTGGGTTTAGGTCGGGACTGTTGCTGGGCCACTTCAGCACTATCACATTCTTCTCTTGCAGCCATGCTTTGGTGGTATGAGCTGTATGCTTTGGGTCATTGTCATGTTGAAATGTGCACCCATCGGGGTACATGACCTGCATAAATGGCAGAAGGTGTCCCTCTAGTATGTCGATGTACCTTTCTTTCGTCAGAATTCCTGTGAAAACACACAGTGGGGTGAAACCTCTTGCTGCCACCCCTCCCCAAAGATGGAATTTATGGGTATGTTTCGGTCGCTGGTACACAGGCGTTACAGAGTCTTTCATCCAAATATTTATTTGAGCAGGATAAGACCAAACAGAACATTCATCTGAAAAAATCACATTGTCCCATGACAAATTTTGGTGTTCGTGGCACCAGTTCAAGTGCATCTGTTTGTGAGTCTCTGTGAGAAATGGTGACAAAATTACCCGCTTTTTTGTGTAATTCATCCTGTGTAGCTCCCGGTTGACAGTAGCATTAGATACCTCTGGGTTTCCCAACTCGATCATGCGCTGCCGTATGTTTTCTACACTCTTCATTGGCCCAGCCCGAACGATTTGGGCGAGACGCCGATGGTCCTTTGTGTCCAAAATTCTTGACCCCCCCACTACCTTCTTTTCGCTCGATTCCATTACCTGCTTTTAATTTACTCACAACTCTGTAGACAGTCCGCTCAGGAATGTTCAAGGTTTTAGAAATGTTGGAACATGTTTGATTTCCTTCATTCCAAAGCTGTGAAATTAACATACACTTTGACTTTGTGTCCATTTTCTGCCACTAGCATTAGAAATTGTCGTCTGCTCTATTATCAAGGGACTTTACTCTACGCTAATTTTTTTTTTTTACTTTTGGTAGTGTTTGCTCACTTAAGTGGAGTGTAAATTTGGGGCAGAACATGCATATTTAATTAGATTTCAGCATATTTAGCTGAGCAATATGACTGCCATTTTTTTTGCAAAGTACTGTATATATATATATATATAATATATATATATATATATATATATATATATATATATATATATATATATATATATATATATATATATATATATATATATATATATATATATATATAATCAATTTTAAACAGTTAAAGGTTTTCACAATTATTCGATATTTCAGCTGCGATTATCATAATAATAATAATAAAAGTCGACCACGAGGGAGTGGTCTACTGTTGCGGATTGAAGTAGGCTATGAAGAATGAGGTAACAAAACCTGTTTTGTTCAGACAATCATTTATTTAAGATGCGATCCTCTCTCCTACTTTTTTGTGTGTAACGTCACATTTCTTTCAACCTCTCTCATTTTCAGCTGGACTTCATTTTCTTCTAGAAAACGCTCTAACAAAGGAAAGCTATAAGCGTTTCCCTTCTCTTCCGTGCAACTCTTCTTCCTCTTCCCCCCCCAGATTATTATTATTTTTCAACGAATGCAATTATCTAATAAAAGAAGTTGCAATATTTTGAGTCTCATTACCTCAGGAAGCTGTTTTAAAATAAGCTGAGCTTTTCAAATATGTCTTAGAGATATGCCAGCTTAATAAGGAAGTGACTATCAGTAATTTGTTCAACATCGGTAATTAAAAAAGATAAGTTTTCATTCCACCGAGCAGTTTGAAGTCAGGAGATACTAGCCCTCCTTTCACACTGCGACGTTGCCATTTTCCTGTGATTTTAACTTCGGCAATGACATTCAACAAAGCACAGGTACAATCAGGTGATTATAAAGGTATATACATATCAGAAGTCGCTTTTTTTTCTCTCTCTCATGGTCAACTTTATGTTGCGCTCGCGCGAGGAAGGAACCATACAAAATCTAAATGATATACTCAGAACACGTGCTACCAATGTAACAATTGTAAAGATAACCGTACATTCACACAGACATACACATAACTGTTGCGATTAAACAGCTGTTAAGTAGTTAGTCAAATTTACATTATATTTACTATGGAGCCGCGATAGCACAGTGGTTAGTGCACTGGGTTCCTAGCTCGGTGGTCCATGGTTCGATCCCCAGATGAGGTGGGATCGCAGTTAGACCCCAGTTAGACCGCAAACGGCTCCGGGGTCGACCACATCACCCGTAATGTGCCGATGGTCAAGAAAATATGGGCCTAACACCATTTTCCAATATGCCTCAATGGGCCTGTAGCAGGCTCTGAGAGAACGAACGAACGAACTTTATTTTCAAATGGTTTAGAATTGGGCACGCAGGCCCGTCTAACATTCTGCCCTTCCTTTCTCTCATCTTCCATAAAGAGAGAGAGAGAGAGAGAGAGAGAGAGAGAGAGAGAGAGAGAGAGAGATAGAGAGAGAGAGATCGCATTTTACGCGGGCTTAATTTACTTAATATTGACCAAGGGGGTAAATTTACAAAAAGCTTTCTGACGACTTAAGGCTGTCAAGTCAGTCCTATTGTATGGCTCTGTCAAGTCAGTCTTATTGTATGGCTCTGACAAGTCAGTTCTATTGTATGGCTCTGTCAAGTCAGTCCTATTGTATGGCTCTGACAAGTCAGTTCTATTGTATGGTTAACGCAGTGTCCTCAAAACTGAACCCCAGCGTAAGATGCGCTTGGACTATATATATATATATATATATATATATATATATATATATATATATATATATATATATATATATATATATATATATATATATATATATATAGCCATGACAAGACTGAATGTGATCTGGAAAAGTAACATCAGTTTTCCTGTGAAGATCAAATTATACAAATCACTTGTATTATCTATTCTCTTATATGGGTGTGAGAGCTGGACACTCACTGCAGATACGGAGCGAAGGATTCAGGCTTTCGAGCATAAATGTTATAGAAGAATTTTGCGCATTTGCTATAAAGAGCACAAAACAAATGTCTATGTTAGAGAGAAGATAAACACATATGCAGGCCACCAAGAACCACTTTTGTCAGTAGTGAAACGTCGAAAGCTTGCCTGGTTTGGGCATGTAACTCGTCATGACTCCCTTTAGAAAATGATCCTCCAGGGAACAGTCGAAGGTAAACGGAGAAGAGGAAGGCAAAGAAAATCCTGGGCTGATAACATCAAAGAATGGGCAGGACACGGTTTTTCCACACTTGTACGCATTGCTGAGAATAGAGAGCAGTGGAGAACCCTGTCTGCTGATACTTCCACCATGGCACCCCTACGACCCATGACGGGTTACGGGTTGAGATGATGATATATATATATATATATATATATATATATATATATATATATATATATATATATATATATATATATATATATATATATATATATATATATATATATATATATATATATATATATATTCTACACGGAATGAAGCGTCATCTTATATGTGGACACCTTATATGAATATGCACAGTCGGTGGGAAAAAAATAAAATTATTAACTGAAGATGCCAAGAACAACACATCTCACAGACGAAACCGGCTGCGGTTTGTCCGCATCCCGCTAAATGAAGGACAAACACGGAAGGAAGGAATGAAAGCCAGTATAATGTGAGAGTAAAAGCGTGTCTGAAGTTGTTGAATAAAGACCTGATATTGTGAGAACTACTAACTACTCTGGACTGTGTTCATTCTCATCGAGCTTTGACAACACTGTGAATGAAATGAATGAATATCTCCTTCTGACGTCTTAATGAGTGCAGTGGCGCCAAAACAATTTTCAGTTCAGGAAGTCTGAGCCAAAGCACTTCATGCGGTGGTTTCTGTAGCAATGTATTTTACATGATGTGCTTGCTAGCCAACTGCACTTCAAGCATGGTGGTTTTATTATTTCCCTGTCCCGGGAACCACACGGAGTTTTATTCAGTTCACAGTACCCTACTTAAAAATAGCAGACCAGAAATAAGATGTTTACTACAAGCGGAAAAGTTGGAGTGTTTAGAAAATGTATCGTGTGCACTTACTCTGAAAGGTCGCTAAATTTCCAGACTCAGGGTAGGACAGCTCGAAAACGTTTTTCATTATTAATTACGATCAATTTTCAGCTCTCATCTGCGCTTCGACATCCTTTACAGATTCTCTGACATTACGCAAAATTGAAAGACTAAAAGTGTTGACAGCAATGCTAATTCTGGTCTAAATCCGCTGAAAATGTAGTACGCAGTAATCTCTAATATCAGCCAGCCACCATTAACAGCCACGGATGACCGAGGAAGAAGAATTCAAATAAACATCCGCCATGCAGGACAACATTTTGTGGTGTTGAGGAGATATGAAGCTCGTTACGACAGCGGGAGATAATATGAAGATTAGATATGTCACCCCGCCAAGTGAGTGTTTCTGCCGTTTGCTTTCTGACGCTCTAAACATCAGCGTTACTCAATCTTGGGACCACCTACACCGTTGAGGGGGGGGGGGGGGGGGGGGGGGGGGGGGGGGGGGGGGGGGGAGAAGAGGACGTAGGTGTGCAAGAAAGCCTGAGGTATGTGATAGTCAAGGGAAGGCCTTTCCTCCTGTCCGGCGCGTCAACCTGGTTGTGGATGGTTGCAAGGCCTCTACAAACAAGAGTGTAGCTGCGGATACTGAATAAAGTACCTGTGCACGCAAACGGGTGGTTGTCCATGAGGGCGAGATCGGATAGTTATGGAAAGGGGAGAGGAGTTCATCTTTGTAAAGTACATCTAAAGCTGTGGTTTCCAACATGAGCGATACCGCCCCTCTGTGAGCGTTGGTAGGATCTAAGGGGGCGATAAAGGAAAAAGGTTCAACAGGGGGAGGGGGCGTTCAGTACTAATGGGGTGGTTGAGAATTTGTCAGGCTAAATACAACAATATTACTTAATATAAAAAGCGTAAAATGCGGTTTGATTTTACAGCACTCTGACGTGATTGCTTAAAAGGAGAAAGTAGCCTAAACAAACCTGAACCCACCGCCCCTCCCTCCTAACGTCGCTCGTCCCAGTTTCTCATACACCCTAGAGAAGAGATTCTCAGCTTGGGGTGCGCGTACCAGGGAGTACAAGAAGCTTTCCAAGGGATATTTGGTAATTAACTGCATTATCCTTTTCAAATATTGCGTGCCAGCGTTAGTGGAATTAAAAAATATATTTAAAAAATATTTTTAACACAGGCTTTTAATGCACTAAACAGCCACAAATAATTCTTCAAGGAGTTTATAGCTTGCAGTAAAAAAAAATGTAACATCATATTGACAAAAAGCCTGGGGCGCTGATTCTAGATTAAATTAACTTCTGCTTTATACTTCATTACACACTTATGGATAAAAAATATGATAAGCCCTTACTTACCCCAGGCTTTTTGTCAATTTGATGTTACATTTTTTGACTGCAGGCCATAAACTCCTTGAAAAATTATTTGTGGCTTTTAAGTGCATTAAAAGCCTGTGTTTAAAATATTTTTTTTTATTTTTTATTTTCTTCTTTTTAGTGTGTTTTTTTTAAAATTTAAGTCAAATGTAATCGATTTTTTAAAATGTAGTTGTCAGTTGTGTGTATGTCTGAGCACGCGCGTGCGATAGTGTGTGTGTGGAAGGGGGGTGGGGGGTAGAAGTTTCAATATTTCTCTCAAGAGAGACAATCTTGTTGGAAAGAATACACCTAGATTATTTGCAGTTATCACCCATTTCACCGATGATACAATCCAAACAAACAAAAATTAATATTAATTTTAATTTTATAATTTGTACTACTGATTATTGTATTGTCATGGGGAATACACAACTATGCCAAGTTTCAGAGCTATTGTTAGTGCATTAAAAGCCTGTGTTTATAATTTTTTTTTCTTCTTTTTAATGTTATTTTTTTTTTTTTTAATTTAAGTCAAATGTAAATGATCCGCTAATGACATTATCAGTTTGCGATAAACGAGTCCAGAGCACAGGAGGCGGATTTCATTATTCAGTATATTACACAGAAAGTTAATATATTTTTGTTTGTTTTATTTTCTTTTTTAAATTTTGATAAGAGTTGTAAATTACATTTTTTAATGTAGTTGTCAGTTGTGTGTATGTCTGTGCACTCGCGTGCGTTAGTGTGTGTGTGAAAGGGGGGCGGGGGGGGGGGGGAAGTTTCAATATTTCTCTCAAGAGAGACAATCTTGTTGGAAAGAATACACCTAGATTATTTTCAGTTATCGCCCATTTCACTGATGATACAATAAAACAATAAAATTAATATTAATTTTAATTTTATTCATTTTATAATTTTTACGACTGATTATTGTCTTGTCATTAGGAATACACAACTATGCCAAGTTTCAGAGCTATTGATCATCTGGAAGTGATTGAAATATCTATTGCAAGATTTGAAGGTGACAAGAGAGTGACATATGTTGCAAGTTAAAGAAAAGCCTGTAATAAAAAAGGTTGCGGTCGGTTACTAATGTACTATCTTATACAGTTGGTGAAAGTTGGATATGTCACCGGTGGTGTGTTGTAGTTTCACGGCACCACGTAGTGATATGTCACCGCTCACAGTACTTAGAAGTATGTGATTATTATTTTGGGAGTATTCTACTAGGTGGCTGATAGCAGGCCCAATAGAATTTTATAGTTCTTCGTTTATCGTTCAAGTTATGAGGTACTGGACCAATCTGCCAGATGTGTTAATTCTTGATCGAAGATTCTTATATTTCCAGGTTCGTTCGTGTCTGTTGCGTGCATATTTTGACGCACATATTACAAAAATCGATATGGCTATTTAATATGGGAAAAATATAGACATTCATTCATTTGTGTATGAAAATGCTGTCTATGGGGAAAGCGAGATAATCCATGTTTGATTCACACTTTTGATTATAGGAGTAATCGTTCTGGATATTGATCCGGCGCAAGGATATTGCTCTTATATTTGTACTTATTTTTAGGGCCAGAAAATAGATTAATTTGCTTATTATGTTTATGGCCTGAATTCATATGTATTACATATTATTAGTACAAGTAGAATCAGTCCTATATTGTATATTTTGGATGGGTAGGCGGGACTAGATTCTTGTTATTCCGGTCTAGCGGAAGTATGAGTTGTCTTGACAAGTCGTGATGAGTTCCGATGTACCGTGATAATGGCGGGTACGCACTTTTCAAAGGGCTGGTAGATTCTTAAGGAAATATGATTCATGAAGTGGTTTTCTTCTAAAGGAGATGGTATCTCTACTATAGTTTATGTTAGAGACTCTCCTAAGGTACGGTACAATGTATAATTCGGACTCCATGTATTGCCAGACCCTATTTTGATGATCTCATGTCGATTCGACCTAGATGGAACATTGTGCTTCGTATCGCTAGGGTCGTGTTTTGTATCGACAAAGATGACAGATTTTCCTACAGCGGTTATGGCTACGTGAATTAACCTGATCACCGTAGAGCTGTATGGGAACATTTATGAAATCATTTATATACCCATTATAAATTAACTCTGGCTTATATTCTCCTTCCTATGAATGAGTGAACGACAACTCAGGGAGGCGGCCATGTTAGATTTCGGTCATCATATGTTTTGATCACTGCCAAGAGAACAGATTATTTATCCTATTATCGGACAGTGACAGGGAGATCTCAATCTTGCTTTAAACCCCCTCTTTCGTGGTTTCATAATATATGCTACAAACTATGGACGTCAAGTAACTTTAGTTATTTACCGATCTGCCTTCACTGACGCGTTTAGTCAGATAGGGGGATGCGGCCATAATGTATCATGACAATTGAACTTTTGATGTACTGCCCATTATTTCTGAATGTGTCATGACTTCAGATCTGCTATGTATACCTACAAATTGATATGTCAACATACCATGATGTACTCGTATGTCCCAGTGTGTACGTCTGAATAAATTGAGTAAACAAAGATTCCAGCAGTCTGCATTGGTGCCTTGTAGACACAAGTGTACGAGTGGTTATATTGGTCAGCACACGAACAGTACACCATTCGCGGTAATCACACTCTACACTTCTACTTCATACCTACACCATCCTGCGTCGGTTGGAGTGACCAAGTTTAGGGCCTGCTTCCCCTGGAGCCTTTGCCTTCCCTAACTCAGGACTAGGGTGAGTTACCCATTTACAGCTGGGTAGACTGGGGGCATGCCTGATCTCAACAACACACCACTCTTCCTTACAGAGCATACAGACTGACACTTTACAGAGCGTGCGAATGAAACAAACTTTACAGTGTCCTTCTTTGATATTAAATAGGGTGAGTCTTAGTGGTAATTGATTCTGCCAACAATCATAACTTTGTAACTGTAGTGATCAAGACAACTGCCTGGAGTTCCAGATAAAACATTTATTGAACAAAATTTAACATCCAAGATCAAAAGTCACGGCATTAACAGTTGTTGTATTTCATCCAAAAATGTGGAATCCGCATACATAATCCATCTTACATCACAAGTACATTTGGTACATACATTCCTTGATAATATTCTGACTTTTCCTTATCGTTTATATCTTTCTTGGGCGTAACAGTAAGGGAGGTTTCTACCTTCTGTGTTATCTCTTGTAATTGACGCTCAGTAGCAGTTACTTCTTGTGACATTTAATATACATTTCTTGAGCTAAATATTTCCTGAAAAATGACTATGTCAAATCGAGAGGTACTTACAATGGAATAATATCTTGGAGAATGCACCAACTGCGATTCTCTGCCAATGTAAAAACTTCTGTAAGTTTCTTTTCTGATATCTTCAGTATATACACGAGAAAGCCGACACCACTGTAGATCTAAGAATAAACTCGAATACGGATTCTTCAACAGAATCTACAAGCGACCATCACCAACGACTTTCTATCAGGGACTCTAGTGAAAATATTCGAGCAACGCCGTTTTCCTGGAAAAACTTCCCGCCAAAGGTAGCGTTGGGCGACCCACCTACGTCATTGACACTTCATGAACAAGGGAACACTGCGGCGTTTACGTCTAGTTTCTGGAGATTAGTCTGTTCTAAACTAGACGTTTTAGTAAACAGCGGGTTTTTGAAACTTAAATGATCAAGCCACTTCTTCTAGTACTATTTCGTGTTATTTATTTTTTTATGTTTAATGTTATTGTTATTCTCTAATGTTGTTTAGCACGAATAATGCTATCATAGTAGGCCATCCGGTCACAGTTATACTGGAATACATAATAAAGTTTTATTTATTTTTTTTAAATTAATAAGGAAGCATATGTGTAGCTTTATATTAGAATATTTAAAAAAAATGGAGCAATTAGTTGTCACTGTTTTGAATTATCAGCTGCTCTTATCTTCCACTTTTTATCGTTTTTTTTTTTTTAATAAGGCAGGGAAATGGAGGGGACGCCGGTGGTCTGTTCTATGAGAACCAATGGGGCGGTGACCTGAAACAAGTTTGGGAAACACTGCTCTAAAACTTTATGACGTAACAGCCGGACAGACTACGGCGCATTAACCTTCCCCCTATTCACTTTCTAGTGGGCTCGACTTTTTTAGTCAAAGGCTATCGGAGACTCCCGGGCACAAACCGACGAAAGGCAAGGGGAAACTAACGTCATATTGTCCCTAGTATAGTCATGAATCTAAACGTTATTGGAGGTTCCAGAGGAACCAGCTCGCCAGTAGAAAGCATCATTTGAATACAGGTGATACCCCACCGTCATCAAGCTACTGTAAACAAACTTAAGAATAAAGATACCTTGACCATAGGAACTTGGAATGTCATGACACTAATGCAGGATGGAAAATTATAAACATCAGGAGGAAAATTGAAAGAATGAATGTTAATTTATTAAGATTATGTGAAATACGATATTCTGGAGCAAATGAAATATATTCTGACAACTACAACATAATGTATTCTGAAAGAACTAAATATTAAAAAAGGAGAATGCATAATTGTATATACAGCGACAGAAAAAAAAAGGGGGGGGGGGGATTCTTGGCAATATAAGATCGATTCCTATTAGTTAAATTGAATAGTAGACCACTAAATATTAATTTTATACAAATACCAACAGCGGATAGTACGGAAGAAAAAAAGCGACACATTCTACAATGAAACTGGCATAGCACATCATGAGACACCTAACAGTGCTCTGAGATTTCAATGTTGATCAAAGTTTGTAATGAAAAAAGTAGAAGATGCGACATGTGGCTGTGCCCGGAAAGAAGGAAACGAGAGAGGCGACAAACTTACAGGTGGAGTGGGTTCAATTCACCGCACAAGACAACAGGAGGCTGACACTTGGGAGTCATAAGTGGGCCCGCCCTCTTAGAGTGTAAAAGAAATTAAGGGGCTGAAACACTTGATCGATGGTGGGACATCTTCTGATGATCAGACTGCCTCCTGTTGTATCGCTCTGTTTAGAGTTTCCTATCATATCAGGGTGGGCAAGTGCGCTTGACACGATAATAAGAAATATCTGGTTTGGACAGCATTCTAGACGCCTTTTGATGTGGAAAATCCAGGGAAAAGTTTTTCGTAACCAAATTGATTACATGCTTATATGCAGTAGATCTGGAAAAGTTTGATGTCTATTGTTATGAGTAAAATTCATAACATGTCTGTCGATATCAAAATGGTTCGACTACTATTCATATTTGTTTATGACCGGTAGTCTTTGGTAACAGGAAGTTACGTCACTACCTCGAGGTTCAGTTAGCAGAAGATACGGTCGGTATCTCCAAAAGTTTACGATCGTCTGCTAGGCTCTTCTGTGTGTGTTTCTCTGAGCTCCTGAGAATTATTCTATTTCATCACATATTCCTATGTTGTTCGACCACTAGATCATCCATACACCTCCGTGCGATGATGCTAGTTCATGTCTCATCTCATCTCATAATCGGAACCTCTTCTACCCCGTAAAACGAGGTGTAGAGGTTAGCCAAAGAGCACAAGGCTCCTGGGCAGGACATGTAATCAAAGTGTCTGGCAAACAGGTGATTAGCCCGTACTAGTTCATGTATGAAAGGAATTATGATTTCTGCGAAGAACGTGAGTAAATTAAAATTGTGAAAACCTGTCGAGGACAGCGTTCTAGCGACAGACGATACTGAGCTATTCTGATGACTATCTATATAATGCCAATGGATATAATGGCTTTCCTGATAATATGTATGGAGCAACGTTTGTGAGAATAAACTGTGTATTGATTTGTCCAACCTGGCCTTTGTGGTGACATTACGAGTTCCAGTTCAAATTACGGTGTGCGAGGTCTATCTGATGTACCACTATGTGTTCTTGGCCAGAGTAGCAAGACGTCTACTCAGAATTTGTGAATAATAATATAAAAGACACGCAACACCTATTAAAACTAGGCCACAATCAGAATGCAGCAGCGACCACTTGCAGGTAATAGAAAAATCAAAGAATACAAAATAAAAGAAAGTCAATTGGCTTTTAAAAATTTCAGGCTAGATTTATCCTTACTTAAATCAGATAAGGAAATGAGTGAGAGATATAATACTACAGAACAGAATAGATACAATGCCACAGAAGAAAATACAGAGTAAAGGTGGAGAATAAAAAATTGCACAAGCAAATTAATTAACAGCAAGAACACAAATACACTGTTTGGAAGTCAAAAGAGGGACCAATATTAACGAGTCAGCACGACGTAATGGAGAGATGGATATAATAGTTATTGGGAGCTCTATGATGAGGAAAGATGAGAATTACATATCAAAAATAATTGTGAAGACCATCAAACTCATGGCAGAAGTAAACAGAGTCATGCGCCTATTGAAGAAAGGCAAAGCCCCTGCACTAGTTAATATAACAGTAGAGAAACTGGAGGCTGTGGGAGAATCAGGAGTAATCAGGGTAGCAAAACTGTTGAATGACGTTTACAACATTGGGATACAAACACGATAATCTACCAAAATCCATACTCTCAGCTTTTAAAAGAAAACCAGGAGCCATCTAAAGTGAAGACCACTGCATAAGCAGTGTTATGAGTCATGTGATCAAAATGTTATTTAAAAATTACCATGGGAAGAATTAGAAGTAAAGTAAAACAGGAAAATGATGATGAACCGTGCAGATTTATAGACGCGACATACGTTGTAAGAACATTAAGAGCGACAGCTATGAAAGAACAATCAAATCCATATCAATAATTTATAGTCTACACTAAGGCATTATACAAGGCAAAACAGAAGAAATTATCAAAATGTTAGAAAGCATAAACATCGATAGCAAAGAACTGAGAATAATAAAGAACATGTACTAGCAATAAACAACAGCTATAAAAATTGGTGGCTCAATAAGCAGATAAAACAGGATGTTAGTCAGGGATGTATGCTGTTATCTCCTGCTGATTTATGCAGTGCAAATATAATGAGAACCATGCAGAACATGCCATAAATATAACTGATGGACGTACAAGAAAAAAACGTCAGATACATTAGTAATACAGTCTTAATAGCAAAAATTAAACATGAGTGTGACGGTATTGCCTCCCCTGCTTTGCAGTAGTGGTCCAACAGTGGCCAAAACTCAAGAGTATCTAATATGGGCTTCAATGGAGTCTACATCACAATCCCCCCTGTGTTGCAGCATGATGAGAACCCAGCATTGCACACTGAGCTTGGGGGGAACACTTGGGCACCAGACTTAATACTGGCTCTTGACTGGATGGCCGCATGCAGGAGATTTCTACAATGGAGGGTTGGCAGGTGGTGGGTATCTGGAAGTGGCTCTGTGCAGGACGTGAGGATTCCTTGGGAGAGCCCAGAACCAGAGCACAGCATTGTGCAAGCTCTGCATAGTTGGAGAGCCCCCTGGATGACGGGGAATGCACAGTGTGCTACCCCACCTATCCCCAACTGCTAAATTAGAACCAGAAGTGGGGTCCTCTGTATGCGTGCCAGGCCAGGATAAAATGCCTGGGAAAGAGACTGGAGCTCAGAACTCCCTAACTCAAAGTTGCAGGATGGCAGAAAAGACACGGGAAAGACAGGGCTATTTTGAAGATAACGCAACCATATTTTCACCATACGAGCTCGGACGCCGCCTCGGTAAACAAGGTCCGCGCAGAGCAGTGACACCCCCAGGCTGCTTGCGAATAGTCTACTACTGGGAACATAAACAGATTAGGGATGAGCCCACTCTCCCGTTGAACAGGTGCTAAAGTCGTAGATACTGGGCCAGAAGGCGCACCGGAAACCACAGTATCATGCAACTCGCTATTTTTTTTTCTATGGAGAGTACACCGTCAAATAAATCTCGTTCTGGTGCTCGCCCTGTGGAGCTCCACCAGGCAGGTGCAGTGCCGGGCTCTGAGCCTCGACAGAGCCCACCCTCAGCTACTGGAGGACCCTCTAGACCGTCTTGTGGAGTCAGCAGACGGCGGAGGAGAACTACTGACCAAAACAAAACAGAAAAAGAGAAACCCAGAGTGCCACTTGTCATAATGCACTGGAATGCAGAGGGAGTGAACAGCAAGCAGGCTGGATACAGCAAAAAGACAGAGCTGGAAAACATCTTGTATGAGAAGCAAGTCAGTGTTTGCTGTATCCAAGAGACTCACTTGAAAGCAGATCAAACCTTCAAAATAAGGGGATATCAATGCTTCAGATCCGACAGAAAAGATAGACGAAAAGGAGGAGTACTTACTCTTGTAAGGAATAACATTCCTGCACACGAAAGGAAAACCTTCATGGATGGAGCAGAATATCAGCTGCTGCAGATAAAGGTAGACAAGATGGAAATAGAACTCCTGAACTATTACTGTCCGAACAACAAACCCCTGAGTCTCAGCTCTATACAGGTACCAGCCACCAACTTTATAGCAGTTGGAGACTTTAATAGCCACTCCCAGAGCTGGGGCTATAACCATCTGGATCACAGAGGTGAAGAGGTTGAAACTTGGCAAGATGATCACTCCCTAATCCTAGTCAATAATGCCACAGATACTCCTACCTTCTACTCCAGAGGATGGCACACAACTTCAACACCAGATCTTGCCTTCTCCACACCAGATATAGCTGGATCTATTAGTAGAGAAGTAGGAGACCAACTAGGGGGAAGCGACCATCGCCCAATCTTTCTTACTGTCCAGAGTGCAACTCTCAGTACAGGCCCAGCCATTACAAGATGGAACTACAAAAAAGCCAACTGGGGTTTATTCAGGCATCAGGTGAACACGCTGCTGTCTACCCTCAAGGTACAGAACAGAGACATTAATGAAGTGGTAAAAGACTTCAACGGATGCATACTACAAGCAGCAAAAGAAACCATTCCCAAAGGATGCCGGCGTAACTACATACCATACTGGTCCAGCACACTCCAAGAACGTCAGGAAGCTATGGACAGGGCTAGAAAGGACGCAGAGTCTCAGCCTTCACTGGAAACTCACAACAAATGGAAAAAGGCTGTAGCAGAGTTTCAGAGAACAAAGCTAGAAGAAAAACGGAAAAGCTGGAGAACTAAAACGGCATCGCTGAACCTTGAGAAAGACGGCAGGAAACTTTGGAGATTAGTCAAGTCTCTAAATGAAGAGCGTTCCTCACCTAGGCAGACTATCACATTGGATGAAGGTGGCAAACTTTTCAGAGGAAAACAAGCTGCAGACTTGTTTGCTAGAAGATACAGTTCAGAAAGCAACTTACCCATTAACATAGATCATCAGAGAGAGATAAGAAAAGAAATACTGGTAACCATGGGACAGACAGATACTCCTGCCCCAATGAGGGAACCCATCACACTAGGAGAACTACAGAAGGCTATTTCCAAGCTTAAGTTTCAAAAGTCACCCGGCCCAGACAAAATCAGCAATGAAATGCTAGTAAATCTGAGCTCAGCAGCAAAGACAAAACTGCTTGAGATATTCAACCACAGCTGGTTGAAAGGAACGGTACCCCAAGTATGGAGAGAAGCCATCACAATACCCATACTAAAGAAAGGGAAATGTAAGACTGAGGCTGCAAGTTACCGGCCAATCAGTCTCACAAGCTGTGTTGGGAAGACTATGGAGCGAATAGTCAACCACAGATTGAAATGGTATTTAGAGTCTGAGCAGATCCTGGTGCCGGAACAAGCTGGATTTAGAGAATGCTACAGTATAGAAGACCAAGTTACTTACTTGTCTCAAGCAATAGAAGATGCCTTCCAGGAGAAGAAAAAGGTCCTAACGATCTGGGTCGACTTCAAGCAGGCCTTTGACAAGGTGTGGAAAGATGGCCTCATTGCAAAACTTAGGAGAAGTGGAATCCAAGGCAACATGATGAAATGGATCCAGTCATACTTGCATAACGGGAGAACTAGAGTCACTCTTGACGGTCTGCAGAGCAGAAAAGTGTTGCTCCATCAGGGGGTACCTCAAGGAGGAGTAATTTCCCCAACACTCTTCCTTGTTTACATCAATGACCTGGTGAAAGATCTCCCTGCAGGAGTTAAAGCTGCCTTATATGCAGATGACCTAGTACTCTGGTGCGCTGATGAAAATGTCACCACAGCAAATTATAGAATGCAGCGGGCAGCAGACATGCTAGTGTCATGGGCAGAGAAATGGCTTATCACAATAAACACAGACAAAACCTCCACAACACTGTTCTCCCTCGCCCCCAAGGACAAATCAGCTAACATACACCTAGGGACAACCGTGATCAAGGAAGAAAGCTACCCCACCTATCTTGGGGTGACATTTGACCAAAGGCTTACATGGAATAAGCATATTGAAAACGCAGAAGGAAAGGCCCGAAGACGCAGTCTTTGGACAAGGTGCAAAATCAAGCTCTCAGGCTCATTACAGGAGCCATGAAAACTACACCAATAACAGAGATGCAGAAGGTTGCTGGATTACAGACATTGTCCCATAGAAGAGACACAAAAACCATGATCCAGATGGAAAAGTACAACAGTATGCCAATGCACCCAATGAAGGCAAGACTAGATGATCTGGCATTGGGACGTCTAAAGCGTAGCAGCTTTGTGCATCGGGGGAAAAGACTTATAAGACAGCATCAAGAAAGACCTATCCATGAAGACAACACCACTGAAGCCCACCCTATACCCTGTACCATGGGAGCAGGCCAGCAGTGCCCTCCAAATTAATACATCAGTCAGTGGTCTCACAAGTGGATGTGAGTATAATGATCTGCAAAAACGAACTGCTACATTGAGTATGATCCAAGAAAGCTATCCCGATCAATCATGGATACATGCCTATACAGATGGATCAGCAACTAATGCTGTTAGGAATGGAGGTGCCGGTATCTTTATCTCATATCCTGACAACCACTATGAGACTAGGCACATTCCCACTGGTAAATTCTGTTCCAAACTATACAGCTGAGGTTCAAGCTCTAGAGCAAGCTGCAAATATGATTTATAACACCAACTCTGACTGCCACCAGGTAGTCATCCTCACAGATGCACTGTCTGTCCTGCAAGCTCTCAAGGGTGGTAAACTCCCGCATCTGAGAAATGAACTAAACAAGGTAGCTGCCAAAAAGAGAACCATACTTCAGTGGGTACCATCTCATTGTGGTGTACCCGGAAATGAAAAGGCAGATAAACTTGCAAAAAAGGGAGGAGAATGTGAACAAGAAGATAATGAAGTCACATACTTTGAGAAAAAGAGAGCTATCCAGACTATCAGAAGAGAACAGAACCAACCCAAAGACGACTATCACACTCTTGACCGGCACGGACAGATAACTATTTTTCGACTCAGGACAGGGCATAACAAACTGAATAAACACATGCACAAGCTACGATTGTCTGCTTCACCACTGTGCACATGTGGATTAAACGAACAAACTGCTGAGCATGTTCTACAGGACTGTCCTCTGTATGACCAGTTAAGAAAGATATACTGGCCCAATGACTCAACACTAAACTCAAAGCTATATGGAGTTAAAGAGGAACTTCAAACAACAGTCGAATTCATCATGAGAACTCGTCTGACGGTGTAATCATCAAAGATGCGATCGCAAGAAGAAGAAGAAGAATGGAGTCTATCTTTACACAAGATTACTCTTGGCAGAGATGTAGATAGAAGAAACAAAACGCTTCTATCTCCATGGAGTCTTCACAAGATATTCAGAATAAGCGAGAACAATACTGCTTTGGCTGAGTATGTTAACTCTGTAATTCTGCCGACGCTTTTGTGAAGGATTTAAGCACTTATTAATTTCAGCTCGTTCAAGCCCCAACCCCTGATTTACTCAGTGGAATTCTATTATTCTAGTATAGCTCTGTTTAGAGTGTGTGTAGTAAATTGACTGAGACAAACATGCAGTAACTTTAAAATGATTAAATCGAAGTTGAATTTGTATAATTACAAATAACAAAATTTAATAATCACTTAAGTTTTAACAGTTGGAAAATAATTTGAATAGTTATGGATCAAGAAAAGTTATCATCACAGTCATTAATTGATTGCGAAATGTTACAAGAAGTTCAAGTAGCAGCATAGATTTGAACTTAGCTGCCAATGACGGTTCTGCTCCTTCTTATGGGTTGGTTCTTTTCACACTGCTCACGCTCGTCCCTGATCAAGGTTGTCGGGTGTAGCTCGTTTCCTATAAATGTCAAGGAGAGTCTACCACGTGGGTCCTTCGTCTTAAAGCTTAGGCCACTGTTCCCTTCTAGTTCCATAGATAGTACTTTCTGCTGGTACCACCAATAAGCCAATCGTGGCTCACATACTTTTTGCTCAGATGAATAAAATAGACTTGAATCGGCCTCTTACACGCGTCTGGGGTGTCGTTAATTTAATAAGCTCCCTCTCTGACTTCGTGTGTGGTCCTTCAGTTTCCTCAGTCCCGGTTTCCATATTTAATATGAAAGAGATTTCCTGGGCTATGAAAATCGGTCCAAAATTCTCCAATAAAAGGTGTCCGGTATGTTTAAGAAGGAATTCTGAATTCGAATTCTTCACTGTAGCAAGGTCTGGTAACTTGGCGAGCGATTTCTCAAGTGAAATAGCTTGAGAAAATGGTCAGAATATATTCACTGCCTTCCCACACCTTTGTTATGCGCGCCTCACAGGTCAGCCAATCTGATTTGAATATGTTGCATGACTCAGCTGATGCAAAATTTCCTACATTACTTTTCTGAAAATGGGCGGTAAACATCCGGTTGCCCTGTGTATCAACTTACAAACACGTCGATAAACTTATATGAAAACGTATTCCCAATGTAACAATAATTATTTTTATCAAAAAGTAATCTCTTATCTGTGTCTGTCCATCAGTTGTCTCCCCGTATTCCAAGCTTTGGTGATGAGCGCACCCGTGTCTTATCAGTGATTAAGCACTGCGCTGAGGCGATTTACGTGTTAATCTGTGTACTGATATCCGCTGCGCCCACGATAGCCAACATGGTTAGGTCGCTGCCACTCCTTGCAACATAGGGAGAAATGGATAACAACCAGACATGTATACTTATCCCTGAGAAGGGTGTAAGAAGGAAAATACACATAGCAAAAAAAGAAAGAAAGAAAGTGCGACAAATGAAAGTACACAGTAAAATCAGTACCACAAATGTACCGATACTTCCGGAGTGAAACAAAGATCGATAGGGGCCGCCCCGTTCTGTCACAAAGAGTTACAGGAAGTGATTGATACAATAGTGGCAAAAAATTAAAATAAAAGGCTTAGCATTAAACAAGCTAACGGGAACCGCGGTAACCAGTGGTTAGTGCACTGGCTTCCTAGCTCGGTGGTCCATGGTTCGATCCCCAGTTGAGGTGGGATTTGTTTAGACAGCAAACGGCTCCGGCGTCGACCCAGCCTCATGAATTGGGTACCAGAACAACTCTGGGAAGGTGAAGGCTGCCGGCGTGATGCTGACCACATCACCCTTAGTGTGCCGATGGTCAAGAAAATACGGGCCTAACACCGTATTCCCAATATGCCTCAATAGGCGTGTAACGGGATCCTTAAACAACACACAGATAGACGAAATGACACCTCGAAGAAAACAACTTTTCAGAACGCACTACCAAAATAAATGGAACAGTTTTGAAACAATTCAATAAATTAAACTACTTAAGAATGTTAATAACATCATTTGAATGATGTATCTCTGAGGCTATGAGTATGCCAAGGCAAAAGCAAAGTTCCTTCAAATGAAAAGTATTTTATGCAACAAATCTTTGTCAATGGAAGCACAACAGTGTTCTTCATTGTTATTCAGAGCCAAGACGTGGACATTAGTAAACAAGTAAGAAAATCCCTAGAGGCCACAGAGATGTGGTTTCACAGAAGAGTGTTAAGCAGGGCTTTGGAGCGGAGCAATTCAAAAATATCCTTGCTCCAAGGCCCTGGTGTTACGAGTAGCATTGACAGCTAAGACGAGTAATGAGGATGTCCTGAAAGAAACCAGTACACCATGGAGACTTATTACTTATATTAGAAAGAGGCAGTCTGCTTTATTTTGGCCGACTTATGAGAAGAATAACGCTGGAATCAATTGTTACAACAGGAAAGATTGAAGGGAAAAGATACAGAGGACGGCAAAGAGAGGAGATGTTGAATAGTTTGACAGCACGGCATGGAAATAAACTAACAACAGAGCTGATGCTGAATAGTTTGACAGCACGGCATGGAAATAAACTAACAACAGAGGAGATGCTGAATAGTTTGACAGCACGGCATGGAAATAAACTAACAACAGAGGAGATGCTGAATAGTTTGACAGCACGGCATGGAAATAAACTAACAACAGAGCTGATAAACAGTGCTGGAGATAGGAAGTTGTGGACAGACATGATCGCCTAAGCCAGTTTGGCGTGGTACTTTAAGGATCCCAGGGATTTAGTTGGGCCTTTCCAATGGGTTAGAGCAGTGGTCGGCAACCCAGGAAGTGTGGAGATCTACTTTAGAACCACTGAGCTCTCTAAAAATCTACCTTGATAAAATTATGTCTGCTTTAAGGTTTCAGATTATTTAGACTTTTGAATAAATGAAGCTTTATTGTAACTTTTGTTTGGGCCGCACGATCCACTTCCTACAATTCCATCAGCAGAGCGGTAGAAAATTCAAACTAAATAAAATTTTACCGAATGTTAACTTTACTTCAAACAAAAGATTGCTTACTACCGTATACAGTTCACAAATAAAGTGAATTTTAGTAACCCAGCTTGCTAGTTTTCACTAGGAATGTCGTAAAAGTACATGTAAACATGAGGACACCGCACTTTGAAGTTCTGCAAGGAAAGGGTTAGTCGACTATTTTACCTAGGTGAAAAACTCTCCCCCTTCCTTTCCGCCAACTTACAGATCTACCAAATGATCCCCATGGGATCTACCGGTGGACAAGATCAGCCGGTTGCCCACCCCTGGGTTACAGCCTCCTGAAAAGGTTGAGAACCACTGCACTAAAGGATGCAGGCCAACTTGAGTCATGCCTTCAGAATGCATAGACATTCCAACATTGAATAAAAAGTGTTATCAATTCTCTCTCTCTCTCTCTCTCTCTCTCTCTCTCTCTCTCTCTCTCTCTCTCTCTCTCTCTCTCACTCTATCTCTCTTCTATGTCTGTCTGTGTCTCACTCACTCCATTCATCTTCACAACAACATTAACGGGTTATTCAATGTTTTTCTACTTCGTTGCCGTAGTTCTCCAAAAAAAATCATCCCGTCGCTTTCGTTCTCATTACAAGCTTGGCAGCGACAGAAGAAACAAACAACTGTAAATTGTCAATAAGTTCAAATAAGCAAACATATCACTTGGAATGTGTTTCATAACTTTTCCTTACGTTTAACAACATGACAAGGAAGATACTCTACAACAAAACTGATCAATTGTACTGAGATCAAGAGGAAAGACTAGATCGCAATCGTCAGGTAAAACAGTACAGAAAAAGAAGACCAAGAACAGGAAGAAGGAAAAATATAAAGAGGCAGGAGAAGAACAAGAAGAAACAAGAGAAGAAGAAGAAAACGTAGAAAGAGAAGAAGAGAACAGAGGAAAGAAGGGAGAGAACGGAGAAGAAGTAGGGGGAAAAGAAGGAAAGGGAAAGGGTGTAGATGAAGAAGAAGTAGAGGGAAAAAGAAGGGGAGGAAAGCGAGGAGGAAGAGGAATAAGTAGTGGGATTAGAAAAAGTAGTGGACAACAACCAGCAGAAGGAGAGGAAGAGAAAGAAGAAGAGAGATGAAAAAGAAGTCGAGGAGGAAGAGGTATGGAGAAGAATAAGAAAAAGTAGAGGAAGAATAAGTAGATAAGGTTGAGAAGTAGAAGATGAAGAAAAAAGAAAAGAAGAAAAAGAAAATAATCAGCAAAGCTTGAACAAAATCGACAACCAGCGGCCTCCCTGTTGGGGTGTTCATTTTTTTTGTTGTCCTTAAAACTTAAAACAAAAAGCTGCAATGCCAGTCGGAATTATCCAGCTTGGTAAACTACTGCGCCATAGTTGAACCTAATCCGAAAACAACCATTTTATCATCTTGGTAAAGCATTCGAGATAACAGTGATTGTAAAAGCACCTGAGCAGGGAGTGAGTAAGGGGCACTCTTTCTTCCTCGGCTGCTTTTTTATTTTTGTTGCACCTTCTGCCAGATTTTAGCAGCATTACTCACCTAACACCAAATAAACAAATTGTGAAGACAAGTCCTGACAGGCAGCTGGTGCGCTTTACTCGTCTTTTGACACTTTCTTTCATTTTCTCTCCCTGGTATTCTTTCCGAGTTTCGAGTGGCAGGGACGTTATACTCCTCGAGGCAAAGATAACGGGTTCGAAACCAGGTATCATCACGCTCCAGTCTATCCAGTTGTAAATGGGTACCTGACTCTGCTCTTGAGTTAGGGAATGCAAAGGCAGCGAGGAAGGGAACCTTCCCTCCCACCCCCCACCAACCCAATAAAACTGATACCTGGTATAAGTGAAGTCTCCAACACTTCACTCACACACGGCGGTATCTGCTTTAGGATTACCTTTATCTTATTTTAATTCCCTTTTCACTCCCTGGTTCTCTCAGCTTTCTCCATTTTTTCCAATAGGGATTACTGTAATTTTACTGTTATTGTTTGCCTGTGCATGTGGCTTGGAACGCGCTCGTGGACTCAGACCGGGGTTTGTGTGACGAAGTTACAACTATCCATATTTTTAAGCATTTAGGTTAGCTCGGACCAGCTATTCTCAGCCTTTTTTTCCTGGAGGAGCCCTTGAAATAAGTTTCAGGTCTCAGGGAACCCCTGCATAAAAATTATTATATCTACAGCTGACAGTTCGTTAGCGTGATCAGTAAGTTGTGAATACTCGTTAGCGTCATCAGTATGTTGCCAGTGCTCCTTTTAAGTAGAGAATTTTTTTTCTCTGTGGATCTGTTTATTTTGGCCAACGTATTAGCCAACTCTTTGTGTGGTTCCTGGTCCCCACAAAGGATATCAACTCTAATGCAAGTCAGCAGTGTAGGCAGAAGAAACTTCAATTTTTCCTGTTTTTAAATTTCCTACAGCTGTTTTTACTTAATCCAAATAGACTTAAACGTAGCGCAACGTTAAAAAAACGGCGTTTATTGTTTTTCTTTCACGATCTCTCGTGGTACCCCTAGCGACCTCTCGCTTATACCCTAGAGTTTCGTGGAGCCCCGGTTGAAATACACTGGCTTAGACTACCTTTTCTACAGGGTGACTGAAAAATCACTACCTATTTTAAAATTGTTATACACTCACTTGTACAAATGTCAAAACATGGAGTAATAACTGCCATTTCCTGAAACAAAACACGCGAAAATAAAATATAAAATGGCCAGTAAACGAATGTTTCAAGAGAACAAAAGAAGCTGCCCGCTATGAGGTCAGGGGATCAGTAGTTGAAGTACAGTGGTGGTGTAGGCGGCAGAAATAAATTTTTTTAAACCTATATGTCAAATAACAGTTATTGCTCATTGTTCTTATATTTGTTCCATGTACATCCAAAAGATAAAAATATGGAATGACTTCTCAATCACTCTATATATTGTTAGGGTGGGGTGGAGGGGGAAGAGCGTAATACGTCATGCTAGGACAAATGACAAGAAAAAACCCATGTTACTGTCACGGGGCCTTTGTCAGGGACAGACGAACCAAAAACAGAAAGGAAAGAATGTGAGAACAAAGTTAAAAAAAAACATGAAAAATAAAAGCGTCCAGACCTGAATTTAACTAACCCTTTTTTTAATTTCTTAATCTCCCTTCCTCTTTTATTTTTAATTATTATTAATTTTTCCCCCTCTCTCTTCTTTTTCTTTTCCCTTTTGTACTTTTCCCTCACTCAGTTTTTCGTTTTTCTTTTTTCGTACTTAGTCTTTTCTCTGAACTTCCGGTCGTGGCAGACATCTTAGTCTAGCCAATCAAGTTCAATCAGCTATTTTTAATTGCGAACACAAAAATTACTCAAGCAAAAATTATAGTGTAGCAAAAACAATGAAGGTACAGGTCAGTTAACAACTTAAAGAGATTAAGCACTAAAGATAACTTCTAAAAGAAAAAGAAATTGGAGCTTATGTTCAACAGAACTGACAGAGCTTCAAAACGGCAGACTGCGGGTGAATAAACAGAGCTGTGCTGAATAAACCTACCGTTGCCTTTTATCAATGTCTGACCCAAGTAAACTCGATGACTAAATTATTAATAACCCAATTAATTAATCAAAATACTTAATTTACCTTCGATATATTAAACATAACTCACCTCATCTAACCGCAACTTTCTATACCTACAAGTACAATCTCCATCCCCCATTTCTATCATAGTGACTCACCTCTGAGTATTCTTTGGTCCTTTTCTTCGTTTAGCCCTGCGGGTACTATCTCAGGTCTGATGAGTAAAGCTAGAGAACTGGTCATCCTGTGAACTGTCTGTTACATCAACGCTAATTCGGTACCACCATTAAAGTGCAGATTGATTTTGCAATAGATCATACAGCTTGAAGTCAGTTCGTAATTCCCTCACATAACTACATTTTCGTAGTATACTTTATTTACTAGGCATTAGTGGTTCTCAACATAAGCCCCATCGGCCCCTGTGAAACGATGGATGATAAATGGGCGAAGAAGGGGCAGTGAATTATAATGGCACTGGAGGTTCGTACAGCCAGCCACAAGCACACACGCTGATTCTAACAAAAACCTTTGCAAAGAAATAAAAGTAATTAAGTTTGATACGGCTTATCTCGATGACATATTTGAGAAATTGGATGATGTTAACACTAGATTACTCAACAGAGATCAAAAGCATAATAAAAAGTCTAATAGCAAAGGAATGGGCAGAAGATTGGAAACAAAGCCAGAAAGCTAGACATGCTTATAAGCTGCTGAAAGATCCAACACGAACATGTCAGATAAGTAGAGAACCAGAAATTCCATGCAATAAAAAGCTTATTAGACTACAACTAGGAATAGGATATTTTACGATAGAGGAACCCCACTGTGAAGCATGTCTTGAGAGAAATACCATAGCTCATTATGTGCTAACATGCAAGAAATATGAACAGCAAAGAAAACCACTTAAAGAATATTTTAAAGCACAACACTCATGTGACGAAATGGACGACCTCTTCGCGATCTCGGTTTCACTCCGACAGGATCAGAGACATATTTTGTACTGATTTTTATTTATATAATTTTAAAAGTACCAATTTCTTCTCATTATCGGCTAAGGAGCAAGTAGTTTGTATGTTCAAACATTTGTGACACTCTTTGCAGATAATGTTTATCCCAGCCGGCGAGATGCAACTGGATATGATAGCCGGCTTGTTTAGATTGAACCGCTGATAAGACGACTCGTTTGGTAACCCAGATGGGCAGACACGGAGTTTTTGCTTACTCATACGACAGATGACAAGATTTCTGTCTGTGTGACACATGTGGGCAGGCAAGTGTGACATAATCCTTCCGGGCCGACTTGTTATGACAACATTACTTTCTAATAAAGTAATAAGTATTACAGCTTACACATGTTGTCATGTGAGTTCCCCGATCTGTCTGTAAGTTTGTACACAAGGGCATCGGACATCATATTATCATATATGGGAGAGTTGATCTCTGCCTTACGTTAAAAATTATCCCATGTCGGAATATTTTTGAAATCATCACACCCTATCTGCATGATTTGAAATGATTGGATCTTTCTGATTAGATTTATAACAATGCGTGGGAAGATTTGAATATAGTCTGACCATTTCGCAGTTTTATTTCACTGTGAATTTCACGCTCGCCAAGACAACATAAGACCTCGCCAGAGTGAAGACGAGATTCATAATTCCTTTTTTTAACCGGACTTTTTATTGAAGAACCAAATAAGACTTACAAAGCACAGGAAATCTCTACATTTTAATAAGGAACACCGGGACTAGGAAAATGAAGACACACACGGAGTCAGAGAGGGAATCTATTGTCAAATTAAAGACACCCCTGATGCGAGTAAGAGACCGACTCGTCTCTTTTATTCATCTGAGCAACAAGTCTGTAGCCAAGATTGGCGTAAGTAGTGCATTTTTCATTCTTTGTTTCATTACTAACATATGAACTAACACACACACACACACACACACACACACACACACACACACATACACACACACACACACACACATATATATATATATATATATATATATATATATATATATATATATATATATATATATATAGTATAAATATATATATATATATATATATATACTCGTATATTCACCATGTGAATTTTAATGTGTGAAAATTGCTATAGGACGCCCAAGTTATTTGAGGCCGGCAACCTCAGTATCTAAAATGATTAGTTCATAACCCACCACTGAACGGGCTGATAATTGCTTTATTGATAGTTTCGTAAACATAACTGAAAGCATAAAGTAGTTCCAGGTTCCCTGTGGAGCAGGGAGGGAAAGATGAAAGAAATGATGTACATTCTAAGTATAAAACTTACATTTTCAAAGCAGTGTAAATGTCCCTATAAACATATTCACGTTAAAATTAATGTAAGTTTTCAAGCTTTAACCAGTGTAAATGTCTATGTGAAAATATTCATTTTATAGTAATGGAAGTTTCAAACTTTTCAATCAGTGTAAAACATAAATGAAAACATATTCAATTTATATTGTGAACACTTTTCAATCAGTGGAGATGTGTATGTAAACAGGCTCTATCTGTTTTGTGAATCTTTTCATTTAAATATAAAATAACTATGAAAACTATTCTATTTAAATGTAAAGGAAGTTTTATCCCGAGGGATTAAATTAAATTTTCATCGAGGGTAAAGTCTGAGTAATTGGGATGGTGGTATGGGAAGATAGGAACCCATAACTATGGGGAGAAAAACGCCATACTCAGAAGAGCGTTTCGTTCTATTCTTTACCATAGTTATTGGTGGTACCAGCAGAAAGTACTATCTCTGGAACTAGAAGGGAACCGTGGCATAAGCTTTAAGACGAAGGACGCACGTGGTAGACTCTCCTTGACGTTTCTGGGAAACGAGCTACCCCCGACAACCTTGATCAGAGACGAGCGCGAGCAAAGTGAAAAGAACCAACCCATAAGAAGGAGCAGTACCGTCATTGGCAGATAAGTTCAAATGGATGCTGCCACTTGAACTTCTTGTAATATCTCACATTCACTAAATACTGTGAGGATAACTTTTCTTCATCCATAACTATTCAAATTATTTTCCAACTATTAAAACCCAGAGTGATTATTAAATTTTGTTATTTGTAATGTTACAAATTCAACTTCGATTTAATCATTTTAAGGTACTGCATGTTTATCTCAGTCAAATTACTACACACACTCTAAACAGAGCTATACTAGAATAATAGAATTCCACTGAGTAAATCAGTGGTGGGGGCTTAAGGTAGCTGTGTGGTAGACTTCCTTCAAATCTAATGAAAAACTTCATTTTTGTTTTTAAATGTTTTTATGAAGCCAAACCATTTCTCTCCACAATACACAGGTTTATATTGTCCAGTGATGCATAGTTTTTTACTTTTTAAAGGATAAGTGACCAGAGGGTGATATTAATTTTCCTTGACAACGCATTGTTTACCTCTGGTTACTAACCACTTTTTGAAAATATTATGATTCCCACACTAAAAAGGCGAATTGATAATGATTCCATAACTCTTCTGTACCAGAAAAACTCCAGAGAACCATTTATGAGAAGGGACATTACTCTCCTTAAAGTCGATTGTTTATGAATCATGTTGCCACATGTGGGCTGAAAATTTCAAAGTTGTCGGAGTTCAGCGATTCATATTACACCTTTTTGAGTAAAAAAGTTACGTTATTGTGGTAAGCTGTACAAACCAATTTAACAAGAACGATATGGGTGACAAAGAAAGGGGTAGGAAGTTAAGAAAACGCAAGTTTTTTGGCAACCTGGCAACCAGGGCCCTGGTGAAGTTGTTAGCACAACAGAAAATAATGAAACAGCTGTTATCGATAACGAAGTTAAACCTTCTTCTATGAAGAAATTGAGGAAATGCACCCTCTCAACCCATACAAAGGATGGACAAACAAATAATGCTTTTATTCTTATGAGTATGGAGCACTTGAATAACTTCATAACGGCAAACATGAGATGTGTAGAATGTTGTGGGTTTATAGTGTCCTGTAGGCTCAATGGAGATTCAAAGCAAGGTTTCTGTCACACAATCGTTGTCAAATGTAGCAACTGCTTGTGGGAAACATCTTTCACAACATCAGGAGATGCAGAAAATGTAGAGGAGACAGGGATAAACGCAAAAAAGAACAAGGAAATCAATGTAAGGATGGTAATATTTGTACGATCACTTGGCCGAGGCCAAGCAGTGCTTGAAAAGTTTAGCTTGCACACTAGTGCCCCGCCACCAATGACAAGACATAGTTATAGAGACATTTTTATGTAAGTGCATGACAGTGGCTGAAGAAAGTATTTCTGAGGCTGCTAAAGAAATTAAAATGCAAAGGAAGGGGGTAAGTATACTCTTGGAGGTCATTAAGATAAGGTAAGTGCACAAAATAACTGTTTGTTAACAAATTTTTCTCCTTTTTTCTTCTTTTTCTCACTTTCCCTATTTAGCACGACAGGTACATTTTGAGACGCGATATCTCAAGAATGAATTGTTGGAATGCTCTGAAACTTTGCAGAGTGTTTCTTAACATCTTAAACCTTGTCCTGAACCAAACTTTGATTTGCCCTCTCAATTTGTTTTATTTGTACAGATGTTTTGCATACTAATGAGGTTCTATAAATTTCCAATTTTAGTTTTTTTACAAATGGTCACACATAGTTCATGCTATATCCCAAATATTTTTGGTTTAGGACATAATGCACTCACTTGTGGACTTGTATGCAGAATTTCAACTCTATAAGTTGATAAATAATTATATAATGTGGGTTTAAAATAACCCTGCATTTTGTATACTGCGGCGGCCATTTTGAATAGCTAATTAGCATAATTATGCAATCACTCATATGGTTAGATTTCTCTCTTACCAAGGAACATTTTGACATATATAGGCAAAATGTAAAGTTATATATAAGAAAAATTCATGTTTCTACCACAGGGCTACCTTAAACGAGCTGAAAGTAATAAGTGCTTAAATCCTTCATAAAAGGGTCGGCAGAATTACAGAGTTAACATACTCAGCCAAAGCAGTAGTGTTCTCGCTTATTCTGAATATCGTGTGAAGACTCACTTTGTAAAAGAAGTGTCATCACCCTTCTATCTACATCTCTGCCAAGAGTAATCTTGTGAGAAGGTAGATATATTGGAGGCTCATATTAGAGAATGGGGTATTTCTTTTAAGGTCAGTCTCTTATCTGGCACTATCCTGGTATCATCCGATACATCTATTTGTTCAGGATATTATCATCATCTTATTATCTTTACCTGTCGCGACAACTCTGAAAGTACAAAAATCAATGTGCTCTGGAAGCCGTCAAAAGATTGATATTCGAAGAATTGACTGACTGATGGCCTTCATCAGCCCATGAGAGGGAGAAACCATGGCGATGAAAAAGTCTAAGACAGACTGCTTCCCTACCCATGAGAAAAATAGATGTGGTTTTACAACAGCGAATGAGTTTACTTCAGAAAAATTCATAAACATGCTCAAAGTCTATAACACAATAGATCTATGATCAACAAGATTTTGCTACGTCGGCTGTCGAACTATAAAACACTAACACATTTTTAATATCACACTTAAAATGCAGCCTTTTGATGAGGCAAAATATGACAAACTCAGTATGTAAATAAATAAAAGATATCTACAATAGCTCCAAGAGTACTCCTCTAGCACCAAAATTCCACGAATACAGAAACACCAAATCAGACATCAATCGAAGATGGCGCATTAAAACGGTCAGCGGACAACCTTTTAAGCCAGCTCCGCAGACGAAAACATATCATATATGTATGGCTATACATTAGCTATGAGTACACCGTGATAACTGATACAAATGGTAAGTACTTAATGTCTGTTCCAGTAACGAAAGCTTACACTGGATTATTTACGCTTTTTTTTTCAGATCGACATACAGAAATGCAGAAACAGAGCCGGTGTAGCAGGCCAAAATATATTCCTCGTTCAGATTATACCCGGGGTTAATTTAGCCCACGCCAGAATATACCCCCATGTGACAAAATGTACCCCCCGATAAAAAAAAGTCATTACGATTGAAAACCACAATCAGTAACGTAGCCTTTAACTGTTTTGTCTCAATATGGACAGTTTTGGCACTAAACTTGTTAAAAATCAATATGTAATTTACACATTTAACGAAACCGTTCATACTATCTCCTCACTTTGAGTGTGTCATAGGATTCCGGGAATTGGTAGTGGGATGGGGGTAGGGAGGGGGGGGGGGGGGGGGGATGTGGTAGTTTAAGGATTTTAAGGTAAAAAAAATTAAAACTTGTAAAATTCAAAACCAAAGAGCTTTTGGCCTTGTGATTCTTACACACATGAAACACAAAGGATAGCAGTTTTGTAGAGGTCGTCCATTCCCCCCCCCCCCCCCCCCCCATCCCTCATGAAAGCAGACAGCATTGCTCTTTTTCATTAATGTAACGTTTGTGCAAGATATTTTAGACAAGTTAAAATATTGAAAACTGGACAAAAAAGAAAGAAAAAAAGAGAGAGAAAAGAAGGTTCAAGACCACTAATGTTTTGTGCAGTGGTTAACACGTGTTCACCTTAGTTTCAATTTAAATACTAAAAATGAATACGCTTTGTATTTATGGAATCCAGCAGAACACTATGATATTGTTATGAATTTATTTAGGGAACATGTCTTCTTTATCTTCTGATTGCATGAGTAATTATTCTTGGATTGTTTGACTTGTGAATGAGCAAAGAAGCAATATTTTCACAGATACAAGAAACAAAACGCCCGTATGAAACTGCGGCCCGAGATGGGAGAAAAAAATAGTAACGCTGCAACCTACCACGCATTAGGTAAGAGGTGACTAAGGAGGGTTGGGCATGGAGCCGATTACTCCCATCCCGTAGAAAATTCGTAAAACCACTAAGACCTCAACAAACAATAACTCAATTCAGCACTCAAGACGGAAGAAGTCCCTCTAGTAAGGAGGCGCACGACGCAGCCCAGATAACAAATTAAACTGAAGGTGATGTTATGAATTACAGACATGAGTCATCTAAAAGCGGCAATGCCAATACTTTATACGGAAGAGGTTTGAAAACTGTTGGTTGTCATGAGAAGGACGGGGGGAGAAGATATATACTAAAGTCAAACATTTAAATTTGATTAGTCCAATAACCTGACGACGTTTTATTGGCGACTTTCACCGCGTAGAAAGCTAAGGGAGCGTGGGCGAAAAGCCCCATATAATGTAGCACATTTTCAAACTCCGGCATTGTGTTCCATAGAGTCAGGACGACACCTTCAGACAAGCGATGACCGAAGAAAGGTAGGATTTCAAGAAAGAGGATTGGGCCAAGTATTGAGGATAGTCTGAAATTAACCAGCAAGAAAACTCGACTTTATAATACTGGAAACCACAAAGTCATCGGAATCTGTAAACAGGATAATAGTGAGATTTTCAATAAATTAATACTCGATGATGATGTAAAAGATTTACTTTATCTGCTTTGGCCTGGGGGAATTTTATCACAGCTGAAGAAAGATCGGCGTTCTTGACGACAAAATACTTTTGTTTTCTCGCCCCTTTGGCGCAACTTTGCTCCTAGCGCCCGGTGGTGGGCGCACTGGTCGCCCCGCCCCATAGCCTGCTCTGTACAGAAATGACGTTGAAGTGATGTAGATTGATAGGAAACTCTATACAGAGCGATACAAGACTGAAAGCTGTACAGATTAAAAAAGGTAACTAGTTAATCTTTCGAGTGTCCGATTAGCTAAGCGGTTAGAAAGAGCGCTTTCCCGACAAAGCTACCGGGTTCAGAGTTGAAACCTGGTAGCATCACGCATCAGTATACCTAGCTGTAAATGGGTGCCAGACTCTGCTCTTGGGTCAGGGAAGGCAAATTCCGCATGGAAGTGAACTGGTCTCATCCAACATCATAAAAAAGCTGAACCTGGTACGTGAGGCCTCTAACACTTCGATCCCCTGTGGCAGTTTCTATTATGGGACCACCTTAACCTTTTTGTTTTAGTTAATCACTTAATTAGGCGTGATCAAGTTTCAACCAGCCTTATAATTCTGAAAATCTGCATCAAAATACTGTGTCTTTTAAATCTCAACCCATCATTCGCTCTATGAACATTTCAACACAATATACAGTCTCTCGGAGCTTCAACTCAAAATACAGTCACTGAAAGTCTCAGCTAGACAAACTATTTCCTTCACCCAGATTTACAATATCTGAAAGCCTACTCTAGAAAAAAACATAAAGGAAACCTGTAAAACATCATCAGTCATCACACTAAGTCAGTCAGTACAAAATTATTTGGACTTGAAAACACTATACATCCAAATTATAATCCTTGAGGGGTTGAACGCGACATTTTTTCATCATCAAGTTAAAAAAAAAAAAAAAAAGCAAACATAATTCTGCAGAAAAAATAACTTCACTGGCATATTTTCAACCAAATTCCCACGTGCATTTAATTGCTGCTTCGTATGGCACTTTTTTGTACAGAGTGATTGCGTTCGCAATAGTTGATGTCATTACACATGAAGTGAACAGAACATAAAAGTCTCCTTGAAGAAAAAGAAGGGGAAGAAGAAGATGATAATGGTGAACACAAAAAAGACAATCACAGTGACAAGGTAAAATAAAAAACATAATAGAAAAGTAATAAGAGAAAAGCGAAAGAATAAGACTTTAATTCAGAAAAGAATATGGTAACGATAAGATTATGATGTAGACCTAAACAGGGAAAAAAAAAAAAAAAAAAAGAAGAAATTATATAGAAAGAGAAAGAATATGCCAGATTAACATTTGACGGTCAGCAATGTTATTAGAAGTGAAGAACAATATGTGACCTTGTACTATAAAGCCGAGATCTCGTAAATCGAAGTCTCCAACATTTCACTACCCTGCGGCAGTCTGCTATGGGACGCTCTTAACTTTTACTAGAAGTTCTCAAAACCACTGCAGTAGAAAACCGAAGACGGACCAACAAAAACAAACACGTAATTATGATTGTTGATGTATCGCGTCAAATAAGGGTCAACACAGCAACTGAAAAGTCTGGGCGATATAAGTCCGCGCTACTTTAGCAGAACATTATGCATACTATTCTACACAAATACAATTTCCCATTCGAGCAGCACAAAGCAACTTACCAAATAATTATTCCGTAGAATTCTCCGTAAAACAGAATACATCAGCGTTAATTCTGACTAGTGTTAACGACACTACACAAAGCACTATTCTTGCGATGTTAAACAGGAGGGCACGAGTTTAAAACGAAGAACACATCACAGACATCTGTAGCGGTATTTAGTTCACCTGGAAATGAAACCAACCGAAAGTTTGAACTGGACTATATGATTCACCCTCACCTGAGAACCCAATGCATACAGAGAACTCTTTCGCTTTCACCTCCAGCCTGCTAGTTCGGCATTGATATTTTAACTTTTTTTTTTTTTTTTTATAAACCCCCTGCTAAGTCGTTCTATTTGTTTCGTTCCCGGCATGCTCTCACCAGTTTTCCGTTTCCCCGTCTTCTTCTTCCCTTTTCCCAGCAACCACACCTCTCCCCCCCCCCCCCCCCCCCCCCCCCCCCCCCCCCCCCACCCCCCCCCCCCCCCCCCCCCCCCCCCCCCCCCCCCCCCCCCTTTTCCCCCATTTTTTTTTTTTTTAGCATTGCACGTACAGGTGGTCGGAATAACTAAGACCTGGAATCGGCATGATTGCTGTATTGCTCACATTCCGCGCCCAGCACGTACGTAAGCCGGTTTGAGCACAACACACTCTTCTCCGTCCACCAACCCACCTCTAGCGAACCCACGTTTTCAGATTTCTAGTTTAGTTTTTTCTTTTCTTTCAGTGTTAACCAGGATGTTAAAATTTGCCACGACCATGCTAAGACACATCTGTTACTTGCCTTAAGTTGATTCAATGCGAAGGTGTTCACAGCTTTATTGTCGTATGGATCGATGATGTATCGCTTGATGGATGATGTGGCAGAGATATTATGATTAATAGATTTCAGATATCTATTCTTTATTCTACACTTGTCTTTTACCTTTCTTTCGCTCCTTTAACTTTCTTTCGCATACGCTAGATTGTTAGCAATTCAAACCTTTGTCATTTGCTTTCTAATTTAGCAACGCATTTTATTGCGGTTGGCTAAGTTCTTTGATGAGAGATCGAATCGTGTTAATTCGTTCTCGACAGGGATAATAAGGAAGACCATTGTCTATCACTTTTCCCTGATCTGTTCGTCTATATGTTAATTATTCACGGTGAAAGATTTGAGATCAAAGACGAGCTCGCTCATATTGCGTTTATGACCATAGTCTGCAGGCAGTAATAAGGTGATCTGGTAAGACGAGGAAATATCGCACGAGTCGGGTCTATTACGTTACGTCGGATCTCAAATGAGTCCGTACGCAACAGAGAGAGTCTGGTTTCGGCACTGGTGCGAAGAAATTCGTTTGATTCGCAGAATGAGAAGGAAATATATAAATCTGGACGTAGGTGCTAAATGTATTAAGTCTGAGCTAATTTCTTTATTTCCTATATTTAAACCCCAGCAGTTTAAACTTCATTCATTCAGACTACGCGGTTTCTCTAGACATATCTAGCTGCGTTTCTAGATTACTTTATTAAGTAAAATCTCAGTTTGCGTTGGAGAATAGTCTTAAGTGTAGTTTTACCATCTTTTGGCCGAGCAGTTCTTCATCACCAAACAGAGTCTATTCTGTGTTTTTCATCTATCCTAAGAGGGTATGTAAATTTATGAATAATAATTTGTTTTATTGCATATTATTGTGTTAGAATTGTATCAGGATCAGGCCAGAGGACTGAACTGAATTTGAGTTATAGATGTATAAAGGAATTCGATGCTTACCATCGTTTAGCTTAAATATCAGTAGGAGTGGTATATTTGAAACTATTACACTGGAATAATATACTTGGCACTCCAGAATGGGAAAGGCGACGGTAACATCATTATCATGTATACATGTGTGATGGGGCCGTAAAGACACCCCAGCTTCCCCCTTCATGTTCAAGGCATATTTATCGCCCATATATTTTCGATGTGCGCGCAGCACGCTGGGATGTGAAAAGTGATAGAAGATATATTAGTTTAGGCCACAATAAAGCCTAAACTATAATTGTGTTATATTTGATAGTCGTGTGTTATATTTGATAGTTGTGGGCCATATTTGTGTTTTCATGCCTAATAGAGCAATAAAGGCGAGTGTTATTTGCGTAGCACAATTACTACGCACCGCACAGTAAGTTGAGTGATTCTTGCTTATATAAAGAGATAGCGAGCGGCAAACAGGCCAATTTGAAGATTCAGATGAGACGAGAGAGAAATGAAGTTAGGCTAGCCCTGTGTCGGTAGAAGAGGAACAGAGACATGACACATTAGCAATCGAGCACAGGCTGGGTGTTTGTTTGGTGTTTTGTTTAATGTTTGCTTCAGTGTGCTCTTAATGTCACTGATAGGGTTGTAAAAATAAATTTAGCCCCTGCCTTAAGAATCAGAGTTTTATTGTTGTATCGGGTCGGTTGCGAGTGTGCAAGAGAGTGATCAAATATCACAACAACATCATCATCATCTCGCCCACTCTATCACAATTGGCGTCGTCGGCAGGATAGGCAGACAGTGACACCGAGCAAACAGCAAACGAACAAATATTGTAAACACCCAGCGGTGCGGTATTGCAGCAAGATTGCTTCGATCAATGCGCCTGTGAAGGTAGTGTACGTGAAGGTGCCGGAGGTAAGGCTATTTGGTGGAAAGGCAAATCCCACTTGGCAAGAGTTTGTGGAAGATGTAGAGGCCGTGTGGAAGATGGCGCCCTTTTGCGCAGAAGACAAGGTAGACGTGATCTGGAACAACGTTACACCATGGGTCTCTAGGGAATTACGGATACGCGGCGGAGCCAAGGCCAGCACTGAGCAGTTACTCAAGATAGTAGAAGAAGCTTACAGCGAGCAACCACCAGTCAGTGAGATGACCAGGAATTTCCAGGCCGTGAGTCAGGGACCTTGGGAATATGCTGTTTTATGTGAAGGTAAAAAGCCTGATACACTGGTGCAGGTAGCCAGTATAGAAGCTCACAATGAAGAGGAGGCACTCAGAGCAGAATTATCACTCCTAAAGTCCCAGATAGCACAGATGTCAGAGACCAGTTTACCAGTACAAGAGGCGGTGCAAAGAGAGAAAGAACCAGGCCAACCGCGAGAACAGCCAAAGCACGACGAGGGGGTGCGTGTTCTTGTATGTGAGAGTCAGGCTGTTGTCAACGAAAGCAGTGAGCTGACAGTACCAACAAACGCAGTTGCACCGACAAGGCGAACAGGGGTTTGCAAGTGGTACAGTGTCCACAGGGGATGGGGGTTTATCACGCCAGATGATGGAGGTATTGATGTATTCATACATCAGACCAAGATCTTCAGAAAGGGATTCAGGAGTCTGGCGAGAAATGAGAGAGTGGAATTTGACAGCAAACCATCTGTCCAGGGCATGGAAGCAGTCTATGTGTGCGGCATTGGCGGTCAAGAATGCAAAGGAAGTAGGAGGCGACCCATGGCACAGAGAAAGCCTACCAGGATTGAGGTGCTATAACTGTGGTGAGTTCTCAGGCCACATGGCAGCCAAATGCCCTCAAGGCCCTCTTCCAAAACGATGTTTTAGATGCAAGTCAACTGAACATTTGATAGCCGCCTGTCCCTCAAGGAGCTCTTTCCCGAGACGTACTGCCACAACCAGGTTGCCTACAGTATGTAAACCAAGAGATGGCCGTGACAACTGTCACCCTAAGGGAACCGAGAAAATTGGTCGTTGTCTATGGGAGGAAACCCGTCCTAAGCAGATAGGAGGGAGTGCTCGTCGGTGTCCAGAAGAGGAGACTCATCAAAAGCAGATTGTGGGGAATGTGGGCCACCGTCTACACAAAACGAGTGCAGAGCACGTCGGGAGCAATCCCCTACAGGGTCGACAGCTACATGCACTGACAAGCAGATGTCACAAGCAAGCAGCGACGCGGCACAGGTGAGCGAGTCTTCTAGACCACAGCGGCGGACAGCCCGACAACGTACAACTGGGGACATGACGACCAAGAGTGTCCCCAGCCGGGTTGTACCTATTACAGAAGCTCAGCCCAAAGCATCGCCGCTCAGAAAGAGTCATGCGCAGCACCAACGATCTGAGAGATTTCGACTGAAGCGCCAGAGGTAGTGATGTTGTCGGGACGACAACAAAATCAGGAGGGAGATATGTGATGGGGCCGTAAAGACACCCCCAGCTTCCCCATTCATGTTCAAGGCATATTTATCGCCCATATATTTTCGATGTGCGCGCAGCACGCTGGGATGTGAAAAGTGATAGAAGATATATTAGTTTAGGCCACAATAAAGCCTAAACTATAATTGTGTTATATTTGATAGTCGTGTGTTATATTTGATAGTTGTGGGCCATATTTGTGTTTTCATGCCTAATAGAGCAATAAAGGCGAGTGTTATTTGCGTGGCGCAATTACTACACGCCGCACAGTAAGTTGAGTGATTCGCTCGAGGGCTTATATAAAGAGATAGCGAGCGGCAAACAGGCCAATTTGAAGATTCAGATGAGACGAGAGAGAAATGAAGTTAGGCTAGCCCTGTGTCGGTAGAAGAGGAACAGAGAATGACACATTAGCAATCGAGCACAGGCTGGGTGTTTGTTTGGTGTTTTGTTTAATTTTTGCTTCAGTGTGCTCTTAATGTCACTGATGGGGTTGTAAAAATAAATACAGCCCCTGCCTTAAGAATCAGAGTTTTATTGTTGAATCGGGTCGGTTGCGAGTGTGCAAGAGAGTGATCAAATATCACAACAACATCATCATCATCTCGCCCACCCTATCACACATGTATTATATTTTATTCATGTATTACATTATTTTAGAATTGTTCTGCAGATAGACAGACACCTGTCTTGTCTCGCTATTCCTAATCAGAACTGATCCCTGTATCATTCATATACATGCGAACATCTGAACACCTTCATTTCATGGACACGTACTCTTGTAGAACCTATAACCAAAGGATAGCCACTTGTCACGTATTGCCCCCGGGTTCATTCGTGTCATACTACACCAGAAGTCTTGAATACTAGCTCAATAAGTGCATTCCTGGACCAACACAGGAGCATCAGATATTGTCATCTAGATTCATGCCTTAGACCCCATTAGTGCTTGGTGGTCTACTGCAAGACTTTCAACTGACACTGCTGTGTATATTCCTAGAGGACAATCACAACACTGAAATTTAAGTACTCTATGTGGAAAATTCCATCAGCTATTGTGAGGAGTCAAATCAAAGGGACTAGTGTGTAGGGATGAGAAAAACAGTTCTGCACTACTAGACTAGACAATATATAACTTTAGTAATAAAGGAACATTTAAATGAACATTTTATGTTATTCTGAAGATCCCAGAAAGGACTTCTTAATTAATTACTGAGTGAAACTCAACTATTAAGTAATTTGTAATTATCTTTAATTCATTCACTTTTTCACCATTTCATTATCCATACAAGGATATCCTTCAATTAATTAATTACTGAATATAAAGTGTATTTGTAATTGCGATTACTATCGCTTTCAATATGCCTTACTGTAGAGAAAATAAATATAACATGTTTTCAAAAAATCAAGGCGTAAATTTGGTGTTAGACGGAGTGAGAGACACGAACGGAGGGGAAAGGAGCGACAGAAGACTGCCATCGACACGCGTTGTTTGGAATCACAAATTGTAACATACGCGCGATATTGTTAGTGGCAGATTTGAAAATACGATGCAAGGCAAACACTTGTATCGTCCTATAGTCACGCAGTGGAAATATATAAACACACACACAGCCCTCATTTTTTGTATGGTAGCGTATTTTCTGACGTAACACAGACATTGTCGTTTTAGTTTGAAAAAAAGCGTTGGAGGGAGGGAAAAAGATGGTAGTTTTCTAGATTCAAATAATATTGACGACTAACATGGAAAAATTATGGAAATACGAAATATACTACAAAGGGCCATAAAACCTGGATAGTTTTGAGGATCAGGATCTCCTGATCACTAATACAGTATATTTTAATTTACAAAATCGTCCAATTAATACCCAAGATATTGCAATAATACTATATATGCTAGAACAGACTGACGAACGGACTATCGTCCTTGCTTATCTTAGCGGTAACATTTGGGGACGCAATTTTGAAAAGAGAGGCATAAGAGGGTAAGACAAAACCAAGTGGGGAAATCTAGGAGTAAGTGAGAGGTGGAATTGAATATTTGTTAGCCCAAAAATCAAGCGTATTTTTAGATGTAATGCAAGATCGGACGGACCAACCGATAGCGGAACACCTATTTGTTTGGAGTTTTTTTTTTTTTAACTTTGAATTCAAAATTTGGTAGACGCCGATTTCTATTGGCCAGCGTAGGGGATATTGAGGGAAAAAATGGAAGGCTGAACGCCATTTGTAGAAAATAATTCCCTTAAACAGGTCGATTGATAGACCAGAAGTTTGACTTGCTTCGCCATATAATAAAGACATAACTAAAGGAAAGCAGTCATAGTCTAGCAGCGGCTCAGCTAAATTTGTGCCAAATCATCGTACCTGTGTGTATTTCATTGAATTTGTGGTAAGAACTAACTTATTAATATTTTATTTAAAAATTTGAGTGTGAGATACTGCCATATGAAAAATATTGTACGACTGTAAGTACATAGGTCACTAGCAGACTTATGCAGGGCCTAGATGTTGATCCATCATATTAACAAACTACCAGAGAGGTAGAACCAAAATATTATATAGGTTGTCATCAAGGATCATATCACCTATCATATTGTATGGAAAAAGATGAATGATAATGGCAGAGGTGTTGCAGCCATTAGGGGAGAGGGAAAAGAAAACTGGTACACACTGTGACATCAATCTATGAGGATGAGCTGGGTTGGTCAGAAAGATCTGACCATGTTCTTTTATTTTGAATGTGTTGTTTGTGGAAATGTTTGTGGAAGGCCTTAAATCCTACCCCCTGCAGACCCAAGTAGAACAGTCCCAATTAAGATGGTTTGGCCATGTCTGCAGAATGGGAGAAGATCGGATACCACGACAAGCATGGGAAACAAAGAGCCAAGGATCCAGACCCCGAGGACGACCCAGAGTCCGCTGGGAGGACAACATAAGACAATCTTTGAAGGACCGAGGACAAGAATGGAACCAGGCCAGGAGGAAGACAGCCGATATGATAGTCTGGCGCTCTCTCTTCCAAACCTCTACACCTCACGGTAGAAGGGGAACGGCTAAGTAAGTAAGTAAGTAAGTTTGTGGAAATGGTAGCATAAATACTATGTAAAGAAGGAAACATAAATTTCATATTGCAGGGTTTTTTACTGGCACTAGTCAAGTGCCAATTTTCCTGAGGAAAGAATCTGTATGATTGTGGAAGTTTATCTAGTGGTACAAGCTCTCTACCACTGGAGAAGTAATATTGGTACAAGCTCTCTACCATATTACCTCAGGACAAGTGAGACAGTGGCCGTTGGCCGGAAAGACAACTGTATTATAGATTATATTATAGATTATAGTGAATATAATCTGGCACGCGACAATTCAACAACAGAATATATTATAAACTAATTGTATTACTAAAACACCATTTCCTCCCAATAAAGTGAACAGAAGATTTGTGAATAAGGACATGAGAATGATGTAAACACCCCAACCCGCCATCTAGTACCAGTAATAAGTAGTTAGATATTTAACAACACCATTATTATGCTCTTGGACAGATTGTCCTTTTTAGTTATTTGAATTTACCTATATATATATATCATCATCATGTGACATATTCTTTCTGCACAGTCGCCAGAGCTGTTAATGATTGATCCTAAGTATTCGAATTCATTGACACTTTCCAGTTCTTCGTTATCAATTTCAATTTCTGGTTTGGTCTTTACTTTGTCTGTTGTCAATACTTTGGTCTTCTTGGTGTTTAGGTATAGATTCTGGGCCTCGCTGTGTTTTTTGGTGGACAGAAGTAATTGTTCAAGTCCTTTTGGGTTGGTCGATAGGAGGACTGTGTCGTCAGCATATCTGATTTCCGGGATCTGGTACCCGCCGATGTTAAATGAGTCAAACTCTGTGTGTTCTTGGTCATCTCTTACGTTTCTCATGATATTCTCGGCATAAATGTTAAACAGGTAAGGGGAAAGGGTACAGCCTTGTCTTACTCCTTTCTGTACTTCAAACCATTCTGATGTTTCCCCCTCTATTCTTACGGCTGCCTGTTGTTCTTGGTACAGCAGTGCGATGAGTTGTATAAGGTCGTTTGGAAATCCCATATTTTTCATAATAGCCCATAACTGCTGATGTTGTACACAATCGAAAGCCTTGGTGTAATCAATGAAACAAGTATGTAGGTCAACGTTGAATTCTCTACACTTTTCTATGATGATCCTCATGTTGAATATATGATCTCTAGTGCCTCTACCTGGTCGAAAACCCGCCTGTACTTCATTTATTTCTGTTTCTAGCTTTTGTTGCATCCTTTTCATTATGACTTGTAAAAGTATTTTGCTGGCATGGCTTATAAGAGCTATAGTTCTGTAGTTTGTGCACAGTTTCAGGTTGCCCTTTTTTGGCAAGGGTATGTAAATTGATCGTTTCCATTCCTTGGGCCAAATTCCGCTTTGCCAGATCTTGCAGCATAATGCATGGTATATAAGAGCGCTGCCTTCTCCTCCTGCCTGTATCATTTCAGCTGTTATTTCATCACAACCAGGAGATTTTCCACTTTTTAAGTGTTTGATTGCATTCCGGACTTCCTCTATGGTAGGTTCTGGTTCACGTTCCGCTTCATTCATGACGTTGTTATCTGCCGCTTTGTTTATTTCCGTATACATTTCTTGACAGTACTCCTTCCATCTGTTCAGAATATCTTTACGTTCTGTTAGAGTGTCGCCTTTCTTGTCGTTTTATATATATATATATATATATATATATATATATATATATATATATATATATATATATATATATATATATATATATATATATATATATATATATATATATATATATATATATATATATTGTTTTCATTTGATTTTTGACAGTCCAGACCAAAATAATATTAGGTTCAGGACTAAATAAATTGTAAAAAGATTTGTTAAATACCAAATTTAAAACACTGTGTTAGTTGAGTTGATCATAGAAATTAATATCTGTGTGTGTGTTTGTGTATTGGGTTACCATCACATCACACTTACATTACCCTAGACATTTAGATGTAGTCATCATTTATTCTAGTGCAAAATATAACTCTGAGATCTTAGGGTGGTAGCAGAAAGGATCCATGAGAACACACCCCATCAATTGTTAGACTCAGGGGCCTTCACAGCTTGACCTCACTCAGTTACAAAGTAAATACAACACCAACATTCATAACATCTAAACCCACCACATAGCTCAAGAAAGACCCAAATAGGTTGAAGTAAATAGTAAATGATTCAATAATTGTAATTCTCTGACTTGCCACATTTATAATGTTGCATTTTTGAGTTTTAATGAATTGTTGAGTTATCTATCATAGGTTAGTTACATAGCGAAGGTGGCATCTTAGGCTCTGACTTTAATCTGAATATTATCTGAAGCAGAGACCTTCGCAGCCGTGACTATCGTGTGATACTAGTGCTCTTCTCTGACACTGGGACTATATTATTGTCAGTTAGAATTCTTCTTCTGTTCTTTCAGTAACTAGTACTGACTACTACACTCATAAAAACCTTTCGCTACAGTGATCAGCTCGACTAAACCCAAGAAACGTGGTTTTTTTTTTTTTTTTTTTTTTTTTTTTTTTACTAAAGAGCAAAAGAATTAATTTCACTAGCAAAGAACAAAGTCTCTATTTATCATTAAAGCAAGACTAAAAATACTTTCTTACATTATTGATTTAGCTAATTGTAGCATCAAAGCGTCGGAAATTACTGCTTTCCGTTTGCGAAAAGTGAATTATGAAACAATTAGGAGAAACTGAAACAACGAGTTCGGAAGGAAACTATCGCAACTTCTAATTAAAAAGGTAAAGGATCCTGTTACACGCCCATTGAGGCATATTGGGAATATAGTGTTAGGCCCACATTTTCTTTACCACCGGATACTAGGGGTGATGTCGTCATCATCACGCCGGACGCCTTAACCTTCCCAGAGTTCACTTCTAATTAAGCCGACAATGTATATATAATGCATCACTGTGTGACCCTTGAGCAGCTAGTGTAATTTCAGAAATTGAATATGATTTTATCTATGACAATTTTAACAATCACAGAAAGCTTAACTCTGTCACACGTTTGGTATTTTATGTTTGACCAATGGTGGCCTCCTAAAATCGGCTGCCCTTCCTACCTAGACTATCGCTAATGGTCAGGCTTGTAACTTGAGCGCTGTATCTCAAGCATTTCTCAAAGTTAATCATATCTCTTTATGAAGATTATAAATCTAAAGACATACGCATGTTGGCACCAACAAGGATAATAGTGATGATGGAATGAATGTTTAAAAATAAGTACGACATGGACTGCATATAGAAAAGATGTCGCAAATGGTATCAAGATTGCACTTAAAGAAACACCCATACAAGATGGCAGCAATATAGAGCGTTCGTTTGGCAGAGTGGTAAGAGTCATTGTCTCTCGTAGCAAAGGTACACGTTTCGAAACACGATGTTAAACACGGTGTCGTCACGCTCCAGTCTACTCAGCTGTAACTGGGTACCTGAATCTGCTCTTGATTTAGGGAAGGCAAAGGCAGCGAGAAAGGGAACTGGTCTACCCAGTTCTGGAACCTGGACCAAACATTTCACTCTAGTACGATAGTATTTGCTATGAGACTACCTTTTTTTCCTTCTTTTTTTTTCTTTTTTTTTTTAAATATTGACACAACTGGAGAAACAGACTGATATAAGAATAAGAATGCAAAGGCAAGAGGAGTTCTCATTGCTTTGGGAAATATATGACGGAAAAAAACACAAAAATCAAGCCCAACACAAAAATAAGAATCTTCAGTTGAAATGTCAAGTCAGTGCAGTTCCATGGCTCTAAAACACGGACAGCAACAGAAACAACAATCAAGAAGTAACAGACCAACTAAGATGGTTTGGCCATGTCTGCAGAATGGGAGAAGATCGGCTGCCACGGCAAGTATGGGAGGCTAAGAGCCAGGGATCCAGCCTCCAGGACGACCCAGAGTCCGCTGGGGGTGGGAGGGGGTTGGGGGATACATTAGACAATTTCTGAAGGACCGAGGACTAGAATGGAACCAGGCCAGGAGGAACGAACGAACGAACTTTATTTTCGAAGGGTTAAGAATTGGGCGCGCAGGCCCGTCTAACATTCTGCCCTTCCACTCTCATTTATCTTGCATACGATACCCATTCATTCCCACATGTTACTGAAAGCATTAATATGAAGACATGCAACATTATAAAGGAATATAACAGCGTACGTTTAAAGTATGCAGTCATAATCAAAATTAGGTATTTTTCTTTAAACTAACAAGAAAGTAAAAATAAATAAATAAAATGAAATGAAATAAAATTAAAAAAAAAAAATAAAAAAATCCATGCAGTAAATCATGAATTCGAACATAATCAGATTAGGTGGCATGGTATCAGAAGTCATGAAGTATTTGACAGTCTGCTATTGAATGAGGTGATACTTGGTGTTATTTCTTTGCCCTCCTTAACCCAAGAGAGTAAGAGAGAAGACAACCGATAGGATAGTATGGTGCTCTCTCTTCCAAACCTCTACACCTCACCGTAGAAGAGGAACGAGTAAGTAAGTAAGAAGTAACAGACAATCATAAATGATTGTTTGGGTGGAATAGAATGATTGAAATGGTATGGCAGGGTCACCAGTGTAGAGCTGATGGTAAGAACCAGACAAGCGCCAGTGGAACGAACGAACGAACGAACGAACGAACTTTATTTTCAAAGGGTTGAGAATTGGGCACGCAGGCCCGTCTGACATTCTGCCCTTCCTTTCTCTCACCTTTCATACTGAATTCATTTATTCTCATATGCATTTTACATATCAAATTCAAGGAATTCAACGTTGTAAAGTAAAATAATAATATAGCACACTCATATTAACATTAATTACTTATAAGCATGACATAACATATGTTGAAAAGTACAAACATTATCAGAGATAGATAGATAGATAGATAGATAGATAGATAGATAGATAGATAGATAGATAGATAGATAGATAGATAGATAGATAGATAGATAGATAGATAGATAGATAGATAGATAGATAGATAGATAGATAGATAGGTAGATAATTAGATAGATAAGACTATATATTCAATGTAGTCGGACAAATGTAGACCCTATATATTCAATGTAGTCGGACAAATGTAGACCCTATATATTCAATGTAGTCGGACAAATGTAGACCCTATATATTTAATGTAGTCGGACAAATGTAGACCTTTATATATTCAGTGTAGTCTGACAAATGTAGGCGCTAACTCATAATATGACTACAGTGTCAATGACATAGCCCCCGTCTAGTCCTCGAGGGTCTCTGAAGAGACAAAGAAAGAATATGTCTACTGCACCCTAAGGCAACTAATATGAGGTTTTGCATACGGCTGGCAAACTCATTTTGTAAAACATGTTGCCTTAGCAACCACAACTGCAAGAGCTTGGTGATGCTTGATGCGAGCTTCCTCCAAGCGGACCAGCTATACAATGCTGGCTCCATGCCTCTTAAGCAGGTCCGTATTGAGGCTAACTGATGCCCTAAGCACAGCCCAACAATGGTGTTCCCCTCGACCTTCCATTGCTCAACTGACAAGACATTAAGACTCAATAAGAGCTGAAGGTGAAATAAGAGATTGAAAAATTCAGATTTCTTCTAGGCCAGACCCCACAACTATATTTAATTAAATAAAAACTGTTCTTTTATTTTTAATTTTATTTAACACCAAATAGAGTGAGCAATAAACGCAAATTATTTACTTATAACTAGGGAAACACGGCAGATAAGGGCAACTACAAAAAAATTCGACTAAAGTCGAATGTGGCAGTGAAAGAATTAAGAGTTAAGCGCATGGTAGCAAGGGGAAAAACTCTGTGGTGCCCCCCTTCCCTTAGTCACTAAGGCTTAGTGCCCTAAGCACGTGCTTATTTTGCTTAATGGTTAATCCAGCCCTGCCCGTAAGGAACGCAAAATAAAATGATGATGACCATTGACATAGTTAGCTTTTCATTTAACTCTTAACCCGTCATACGTTTCTTTGCTTCTCTGCCCGCTGTAGCCCCTCACGCGCTGCAGAGGTCAATATTTACTTTAGAGTTGTGCAAGCATATAACCCGACCTCTCATTCCATCACACGTAACCTCCAGGCGGACTAGGCACACGTAGGTCGCTCACAGACAGACAGACGACAGCCAGACAGACGAAAAGACAGGCGGCCGGATGGATGGACGGAAAGACAGACAGACAGACAGACCGACGGGAGGAGGGAAAGACAGGCAAACATGAAGGCAAAGACAGGCAAGCAGACATACAGGTGAAGATAGATAGACGGGCAAACAGACAGGCAAAGACAGAAAGGCAAAGACGGACGGACGTAGATTTGTGATAGGGGGACACATGCCCCAAAGAGTCACAGATTTATACGCTATGGTCTAGGATTTCCCTCTATAGTTAAGAACAGAGTTGATATATTAATCTATTCTAAGAGGAAAACATCATTAGCAACAAACTTGCATAAAGAAAACAAAGTGGGTGCATAAATTATACCATAAGGGAATCACTCAGTCCTGCTTTCTCTCTGTTCATTCACCAGTGGCCACTGACATTCTTTCTTACCTACAAACTTGATGTCTTGCACCTTCAGGCGCAAACTTTAGGACACACACACACAGTGAATCCGTGTTCTTTTTGATAAAGAGAACCCCAGCTCTGCAGATACAGGTTTCATCCAATGTTCTGGAGAGCGTTCACTTTACAACTATATTTTAGGATTACTGTTTTTTTCACTTGAATCAGTTGAGGTAAGAATTTTTAAATGGGCTCACAATGTCAGAATCTCGAGGTTTCCAGTACTTAGGAAATGACAGGTTGGTAACTTCTCTCAAAATAAAATTATTGGTCACACCACAATTGGTCAAATGTCGGAAATGTTACTCTTTGTAATTTTTCTCGCCACAGGGGCTGAATGTACATGAGATTTAAGGAAGAAATATAATCTGGATCGATAGGCCCAGTTACTGCATTTAATCTTGAAGTTCGTGAGATGGGTACTCTGTCTCTCTCTGGATGCAAACAATGCCAGACAGGTTGTAACTTGGAAACCCACGTATTTAAGTACAAAATGTTTCTTCTAGGTTATTCTCATATATACTGAAACCGCTGGTAGATTTTGGGCTTGACCCATATACTGTATAAAAGAAAAAGAAACATACAGAAACTAGATCATAATATTATAAACACCTCCTACCCTACCCTCGCGTAAAAATATAATATTCACTTCGGTTATATAACTTAAATCAGAAACTATAAGCTTAGCGCTTGTCTCATCGTTTAAAACTTCCGTGAAATAAATTCTAGTCATTACAAAAAAATCAATCACCATGAATTAGAAATACGTACATATTCCGTCAATACTCAATGATGAATCAGTGCATTTACCAGTTAGCTAAAATATTCACTGACTGGTTACTAGCAATTTAATTAAATTTATTTATAGCTGATTGAGTTTTAGCTAGAAATTATAATTTATTTTGCTATCCACTGTAACACAGTAAACTTAGGGAATTAGAATGACTGGCCTAACTGGCAAACACTTATGCACAAAAATCTAGTGAAGATATAATTCGAACTAACAATATCTCACTCGCCAATACTAGTCAATATATTTACCTCATAAATTTACATACCCTCTTAGGATAGATGAAAAACACAGAATAGACTCGGTTTGGTGATGAAGAACTGCTCGGCCAACAGATGGTAAAATTATACTTAAGACTATTCTCCAGCGCAAACTGAGATTTTACTTAATAAAGTAATCTATAAACGCAGCTAGATATGTCTAGAGAAACTGCGGAGTCTGAATGAATGAAGTCTAAACTGCTGGGGTTTAAATATAGGAAAGAAAGAAATTAGCCCAGACTTAATACATTTAGCACCTACGTCCAGATTTACATATTTCCTTCTCATTCTGCGAATCAAACTAATTTCTTCGCACCAGTGCCGAAACCAGACTCTCGAAGAACTGCTCGGCCAACAGATGGTAAAATTATAGCCTTGTCGGGCGTCTCTTTCTCTCCGTCTATCTGGCTTCTGCTCTGTGTGTGTGTGTGAAGTTTGAAATTTCCGCTGCTTGCCTTTTTATACAGGGGACATGTCGGAGAGCAATATCTGTGTCACCAGTTTCAGACTAATATTTGCGGACTCGACAAAGTTTGTGTTAGGTTGGTCCAGAAAACATAGTCGTTCTGCTCAACCTCGGCATCTACCACCTTAATTTATATATCATTTTACTGGGACGATCTTTAGCTTCCTTTGCATCTATGGTTTTCCTTAATTCGTTTTGTCTACAAACTGTAGCAAATCTTGAAAGACCACTTTCACACTATCTTCTAACATGCTGGCCTACTTTACCTCGTCTATCTCCGAAAATAAAGCACATAGCAATTATTCCTTTCGAATATAACAGTATGGCCTTCTCCTCCATAAAATGCACTAAATTACATTACTTTTATACACTTCATCCGTTTGCAATTAATATAAATCCACGGTACCGCTACACAAAATTTCCTTCTGCTATTACGCCATTTGCAAATCTGCGCGACACACACGCAAGAGGGTGCGTGGTTTTGATTGGACGATATTTTACTTTACGATGAACGTTAGGCATGTGTTTCATCATGCCACAATCATCAAATCTGATCCTGTTCTACATTTAAAGTGCGATATCTCCAGAATTAAAGGTACTTTTTTCGCATTCCCAGTGAAAATTCACTAGCTAGCTTACACAAATCACTTCAATCATGAACTGCATGAGATAGGCGCGCGGTTGTTTCTTTGAAGTGAAGTTAGCATTCGTTAAAATATCGTTTAGTTTGAATTTTCCACCACTCTGTTGATGTAATTGCAGGAAGCATGTCGTAAGTAGGAGGTAAAAGTTACATATAGACTGCACATACGCTAAAATGCAGATACTCTGAAACCTAAAAACAGATACGATTTTATCAAGGTAAATATTTAGAGACCAACGGGCTGATCACCCGTTTGCCAGTCACTTTGATTACGGAAACAACGGCAAACGGATTGATTTGTCGTAGCCCTAAAGACGCCATTAGGCGTGATGGGAACAACGGCAAAGAAAATCTATTCGCTGTTGCCCTTAAGACGCCACTAGGCGTAATGGCTACTGACTGCTTTGCCGGTCGTTGGCTAAGGACGGAAGAAGAAGAAGAAGAAATATTTAGAGAGGTTAGTGTTTCTGAAATAGATCTCCACAGCCCCTGGATTGCTTGTCGCTAACATAAAGTCACCGGATAGATAACGTTTTTTTTTCAAATGTATCAACAGCTTTTCGCAGCTTGTTGACGATTCCGCTAACAGTAGCAGCAGCTGAATACAATTTTTCTACGTCGAACATAGTTTTAACAATAACACTTATCTTCAACGATGCCGCAAGACCGACTTGGACTAGCTCAAATGCCAATCGATAATGAGATATAAATCGCCTTTAAGCTACACAATGGTAACTGTCAATTATGAGAGTTTAAGTATTTGGAAAATCAGCTACTGAACAGTAAAATCAACTTTTCAGAATGAGCCAAACTATAGTTTATAGAGTGTAGTAAGATCCCTGATACCCCGATCAAATAGATAAAATATTACTGCTTATAAATTCAAATACTATAGAGATAAAATAGGGAGTTGTGTTCAACATCGTCACCATCGCCCGCAGTCGTGTTGGTTCTAACAAGCAGTAACGCCATAGTAAACGATACACAAAACTGCTAGCTTTTCCCCTCTCCGCAATACCAATTTCCACTAAAATAAAAGCCTTTTGACAGACCGAAATGCATAGTTAGTTTCAAACGGAGTGATGGAATAAAGAAACGAAGGAGGGAAATGAGAGACGGAAAAATGCAACCTTGACAAGCGTTGGTTTTTTAATCTCGAACTAGAACGACAGGCGACAGCTGACGTCACAGACTTGCTTAGTCTAACGCTAAACGGGAATGAATGGTTGGGAGTTTGAATAAAACTACTTGGCGTTAGTTACGTTATTGCTAGGGCATATTTTTTCCCCAAAAAGTATCTGCTATTGAATGAGAGGAAACCCCACCGCTTTGTCTCCTACCCGTAGTGACAATTTAAATCTAACGAAACCGTTTTGCGTTAAGCAAAACGCGTACAAGCAAGAGAGAGAAAAATGTAAGTGGGGGGATTTGCATGGAGGCATATTTGAAAAGACAGCTTATGCAGTGTGATACTGAAACTGAGAAGGGTAGAGAAAGGGTGGCCCAAGAAACCTCGATGAATAATAAAATAAAAGCAAGGACAGTTGATAAATAGAATGATAATATTTGTTTATTTATTTTTTTTTTTTTTAACCAGCGGCACATGGGCTTTCAGCCCTTCGGCCCAATGACATATCATTGCGAGGCTGGGGAACCTGAGGACTTTCCTTCCAACCCGGTCAGGAGCTTCGCTCCTTCCCATCCACAGAGGGTTTATCACAGGAGCCGTTCAGGCTATTCAGTCAAATTTCCGGCCGTAAACATTTCTTCAAACGCCGACGCCCGGGTTTGAACCATGAACACCTGGTCGCCAGTACAACGCCGAAGCCATTACACCAGCGCGGCTCCATATTTGTTTATTAGAAGACAATACTACCCATAATGTTATAATATCTTACAGTAAAAAAGCTTAGATAATAACAGAAATATTGTAAAGAAAAGACATAGAGACAGACGCATTGATGTTCTCACTCAACTTTGCCAGTCTGGGGAGAGAGGGGGACGTTACATTTTTGAAAGTGTAATTTATTTTTTGAAAAAAAAAAAAGAGGCTAGTGGGCATAACATAATTCGATTGGCTGTGGTAGAATAGACTAACAGTGGTAATAAAAACGATTTGAAACCAGCGTTAGTTGCCACTCGAAGATAAAAATCTCACAAGTAGTGTTAGCATCAGAAGCAAGGAATACATGACCAGTGCCTTCGCTGTTCTGCATCAGTGGCGATCTGAATGTGCCCATTGATCGCCGGTTAACCTACAAATTGTGTATAATTTCATTGATGCGGTAAGATAAACATTTATGTAAACCTTATTATTGATATGTATTTGTATTATTGAATGTATATGCATTATCGATGGGTAGAGGCATATCTAGAAAGGCGCCAACCTCAAAACTTTGTGTCATGCCACAAATGTTATTAGGAAACATTATCACCTTGTATTAAAGCCAGACAGGCTTACTTAGAATTTGGGAGAAAATAAAAATACATAAAAGGGGGAATTGATGTATATTATTATGATGTAAGACCAGAAAACCACTGGCCGTCTTCAGCAAGTCACAGTGTTTGTACATGACTTTATATAGTTAACTATAATTTCTTCTATGACAAGGAATGTATCAAACGGATGTTTGAAGATTACCTAATGATGAATAGGGCACCAAATCAGATAGGAACGATAGCTATTTATTTAGCAACTTCACTGATCTTGAAACTGTTGATAATGTTTAATTGTTTAGAGATGGAGATAGGTGTATGATGTACTGAGGAAGCCTTAATCCTCTCAATTTCAGGGTTCCATCGTGAAACAATCATTGAGCCACATACCAAAATATACGTACTCCTGAAGCTGCAGGCTCGAGGCAAAAATTACCTGTTTGCCTTAAATACAAAGAGTTCTAAAGCAGTGCTCAGACGTTGCAGTCGCGAAGAAGGTGGTTGTGAGAAGGACATCACAGCATTCCAGGAAATAAAGTTACGCCCAATTGTCCACGGGCGTGTGTTAGTTCATTTAACCATACTCTCCATCATTATTATATCAATCAGTATTCTTGACATGATGATACAAGTCGTTCCGCAGAAGCGTGTCCATTCATAGGAGTTATTACTTCATCAGAACACTTCCAGTCAGAAACAATTTAGATTACTATTGACAGACACATTTGTTGTTTTAAATTATTTTGTTGTAATTAAATTGCCTTATACTGTGAGTTTAAACAGTCCTGTATCCCAGCAATCGAGATACAGGAAAATAAAATTGTAAAAAATATTATCATTCAAAATTTACCCAGTGACTTGTTTAATTACTTGTCCATTAAGTTATAGGTGTAGTTGTTGTCATTTTATTAACATTACATTGCATATTACCCTAGACACCTAGCCAGATAACATCCAGACACCATAACATATAATTAGGCTCAAAATATATAGCAGATTGAGGTCGTAGGGTGGTAGCAGACAGGTACCCGGAGAACACCTTCATCAACAATTAGACTCAGGGACTTGCATAGCTGACCTCACATCTGTAGACAATTAATACTTAACCTTTTAACATCTAAACCCACCACATAGAGTAATAAACAAACATACACACAATTTGGTAATTTGATTTGCTCTATCAATGGTAATTGACAATTTTGAGAGTTTAAGGGTTGGGAAAATCAGCTACTGAAGAGTAAAATCAACTTTTCAGAATGAGCCAAACTAAAGTTTATAGAGTACTAAACAAACATACACAGACGATTTGGTATTTTGATTTGCTCTATATAAAGTAGTTGGACGGGAGATATGATACCACTTTTGCATATCGGTAAGTGAACATATTGTTTGGAATTCTTTTCTTCTTCTTTGATCCTTAGCCGCCGACCGTCAAAGCAGTTAGTGGCCATCACGCCTAGTGGCGTCTTGTAGGGCAACAACAAATTGATTCCACTTTGCTCGGTCGGTGGCCATCCTTCGTACAGTGCACCAACTCTGGTTCATTCTTTGCATCTCAGCCTCCACAGTCCTCCGCCAAGCTGTTACTTACTTACTTAATCGTTCCCCTTCTACCGTGAGGTGTAGAGTTTGGAAGAGAGAGCGCCAGACTATCCTATCGGCTGTCTTCCTCCTGGCCTGGTTCCATTCTAGTCCTCGGTCCTTCAAAGATTGTCTAATGTTGTCCTCCCAGCGGACTCTGGGTCGTCCTCGGGATCTGGATCCTTGGCTCTTTGTTTCCCATGCTTGTCGTGGTATCCGATCTTCTCCCATTCTGCAGACATGGCCAAACCATCTTAGTTGGGACTGTTCTACTTGGGTCTGCAGGGGGTGGGATTTTAGGCCTTGACGTATCGTCTGGTTGCGGACCATGTCTCTTCTTCTTACTTCAACCACCTTCCTCAGATACCTCATTTCTGAGGTTTGGATCTGGCTTTTATGGGTTGTAGTCATTGCCCATGACTTGCATCCATATGTCGAGACTGGGACATAGGTGGAGCGGTATACATCCATCTTCGTTTTCTTACCAACCTCTCTCTTGCTGAGGAATCCTCGATTTATGGCCTGAAAAAGTCTCCCAGCTGCTGCTTTTCGAGTGGCCAACTCTTCTTTGATGCCCTCCTTTCGGTCTATAATAGCTCCGAGATATTTAAAGTGGTCGACCTGCTCCAGGACCAGTTCTCCCAGCTTAATCTGATTTCTTCTTTCTTTTCGTGATATCACCATGGATTTTGTTTTAGAGCTACTTATGACCATCCCTCTCTTCTCCAGCTCTTCCTTCCAGACTTGCAGGTTGAATAGGAGATGTGCCTCTGATTTAGCAATCAGGGCAACATCATCAGCAAATGCCAGCTCTGAAATACAGACTTGTCTCATCTTCCAAGTACCCCACTGAATACTTTCTTGTTCTCTCCTTACATGACTTGATAACATCGTCCATGAGTAGTATGAAAAGATAAGGTGACAGGACATCGCCTTGTCTTACACCAGTGGTGGTCCTGAAATCTTCTGACTTATGGTTTGCTGACCTCACATAATTTCTGCAAGACTTGTAGAAGCTCTGTATAGCATGAATCAGAGGTGCTGGAATGTTCTTCCTTGCCAAACAGTCCCAAAGTTTGCTCCATGGGACCCTGTCAAATGCCTTTTCCAGATCTATGAAACAAAGATGGATCTCACTCTTATACTCAAGGGCCTTTTCACTCAGCTGTCTGAGTGTTAGATTAGGTCTTCGGTTTGCCCGGAATCCGCACTGGACCTCATCCAATAGTGGTTCAGCTAGGCTTCGGAGTCTCTGCTCTAGGATTCTAGAGTAGATTTTACCAGGGACACTGAGAAGGGATATGCCTCTATGGTTTCCACATTGTCGATTGTCACCCTTTTTGAATATTGGTGTTATGATGGCAATCTCCCAGTCTTTTGGTATGGTCTTGTTGCACCACGCTGCCTGTAGGACCCTTAAGAGTAATAGGTCGCTGTTGCGTGAGAAATTCTCGCAACATCGTTTTGTGTACAATATATATATTTTGTAATGAAAGGGAAACAATCTTATGAAATTTATAGTCACTTTTCATTGTAAGCAGTTGTCTTCTCGCGTTGGTGTCGATGGCAGTTAAGTTTGTTATGCGTTCTTGAATCGTGTCCATGTATGGACTTGCTAGGCCGCTTTTCTCAGAAAGCGGTTGGCAACCTGTTGTGTTATCCTTATAAGGTAATCATTCTTAACCTGGTTCTTAGTAAAGGTCCTTGCGTTTCAAGTTATCCGAGCTGTGGTCGAATCGCGCTGGACTGCGCATGTCTAAGTCTTGGGTCTTTGTCGAACGATTTCCGCCCAGCAGTCAGAGAGCGAAGATTTGGATAGCGAGCAAGACGTCTTTGTGAGCGTCTGTGCTTTTCTTGTTCTTCAGGAATATGAAGTCCTCTTATGGATATTTCGTTTATTCGAGATGATACCTCTAGTGTATTTCCACACGCCGGGAGGCGTATTATTTCTGTGGTTATTTCCTGAAGGCAAGGTAAATTACATTTACATTAACTTTATCGATATCTGTTCGTGAGTGACATTTGATTCGTAGCCTGTCTTTGAAAGTCTTCATCACGAGATGTTTCTCAGCTCATATATTGCTACATTGTACCGCATCGGGTTGATGCATGTCCCAAGGACTATTACTTCTACTTCGCTACATGAACTAGGTTTGAAACCTTTTGTTAACTAGAGGATTTTTTTGAGGACATTATTGCTACTTCAGAAGACGTGCCTGTCTTACTGAAGTCGGATTAAGGAGAGTGAACTGATCTCATACATCTTGTTATCTCCTGGCTGTTATAGAAAAGGATGGAGATTTCCACCTGATTACATTTACAGTACTATGATGTATAACATGCATATGATTCATCTTTATTATGATGCCGTCTACCGTCCATTGCTGTACTGACTATGTTGCTGTGATAACGACTGTCTGATGTACCTACATATTCGCGTATACATTTTGTCACTGTGGCGTCCACAATAAATGATACAGAAAAACGTCACTAGTTGTTACAAGCATCATTGACTTTATACGTCGTGAGTTAACTGACGTCCTTGTGTGGATTGCCCTGTTTTGTATGATCATTGTTTGACTGTACATCATCTGCACACTACACAAACCAGACCACGGGCACCATCTCTCATCCTATGGTGCACGCATCATTTGGTGGCCATAAGCTGGTTTGCTCTGGTACCAGCAAACACGGGGTCCCTTACCCACTTCATTTTCAACAAACGGCATCCTTCAAGTCAACACTTCAACATTCTTCAAGACAGTCAACATCTTCAAAATTTTCAAAGTACTCGGCGTTGTCCGGTAAATGTCAAAATTGCAATTTTTTTGACTGAAACAGAAATTTGACAGTACCCGGCGTTGTTGCATATTGCCGGATAACACGGACTGCTGTTGTCTTTAACGCAAGTCAAGCAAGTTGCTGTTGTCAAGGTTCCAGTGCTGTCGTTTTTTGTGAAGGTCAAGTGCCGGTTGAAACGGGTTGTTTTCTGAAGAAGGCCAAGTACCGATTTCCATCAATTTACTATTGGATTAGAAGGTCAAGTGCCGAAACAACTCAACATACAGTATTTCAGAAGCTCAAGTACCATCGTGTTAGCAGTGGAAGCAGTTCAGATGTGCCATCATCGTTGGAGCTTCGTTCTTTAGGACGTTGATTGACATCTATTTTTTTCTGCTGTTCTACGATTGGAAGCCTATAAGTTAAGTGGCCTGTTTGTACGTAAACTGTGCCCTTATACTTCTACTGAGTCTTCTGTGTATCATCTCATTCTATTGTTATATGTTATATGTTTATATGTTATTTGTATATTTATATCTTTATATTTCTGCGGGTCTGGCTGGGTGGCGACTCCTATAGATCATACCACGTCATAGAGGTCTTCTATTGAGAGTGTTCTGTAGGGTAGGCAAATTTCCCATAGCGAAATTTGCTAAGCGACTTCTCTTGCTATTTATGTTAGTTGTGATGACATGTGTTAATATTGTTTTCGTTATTATTTCGCATTCTTTAGTTTTGTTTTGATTTGTTTGTATTTGTTAGCCTCCTCTTTACTATAGTTTAGTTTTATACAACATTTTTGTTTATACACTGTGGTGTCATGTGTATTGTCTAATATCCTCGCAGATATCGTCACATTTTTTGTGATATTTCTTTAATTTCCGCTTTATTTTTAGTTGATTTCTGCGAATGTTTTTGTATTGTTGCTGATCGTTGTTATTGTTTACATTGTTATTGTTTACATTGTTTACATTGTTTACATTTTCAATGTTTACATTCTGCTTGTGTTTACATAGTCATTGTTTACATTTATAGTAATTAGTTATGGGCTATGCTAATGCACTGTTACTACTACACTGATGATAAATGAATGATGAATAGTGTCGTGCACTATTGAATGAGAAGTGCACTTATGATAAAGAATTGATTGTTGACATTTCATATACAAGTTCTTTGATTGGAGACTTGTTTTCCCACAGAGACTGGGATAATATAATGTGATGTGAATATACAAGTGCTTAATTAAGACTTGTTACACTTAGGTTTGAAATAAATTAGTTAATTATTTCAGGTTTTTGGACTCATATGTTAGACAACATGTCTACACTTGAGTACTTTATTGAACAGGGTAAATCCCTGGGTAAGACTGGTGATAAGTTGGAAGAGTATGCTACTGCTCTATATAACAAAGCGCTGAAGTCTGAGGAAAAAAGACAGAAAGCAGAAGCTGAGCAGAAAAAGATAGATTCTGAGAATCTGAGACTGCAGATGCAGGCAGATGAAAGAAAATTCCAAATGGAAAAACAGAAAAGGGAATCAGAAGCTGAGGAGAGAAAACTCCAGCTACAACTAGAAGCTGAAAATAAAAGACTTGAAAAAGAGGCTGAAAATAAAAGACTTGAAAAAGAGGCTGAAAATAAAAGGCTTGAAAAAGAAGATGAGAATAAAAGACTAGAAATGCAGGCTCAGGCTGAGGAAAGAAGATTACAGAAAGAGGCTGAGAATAAAAGACTGGAGAAAGAAGCTGAGAATAAAAGACTAGAAATGCAGGCTCAGGCTGAGTAAAGAAGATTACAGAGAGAGGCTGATGACAGGAAAGCAAAAATGGAACATGAAGAAAAACTCTTAGCTTTAGAGTTGGAAAAGTTGAAAATGATGAACATGAGTAATGGTAATGATTCAAACAAGGGTTCATCTTCTGATAAGGCTAATAATGATACTTTTAAGATTAAGTTACCAACATTTAGTCCTTCCAGTGATGATATAATGTTCTATCTGGACAGATTTGAACAAGCATGTAAAGCTCATAACATAGACAAAGCAAAATATGTTTATCAGTTATCAGGGATACTGACAGGTAAAGCTCTAAGTATGTTAAATATGGTGGATGAACCTGACAAGAACAATTATGAGGTTGTCAGGGCCGCTTTGTTAAAGAAATATCAGCTTAACGAAGACGGCTATCGTCTACAATTTAAAAACATGTTGCCTGAAACTGGAGTTGAATTCTCCGAGTTTATTGCAAGAATACGCATTACTTTCTCACGATGGGTTGAACTATCTAGGACGGAAAAAACTTATGAAGCACTTATGGACTTAATACTTAGAGACAAAGTCATGTCGTCTGTCAATGAGTCTTTCCTTGCTTTCCTTCATGAACGTAAACCTAAAACAATAAAAGAAATGGAAGATTTCTGTTGCCAGTATGTAACTGCGCACCCACACATAACCATTGGTAACTCTAAGGTGAAAGAAGGTTTACCAGTTGCTTCGGCAGCACCGTATGGTCAAAACTTTGCTCGTAGATCCCAACAAAATTTTGATAGAAAGAGTAACGGTAATTACTTTCAAAATCATGGAAATCAATTTCATGGTGATTCTTCTTCGAAGAATTGGAGACAACCTGATAGTTCTCGTTACTATCACCCTAATAATTATAGGCATTTCAAAAGAGGATATGGTAATAGAGGTTATTCCTCCCAAAGACCTCAAAACCAAACAAATAGATGTTCGCATCAATGTGGACATGATAGTAATCGTGGAAACTGGAATTCGAACCAGGATAACAATTACAATAGAGACAACAATAACTTCAGAGATAATAATAACTATGATAACTTCAGAGGTAATAATAGTCGCGGTAGATCTCAACACAAAAAAGAGATATCAGCAGGCTAATTCTGTACAACAGGAAACTCAGGGAGCCTGTAATCAGGTTGTTGATAATAAAAACTTTGACGCTGTCACTGGTTCTGCTTTTGGCTTTGAGAGAGCAAACAAATGCCCCCAATGCAGTACTTTATTCGAACCGAGTACCATAACTACTTTGAGTTGTGGTCACCCTCTTCCCGCTCTTCCTGCTGCTGTTGCGCATGACGGGAGGGGTTCTTTAATCCTACATAAGGGTCTTGTTAATGATACTCCAGTCTCACTACTTTTCGATTCCGGATGCACCACTATTGGTGTTAGACAATCGCTTGTAGATCCATCTTGTGCTACAGGAAAGGTTATTAAATGTGTCACATTTGGCGGCACTCTAGAAAAATATCCTACTGCTGTAATTCGCATTGCCACTCCTTTCTTTACTGGAGATGTGCATGCTTGTCTCTTACCTAATCCTATTGCGGACCTTATTATTGGTCGTATTCACGGAGTTAGGGAGTGTACCCCACAGCAGATTGCTGCTTGGGAATATAATAACATGCAAGCTACAAATGCAGTGGTTACAAGAGCACAAGCTCTACAAACACCCGAAACTTCACTGAATGGTGATAATGAAGTTGATAGCCAAGATAGTCACTTAGTCATCACTCGTGACTCTTTCATAAAATTGCAAGAAGAAGATCCTTCTTTAAAAAAATTCTTCATTCTTGCGAAGAAAGGTGATCCGAATCAGGATACAAATAGAAAATCTTGGATTGCAATGAGAAACGGCGTACTTGTACGTATGGTACAAGATTCGACTACGTCGGCACATTCGCAAATTCTTGTTCCCAAGAGCATGAGAGTGCAAATATTGCAACATGCTCATGACTCGCAATGTGCTGGACATATGGGTTTTTCCCGTACGAAGTCGAGAGTCCTTGCGGCTTTCTTTTGGCCTTTTGTCAACAAGGACATTCGTATTTACTGCCGATCATGCAAGGTATGTCAGGAGGTTAAATCTAGAGGACCACGACATGCTGCGCCTATCCAGGCTGCTGACATCCCTATTCGGCCGTTTCAGAAAATGGCCATAGATATTATTGGCCCTTTTAAGGTCAAGTCGGCCAGAGGACATCAGTTTATCCTTACATGTGTCGATATGTGCACACGTTGGCCAGAGGCTATTCATCTTAAGAGCATATCTACTACAGATATCGCAGATGCTCTTTGGCTGATATTTTCTCGCTTGGGGTTCCCCAGAGAAATATTGTCAGACCATGGCACTCAACTCATATCTGACACTATGTCACAGGTAATGTCTACCTTACATATTAAACGATCTCTCAGTAGTATCTATCATCCTATGTCTAATGGGTTAGTTGAGCGTCTGAATAGAACGCTCAAGACTTTGCTTGGTAAGATAACTGAAGATCATCCTCAAGATTGGGACAGGGTTTTACCCGCGGCTCTCTTTGCCTATAGAGAAGTCCCAAATGAACACACAGGGTTTTCTCCCTTCGAACTTGTCTTTGGCGCGCGTCCGCGCGGCCCTATGTCTTTATTACACGATCTCATCACTGCCGATGATATTAGCGATGAAACTCAATTCTCATATGAGTATGTCATTGCTCTGAGGCAAAAGATCATTGAGGCATGTAAACTAGCAACTGCTTCATCAGAAATTGCTAAAGAGAAGGCAAGGCAGTTTGCTAACAAGAATAGATGTCTACGACAACTTTGTCCAGGTGACAAAGCATTCGTCCTACTCCCCAGTAGGGAAAATAGACTTCTTATTGCATGGAAAGGTCCGTATGCAATAGTCTCTCGGATTTCCGATGTTGACTATGTGGTCGATATTGATGGAAAGCATAAAACTTTCCACATAAACATGCTTTCGGAATTTCACGAACGTCCGGACTATTTGCTGCCTATTTTCCAGGCAACGGATGATTCTCCTGCACCTCATGGTCATTACTCATCCCTGTCTGTCATACAGGATGAGGAATCTACTTTCTCTGATGTCAATCTTCCCCTTCCAGTGGTTCCACTACATTCCACGGAATCTTGGAAAAACGTTTCTGTTTCTCCTAATCTTTCTGGTGACGAACATCGACAAGTCTCGTCGATGTTACAAACATTTCAGGATGTTCTCACTGACATTCCTGGACACACAGATGTCATAGAACATGACATAATTCTTACCGACAATAATCCAATTAGGGTTAGGCCTTATCCTATCCCTATACACTTTCAGTCGCAAGTGGAAAAGGAATTGGATGAAATGATTCAATTAAATATAATTGAACCATCGACTTCACCATATTCTTCTTCCATGGTTATTGTCCGGAAGAAGGATAAGAACATACGAATTTGCGTTGATTATCGCAAATTGAATCAAGTCACAAAGTTCGATGCTGAACCGATGCCTTTGTTAGAAGATCTACTGATTAGACTTTCTAATTCTAGATTCTTCACTAAACTTGACTTGTCTAAAGGTTATTGGCAAGTGCCTTTAGCAGAGCATGCCAAACCTCTTACTGCTTTTTCTACACCTAGGGGTCTATTTCAATGGAATGTTATGCCTTTTGGTCTCATGAACGCCCCTGCCACTTTCGTTCGCATGATGCGTCGAATTCTGTCACATCGTTCAGATGTCATCGCATACTTAGATGATATCTGTCTCTTCAGTGATACCTGGGAAGATCACTATTTAGGTTTATATGACTTACTGTCCACTCTACGTGAGAATAGTTTGACAGCAAAACCTTCAAAAGCTTTTGTTGGTTTTGGTGAAATCTCTTTCCTGGGTCATCGTGTTGGTCATGGTCTCTTGAAGACAGAAGACCACAATACTTCCAAAATACTGAACATCTCTGTTCCTAAAACGAAGAAACAAGTTAGGAGTCTCTTAGGTTTAATTCAATTTTATGGGAGATTTATTCCAAATTTATCTTCGATCATGGCACCTCTCTCAACATTGTTGAAGAAAGGTTCGCCTAATCTGGTCCGTTGGTCTCAAGAATGCCAATCTTCCTTAGACCAGATCAAGAATATATTTTCATCTCCTCCCATCCTAAGATTACCTACTCTTGATAGGACTTTTGTTCTACGGAGTGATGCTTCATCCACTGGGATTGGAGCAGCACTTATGCAAGAATATGCAAATACTCTGCATCCTGTTATGTACATTTCTAGAAAACTAAATGCGGCAGAGAGGAACTACTCGGTTTTAGACCGTGAGTTGTTAGCTATGGTTTGGTCAATTCTCAAACTACAAAGATTCCTCCTGGGCGCACATTTCATTCTAGAGACTGATCAAAAAGCTCTTACAGCTATTCAGACTAAGAATTTGAAGAGTTCGAGATCCACTCGATATGCTATTGCTCTTCAACCTTTTCACTTCACGGTACGAGCTATCCGTGGTGCGGATAATGTGATGGCTGACATTTTGTCTAGATGCCCACATGATTCCAATTAATACTTCGGTCCTATATTTCTATATATATATTACAGAGTCATAACACACCTATATTACTACAATAGATTAGCACATCTGTACTCACTTTATATGTACACACACTATCGTGCTTTGTTATCATCTTCTTCTGTTTCGTTTTTTTAAGATGATAGAGGAGGACTGAGTAGTTAATATAAGGGCCGTAAGTTTACTAAACAGCCACAATTATTAATAATGTATTGTACCTTATGAAGCATATTAGTTGTTAATTAGCGTTATATTGCTTGTACTTTCTCAGAATGTCATTGATGAGCTGAGGACTTACCTTACTATTTTCAAGCATGACGAGTTCTAGATTGTGTACTAACCCTCGGAACGTCAGAGGATGTGTCCTGGATCGTCATGTACTTTAATTTCATTAATGTACTATTTAAATTTTTCTATCAGATTTGTACATCCATTTTTTAAGACAATATTAGAGTATGCTATTTAATGATGACTATGGTAACTTGCATACGTATATTGTGTTTACATGCTAGTGTGATGTGTGTTGGTGACACCTCCCCGATGTGAATATTTTTTGAGACATATTTATTTTTCTGTTGAGGTATATTCTCACCAGACACTCTATATTTAGCCTCATGTTAGGCAATTTAATTAATTATCCGCGCATAATTCGTGCGTTTTGAGCCGCTTATCGCATGCTCTTGGATATAAAAAAAAAAAAAAATATGTTCCACATTTTTTTTATCGGGAGGTGGTGGTGATATGTTGCGTGAGAAATTCTCGCAACATCGTTTTGTGTACAATATATATATTTTGTAATGAAAGGGAAACAATCTTATGAAATTTATAGTCACTTTTCATTGTAAGCAGTTGTCTTCTCGCGTTGGTGTCGATGGCAGTTAAGTTTGTTATGCGTTCTTGAATCGTGTCCATGAATGGACTTGCTAGGCCGCTTTTCTCAGAAAGCGGTTGGCAACCTGTTGTGTTATCCTTATAAGGTAATCATTCTTAACCTGGTTCTTAGTAAAGGTCCTTGCGTTTCAAGTTATCTGAGCTGTGGTCGAATCGCGCTGGACTGCGCATGTCTAAGTCTTGGGTCTTTGTCGAACGATTTCCGCCCAGCAGTCAGAGAGCGAAGATTTGGATAGCGAGCAAGACGTCTTTGTGAGCGTCTGTGCTTTTCTTGTTCTTCAGGAATATGAAGTCCTCTTACTGATATTTCGTTTATTCGAGATGATACCTCTAGTGTATTTCCACACGCCGGGAGGCGTATTATTTCTGTGGTTATTTCCTGAAGGCAAGGTAAATTACATTTACATTAACTTTATCGATATCTGTTCGTGAGTGACATTTGATTCGTAGCCTGTCTTTGAAAGTCTTCATCACGAGATGTTTCTCAGCTCATATATTGCTACATTGTACCGCATCGGGTTGATGCATGTCCCAAGGACTATTACTTCTACTTCGCTACATGAACTAGGTTTGAAACCTTTTGTTAACTAGAGGATTTTTTTTGAGGACATTATTGCTACTTCAGAAGACGTGCCTGTCTTACTGAAGTCGGATTAAGGAGAGTGAACTGATCTCATACATCTTGTTATCTCCTGGCTGTTATAGAAAAGGATGGAGATTTCCACCTGATTACATTTACAGTACTATGATGTATAACATGCATATGATTCATCTTTATTATGATGCCGTCTACCGTCCATTGCTGTACTGACTATGTTGCTGTGATAATGACTGTCTGATGTACCTACATATTCGCATATACATTTTGTCACTGTGGCGTCCACAATAAATGATACAGAAAAACGTCACTAGCTGTTACAAGCATCATTGACTTTATACGTCGTGAGTTAACTGACGTCCTTGTGTGGATTGCCCTGTTTTGTATGATCATTGTTTGACTGTACATCATCTGCACACTACACAAACCAGACCACGGGCACCATCTCTCATACTATGGTGCACGCATCAGTCGCCTGATGCTCCCATGTACTTAACCATATCTGGTGTTATACCATCATGCACTGCTGCTTTGCCCATCTTGATTTTCTCCAGTGCTGCCTTCAGTTCTTCCATCTTTATGTCATCAAGTTGTTTTTAACTTTAATTTTAATTAAAAATAAATTTTTAATTAATTTGGAATTAAAGACACTATATATCCCTACTTATAACCCTCGAAGGTTGAACGGGATATGTTTCATCATCAATGAAAATACACTTACACGATGAGGTTGTCAGTCCCATACACAACCTTATATTAGTTCCCTTGTACAACACGGTGGAGAGTACAGAAAGAAAGTACTCCTCAAGATTATGAACTATAGCTGGAAGCGTGGAATAGTACCACAAGCCTGGAAAGAAGCAATACTAGTTCCAATCCCCAAAAAGGACAAAGACCGAATGGACCCCAACAGATACAGACCCATCAGCCTTCTAAGCTGCAGGTGCACGGGCAGTTAAGCAAAAAGACTACAATGGAACATGGAGTTCCACAGGGTGGGGTCCTTTCCCCAACACTCTTCCTCATATATATAAATGATATAACAGAAAACATCCACAAGAATGTCCACAACTCCCTCTACGCTGATGACCTGGCCATGTGGACTTCAGAACAATACATCTCCACAGCAAGAGTGCGCATGCAGGATTCACTGCTAGCCCTTGAAAGTTGGTCCAAAAAGTGGTTGCTCAAAATAAATGAACAAAAAACTACACACACTATTTTTACCTTGTCAAATAAACCACAGCAAGCAAAGCTGCAATTAAATGGACAGGCAGTACGAGGAGATGAAACACCAACATACTTAGGAATCACACTAGACCGCCGAATGACATGGAAATCACAGATTAACAAAATACAGCTAAGGGCAAAACTTCGCATGGCCATCATGAAAAAGTTAGCAGGTACCACATGGGGTGCTGATGAGAATATCCTCAAAAAGCTGTACACAGGCAGAGTCAGACCTGCTATGGAATATGGCATCACAGCTTGGTCGACGGCAGCAAAGTCAAATTTTGACAGAGTAAACAGACTCCAAAACCAAGCAGCACGTATTATAACAGGGGCCCTAAAGTCTACACAAATCAACCATATGGAAAACATCACAGGGCTACAGTCAATGGAGGATAGACGTGACAGCAGAGTCTTAAAACAAGCTGAAAAATTTAAGAGGCTCGAAGGACACCCCATGTACCAAAGAATGAATAGGCTAGGAAGAGGCAGGCTCAAGCGAACTAACTTTGTATCCCAAGCAAAAGAAAAAATTAACAATAATACCATACTAGCTAGCTCAGTTGCAAAGAAAATCCCAACAAGCTCAACTATCCCACTGTGGAAAATAAGATGCTTTCCTGAGTTAAAATCTGATATTCCAGGCATTGAAGGTAAGGGAACACAGACAGAAACACAAAGAAAGTGTATAGCAACCAAGTATATTGACCAAAGATTTCCAGCGAAGCTTTGGACACATGCATATACTGATGGTTCGGCAACAAATGCAGTTGAAAATGGGGGTGCCGGCATCCTCATAAAATTAAAGAATAGAATTCACTCTATGGCAATTGCCACTGGAAAATACTGCAACAACTTCTGTGCTGAAGCAGAAGCCCTGAAACAGGCAGCTGAAACTCTTATTGAATGCAAAGCACAGGCAGAAAAACAGATAGTAATCTTTTCAGATGCCCTCTCAATAATATCAGCGCTGAAGAGCCACCAAACTAAAGGATTGAAAGATCTGATAATCTCCCTTGAAAGACTGGCCGAATGCTTCAAGAAGTGCACTATCCAGTGGATACCAGCCCATTGCAACATACCAGGAAATGAAGAGGCAGATAGACTTGCTAAAGAAGGAGGTGCCTTACAGCAAAATGATATAGAGACAACTTACGCAACGGCAAAGACCACTATAAAGGCTACATTCAAGTCCAAATGGGAAAGAGAGCACCCGGGACATTTGAAAAATGACGCATATCATCAACTATCCAGAAAAGAACAGGTCATCATTTTTCGACTGCGCACTGGGCACAACAGATTGAGATACCATCTGTACCACAAATACAAAATTGGTGCAACAGATCTCTGCACCTGCGGTACCAGCCCGATGACAGTCGAACACCTGCTGCAGTACTGCCCAACCTACAGTAATGAACGGGGTAGCATATGGCAACAACCTACTTCTGTCAACGAAAAACTGTTTGGAGATGTCGGGAACCTTGAGTTGACTGCTGCCTTTATTAGAGTCATAAATGTGGAAGTCTGAAGGCGAACGAGGAAGAAGAAGAAGAAGATATACTTTGTACGCAAATCGCGGATCATTACAGTTTTAGTCTTATAAAATTATGGCTTACCAGTTGTCAGAAAAATACGTCCAAAGAAAGACAAGATTTTGAAACGATGGAATCGTGCCACATATCCGACTCTTCGGGGATGATTTCTGAGAGGCTCGTGCGCACCAGATCGCATTGCATGAAATGAATTGAACTAGAATTTCGCATGTTTTTTTGGGTTTTTTTTAACGCGCACAAATCATTTGGACTAATCGTGAACGGCAATCAAGGTATTTATTCAGCGCTTGGAGTCATTGGTCAACTCTGCAATCGCATTATCATTCTGTTTATTTGTGCTGTTGTTCGTCTCTTCGTCTTTATATTTGTCCATCCGTTTAGTCTGGTTTCTCCGTCTGTTTTATTTACACTATTTTGTTGGATTTTATTTCCCACGTTGCTTCCAGTCGGTCTATTATGACTACTGTTCGTATAATATTACTTATTGGTATATTATGATGAGAAATTTGAGTCAAGATTGGCCATCTTCAAATCAGAACAGTATCGTGCATTACTGCGTTTACTGTATATTTTAATAAAAATTAAACTTGAAGAAGACCATCCAGTTCGACCTCTGATGGGTTATAAGTAGAATATACTGTCTATAATTTCCTATTTGTGAGTGAGTATGAGCTTTCTGTCCTCACCCCTCCCTCCTTTTTCCGTCCTAAAATTGTACATTATCCATACTTGTTATGTTTTAAGTGGGGAAAGGGGGGAAGGGGGGGGGGGAGGTTGGTTTTAAAGCTTGGTGTTCATAGGTCCATATTTCATTTACTTATTATTTGCCATCAGTAATATGTTTTACTAGATTTTTATTACATCGCTGCTATGCATGAAGGCATATCTGGAGTCATCATTATATGACCACCATGCCAGGGCCGTAGATAGGACTTTATTAAGGGGGGGGGGGGGGGGTTTAATACAAAAACAAATATTTAATGCACTATTTTGGTACCGATACAGTATAATTTCCCACATAAGGGGGGGGGGAGGTTTGAAACCACCCCCCACAATATCCCTACGGCCCTGCCACCAGCTAAGCACAATGTACGTACATGGAAGTGAACCTATGTCTGTGAGGCTAATTACATCCTCATTGACTCTTGAAACCATCCACACTTCCAGGTATTCCCCCTGTGGTGAGTTAAGTTAGGTTCTTATCCTTTACAGGACGTGGCAATCAACCCCAGCTTTTATTGGCTGTTTGTGATTTTTCTAGGCAATTTTTTTATTCAGTAGTTTGCCATTGCTTTCTGAACGGTACGGCGCTTCCACACAAAGCGATCTGCTACCAAACCGCCTGCAGCAGGTTTCGAACCTGGTATATCTGGATTATGAAACTGCGTTCATATCCATTAGGCCACAGACGCCTGTGGTGAGACTTGTTGATAACCCAGCATTGTACACTAAGCTTGGAGAAGTCACTTGAGCCCCCGGCGTAATTCTTTGACTTTGACTTGGTTGACTGCATGCAGAAGGATCTAACTATGTACCCAGTGATATGCTGGACAAGCTGAGAAGTGCCTCTGTGCAGGGCGTGACATTTCCTTGGGAGAGCCCAGAACCAGAGTACAGTATGTTAGCTCTGCATAGTTGGAGATAAACAGCCCTAGTTAAACAACTACAACAATTACACTGCTGCTATGGTATTATCGTGCTGAAACTGTACATCAGGTATCATATAAAAATGTATCGTGTACAGATATATCATAAACAGATGTATTTAAGATCTTATACATATGTATGTATGACAATACGTCATTCACTCGTTCATTTTTCTGTCCATCTTTTTGTTATTTTCCTCTAGGTCAATATTTTACCGGTATTATTTTTTTTTATCACCAACTATAAGAGACGAGTCTAGAAAACATTCGAAGCGGCAGACTTGTAATATTTACTCGTGCTACGAACGTGATCCAAAAGCCATTAGACTGCTGGCGTGAGATGGAAAAGTAAAGAATTCGCTAAAAACCAGCATCAAACAAACCAGACTCCAGCGACAGTCGTCCATGGAACAGCTAAGTTAACACACTTAGCCCAGTGTATGAACTCTTAATCTCCACACATAATTCAAACTATCTTATGAAGAAAATCTCAAAAAGATAGCATCCTTCCAAATTGTTTACTAAGTTTACCATTTTCATCTTTAACCTTGTTTCAGCTATATCTCATAAACACATAGACTGACTCATTTTAACACTTACTGAGCAAAACATTGATAACACTGGTATACACACATTTTGGTGCTTTAAATTTTATAGCTGTTCTTGGGTAATTTTGGGTTGCTGATTCCAAAAATGTAATCAGATTTTTTCTATCAGCTCTAGTTTTTGAGAAAACTAAGAATGACCATATTAGTAGGGCAATTGTTATGTACAATCCTAGAGTTAGGTGCTATCAGTGGCATTTTGACTTTAGTCTGCATTCATATTATATGTAATTACTGTGCATATATTACCAAAAATGTAATAAAACTTTATCACTAGCACTTGTTTAGTCAACACGCAAAAAGGATCTTTTCGAGGACTTCCTGGAATGTGATATGCCCGGACAGTCACGCTTAAGGGTCCAACAGTAATCTGCCATCATGTGGGCATCCCGAAGTCCCTGGTATCTCTCTTCCATTGTTTTTAAATCTTGGTAAAATCTTTCACCTTGCTCCTCACTAAAGTCGCCAAGATTCTCCGGAAATAAATGTAAATGGTTATGGAGGTAGTGCAATTTTATGCTCATGTTGCATCCAAGTTCACAAAAACTCGACAGCATGTTTCCAACTAATTCAGAATAATTGTCTGCTTTAAAGTTACCCAGAAAGTTTTGCACAACTAAAACAAATGATGACCAGGCTGTGGACTCTGTTTTGTTCATGGAATCAATAAAATTTGGATCGTTTATTAACTTTCTAATTTGAGGTCCATCAAAAATTTCAGCTTTAAGTTTGTCTATGCTCAATTCTGGAAACTTTCTGCATAAGTAATTAAAACAGGTACCATCTTTGTTTAGTGCCTTAACAAATTGCTTCATCAAGCCAAGCTTTATAGGTAATGGTGGCAGTAGAACTCTTTTTCGATCAATGAGAGGCTTATTGACAATATTTTTTTCTCCAACTTTAAATTCATCCCTCAACGGCCACTGTTTCTTTTTCCAGTACATATCTTTTGCCCTGCTATCCCACAAACACATAAAGCATGGATATTTGGTGAATCCCATTTGCTGGCCAAGCAAGAAGTTCATCATTTTAAGATCTACACAAACCATCCAGTTATGTTCTAAATACTTCAATTTTTCCAGAACTGTGCTTATTGTAGCATACTGCTCCTTCATTGTAGTAGAATGAGCAATTGGAATTGAGCCATATTTGTTACCATTGTGTAAGAGAACACCCTTCAAACTTCTTTTAGAGCTGTCAATGAAAAGTCGCCACTCATCTGGTGTATAACTTACACCCATTTTGTTAACAAGATCTCCTATATTAGTACAAAACACAATGTTGTTTTCTTTACACAAGAATGGAATAAAACCTTGCTCTCTGCTGCGATAAAATGTAACCTTTGTTTCAGCAGTCAGTAATTTTTTTTCTTTCAATCTTGAAGCCAAAAGTTCTGAAGATTCCTTGGAGAGATATAGATCTCGGATTAGATCATTTAGCTCAAGCTGGTCGAAGCGTTGAGCATCTGAAAAATCATCTTCGAAATTACTATCACTGTCACTTGTCGTTCCACATGCCACTGCTGTCTCATCTTCTAGCAGGGAATCCGAAATCTGACTGAAAGTTGGAATTGGTATGTCATCTCCGTGTGGAACAGGTCGCCTAGCAGAATCTAAATCTGGATATTTCCACTTTTTGTGATTTTTTCCATTAATTCCCTTAATATTCACAACACAGAAATAACAGTCATCATAGTGGTTCTTGGGCTCTCTCCAAACCATTGGAATTCCAAATTTTAAACATTTTCTTTTCCCACAAGTCCACTGTCGCAGGTATTCAACACATGTTTTGCAAACAATGTGAGGAGCCCAAGACTTGTCCTGGTCACCTAGTTTTACTTTAAAGTAAGCAAAGTATGACTGTTTCACAAAAACAGTAATATGCTTCCTATGTTCTTCTTTGAAAGTGTACTCTCCACAAATATAACAAAATAAATGCGGTGAAAGAAAACATGCTCTTCTTGAAGATGATGCCATTCTCTGTTAGAAGTGTAATAAAATAAGTAGCATACTAACATGCATGCAGTGGCTTAAAATCTAAAAAAAGGCAATTCTGGGAAGATTCTTGGAAAACTTAAACTGAGAGTAAACAAGCAGTTTTCTTTTGTAAAGGTCTAGACAGCAATAGTTTCTTTTACATAGCCTTATATAGAAAATATTGTAATAATACAGGGTGACCCCAAAAAAAAACGTATTTTTTGCGGTCACCCTGTATTAATGAAATACAAAAATGTCTGTATCTCAAAAACTAGAGCTGCTACAGACAAGTAAATGTGTTATTTGGATTGAGCAGGCCTCATTTATGTACAATCAAGAGTAAAATGTTTGGCACCAAAAAAAATTTTTTTTTGGTAGGGCTGTGTAATGTTTTGCTGAATTACCTTCGGCTGGGGGGCTTATTAAACACGAGTCCAGTGTTACATCGTCACAAAAATACCCATTTCCCAGAAGTGGGTGGGGGATACACATTTTACAAGAACCGATAAAACTCAGTTATGTAATTTTCATCCTAAAATATATGTGAGACACCCTAAAATAGGAGCATATACTTTCTATTTATATCCCTGCCTAGATTAATCTTGAGCGAAGGTTTCTACTTTTGGAAAACTCATGAACTTGAACTGTCTGGCCATTCGTGGGCCACTATGACTGGTTAAGAGAGACAGTCCGCCACAGTATGTAAGATATGATACAGATATATGTAAGATTTAAAACAGATTATGTAAGATCTGATTCGGATGAATGTAAGATCTGATAAAGATGTATGGTATGGATACTGTACATTAGAATGCAGACCAACATCCACTGCGCGCCCATGGCCAGAAATAAACTGAACAAGCAAGCACTTTTGCAGAGACCATGATTAATGTCTTCACCTCAACATCTTCAACAGTTATGGGGACGATCAGTATAACCGTAGCGGTAGTTGTAATAATGCCACCTCGATTTGATCCCCTCCGTTTTTGTTTTTTTGTTTTTTTTTTAAAAACTTTTATTTGTCATTCTTTCCACTTTACAAAATCAGGTACATTTTACATGAAATACAAGAAAGATACATTGAATATTACATATGAAACCTTTTGCGCACTCTCACTTCCATAGTGTACTTAAACAAGTTAAAAAAGTAAAAGAATAATTTGATAATCAAAATACATTTTTAAAAACATTAAATAATAAATAATTAAGATTTTATATAGATTAACTGAATAACAAAGAAATTAAAAAGTTAATTTACTTTTAAAAAGAATAAAAAAAACAAATTAATTAAATTAATATGGTTTATAGCTAATCAAAATCCCGTTTAGTTCATAGTATTTTATATCTAGAAACTTACACTTGCTCACACTTTCGCATGTACACCTGAGCTACTGTTTAGAGTCTCCGAAATGAGTCAAAACATTTGAGAAGAAACATGAAGAAGAGAAAAAAAAAAACGCACCTACATACCGATAAATACATTCACGTACATACCTACGTTCGCTCCGTTTTTATTTATTTTTTAAAATTATATTGGATTTTATTTTATTTATTTATTTATTTATTTTTAAAAAATCCTTTTACAATTTACCAACACCCGTACATTGTATAATGCATATAAAATAAACACGTACTCTCACTCACTGGCACATTTGAAAGAAAGTTTCCAAATAAAAACCTTCACATACCCATTGAAACTTGCATCCAGAAAGCCAAAACATGGCTATAATTATTTAAACATATGTACAGTCAATTTTAGGTTGAAATTAGTTTCCTGCCCCCCCCCCCCCCTCCCCCCACCCTCAATCCCTTCAACCTTTGATATATTGTATTTTTTGTAAGAATAATTTTGAGAATAAGTGGGCGTTGTACTGTTTCCCTTCAAACACCGCGCAGTTCCTACAAATCCAGACTAAATATTTAAATTCCACTATCAGGCTCAAAAGTTTCAGTTCTACTTGTTGTGTGCACTTTGGTAGGGAATTCAGCATGATAGCTCTATACATGTCTATACTGCGTGGAAAGTAGACCATCAATTCCTTTTTCAAAATTCCTATTGTAGGAGTGACTGTACTACAGTAAAAAAAAAACAAATGATCTTCTGTCTCCTGTGTATTGGTATTACATAATTTGCATTTTGGGAGGTTCTTCCACTGTGCAACAAGTCTTTGCCTAATGGGTGTCATGTTATATAATAATCTAAACGTGACTTCCTTTGCGGATGGAGCAAGTGGTAACTCGTGTAGGCTCTTAAAAATAGGTTGGTAATCAGTTATAAAATAATTGTACCCACGTTTTATCCTTGTCACTAATGAGGGTTCTTGTACACTAATAAGACTTCTGTAAATGGAACGTGTATTTTGTTGTAATAAAGGTGTGTTTCCTTGTATGCTCTGTATGCATTGTTTGTAGAACCGTGGTAAAGTGCCAAAATAATGAGGTTGATTGTTTTTGTAACGACATACGTTAGATAGTCTCAGACCAATATAATAATGAGCTAAAGGGTATTGTTCAGGATTTTTTACTATTTCTCCTATGTACTTGATTCTTAAAGCTTTTATTTTAGTTGCTATATCTTGTAAAGATACTCCACCTTTATCTTTGGGTTGTATTAACGTTTTATGCTTTATATACAGTGTAAGGTGTTGCGAAAATAAAAAAAGTTCTTATTAGTTTGTTTATTCCTGTAATAATTTCTTGAGGAATGATTTGAACATTTGCTATGTAAATCAATTTAGGTAGAATAAAAGTGTTGATTAAAACCGATCTTCCGAAAATTGTAGTAGTTTTGTATTTATATCTTTCTAGTCTGTTTTTTATTTTCTCTAACAAGTTTTTCCACACCTCTGTATTCCTTTGTGTTGGAGTGGCGGTGTATGTAATACCGTAAATTTTTTATTTCATTTACTTGTAGCAACTGAAAGGGGAAGTCTGATCTGTTTCTCCATTTACCTATTCCCATTAACTTTGACTTCTGAATGTTTAATTTTGCTTCACTGGCTCGTCCAAACTCATTAAAGGTGTTTAAAATATTTTGAATAGATGAAATTTTGGTTGGGAAAAAAATCGTATCGTCCGCGTACGCGGCTAATTTCCTTTGACCTTGTCCTGGAATGAAAACCCCCGTGATGTTTGTGTCTTGTCTAATTTTCTCTAACACGGGTTCTATTGACAGTACATATAGCAAAGGCGAGAGTGGACAGCCTTGTCTGACTGACCTAGTTAGAATAAATGGTTCTGTGATTGTGTGATTTATTAAAAGTCTACTTTCGGGTGTTTTATATATAATTTCTATCCATTTCCTAAAGTATGGCCCTACATTACAAGCAAGCAGTGTTTTGTGCAAAAAAGAATGGGATACCCTGTCGAAGGCTTTTTCTTGGTCCAACGATAAAATAGCGGCCTCGTGCTGCTTGTCTGACGCGGAGCTAATCAGGTCTCTAAAAAAGTGTGTATGTTTGCTAATATTTCTCTGCGGCACGCTGTTCTGTTGGTCGTCATGAGTTAGGATATGCATGAATGATTTCAATTTATTAGTTAGAGTTTTGGTTAAAATTTTGTAATCAGTGTTTGGAAGTGATATGGGTCTATAGTTTTTTAGTAGTTTCCTATCTGTTTTTTCTTTTGGTAAGAGTACTATGTACGACTGGTTTAAACTTTCAGGAAGTTCGCCTTTCTGAAAAGCTTCCTCAAAAACTTTCATTAATAGTGGTCCGAGAACGGGAAAAAAGAAAATATAGAATTCTGATGTAAGGCCATCTGGGCCAGGGGTCTTATCTCTGTTTAGTGTGTTTACTGCCTCCCTCAAATTTTCGAGTGTTATAACTTGGTCTAAATTTTTATTTTCTTGTTCTGTAAGAGATTTTGTGTACTTTAAAAATTTTTTTTGCGTGTCTGTTCTTGTTTCTTCTTTGGTGTATAAATGTTTATAAAATTCCAAGATGGTCTGACATATGTTTGTGTTGTTCGTTTGCAATTGTCCATTGTTATCTAGTATTTGGCGGATCTGCTTATTTTGTTGAACGTTCTGTTCTATTGCCAAGTACTGTTTGTTTGGAGTCTCTTGTGTTGTATATAACTTCGTTCTCAGCATTGCACCTTTGTATGTATGTTGTTTATGCTGCTCTAACTGGTCCTGTAACATCTGGATAACCGGATCAGTTTTGTCTATCTTTTTTGTCAGTTTGATAGCTTGTTCTAATATCTTTTCTTGTGTTTTGGATGTTGATAAGGTCTGTTTTTCGGTCACCACGTTGATAAGTGCTTATTTTCGTGATATTGCTCGTCCAGTCACAATGTTAATAAAGCTGGTATTGGTGTAGATGGTCAACTCAAAACCGGCACAGTGTAGGGCATATAGGTCACCTTGTCCCAAAACGTAATGAGGCCCCGACAAGGATGTAATGTTGACTATGAGTGTTAATGTGAGTGTCAGTACGCGAATGCATGGATTGTTCTGAAGAGTTGACTAGAAGATCAAACACTCACTCACACGTAGATAGAAGTTAATGATGCAGACTACTGTGGTCGTTTCATACTGTTTAATTGGACGCAAACAATTGGACAGTACGGGTATAGTTACAGGAAAACAGGTCGACATGTATCATCATACTGTGATCAATGGTCTACAATCTTAAGTTGGCATTCATGTTGAAGAACATTACAATGGAACGTCCGTAGACAAGCACTTAGATTTCCACTGTTTATAAATATAACCATCAGGCCTTACTGACCGATCATGTCAGTTAATAAATAATGTTCAAGCATGACTCCTAGACAGAACCTCTTTCCTAGCAAAGATTCCCTTAGGTAAAGTTCAGCAAATATTTCTGAAGACAATGTTAACCCACCAGTATTGGGTTTTCTTTATAACTGCGATCTCTTAATCATCACCTGATAATAAGGGGCATCCCTGTTCTCTGATCGATGATCGACAAAAAATAGGATCCAAAATGGCTTCTGGTTCCAGTGAGCATTACTCACTATACAAATGCATAGTAAAGCTTCAATAAAGGCTTTGTTCATGAACACAAATGTTTCTACAAGAATCAGCATATTCTTTCATCATAACTGCTGCATACAATCATATTCAGTGCTGCTAGGTAACATGTCATCCCGACATATTGATATAGATAATCATCATGTAGACGTCTGCCCATCTAAGCCTAGCAAGCAAAAGTTCAGCAAAAAAGTTCTTTTACCTGGGCATGGGAAATACACTAGCAGAACACATACGCCCTCTCCTGGCGTTACAGAATAAACACTGGGGAACTCATAGACTTAATAATCATATCAGAAACTATCTTTTTCCCCATAATAGATCACAGCGATCAACAATTTTCGGACTGGTCTCCGACATGGCATTCACCAGACATTCCATCATCACGGAAGACCCTCTTTCCTATTCGCATGCGCAGAAACTGCCTGACCCCCCATAGTTCAGTACAAGGAAAAATAGTCCCACATAGACATACAAAGATATCACGATATAAGACCGAATCGTCTGAAATAGACACGGAGTAAACATAGACTCAGACCATAAACATTCCTGCATAAACCTAAGCAAGAACAATATGTTTCTTGCCCAACAAGGAACAGACTAACGAAATCTAGATTCATACGCCAAATTCGATATCCAGGGGAGATAACTCATATAACAAAAGTATCAATCAATCATGGGTGATATATCTTTGGCATGATGAGAACTCAGATGATATAAAGAAGATGTTGGCTGAGAAACACCATCTCCATAAAGCATATTTAAATGATCCAAAATCTACATCCAAGAAAGACGCTTTCAACAACATGCGTAGAATCGTCCAACATAAACTACGCCAGATGCGGGATTCATGGCTGAGTAATAAAGCAGATGAGCTCCAAGGCTTTGCTGACAGCCATGAATTGAAAAATTTTTACCTTGCACTCAAAGCGGTCTATGGTCCAACATCATCAGGATCATTTCCCCTCCTTAATGCAGATGGAAAAACACTAATTACAGACAAGGAAAAAATTCTCCAACGCTGGGTCGAACACTTTAATAATATTCTGAACCAGCCATCATCTATTAATGATGAAGCCATCAACCGACTGCCCCAAATTCCTATAAATGAAGCACTAGATGATATACCGACTTTGGAGGAGACTCAAAAAGCGATTCGTCAACTTTCTAGTGGAAAGGCCCCCGGCTCCGATTCAATTCCTGTTGAGGTCTATAAAGATGGCGGTACAGTTCTGATAGAGAAACTTCACATGATCTTCCAGCAAATGTGGCAGAGTGAAACCATCCCACACAATCTCAAGGATGCGTCAATTATACATCTTTATAAACGTAAAGGTAATCGCCAAGACTGTAACAATCATCGAGGCATCTCACTACTATCAATCGCTGGGAAGATATTTGCCAGAATCCTTCTTAATCGCCTTACGGCTCATCTTGACAAAGGTCTTCTACCTGAAAGTCAGTGTGGATTCCGGAAAGAACGTGGAACCACCGATATGGTGTTCGCTGCAAGACAGCTTCAAGAAAAATGCCAAGAACAGCACTGTGACCTGTACACAGCTTTCATCGACTTGACAAAGGCGTTCGACACGGTCAGTAGAGAGGGTCTATGGAAGATCATGGCAAAATACGGCTGCCCAAAGAAATTTATCTCAATAGTGCAGCATCTGCATGATGGAATGCAGGCTAGAGTTCAGGAAAACGGTGAGCTATCGGAGCCTTTCCCAGTCTCAAATGGAGTTAAACAAGGGTGTGTACTTGCACCGACGCTTTTCAGTATCATGTTTTCTGCTATGCTGACTGATGCTTTCAGAGACGGGGACACAGGAATCGACATCAGATATCGTATTGATGGAAAATTGTTTAACCTTAGGAGGCTTCAAGCAAAAACCAAGGTCAAATCACACACTATCAGGGATCTTCTGTTTGCTGACGATTGTGCCATCAGTGCTGGCTCAGAGGCTGATCTGCAGCGTAGCGTTGATAGATTCTCCGAAGCCTGCTCCAACTTTGGGCTTACCATCAACACGGGGAAAACAGAAATCATGTACCAACCAGCTCCTGGCACAATTTATACTGAGCCAGTCATCAAGGTAAATGGTGAGAAACTGAATGTTGTGAACAGGTTCACATACCTTGGTAGTACACTATCCCAGAACATCGTCATTGATGATGAGGTGAACACCAGGATCTCCAAAGCCAGCAACACATTTGGCAGACTATACACCAACGTTTGGCATCGAAGTGGCATTAGTCTACAGACAAAGCTGAAGGTATACAGAGCTGCGGTGCTTCCAGTGCTGCTTTATGCATGTGAAACATTGACTGTATACAGGCGCCACGTAAAAAAGCTCAACCACTTCCATACAGTCTGTCTCAGGAAGATAATGAACATCAAATGGCAAGACAAGATCCCAGATACCGCCGTTCTTGACAGAGCTGGTATCCCTAGCATCGATACTATTCTGATGCAGTCACAGCTTCGCTGGGCAGGTCATGTAGTCCGCATGCCAGACCATCGACTGCCAAAGATACTCTTTTATGGTGAGATGCAGAAGGGTAGACGCTCCCATGGTAGCCAGAAAAAACGCTTCAAAGACACGCTTAAGGCTTCATTTATGTCGTGAAATATTCTAATCCACATATATAAATTATCAAGTAAATATAAAGCCTAATAAATACATATAATAAATAAAGGAAGAAGAATGGTAAAGAACAGTGCTGTCACAATGACAGTACTCGAAATCCCCCTTGTTTTCTACTTCGTCGGCAAATTGTAACGCTTTCACGTTGATAGTAAAAGCCTACTGTATTATTACCCGCGTTCTTCAATGAAACGTGTGCTGTATTTCTTGCAAAAACATTGAGATACCAAGCTGAACAATGACCTAATTTTAATATTTCATTCATTCCATTTTATACACGGCGTAACTAAAGACAGATGGACTAAAGGATAGAGAGAAGGGAGAGGCATAAAGCCGAACACGTGCAACACAAAACACGCGTCGCGCGATACACAATTACTACTATCACGCGTGTAAGGCCACATGCACTAACTTTTTCGGACGGACAGTGATAAAAACACTAACCTTCCCAGAGTTAGGTTTTTAAATCCTGAAAAACTCTTATTAGAAAGATGACAATAGATGGGTTTACGTTTGAAAACATTACAGTACCCAGACAGCACATCTTCGAAACAGGAGGTAGAAGGAATTGCATATTTTGAACGCAGCATTTTAGCTCTATTAAATATATATATTTGGGTTCCTTAGGGTTTGCTGACAAAGAATATGTACAACGTTATGCAAATAGTCTAGGAATTAACAAGTTATAGCCAAAATAAAATGATGGTGCTGTCAGACAACACCCAAAATCAGAATCGCTCAGTGGTAGATTTTTTTACACCACCATTGTACGGGAAATGGGCCACAAGTTACATTTGAACTGATTGGCTGGAATGATATGTAAGGCTACACACGATTAGTCGGACTATAAATGCTATCCTTGGTTGTTAGGGGAGACGTAGGAAGTTAAAATTTTTTCAAACACTTGTCGAAACGTGGCTCCATTGGCCAGACTCGCTGATATACTCACTTAGGAGCGTTAGTTCGAGACCACTAGTTCAAATAAGCTTGATAAAGCAACAGTGCGTTGAAGCCAGCTCATATTTTTGCTAAATAAAAGCCTGGAACATAAGCAGATGGGAATTTGTGCCAGTATTTGTGCCAGAAGTCATTGCTAATCAACGTATCTGTGTTTGTTTCCATGAATTGTGGGACCGTGGTCTTGATGGTATTGAGCAGCACCTGGTCAGAGCTTTGCTGAATCCAGAGTCGGACAGCATACTCCTTGGTCCATTTAGCTATCAGTGAGGTGTCTCCAGAGCACAGGGGAGAAATCGAGCAGAGGAGTCCTTTCCTGCCGCCATCACGCAAGATAAGCTGATGTGGCCAGCTGAGCTCAAAATTATGTACCCCCATCTTAAAATAACATTGTAACATAAACTTAAGAGGGGAAGTAAATTGTTTTAATATCAGGAACTGAGAACATCTCCAATACTAGTTCCAATAAAGACAAACTATTGAAGTCATGATGACAAATACCAACAGAGCTTGAACAAAACAAAACCAGTATTACCTCATATTACTACTACACAACTGACACACATAGGATACTTTTAATAATATATGTCACTACAATATTCATATTGATAAATTCTGTACATATAACTTGTAATTAAAATTGATTGTGATTCCTGGTTCCCTTTGTATTTGAATCAGGACACATATTCATTCATGACAGAAATGAATACATATTGTATTTGAAAAGTTATCAGTGACTCCTTTAAGATATCCTTGTAGAGTGTTTTATGTATGTGAGTGTCACAGTGTTGTCAAGTGTGGTGGAATAAATTAAATTGTTTATCTGTCTGTTGTTGTTATGACTTACACTTCATCATACACATACCCTAGACATACAACGTAGTCATCACACTATTCCAGAATAATTCTGACTGAGATATATATATATGTGGCAGCAAGTAAGGTTATCTATAATACACTACTCTTATTAGATATAGATACCTTCACAGCTGATCTCAGTCAGTACACTAAGTCCCCTATAAATATTTATAACATCCCACTTCACCACAATTTAAAACCTTTGACATAAACCCAGACACATGGGAAGCTGCTGCGCAAGACCGAACTGCCTGGCGCACATCTCTTCGTAAAGGTGCAGTGGCATGCGAATCTTCCAGAAGAGCAGCAGCGGAACAGCGGAGACAAGCTAGAAAAGATCGTGAAATAAAACCTTCACATGAAGCAAACATTCCCTGGCCACACTGTCCGAGATCCTTCCAGGCCCGCATCGGGCTCATCAGTCACCTTCGTACTCATAGACTATCCTAACATCCTAATAATTGGATGAACAGAGTGGTCTTCATCACTTGTGATGGACGAACAACAACAACATCTTTGGCCAGGAAAGCATCCTGATTCTAAAAACAAATACTTTCCCTCAGACAAATAAATATTATAATAACTACATACATTGCCACCAGTAATCTGTTGGTAACAGATGTCCTGTGTATGTAGGTTGCCAAGACCTGTGTCCTGTCTTTTATGGTGTTTTTTAATAGGTCCCAATATCCTGCAATATTTTGTCCAGGGATCTGTTCTGTGTATCCTAATATGAGCTGCGTTATTTCCTTTGTGAAGAAGTCATGTTTAAGTAGACTATTATTAAACTTCCAATGTGGAGATCTTTTAGATGTTATAATGGGCGTCCCTATACCTAACACTGTATAAACTGCTTTATGGTCTGTGAAGTCGAGTGTGCTGTTAATATGTTGTGTTTTTTGTACCTTGTAAATTTCTGATGTATATATCCTATCTATCCTAGATGCTCGTCGTAAGCCTGGGTGTGTCTTATCTATAAAAGTGTACGATCTATTATTTGGTTCAACACTTCTAAAGATATCCTTTAGACTATGCTCTTCTAAAATAGTTTGTAATATCTTCCACGGAGATGTCTGATTCTTATTTACATATGTGTTCTGTCTTTGTAACGTTCGACCGGCAAGATCTAGGTCAGACATGACACAATTAAAATCCCCTCCTAAAATTAAGTTCCCTCTTTTAAAATGCGGTGACAAAAAGTCAGAGTTCTCTATAAAAAGCTGGCTGGTTTGCTTTTTGACTGGGAGCGTATATATTGACTAATGTGTATGTGTCTTGTTCGCTTTGTTTATTTTTTATTTGGATACAAACTAAGCTACCGTTAGTGTCCGTGTTATGGTGTGTTATTTCCCAGTCTTCTGATACATGTAAGATCGCTACACCTGTGTGTGATATCCCTATACTAAACCAACCGTTTCTTAAACCTAGTTTTGTTGTAATTTGTTTGGCCCGAAAGTTTGAAATAACTCTGGTTTCTTGTAGAAAAACAAAATCGGGTTGGTATTTTTTAATTAGTATTTCCAGAGAGCTTAGTTTATTTGTTAAACCGTTTATGTTTAAAGACAACAGGGTTAAACTAATGGGCGTAGTGTTGGGGTGTAAAACAGTGTGCGCCATGAAAAAAAAACCCAAACATTGTTGCCTTAATCGTTTACATAAAATAAAATGAAGTATGCAGTTCCCTTGTTACTGCATAGAGCAGGTGCAGTCAGTTCTAGGAAAGAGGAAAAGTACTTGAGCATCTGTGTGGGTAAGAGATAAGGTGGATGGATGTAGAAAAAAATGCCGCTCAAGAAAAGAAAGGCCCGAGACTTGTGACACGGATTACAGGATGATAATTGACAAAAAGGACTATTGGAGGAAAGGGTGTGGTTATGTAATGAAAAAGATATGAATAACCAAAAGGCAGAAAAGGAAGTAAGTATCAAGATACTACAAAGGGAAAGGATGTCTTGAAAAGGAAGAGAATTATAGCATTGTAAATACATACTTGTGTATCTCCATTTGCACATATATGTATCCACTATGAATCTTGTATCTCTATCTGTCCTTGAATTCATATTTATATGTATTATTTTAGTTACACAGTTCTTAACTTCAATGAACATCACGAGTTTCCCTTCTATAACTCTGGGTCGTCTGTGTACGTGCGACGCGCTTGTGAAAAAGTTCTTTTCCCTTTTTAGAAGGTTAAGTCCTGTCCCGGTGAGTTTCTTTCCAGGTCTATTGATAACACTGGGTCATAGTAGTCCTCTGTAGCCATCGCTGCCCAGGAAGAGGGGGCCACACCTTGGAGGGGTGTGTCTGTGTCACAATCACTTGTGCTGCTGTCATGCTTGTTGTTTATGTCAGTGGTCATATTGGTGTCACCCAGAGTGGACTGAGGGGATATCTGCGTAATTCTTCTTTTGACTTTAATCTGTTTCGATTTCTCTTTCTTCTGTTTCCTCTTGTTTACAAAAAGTGTAAATTTCTCATTGTTCATATCTTCTGGGTCAGATTCGGGTAAATTCATGTTGTTTGTGTCTTGTGGTACGTCATTGGTTATCTGGGGGTTGTTTTGCATTAAAGGTGCAGCTGATGTTGATGGTGCTGATTTTGTAGGTTGTTCTTTGTCCGGAACTGTGATTTTGGTTGCTACTTGTGGTTTCCTTTTTGGGCATTGGTTAACCCAATGACTGTCCAACCCATAAATCGCGCAAGGCGTTCGTCTGCCGGTCATTGTAACAAAGATTTTTACGTTTGTCTCGTGTCCCTGCGACTGTAGTCTCATGTTGACATAGTGCGGGATGTTTCTGGTCGGGTTGCTCATGAAGGCCCACTTGTCAGTGGCGTTCTTTAACTGAAAAGCGTCGGCTTCTTTGTCGCCCGTAATGGATGTGACGATTTGTAGAACAGCGTCCTTTTTTATCGTTGGGGGTAGCCAATGTCCCCCTTGGACTTTTCCTTTTCTTGATGTTCTATGATTATAGACATCTTGGGATTATCCCATTCGAATTTCTTCCCATGAAGTTTCTGATAGTGCGTTATGTGAGCTGACGTCGTCAGGGTCGCATACCATTTTAGAGGGTTTGAGAATCTGTAAAGGGCTGCAATGTTATTTGAGCCAACCCCTGCTGGTCCAGCTAAAATGCTCGCCATCAGCGAGTAAGAGGCTCTTGCGGCTTGTGGCCCGGATGTTGTAAGAACCAGGGTACCGGGTCTGTGTAACGACCCGCCTTCCAGGGCATCTTCCATGTTTAGAACTATGTCTTGAACTTCCATTTGGATTTGTTATAAAAAGCAGAAATATCCACTTAGAAAAACACACAAACCAGACGAGAACCAACCGCTCTCTCAGTTATTGGTTATTGTAAGGCGTTCAAATTACTTACTGTTTACATCAAGCAAAGATGTCAAAGTAGTAGCTAAATTGAAACAAATGTCAAAAACCTCCTTCAAAATATTAACGATAAAAAAGTTTTTTTTTTTTCCTCGCATGAGGTCGCATATTTTTTCCTCGCATGAGGTCGCATTGTCCCTGCCCCGAACCCGGCTCTGGTAAAGACCACATGTCCCAACACAAGAAGACCCAATGACAGACTGTGTCACTGTAGTGATCCTCTGTGTTCTCACACAAGGGACCTAATGACACATGAATGTCTTTTATTTTTTTTTGTTTTCTCCTCGCTTGAGGTCGCATATTTTTTTCTCGCATGAGGTCGCATTGTCCCCGCCCCAAACCCGGCTCTGGTCAAGACTACATGTCCCAACACAAGAAGACCCAATGACAACATGTGTCACCGTAGTGATCTTCTGTGTTCTCACACAAAGGACCTAATGACACATGAATGTCTTTTTTTTTTTTTTTTCCTCGCATTATTTTTCCTCGCATGAGGTCGCATATTTTTTCCTCGCATGAGGTCGCATTAGTACCCACCTAAACCCGGCCCTGGTCAAGACCACATGTCCCAACACAAGAAGACCCAATGACAAAATGTGTCACCTAGTGATCCTCTGTGTTCTAACACAAGGGACCTAATGACACATGAATGTCTTTTTTTTTTTTTTTTTTTTCCTCGCTTGAGGTCGCATATTTTTTCCTCGCATGAGGTCGCATTAGTACCCGCCCAAACCCGGCCCCGGTCAAGACCACATGTCCCAACACAAGAAGACCCAATGACAAACTGTGTCATCTAGTGATCTTCTGTGTTCTCACACAAAGGACCTAATGACACATGAATGTCTTTTTTTTTTTTTTTCCTCGCTTGAGGTCGCATATTTTTTCCTCGCATGAGGTCGCATTAGCCCTGCCCAAACCCGGCCCTGGTCAAGACCACATGCAGATGCCAAATGATCAGATCAATACTTATAATTGCTGATTATTACTTTATAAACAGTTTTTGTAAAAATTTTCAGGAAAAAACGCGAGTTTTTTAGCAAATCACGTAAAAATTATATTCTCTTTAGGTCAGGTTATTTCCCTTGAACTTTAAAGGATTGCTCCCCTTTAGGTCAGGTTATTTCCCTTGAACTTTAAAGGATTGCTCCCCTCCGCCAATGTTTTCCGGCGTCATGGACTAAGAAGGTTAATATTTTAAGTACAAAATATTCATAATTAAAGAATGAATGAGACATAATTCTAAATTTGCTTCAAATTTTATAATAAATTTGAGAAAATATGAAAATTAAGCAGTTTATATTTGCTAGTAATTGTTATTGTTAATTATTTGAATCGACCTCACTGCACTCCGGGCAAACCCAAAGGTGCGCAGTCTCCCTCAGCAAATGTTGACGAGTATGAATGCTAATTGTACCTGTAGCACGCTGGTTGTACATATGACGGATGCATCCTCTCTCACGACCATTTCTGCTAGTCCCACGTTTGATGCCAAACTCCAACAGTCTCAGCCTTGTTGATTCATCCATTGCAGTGTCATTTTCTAGCACGAGATCATTAATTGCCCTTAGTATCTCTCCCTTATCCATGTCCAGTGTCCCCACTATGGGTGCTCTAGATGCCAGTCTGTCAGCTCTTTCATTGCTACGTTCCCCTGCATGACCAGGACAGTAGATCCACACCAGTTCTTCAAGACTTGAGGATTCTATTGATGTTTTCCATTCCTGCCGCAGCCATCCGTTCTGAACTTTCCGAAGCATGGCTTGAAAGTCTGACAATATAATTGCCCTGGTTGATGAAGTTTCAGACCGCCACCTCAGTGCTGCAGTAACTGTCTCTACCTCCATTCTCATGCTGGAAGTTGTTGTCACGTAGGCTCCACTCTGTTCAGCAACGACCCTGCCCTTTATTCTCGCATAAAAGCCACATCATGATTTCTCACCACGCACTACAGACCCATCGGTGTACACAATGGCGTCATCATCCCCAGCATGATCACTTACCAGCTGATTAATCTCCAGCTCTGCTTTTCCATTGCCCCAAGATCTGCACTCTCTGAAAGGGCTAATGATGAACTGCTGGTAGTTTATCCAGTTCTCCCCTGACTTACTCCACTCTTCCCCTTTGGATACATTTTCAACCCTGGTCACATGACCAATCGTAGCCTCTGCCTGTGCCATCCATGACATCCCCCTCTTGATTCTTGCTCCTTTGATGTCGGCCACGTTCTCATGTAGGGGGTTTCTTTTGTCGGTGGTTACCCGCATATAGGCTTTTGCCTGGGCTATCGCATATCTGGATCTAATCGACAGCAATTCGAGCATTATCTCATTGTCACAATGGGGGTATCACGCGTACAGCCCAAAATTAGTCGCATCCCTTCATTTTGAATGCGTTCTAGTCGTTCACATTGTGACACTGACAGCGTGAGTATTCCTAGCCCTTACTCGATTACTGAAATCACGAGCTGATGATACAGCAGAAACAGTAGTCTCTGTTCCAAGCGCGCTGTAGCCATTGTTTTTAAGGCTGCCAGTCCTCGCTTGCACTTCTGTATGTGTAGTGAAATCTGAAACCTATCTTGGCTCTCATTCAAAACATTACACCGTATAGAAATTCCGAGAAGTCAAACAACCAATCAAAACCGTAGCTCAATACACGCAATGCTAATATTTTGTAAGGCCTTTTAGTAGGAAGACGAGAAAGTGTAGATGTTGACAATTTTTCGAAAGGCAATGTGCAGATATGAACGGAATATATCAATGGTGAGGAACATAATTCGATAATTAGCTATTGGCAGATATCTATAATTTCACTGGAAGTGGTGTAGAACCGGAGAAAATGTGTATTTAAGGCATCGAAGCATGAACCATGTTGTGCTTTGCCATGTTTAGGCTGCTCCAGTGAAAAGTCGGATTAATCTAGACATAAGAGAGATACTTCAATAGATAGAGCTTAGCCCTAAGAATAATATAAACTTTGGATGAAGGAAATCCGTACAGAGATAAAGAAACTAGAACGATTTCAGGTTTTTCATACTTGCACAGAACGCTTAAGATTTTCACTTTTTCTGGTCTACAAAATACTTTGGCCTTGATGCTTTCTCGTACGGGAAACCTTGACCTATGAAAGGCGGAAGGTACCGCCACACAATTCAAACTTCAGAAACGAGCGAAATCGTCTACTACCAGACTCCATTGCCATCTGCAGGGTAACACAATCTGTAGAGCCATTAAAAGCCGGTCTACATGTATTTGAGGGTAAGTGTCGTAATTTTTACTGAGATTGGTCTTAGAAATAGTGGTCCCGTCAGAGTGGAGGATGATAGTGAAGACTCTGTGATAGTAAGGGGTAAGAAATAGATAGTTGATTCACAAGGGTGCTGGGGTAAGAGGAAGGACAGTCTCTGAATCGTGTAATTGCTCCAATTCAGCCTAACTTACGACATTTATTTACCTGCAGACTCTTTACTCTCCTGGCTAAACAATTTTTGCGTTACCCTACACTCATATACACACACCAATTTGGTGATACAAACGCACAGACGTGAATACAAACTACGTATAACAGATATGGGTAATGGGTCGACCAACACAGTAATTAAAGGTTTATATAGTTTATTATCATTAAACCAAAATCACAACATCAATCATGTTACATTAACAAAAAATCATAGTTACAGACAAGTTGGGGGGGGGGGGGGGGGGGGGGGGGGGGGGGAGAAGAAGGAACATATCATCTCAATAGGCCCTCCCCTCTGGTATAGGAAAACCCAATCCAAAGACAATTTCTATCAGAGAGGTAATTAACCCAAAGAGAGATCAATTTTTAACTGATGGGGTATACAATAATCAGTATGGGGTATAGGAACAGATTCCCATTGTTCTCAATGTTATCCCTTGACTAAGCAGATTAAGGGAGGGGGAAAAGAAAATTAAACAACCCCACAGAGGAAAAAAAACAAGAAATCAAGTATACTGATGTTTACCAAGAAAAAAGATAATTTAAGGTTATCTAATTTTTCATTCATTCAATACACGCTCACAGTAGCCACTACCATTCACAATTACCGATCGTTGAAGCCGGAATTCTAGGGAATTAAAAAAAAAAAAAATCTATCAAGTACTCAAAATACTCTGAGTCTTTTTCTTCCTTTTTCAGCCCCAGACTAGCGGGTTTTGCGTTCAGCTATTTTCCCGTAGTCGCTCAAAATCGAAGCCTTAGTGTCTTTTTTTCCCTAATGGTTCTATGGGGTGGCACTGTCCTCGGGATTATATATATATATATATATATATATATATATATATATATATATATATATATATATATATATATATATATATATATATATATATATATATATATATATATATATATAGGAGCCGCGGTAGCATAGTGGTTAGTGCACTGGCTTCCTAGCGCAGTGGTCTATGGTTCGATCCCCAGAATATATTGGTCCCGTGGGGTCTCGCCGCTGGTGGCTAAGAGACTTCTATGGCGTGATGAACACAGAGTGATGGCAAATGCTGACCAGTGAGTTTTTCCTTTCAGGGGTTAATCCAGTAGAAAAAACGTTTACTGTCAGTTGTAAAATAATTATATAAATTCTGCCACAGCAGAGCAGTAATAATTATAGAATCACTTCTGGCAATGTTCTTCTCCAGTTATACTTTAAAAGAATTGATTATGATTAAAGTTCTTGGTTTGACTACTCTCATGAATGGAGAGGTGGACAGCATATGGGTCACAACACGAAGATTTTTTATTGTTCAATAATCACTGGATGGTGTAAGAACCAAAGTCAGTAGGACCCTAAACTGGCTATTCTTTTAACACCCCTGTAGATCCTTCGTTCAATTTTGATCCCCTCCGATGAGAGGACTGGTTGCAGCGGAGGTAATTTTATTTTATTGTCTCCCCGGATATCGCTTTGACCTATATTAGAGCAGAAGTGTACACATTTTAAGTTTACTATTTCTGATTATTAGTATCAGTATCAGTGATAAAAACTCTATACAGAGCATTACAACAGGGGCAATATCCCAGTCATTTGCACAATTAAGAATAGTTGGTAAGCTGATAGTGATAATTGGCTTGATACGTTTTGACTTCCCTGCTCTCATAAAGTATGTACTGGTGGTAAAAAGGTAAAGGATCCCGTCACACGCCCATTGAAGCATATTGGGAATATGGTGTTAGGCCCATATTCTCTTGACCATCGGCACACTAGGGGTGATGTGGTCAGCAATGAATACTGGTGGTGCTCGGTCTGATTTTGCTGTTCGCCTTCAACCTTGCCAATCATGTTGTATCAGTCAGATCATTTATGTTGTGACGCCATGCGTATCGCCCTTGTTCTAGTGACATATTGCAGGCTGTGAGTGCATGATTTAGTGCTTGCTTCTCGTGGCACATCTGACTTTCCGCATTAATAAGGTTAACGGACGATGGTAGAAGATTATACATTGATAATGCAGCTCAGTCTAAGAGGAGTCATATATCATTCCACGCCAAGGACCTCTGAAGAGCTCCTTCCCATGCAGTCCACTGACCTTGCTACATGATTGTTACATCCACTATCATTCGCAGCTTCTTGGATTTCGACAATTACCATATATCTGCGTTCGATGCTGCACAGTAAGTTTATTCAATTCTGAAATAGCCTTTTCCTAGCTCTAGCCTTGTAGCAGATAGTGTCGGTGACAGAAATTCGGGTAGCATTAGATTGTTATGAGATTGACTTTTAGAGTGAAATTACATTTGTAAGCTAAGGGCAATAATCCATATTACACTGAAGAATGGGGCAAAGTCTACAGACAGGGGGTATGATGTGCTGGTGTTGTGGGTAGTGGGTTTCCCCCCTTGCTTCACCCTAGGCCTAGTGAATTCTGTTCATGAAAGGAGCGACCATTGCGGTGTTAGTCTCTTGGCCTAGCAAAACCTTTCATACCCCAAGATCGTTGTGCGTGGTGAAGAGCCACACCCTCCTCGAGGTAGTCCTGGTAACTGAGGGTGCGAATCCTCAGGCTAAACACAACGGATCTAGAGGAGCAAACCTCGATAATAAAACCGGTGCACTACACCGTACACGCCCTCTGTGGGTGGGAAGGAGCCAGATGGATACTGAACAAGTCTTGGGAGTGGGAACGAGTGTGGACTGCTCCCTGAAGATCGGAACCCATCGTACAGGCACAGAGACTCAGGACGTGACGATCCTATTGCCTTCAACTCTTGGTCACATGCCTAGAGCCTCGGAGAACTCGGCGTAACCAGCAGGCAATTTGGTGGCGGGGAAAGAGCACTGTGAGCCCTACCTTGGCTACGTATCACAAGGAGACGCAGAAACACCCCCTTTATTTCCCCCAGAGCTGGCACAGTACACTTCTGGCTTCTACCCGGGGCGTTAGGAAATCCACAGGCACCCCAGCATCACAATGCCAAGAAGATGACAAAGTTGGAATTTACTAACTCAAACCTGGCAGAGCAAGTCCTCCAACAGATGCGGCCGATGCTGGGCCCACTGGCGCGTGGACACGTCCCGATCCCCATCGAGACTTGCCCGGGGAGCCCACCCCGGCTCAAAAAAGCAGAGAAGGCCACTCTCCAAACCTCCGATGTCTTGCGGGCAGTGTTAGGATGTGCAAGAACATGGACAGGAAGACTCCACAACTTCCCCACTGAAGACACGCCCACGGCGACCGTTGCCTCAACTGGCTGTGTGTGGTGTACCCGGAAACGGGGCCTCCCAGTACTGAGACACAGTTAAGTCCCCGATGTCATTTATCGGTGCAGAGTTGAGAGAGATGGCTGAGCATCACAATCCCCCCTGTGTTGCAGCATGATGAGAACCCAGAATTGCACACTGAGCTTGGGGGGAATCACTTGGGCACCAGACTTAATACTGGCTCTTGACTGGATGGCCGCATGCAGGAGATTTCTACAATGGGGGGTTGGCAGGTGGTGGGTATCTGGAAGTGGCTCTGTGCAGGACGTGAGGATTCCTTGGGTGAGCCCAGAACCAGAGCACAGCATTGTGCAAGCTCTGCATAGTTGGAGAGCCCCCTGGATGACGGGGAATGCACAGTGTGCTACCCCACCTGTCCCCAACTGCTAACTTAGAACCAGAAGTGGGGTCCTCTGTATGCGTGCCAGGCCAGGATAAAATGTCTGGGAAAGAGACTGGAGCTCAGAACTCCCTAACTCAAAGTTGCAGGATGGCAGGAAAGACAGGGCTATTTTGAAGATAATGCAACCATATTTTCACCATACGAGCTCGGACGCCGCCTCGGTAAACAAGGTCCGCGCAGAGCAGTGACACCCCCAGGCTGCTTGCGAATAGTCTACTACTGGGAACATAAACAGATTAGGGATGAGCCCACTCTCCCGTTGAACAGGTGCTAAAGTCATAGATACTGGGCCAGAAGGCGCACCGGAAACCACAGTATCACGCAACTCGCTTTTTTTTTCTATGGAGAGTACACCGTCAAATAAATCTCGTACTGGTGCTCGCCCTGTGGAGCTCCACCAGGCAGGTGCAGTGCCGGGCTCTGAGCCTCGACAGAGCCCACCCTCAGCTACTGGAGGACCCTCTAGACCGTCTTGTGGAGTCAGCAGACGGCGGAGGAGAACTACTGACCAAAACAAAACAGAAAAAGAGAAACCCAGAGTGCCACTTGTCATGATGCACTGGAATGCAGAGGGAGTGAACAGCAAGCAGGCTGGATACAGCAAAAAGACAGAGCTGGAAAACATCTTGTATGAGAAGCAAGTCAGTGTTTGCTGTATCCAAGAGACTCACTTGAAAGCAGATCAAACCTTTAAAATAAGGGGATATCAATGCTTCAGATCCGACAGAAAAGATAGACGAAAAGGAGGAGTACTTACTCTTGTAAGGAATAACATTCCTGCACACGAAAGGAAAACCTTCATGGATGGAGCAGAATATCAGCTGTTGCAGATAAAGGTAGACAAGATGGAAATAGAACTCCTGAACTATTACTGTCCTAACAACAAACCCCTGAGTCTCAGCTCTATACAGGTACCAGCCACCAACTTTATAGCAGTTGGAGACTTTAATAGCCACTCCCAGAGCTGGGGCTATAACCATCTGGATCACAGAGGTGAAGAGGTTGAAACTTGGCAAGATGATCACTCCCTAATCCTAGTCAATAATGCCACAGATACTCCTCCCTTCTACTCCAGAGGATGGCACACAACTTCAACCCCAGACCTCGCCTCCCCCACACCAGATATAGCAGCAACGATCAGTAGAGAGGTAGGAGACCAACTAGGGGGAAGCGACCATCGCCCAATCTTTCTTACTGTCCAGAGTGCAACTCTCAGTACAGGCCCAGCCATTACAAGATGGAACTACAAAAAAGCCAACTGGGGTTTATTCAGGCATCAGGTGAACACGCTGCTGTCTACCCTCAAGGTACAGAACAGAGACATTAATGAAGTGGTAAAAGACTTCAACAGATGCATACTACAAGCTGCAAAAGAAACCATTCCCAAAGGATGCCGGCGTAACTACATACCATACTGGTCCAGCACACTCCAAGAACGTCAGGAAGCCATGGACAGGGCTAGAAAGGACGCAGAGTCTCAGCCTTCACTTGAAACTCACAACAAATGGAAAAAGGCTGTAGCAGAGTTTCAGAGAACAAAGCTAGAAGAAAAACGGAAAAGCTGGAGAACTAAAACGGCATCGCTGAACCTTGAGAAAGACAGCAGGAAACTTTGGAGATTAGTCAAGTCTCTAAATGAAGAGCGTTCCTCACCTAGGCAGACTATCACATTGGATGAAGGTGGCAAACTTTTCAGAGGAAAACAAGCTGCAGACTTGTTTGCTAGAAGATACAGTTCAGAAAGCAACTTACCCATTAACATAGATCATCAGAGAGAGATAAGAAAAGAAATACTGGCAACCATGGGACAGACAGATACTCCTGCCCCAATGAGGGAACCCATCACACTAGGAGAACTACAGAAGGCTATTTCCAAGCTTAAGTTTCAAAAGTCACCCGGCCCAGACAAAATCAGCAACGAAATGCTAGTAAATCTGAGCTCAGCAGCAAAGACAAAACTGCTTGAGATATTCAACCACAGCTGGTTGAAAGGAACGGTACCCCAAGTATGGAGAGAAGCCATCACAATACCCATACTAAAGAAAGGGAAATGTAAGACCGAGGCTGCAAGTTACCGGCCAATCAGTTCACACAAGCTGTGTTGGGAAGACTATGGAGCGAATAGTCAACCACAGATTGAAATGGTATTTAGAGTCTGAGCAGATCCTGGTGCCGGAACAAGCTGGATTTAGAGAATGCTACAGTATAGAAGACCAAGTTACTTACTTGTCTCAAGCAATAGAAGATGCCTTCCAGGAGAAGAAAAAGGTCCTAACGATCTGGGTCGACTTCAAGCAGGCCTTTGACAAGGTGTGGAAAGATGGCCTCATTGCAAAACTTAGGAGAAGTGGAATCCAAGGCAACATGATGAAATGGATCCAGTCATACATGCATAACAGGAGAACTAGAGTCACTCTTGACGGTCTACAGAGCAGAAAAGTGTTGCTCCATCAGGGGGTACCTCAAGGAGGAGTAATTTCCCCAACACTCTTCCTTGTTTACATCAATGACCTGGTGAAAGATCTCCCTGCAGGAGTTAAAGCTGCCTTATATGCAGATGACCTAGTACTCTGGTGCGCTGATGAAAATGTCACCACAGCAAATTATAGAATGCAGCGGGCAGCAGACATGCTAGTGTCATGGGCAGAGAAATGGCTTATCACAATAAACACAGACAAAACCTCCACAACACTGTTCTCCCTCGCCCCCAAGGACAAATCAGCTAACATACACCTAGGGACAACCGTGATCAAGGAAGAAAGCTACCCCACCTATCTTGGGGTGACATTTGACCAAAGGCTTACATGGAATAAGCATATTGAAAACGCAGAAGGAAAGGCCCGAAGACGACTAGGCATACTCAGAAAATTAGCAGGTACCAACTGGGGAGCAAATGAACGAAATCTAAAGAAGATTTATAATGGAGTAATAAGACCACACTTAGAGTTTAGCTCAGCAGCATGGTCATCAGCTGCTAACTCACATCTGCAGTCTTTGGACAAGGTGCAAAATCAAGCTCTCAGGCTCATTACAGGAGCCATGAAAACTACACCAATAACAGAGATGCAGAAGGTTGCTGGATTACAGACATTGTCCCATAGAAGAGACACAAAAACCATGATCCAGATGGAAAAGTACAACAGTATGCCAATGCACCCAATGAAGGCAAGACTAGATGATCTGGCATTGGGACGTCTAAAGCGTAGCAGCTTTGTGCATCGGGGGAAAAGACTTATAAGACAGCATCAAGAAGACCTATCCATGAAGACAACACCATTGAAGCCCACCCTATACCCTGTACCATGGGAGCAGGCCAGCAGTGCCCTCCAAATTAATACATCAGTCAGTGGTCTCACAAGTGGATGTGAGTATAATGATCTGCAAAAAACGAACTGCTACATTGAGTATGATCCAAGAAAGCTATCCCGATCAATCATGGATACATGCCTATACAGATGGATCAGCAACTAATGCTGTTAGGAATGGAGGTGCCGGTATCTTTATCTCATATCCTGACAACCACTATGAGACTAGGCACATTCCCACTGGTAAATTCTGTTCCAACTATACAGCTGAGGTTCAAGCTCTAGAGCAAGCTGCAAATATGATTTATAACACCAACTCTGACTGCCACCAGGTAGTCATCCTCACAGATGCACTGTCTGTCCTGCAAGCTCTCAAGGGTGGTAAACTCCCGCATCTGAGAAATGAACTAAACAAGGTAGCTGCCAAAAAGAGAACCATACTTCAGTGGGTACCATCTCATTGTGGTGTACCCGGAAATGAAAAGGCAGATAAACTTGCAAAAAAGGGAGGAGAATGTGAACAAGAAGATAATGAAGTCACATACTTTGAGAAAAAGAGAGCTATCCAGACTATCAGAAGAGAACAGAACCAACCCAAAGACGACTATCACACTCTCGACCGGCAGGGACAGATAACTATTTTTCGACTCAGGACAGGGCATAACAAACTGAATAAACACATGCACAAGCTACGATTGTCTGCTTCACCACTGTGCACATGTGGATTAAACGAACAAACTGCTGAGCATGTTCTACAGGACTGTCCTCTGTATGACCAGTTAAGAAAGATATACTGGCCGAATGACTCAACACTAAACTCAAAGCTATATGGAGTTAAAGAGGAACTTCAAACAACAGTCGAATTCATCATGAGAACTCGTCTGACGGTGTAATCATCAAAGATGCGATCGCAAGAAGAAGAACACTGAAGAATGGGACAAGAGTATGGTTGACGTCGCATGATCACTATGTAGTGCAGTGTTTAGTTTAAACTGACCTTGGCCGAGAATTATAAAGTTAAGTTTGGAATTTGGTTTTTCTGAATGAGTTCAGCTGTGGGAGCGAAGAGACTTTGCATGGAAACTTATACTTCAAGTGAGCTGTTTTGTTCTAGAAGGTTCGGAAATAGTCGCACTGGTAAATCGTTAATCAAAATTAAATCAGTCAGATTTGAAACACGATAGCGTTAAGAGCTAGAACGGGTTCTGCCCCAAGTGTGTAAAGTTATTTTATTTAAAAGTGGCTTGCGCTATTGAGAGTTATCATCGGATGATATGCCAAGAGTTTTGTTGCTTCTGTGATGACATTAAAAATGCACTATCAATGAGGGAACGAACATAACAATGGCAAGCCATAGGAAGGTGGCAAAGAGACAATTGAAGGTTCAAGGGAGAACGAAAATAATGGAGAAAGAGAAAACTATAAACGAGAAATAATTTAGATTAAGGAGAAATTGGGGGTTATCGAGAGAACAAATAGAGCCACGAGGCCATAGCTAATGGCAGAATTACACGAGAAATAAGGAACAATAATGAGAAATGATGTGGAGACATTTAAATATAGCGTATAAAAGAAAGGTTCCAGAGAAGGGAACTTACGTGGGGTACATAATAGGGAGAGATAAACTAAGTATATTAGATGGAGACAATATAGACGAAGAAATGAGGAAGACATGGGAAACGGTCTTAAAGGGGATCTGAGACTAGGAAGAAGCCTAGGCATATTATAAAGGACGGTGGAGAAAGTGACAGTCCAATGTGGAAAGGTATGCAACGAAGAACATAGGGACAGAATTGAATAGGTGCTAGATAGAATTACGGAATTTATGAAGTATTTGGAGTAGGGGTCGCGGCTTAGGGTAAGTAAGATAGAGGGATTAGTGAGGGGTAAGCAAAAATAGTAACAGTGACTATGATGGTTGAATGCGTCACATCTGCTAATTTTGTAAATAATCAAGGAACAGGTAGTTACATGGAGAACACGAGAAAGAATGGAGAAGGTATGATGATGCCACTAAATAATGGTTTCTATAAACAATATCAGAAAGAAGAGGAAGCATAGGGAAGAATGATAAATTTGATTTGGTTGTATGGTATATGGGGAGGAGGTCCACAATAAGGGAGTCATATTAATTATTATAGAAAATTTTATTTTTGAATGAGATGAAATATGAAAATGAAACAAGTATGGCGATGAGATGCATAATTTTGTTTGATTGAAATGCATATTGAAGTAAAGGTTAATTTCAAAATTTTGGTTCATGTAGCATGATGACAAGTTAATGGGAAATATTATCGTTGCCTTGTGCAGGAGTCAAGGTAATGGTAACCATTGTGTTGTTTACGTATGATTGGAAATGTAAACTTATTGTTGACGAAGAGTGTCACATATGTAATTCAGATGAGTAAGGTGTGAGCGACTCCATAGATAGAGGAAGAAACCTTTTTGTGACAGAAAGACAGAGAAAAGAGCAGTGACGATAGGTTAACGATTGATTTAGTATAGATACGAGGAGCGTTCAGAAAGTAATGCACCACATCGTTTTTCTCATGAGCTGTTTATTCAAAAAGCATGAAATTTATACACAATATACATGGATATGTCATGTAAACATCGGTATTATTCAACATAATCCCCATCAACTTGTACGGCTTTATGCCAGCGCGAAACAAGTGCATGTATTCCTAGCCCGTACCAGATTTTGTCTTGATCATGTAGCCATTTCTTCGCTGCATGAATCACTCCTTCATAATCTTCAAACCTTATCCCACGGAGTGCATCTTGTGAGGTCGCGCATTGTCGTGAAGGAGAATCAGGTCTGCTGGATTCTTGTGCGGCCGAACCCTGCGAAAACGTTGATTGAGTTTTTTCAATGTCTTAATGTAAGCATGCGAATTGATTGTCTCTCCTCTTGGCATAACGTCCACAAGAATCACACCTTTAATGTCCCAAAAGACAGTGATCATGACCTTTCCAGCTGAAGGAATTGTCTTGAATTTCTTCGTGGTGATTACGGATGATGCCACTCCATTGACTGTCTTTTTGTCTCAGGTTCAGAATGATGTGCCCAGGTTTCGTCACCTGTAACGATCTTAGCCAAAAAAGTTCTCTCCATCAGCATTGAAACGCTCCAACAATTCAGAAGAAATTGCTTTCCTTTGCAATCGGTGGTCATTTGTGAGACTTCGAGGAACCCATCTTGCGCAAACCTTAGAAAATCCGAGAGTTTTTATAACTGCATTTGCACTACCAATGCTGACTAACAGCTGTAAGGCCAATTGTTGAGTAGTGATTCGCCTATCATCAGTAAGAATAATGCCCTCAGCGCATTTCAACATTTCTGCGTTGGTGGCTGTGGCAGGACGACCACAGCGCGGCCGATCAAGCAGCTCCGTATCTCCACTTCCTGATTCTTTGAACCCAGCGACTGACTGTACTCCTGTCGACTGCAAAACTTCCATACACATCACATAGACGCTTGTGAATGTTCACAACAGTTTCCTTCTCTACAACGAGAAATTCTATCACAATTCGCTGTTTATAACGCAAGTTGCTAACACGCTCCATTTCAACGGTTTAGGGCAGCCGTATTAATTGGCCGGTTGCGGTGCAATTTGGTGCACAAGTGGCACATGCCATATTTGAAGTGTGCAAAATTTCATGCTTCTATCTTCATTATTAGCTGAGAAAAACGATGTGGTGCATTACTTTCTGAACGCCACTAGTAAGATCGTTTTTTTTTTTTTTGTATAAAATGGGAAACACTTTCTAAGAGAATTTTTTTCACAGGTGGGTGTATAATGTAACATGTCGGTGACAGAAATTCAGGTAGCTTTAGATTGACTTTTAATAAAAGTTTTATGAGTGAAATTACACTTGTAAGCTAAGGGTAATAATCCACAATACATTGAAAAAGGGGACAAGAGTAGGGGTGACGTCCCTTGATCACTATGTAGTGCAGTGTTTAGTTTAAACTGAACTTGGCCGAGAATAATAAAGTTAAGTTTGGAGTTTGGTTTTTCTGAATGAGTTCAGCTATGGCAGCGAAGAGACTTTGCACAGGAAATTTATACTTCGAGTGAGCTGTTTTGAGGCCGTAAGGAGGCAGCCCCTCCACCATGCAAAGGCACAACAGGCCAATCACATGAGTACACGAACTACAAGAGAGAAAACCGGACTAATTCTAAAGGCGACGAACTGGAACGGACTACTTTCAAGCATCAGAAATGATAACCACTAGCACAGAAGAGAAAACCAATGATGGTGAAGATGACATAATTGGGAGATTGCCATCATAACACCAATTTTCAAAAAGGGTGACAATCGACAATGTGGAAACCATAGAGGCATATCCCTTCTCAGTGTCCCTGGTAAAATCTACTCTAGAATCCTAGAGCAGAGACTCCGACGCCTAGCTGAACCACTATTGGATGAGGTCCAGTGCGGATTCCGGGCAAACCGAAGACCTAATCTTACATTTAGACAGCTGAGTGAAAAGGCCCTTGAGTATAAGAGTGAGATCCATCTTTGTTTCATAGATCTGGAAAAGGCGTTTGACAAGGTCCCCTGGAGCAAACTTTGGGACTGTTTGGCAAGGAAGAACATTCCAGCACCTCTGATTCATGCTATATAGAGCTTCTACAAGTCTTGCAGAAATTATGTGAGGACGGCAAACCATAAGTAAGAAAAGTTCAGGACCACCACTGGTGTAAGACAAGGTGATATCCTGTCACCTTATCTTTTCATACTCCTCATGGACGATGCCATCAAGGAGAGAACAAGAAAGTATTCAGTGGGGTACTGGAAGATGAGACAATTCTGTATTTCAGAGCTGGCATTTGCCGATGATGTTGCCCTGATTGCTAAATCAGAGGCACATCTCCAATCCAACCTGCAAGTCTGGAAGGAAGAGCTGGAGAAGAGAGGGATGGTCATAAGCAGCTCTTAAACAAAATCCATGGTGATATCACGAGAAGAAAGAAGACATCAGATTAAGCTGGGAGAACAGGTCCTGGAGCAGGTCGACCACTTTAAATACCTCGGAGCTATTATAGACCGAAAGGGAGGCATCAAAGAAGAGTTGGCCACTCGAAAAGCAGCAGCTGGGAGACTTTTTCAGGCCATAAATTGAGAATTCCTCAGCAAGAGAGAGGTTGGTAAGAAAACGAAGATGGCTGTATACCGCTCCACCTATGTCCCAGTCTTGACATATGGATAGCTACGATTGTCTGCTTCACCACTGTGCACATGTGGATTAAACGAACAAACTGCTGAGCATGTTCTACAGGACTGTCCTCTGTATGACCAGTTAAGAAAGATATACTGGCCCAATGACTCAACACTAAACTCAAAGCTATATGGAGTTAAAGAGGAACTTCAAACAACAGTCGAATTCATCATGAGAACTCGTCTGACGGTGTAATCATCAAAGATGCGATCGCAAGAAGAAGAAGAAGACATATGGATGCAAGTCATGGGCAATGACTACAACCCATAAAAGCCAGATCCAAACCTCAGAAATGAGGTATCTGAGGAAGGTGGTTGAAGTAAGAAGAAGAGACATGGTCCGCAACCAGACGATACGTCAATGCCTAAAATCCCACCCCCTGCAGACCCAAGTAGAACAGTCCCAACTAAGATGGTTTGGACATGTCTGCGGAATGGGAGAATATCGGCCCCCACGACAAGCATGGGAAACAAAGAGCCAGGGATCCAGACCCCCAGAATCCGCTGGGAGGACAACATTAGACAATCTTTGAAGGACCGAGGATTAGAATGGAACCAGGCCAGGAGGAAGACAGCCGATAGGATAGTCTGGCGCTCTCTCTCTCTCTCTTCCAAACTCTACACCTCACGGTAGAAGGGGAACGACTAAGTAAGAAAGTGAGCTGTTTTGTTCTAGAAGGTTCAGAAATAGTCGTACGGTAGTGGTAAATCGTTGTTCAAAATTGAATCAGTCAAATTTGAAACGCGATAGCGTTAAGAGCTAGAATGGGTTCTTTCCCAATTGTGTAAAGTTATTATATTTAGAAGTGGCTTGCACTATTGAGAGTTATGATCGGATGATATGCCAAGAGTTTTGTTGCTTCTGTGGTGACAGAAAAATGAACTATCATCTAGACACTCAATCGCAATCCATGCCGCAATCATGTATGACAGTTTTTGTGAGTTATTCTGAGGACAAGAAGACAGGGTTCCCAGTACAAGAAAAAGCGTTTATTTTCGAAATGACCAGTTACATTGAACATTTACGAGTCTGTTACTGGTAGTGCAGAATAGTAGGCAAGTTGACAGACTAGCAAGAAGAATAGCTTGGTAAACTGTCATCCCTGGCGGTAGGCCAGTCTCACTAAGACACACCAAGTCAAGAAGACAGAAAAAAAAAGTCAGAACAATAATAGAAACAATGAGGACATATGAAGAATTTAGAAGGCAGTTAAAACCTTGACAGCGGTGGTTTCCAAGTCGTGATCACCCTAACCAATAAAGATAGCTAGAAATACTGAAGCAGCAAGAGTGAATGAGATAGCAAGACATTGTATTAAAAATGGATCTGAAGTTGTTGCTGTACCAGTTGGCCAATCTCATGGGAAGGTTGAGCACATCATTTACTTTATTTGATGTAAATAAAGTTCAACGTTAATTTGCTACTGCTGTCAGAGTGAAGTCAATCATCGATATCACTCATCACTTGTGAACTGTTGTCATCTGTGAGAAAGAGGTTATCATTACACCATAAATAAGCTGCCTACTGTTTGGGGTAGAGATACGAACCCACTGTAAGATCAACACAAGGTAGAAGTAGGGTATAGTAGACAACCATCACCAACGGCCACAGTCTGAGAAGTTAAATAGTCAATTTTAAATAAACACACCAGGCTTTTACACCCCTTCCTGTTTATGATTTTTTTGTTTCCCATTTTTTTTTTAAGTTTTGTGTTGATTTATCTCTCTTTTGTGTTTTTGTTGCACAGAACCACTTCTCAGCTCCCCCTGCATATCACTGGGTCCATAGTAAGATCTTCCTGCATGCAGTCAACCAATTCAAAGAATCACACCTGGTACTCACATGACTTCTCCAAGCTTAGTGTGCAGTGCTGGGTTCTCAAGAAGTTTCACCAGAGGGGGAATCACTGGAAGTGTGTAGGTGATTTCATGAGTCAATGAGGGTGTAAACTGGCCTCACAGAGGTTCACTTCCACATAATTATATTGTATCACTGTGCATAGCTGGTGGTCATATAAGGATGACTCCTGATATGCATCCATGCAATTATTTTCTAGTAAACCTGTCACTTTTTCCTACACTAATCCCAGAGTTTTTGTTCCTTCCTTCGTCAGCTGCCCATGTGGTGAGTGAAGTGTCCAGTAAACTTCTGTCACATTATAAGCAGTGGACATAATGATAGTGGTATCAACATGAATGGAGACACTTGGTCTTGAACTTTCCCATGAGAACATACACATGCCCGTGATCTAGTCAGACTAGTAGTCTACAGCTCATTGGCTTTAGGCGTTTTTAGTGGGACAGTATGCACCATCCCAAGATTGTTCACTGAGGTTAGTAGTTGGGGACATGCTGGCTTTACTCTCTGTTGGTTAAATCCTTCATTTTTGAAATAACCTGGGATACACTGTAATGCACGGCCGTTGGTCATCTAAATTTTTAATGTATTTTAGTTTGCCACAGCGAAGAAATATTAACTTTGTCTAGGCAAGGCTCTGTAGAATTCTTAATTAGAACCACTGTCTTAATAAGACAGGATGGAGGATGTGAAAAAAAGAGAAAGGAATGACAAACCCAAATAAAACACAGAATGAAAATTAAGAATCCTCCACTGTTACATACACACTTTGTTACAGAAACACAGAAATTCTGTGAGTAATTGGAAGAAAGAACTGAGGCATCAGAAATGTGGAAATGGTGAAGTATAGGACACATTTCAGTGAAACAAAAAACAAATAAGAATAAGATCTTGGAAAATTTAGCAATGACAAGAGAAAGAGATCAGAATCAGACATTCAAAATATTTCTGACATAAAAGACAAAACAATAACTGAAAAATCATAACAAGATAACAGTGGTAACTGTCGGAAGGAAACCAGTAGATGAATGGGAAGGTATCTTGGGTATTCCTTCAAGGCCATGGGCAGAAAATGTACAAGATCAATTACATCCAAACTTTGTTGCGGAGAGGGCACTTCATCTCATCGGTTTTAATATACTTAGTAAGAATTTATTTTAACTGGAGAGGACTTTTTCCACCAGTGATCAACCTTTTGTGTTAAAATGAATGCTTGGATTTTGTCTGTCCAGATATGTATTACAGTTACAAAATGATTAATTGTTGTTTTGATTGATCATTCTGTAGACTCGTGTTTCATAATTATTATTATTGTGAACATTTATTAAGTTAAAGCTACTGTTTTTGTACATTTCTGTTATGTGTAAATATTTTTTTGTTTCTCTTGTTGTTAATATCTTCCACGAGGAATCAGTAAATATACAAATTTGACATTGATTTAATCATTTTGGATGTACTGCATGTCTCGGTCAATTTACTAAACAGAGCTATACCATAATAATAAGAATTCCACTGAGTAACTCAGGGTGGGGACTTGAACGAGCTGAAATTAACAATTGCTTAATTCTTCATAAAAGGCAGCACAGCAGATCAGATAAAAATTAACAATTGCCCTGCCCAGTGCAGAACTGTTCTTGACTTCTGAAATATCTTATGAAATTACTTTGAGATAGAAGCGTCATTATCCTTCTATCTACAACTCTGCCAAGTGTAATCTTGTCCGAAAGTAGATACCTTTGAGTTTTGGCCACTGTTGGACCACTACTGCAAAGCAGGGGAGGCAATTCCGTGACAGCTTTGAAACATCATATTGGTAACAGTTTGTCAGTTAATATTCAGTATCTGGAATGAAAACGGATGCCCTGACCGCAAAACACGAAACCAGAATTGGTTTTTGGAAATTCAGAACTATGAATGAGGCAGGAAAGCTGAGACAAATCACAGCAGAGATGAGGAACTACAGATTACATATCCTGGGAATAAGCGAGAGCAGATGGACAGGGATGGGTAGAATAAAAACAGCTACACGGGAAACAGTACTTTATTCTGGTAGAGAGAATGGTCAGCACAACGAAAGTGTAGCCATTATCCTGAAGAAAGGAATGGTAAGGTCTTTACTGAAATGGAAGCCCATCAACAACAGACTGATAAGAGCAAGACTGAGAGGGAGATTCACCCACACCACAATTATATAATGCTATGCACCAACAAACGACAGCGATGAAGAGATCAAGGACGAGTTCTATCAACAGGTACAAAAGGAAATGGAAACTGCATCCAGCTACGATCTTATAATAATGGGAGACCTAAATGCGAAAGTTGGAACATACAATAATTATAACGAAAGAGTAATGGGGAAATGCGGCAGTGGAACAGTAAATGAGAATGGGGACAAATTAATAAGCTTCTGCAGTATTAACAACCGGGTCATTGGAGGAACACTTTTTCCACACAAAGAAGTGCACAAGTTAACATGGGAATCACCAAACGGACGAGACAGAAACCAGGTAGATCACATAATGATCAATGGCAGATGGAGACATGCACTACAAGACGTGAAAGTAAGAAGAGGCGCTGATGTGGGAAGTGATCATCACCTAGTGATGAAGGTGAAACTCAGAGCTGCTCAACCAGTTGCAGTCAAACAGAAAAGATATAACATCACGAAACTCAAGGACCCCCTCACCAGAAAAGCTTTCGTGGTCAACGTAAAGAGACGATATCAGATTACCAAAAGCCAGGAAAGAACAGAGACCGATGATGTTGACCAGAAATTCAACACCATCTCAACAATATATAAGGAAAGCAGCAAGTCATGCTTGGGATTCCAGGAAAGAAAGAGCCAAGACTGGATAACACCAGAAACGCTAAACACCATAGTGAAGAGAATGGAAATGAAAAGAAAGAAAACAGAAGCTAAGTCTCCCAGGTTAAAGGCAATATATATAGTGAACAGTACAGTCGGCTGGACAAGGAAGTAAAACGTCAAACCCGTGCTAACAAAAGGACATTTCTGGATGACCTTGCAAGACAGGCAGAAGAGGCAGCACTGAGAAATGAACAAAGCACAGTTTATAAAATAACAAACTATCAGTGGGAAATGAGGTGCAAACAACATAACGTTAGCAAGAGACAAGCAAGGAAATCTCATCACCACAGCACAGGGGCAGGAAACAAGATGGGCAGAGCACTTCAGAGAAACACTGAATAAGGAACCACCAGAGACTCAGCTGAATGTTCCTGAGGCTGAAAGGGACTTAGACGTAAATACAGACATTCCATGAAAAGAAGAAATTATCACAGCTATCAAAGGGCTAAAAAATGGAAAAGCGCCTGGTCACGACAATCTGAATGCTGAGCTATTCAAGACAGACCCTGAACTAGCAGCAGAACTATTAGAACCACTATTTGCACAAGTCTGGGAAACTGAGACAACACCAACAGAGTGGAGTAAAGGAATAATTGTCAAATTGCCCAAGAAGGGCGACCTTGCAGACTGCAACAACTGGAGAGGAATTACCCTCCTCTCAGTTCCCAGCAAAATACTAGGCAGGATAATCATCCAGAGAATTTCAAAAGCAGTTGATCATAAACTGAGGAAAGAACAAGCGGGCTTCAGAAAGAACAGAAGATGTGCAGATCATATATTTACCCTCAGGAACATTATAGAGCAGTGCTCAGAATGGCAGAGACAGCTGTACATTAACTTTGTTGATTTTGAAAAGGCTTTCTTCAGCATACACAGGGACAGCCTATGGAAAATACTGAGGGCTTATGGAATTCCCAGCCGCACAGTTTCCTTCATAAAAAGCCTCTATTGTAACTTTACGTGCAGTGTTGGATTGAGTAATGTAACTTTCGAAGTGAAAACTGGAGTACGTCAGGGATGCCCCTTATCAACAACATTATTTTTGACAGCCATAGATTGGGTTATGCACCAGACAACAGAGCTGAAAAGGAATTAGATGGACATTTTCTACACTGGAAGACCTGGAATATGCAGATGACACTGCTCTACTCGCGCATTCTCATCAACACATTCAAGACAAATCCGATAGACTGAATAAGTATGGCCAGCAGGTTGGCCTGAACATCAATCTGAAGAAGACAAAGATCATGACACTAAATGTGGGCAATCCTGAGCCAATAACAGTAAGGAACCAGAAGTTAGAACAGAGAGACACATTTATTTACCTAGGATGAATAGTAACACCTGACGGCGGAACAAGCAAGGACATTAACAACACAATGAATAAAGCGAGAACAGCCTTTGCTATTCTCAACAACATTTGGAAGTCTTCCCAGTACAGCGCAAACACCAAATTAAGACTGTATGAGAGCTGTGTACTTTCTGTGCTTCTCTATGGTACGGAATGTTGTAGAGTAACAGAGAAGGAAATGTTGGAACTGTCCTCCTTCCACACAATCTGCCTAAGGAAAATTCTCCGAATCTTTTGGCCAAACACCATCAGCAATCAAGAACTACTTATTCAGAGTAACCAGGAGGACATGCACACCATCATAGCTAGCAGATGCTGGAGTTGGGTTGGCCATGTCCTCAGAAGGGACCCTGATACCATCACAAGAACAGCTATGCTATGGACCCCCGAGGGAAAGCGAAAGAGGCCGACCAAAAACAACTTGGCGAAGAACTGTGGAAGCTGAGATGCAAAGAATGAACCAAAGTTGGGGCACTGTACGAAGGATGGCCGCTGACAGAGCAAGGTGGAATCAATTTGTTGCTGCCCTACAGGACTCCACCAGGCGTGATGGCCGCTGACTGCTTTGACAGTTATGGATCAAAGAAGAAAAGAAGATGGTTTCAGTTACATCTACACTGGTTGAAAAATGTTCACAATATAGATTGAATATATTTTCATTTACATCACTACTGGTTGAAAAGCTTGAAAACTTTCATTAATTTTAGTGACTATGTTTACACACACATTTACACTGGTTTATAAATGTAAATATTATAATTAGAATGTACATCATTTCTTTCATCTCTCCCTCCCTGCTCCATATGGAACTTGGGACTACCTATGCTTTTAGTTCTCCTTAAGAAACTAGCGATAAAGCAGTCACCAGCCCTTGCAGTGGTGGTTCATGAAATCATCATTCTATGTGCTGAGGTTGCCAGCCTCAAATGACTAGGCTATCCACTAGCAATTTTCACATAGTAATATTCACATGGCAATATATATACATATTAGTTGACGTTAGTAATTAAAAATATAGAATGTAAAATGCACAACTTACGCCAATCTTGGCTCACAGACTGTTTGCTCAGAGGAATAAAGGCACTTGATTAGGCCTCTTACATGTGTTCTTAACCCTTTCAGCACCAGTATGACATAAGCTGTACGGCATAAATCTTCACAATTTTTGTCGCTGTGCCGTACCGCGTACGTCACGGAAGTAGCGCGATACCTCGTTCCCATTCACCTATATGACGTACGGCGTACGTCCTATTTTAAAAGCACCAGAACTCTTCTGTTTACAACCGTATCGGCAATTGCTGGGCATAATCGGATTCAGCATTGAAAAAATCTGGCCACTAAGCTTGAAACGAACAAAATATTTTACTGCTAGCGAATACAGTAGAACTGATAAGTGATTTTACAAAAGCGAAAGTTCACAAACATGACGCTGCCGTACTGCCGAACCATAAACATCTTGTGGAAAAAGAGCATGAAAATTCTTGTTTGAGTTGAATTTATTCAACTTGAATGATTCTGACAACTCTTTTTACTGAGATTCTGGTAATCTTTACCTTTAGTGCCGTCGAGTATGTTTAATATGTGTATTTTCGTACCATTTAGAGTTCAGGTTGAAGTTAGGTTTAGGGTTATCCTAATTCTAATGCTGACTCAATACACATATTATACATACTCGACGGCACTAAATGTAAAGATTACCCCGATTCAGGGTCAGAGTTTGTGTAGTCTGGTTCAGAATATACTTTTAATGGGTTTCCTTTTACGATAAACTGTTTACAGTCAAATTAAAAATATGACCCCTAAAATTACAATTATCCTGTCGTTCAGGGGAACGAACTAAGCTGAAAATGATGTTGTCATTTGGAATGAAAAACCCGTCGTTGCGAAGGGTCATTATTTTAACAATTAATTCCCACTATGACTCTGTGCTTTAGATTCCTCAGGTTCGAGTGTCCTTGTTAAATGGTAGAGTTTATTCTGGGCTCTGAAGTCCTCAAAATTGCTCAAACAATAGTCCGGTTCCAATATAAGAATCTTGATTCTAGGCTCTGGCAAGGTCTGGTTGTCGTCTTGGCAAGTGATTCTCACAGTGAACTAGACTTGCAAAAGGTGTCAGAATATATTTACAGTCTTCCCCCCGCATTTGTTTGTTACGATGCTAATCAGCGCCAATCATTTCAAACATGCGTGTTTTGTGGTGTTATTTCAAAATTATTTCTGCCTGAAATAATGTGCGTGATTCAAAAGGTCACCTCTCCCATACATGGAAGTAACACGTCCGTACACTCTCTCAGCAATGTGTGTAAGATGTAACATCTTATTTTCCCATAAAGTAATATGTTCGTGAAAGTCGGACAGGAAACGATTGTCATTCATGTCTGTCCATAAGGTGTTTCCCCATAGTGGCTATCAAACTTTCAGCATATTGCCACCTTGGCGAAGAATGCACCCAAGCCTTATCAGCGATTAAGCAAATACGCTGGGCAATTTTAGTGTAAATCTGTAGTCTGATGTTGGCCACACCCGAGATTAACCAACATGGTTGTCGATTAATATTATCTCATTCGTTTCTTCCCCAGCAGGGATGAACGGGTAACCAAACAGACATGACGACTTATCACTGAGAGGAGTGTAAGAATGTTTGAAAATACAAAATATCTGCTTCATAGCAGAGAAAGAAAAAGGTGGCGGCCCGGAAATTCCAGGTAATCAGTCCTCACTTCAACTGAAAATGCGTACTGCCATAGTGGAGAAGAGATCGAGAAGAGGTCGGCCCAATCCATCGTGTGACAAAAGTGATAGAGTATTTACTATCCAATCCACAAATTTTGGGGGAAAACAAAACAAAAATTCAGGAGCTGATACTGTGTACTATGTTCAGAATAAAGGCATTTTTATTAACTCAAAAGTATTTTAACATTAAAAAAAAAAATTTGGACCACAACAATGTCTTATGAAATTTACATAAAACATCAGTAAAATGGTGCTAAAATAAGTTCTGCAGATACTTAAATAAATGGCATACCAATACTTTTATTGTTCATGTGTCACAAACTGCAGAAGTTCTAGTAATCTCCATGAACGCTAAACAATAAACCTCAAATACTGTACTTCATGAATGTACCATGGATAAAATAAAATAATATTAAGCAAGAAAACAAACCACCAACACACAAAATTCTATTTTAAATTGTTAAACCAAGAGAAGTAACCAGAATTATTGAAATGCTTTCCTCTCATGTTACAAACCACAAACTGATTAATATTTCAGAAAAGAGTAGGAAAATACATGCAGCAGAAAAATAACCAAAGTGAAACAAATATTTTAAATATATAAAAATGTAGTTGAATATAAGGAAAAAATATAAACTCGTAAATTGTTGTATGTCAATACCAATATTAATTCTGATTGTTTGACTTTAATTACTCACTTATACAGCATGACTGCAAATTTAAAATGTTATGACACAACCACCAATGTGCAACTGATGGACAGAACCTGAAAAATGGAACAAGAGGTGAGGAGAAAAAGACCTTGCTGTTGGATGTGACACATAATGAGGAAGCCAGCTGACAGCATTATAAAGTAGTCCTTATTCTGGAATCCTCAAGGTAGAAGAAAAAGAAGCATGTCTTTAAAACAAAATATAATCAGACACAGAGAACACGGAAATAACGTGAATGGATGGCACAGGACATAATGACTTAGTATGAATTAGTTGAAGGCCTATTCTCTACACACAGCTGAAGGGTGAGGATGATACATAATTAAAGAATACACAAATTATTGTATTTTGATAAACCATATTTTTCTCACATATGGACAACTGTAGGAAGAAAACCTCTAGATGGATGGGAAGGTACTTTGGGTACACCATCAAGAAGAGGACAGCAAATATTGAAGGTTCAATAAACAAATGGTTTAATAAAAGTCTCTATTCTGTCTCTTCCTACATACATTAATTTACTCTTAATTCGTGAGCTTCACTTGAATGGGGAATAATATTTACCTTTTTTTCCCAAGCAGTGATACATCAATTAAAATTTGTCAGATGTGTTGCAGATTTTTGATACTCTGAAATTTTTGTACATTATACCAACTTTAGTCAAAGCAGACACAGAAAAACGTACATGTTGACATTTTAAGTCCAAAACAGGACAACCATAATTTTATTAATTTTTTTTCCCCAGTCAGAAACAATAATAAAAAATTAACTGGATGTAAAAGCAGATACACTTTCATTACTCAGCATTCATTCACTATCAAGACAATCAAACAAAATAACTGCACAGACATAAACATAAGATAAGCTGTTTTAGACACCACTAAAATATGCTGTACTGTAAAAGTGACTGGGCTCACTGACCACAGCATAAATGCAGGATGTACATGACACATAGCTATTCCTTTAACTCCAGCTCACTTTGGTATTTTATGATGCATTGCACCATTGTATTGACTTGAAATAATTAATTCTGCACACTTCATTTCTGGATTGCTCAGATTTTTAAAATACCTGGCTCTGTACTTAGTTTAGATGACCAGTGGAGAACAATTGCAAAGAAGAGCAAAAACTAAACAACAGATCGCAAGCAAATGTTCACAAACAGTATTTTTTTTTTTTTAAACGTGCACCCGCTATTACTCGAGGCGAGACTCTCCGATTAGTATATCTAACCTGAGACTGATTTTTACGCGAGTATCTCTTTTTTTCCTGTACACTGACAGGTCCACTGGCCATTCAGGCAGATACTCGCCATTTTCGGAGGGTACCCATTAGAAGTGGGTCGGCTCAGGAGCCGCCAGTCCCTGGTCGACGACACTGCTTCAAATGTCTTCGCCAGGGCTCGAATTAATCCAGTCCAAGTCACGGTCGACAAAACTTATTCAAATGTCCTCACCCAGGCTTGAACCTGGATTACCCGATCGCCAGCACAGTGTGGTAACCATTACACCAGCGTGGCTCCACAAACAGTATAATACCAATTACTTTAAAACAAAAAAAACTTTGGAAAATCCAGCTCTATAATATTTATACATAAATCTATGTGAAATATGTCATCTACTAGGAAAACCGGATTAAATACAATGCAACCATCTTGTTATACTAGAAGAGATATGAGATGATAGTATTACACTACAATGTAGTATTACACTACTATGTAGCACTCTCACAATGTTGATCCTTGATTTTCTGAGGAGACAAAGAAAGAATATGGCCACTGCTCATTCAGGCATGTCATAAGGTGACTTGAGAGGCTCAGCATGGAGCTAGCAATATCTTCAAATAGAACAAATTGCTACAGAAACCACTATAGAGCATTTAGAGTTCTTTGTATGGGTGTTCTGCAAGAGGACCAAATGCAGCAGTAAAGAAATATAGTATTCTATTAACTCATTTCAAGACAGTGGGACCCCAAGAAGCAGCAACAGTGATAAATGCAGTCAGCGTCTCATAGCTGACTGCTTGCGTCAGGGTCAGCAAACCAGAGCTGACCACGACCCTACTCCACCTCCAAGTGGTGGTCCTGGAAACAGGCTGCATCACTGCAGTCTGGCTGAGAGAGTAGGGATTGAAGTGGGAAGGCAAACCCGGTCCCAAAAATGCTGTGCCGAAATCAGATGTGTCGGGCTGAAAGGCGCAGATATCGCAGCTTTGCTGTAAACGGCGACACAACGCAACCAATGTCCTTTTCAGGATGAACACAGAAGAAGATTTCAAGACAGTTATTAAAAGAACAAAAAAAAAAAAAAAAAACCATTGCTGTCAAATATTAAAACATACAGCCAAATGTACTTATTGTACATAAAATTGGCATCTTATTTAATTCTTATCAACTGTAATAAACATATGCTAGGTACTCTACACCAGTAATAACTACATCTTTCAATGTCAATGACAAAAACAATTCTCAAGATAGAGCAAGTCACGGAAAAATGCAACAGCAATGAAGCATTTCTGACACCAAAAAGTTGAGTAAACATAAAAGCAACTATATGTACATTACTAATATAATAGACATAATTGAACATATGTAATGAAAAAGTTTTAAAAAAAAGAAGATTATGTACCGTGAAACAACAGTTAACACAAGTAAAGTTCCCTTAGAATAAAGGTATATCAAGATATAACATTATCTATTCACTTATCTAAAGCATTCTAAGCATTACTAATACCGTGGGTCTTGTCAGAATTTATGGGAAAAAAATGTGAGTGCCTATATGTCAAAAGAACAAACCCAGTATATGTAAAATAAAAACTGAACAAGAAATGTTTGCTGTCTTCATGGATACAACACAACTTACATCACACATGATCTAATTTATTAACGCTTACATTAAATGCAGTTTACAAAAAAAAAACAAAAACAAAGAAAAACCGCTTGATATATCATTTAACTCTTTGAGGATGCAGAGCCAGTTTTCTTGGTCGATATTTCTAACCTCTGAAGACGGGAGTCCAGTAATCTTGGTCGATAGGTTTGAACTAAGTTTTTGTTTCGTTTCATCCCAGTTAGAATGTTTTCGATGACTGGGAAGCGGAATTATAGCCATTTTTATTATTATTTCTAACGCGGGAGAGTTATAGCGTCACTCTTTCGAGTAATTTCGAACCGTTTACAAAAGCAACCTCGTGTAAGTTTTACAAAATTTGTGTTACCTGTTTTCAATGGCAACTAATTCATCTTCTCGCAAGCTACCTGCTCGTTTAAGTGCTCAGCAGGCCTTTAGTTTGCTAGAAAATTTCAGCGAAAATGAAGACGGCTATAGCAGTAGTGATTTTAGTGTTAATTCGATGAATAATTCGTCTTCCAGTGATGTCGATTCAGAGAATGAAGGTAAGCCTATTATGTTAGAAAGAGTGGGCGTGATTCTATCACCTAACTTTGATTCTTCACCATCAGACCCAGTAGGACCTAATTTAGTTTTACAAGAAGGGGAAAGACGAATACAGGAGTGTGTCGGAAATATCGAATGGCAGGAAGCAAACGTGGGTGCAGTAACAAGAAATAGCTTTAGATTCCAACCCAAAGATGGAAGAGCAGTGGGTGTGTCAGCAAATTTAGGCCTAAACGAATCATCTACCCCGATCCAGTGTTTTGAAAGCCTTGTATCATCAGATGTAAGGGAGGAAATTTTAAAAAGCATAAACTGCTTTGCAGAAATTGAAGTGCAGAAGCATACACCTTCACTGAACAGATCAAGATATAATAGGTGGAACCCAGTAAGCGATGAGCTGCTAAAATTTTTTGCTCTGCATCAAGCAATGGGTATCGACAAAAGGCCAAACATTAAAAGATTATTTCTCCTCACAAGAACCTATGTTTCACACTCCATTTTATTCCCAAATGATGGAGAGAGACAGGTTTTTGTCTATATTGCAAACTATTTGCATATTTGCGAACCTCTTGCAGAAGGGAAAAGTAAAATAGAGCCCTTCGTTCAAATGTTATGCTCTAAATTTGTTGCAGCATACATTCCGAACCAAGACATAGCTATTGATGAGATGATTATAGGATGGAAAAGTAGGTGGAAATATAAGCAATATAGCACACAAAAAACCACACAAATACCACATTAAAAGTTTTGGGCTTGTGGACAGTGAAACAGGTTATGTGCTAAACTTGCTTACATATTTTGGATCAGACACCTCCTATGATCCTTCAGTCAAAAGGGACTCTGCTGGTGCCAATGCCGTAAAAATTTTTGGAACACTTTTGTCTTGTCTGGGAACTGGCTATCACATTTATGCTGACAGGTGGTACACTACAAAACTGTTAGTAAATGAAATGCTTAAATGGAAACAATATTACACTGGAACACTTCAAGCGAACAGAGTCTGATTCCCACAGCAGCTGAAGTCTTTGAACCTAAAGCATATGGAGACTAAGTATTATATCAATTCGGAGCAAAGGATGCTAGTTGCTGCTTGGAAGGACAAAAAAGCTAAAAAAACCTGTCACAATTATTACCACAAATGGATCTGCTGCGCCTGTCATGGTGAATGGAAAGGAGAAACCTCTTATCATTCATGAATATAACCATAACATGAATGGTTGCGACAAGGCAGATCAGATGATAGGGTATTACGGCTTCTTTAACAGAAAATTCTTAAGTGGTGGAAGAAGATTTTCTTTTGGATATTAGAAATAGCCACCTGTAACGCTTACATTTTGTACAAATTGACAAGACCAGTTGGAGTTGGAAAATCGCTGCTTACGTTAAAGTTGTTCAAACAAACACTGATCAGAGAATTATGTGCTTCGGCGGCATCCGCAATGCCTGAAATCAGCCGCATGCTAAATCCTCCAAGGCCAAGTAAATTATCAGATAACCCATTGGAAAGACCGGAGGGTGCAAAACATATAATGCAAAGAAGCACTAAGTTCAATAGATGTAAAGTTTGCAGTACACCTGACGACAGGAAAAGAACAAACTATTATTGTGCAGGATGCACTGGCCACCCCCATCTGCACATAGATGAATGTTTCCTAAAATGGCACACTAAAGTTAAGTTGTAAATATCTCTAATTTGAGGTGTAATGAGTGTTCTTTGTGAGAGCAGTTCAGCATATATATCACATTTTGTGTTCTTTTTTAATTATTTGTAAATTTGTGACAGTAGAGTGTATTTCATTTTCTGGATGACACATGGTAAGTAGTTAGAGTATAAACTTGATGTGTGGTTTATTTCCAAAATGGATGTAGTTTACAAAAATTTGTATCTTGGATAACACAACTGATGGATTAGCTGTCTTCAGTGGGTAATTCTGATATGCTTGTGTTTTGTTATCTTTTCTCACATTTTGTTCTCCCCATCTCCAACTATTTTATACTCATAAAAAAAATTTTTAATTTATAAACTGAACATATTCAGAATCCTCATTCATTTTCCATTTTAAATACAGTAGAACCTCCATAGTTGACCACCTCCCTACTGTAAGTTGACCACATTTTCATATCTCAATGACCACTTGGACTATGACACACAATAGTAATTTATCCTCTATTACTTGACCAGTTTTTACAAAATCAGTGTCTTTGAATTTTGTCGGCACAGGCTTTTTGACCGCTTTTCGAATGATGCTTGCCAACAACGAAAATTAACCTAACCTCTTTGATTTTTTCGCAAACATGCAGTATAAAAAGACCAACTTCTAAGCAAAATCTTCATTCTTGCTATGACTGCCCTGCCGGTTGATAGTAATTCAACTACTAAACTGTAAGTTTTCTCTCAGACTGTGTTTTATACACTTTATCGTTGACAAAATTAACCTAACCTTTTTGATGGCCCAAAGGAAAGAACTCAAGGAGCTGACAATGAAGGAAAAGGTTGATCTTCTACATTTTCTGGAAAGCAGCAGCCAAAGAAAGACGGCAGAACATTTTGGGGTTAGCAAGACCACAGTTAGCAACATCCAAAAACGTAAACATGAGTACTTGGAGAGATGTGGTAAGGAAAGCGGAGATCTATAGCGGAAAAGGAGGAAAACTTCCCAAGATGAAGTCAATGAAGCCACATTAAACTGGTTCAAACAAATGAGGGCAGTTAACGCCCGAATCTCCGGGCCGATGATTCAAGAAGTTGCTAAAAAAATTCGCAAGGGAATTCGGAGTGGCAGAAGATTTCCAAGCATCAAGTGGTTGGCTCGAGAAATTTAAACTGCGACACGCGATCTCCCAGAAAGTGTTGTGTGGTGAATCCAATGAAGTTCCAGTAGAAGCTGTGGAAGAATTCATCAAAAAGTTTCCTTACTTCGCCAGAGGCTTCAAAAACGACATCTTAAATGCTGACGAGTGCCGACTCTTTTTCAAGGCGATGCCTGACAGGAGCCTCGCCATGAAGGGTGACAAATGTAAGAGCGGAAAACTTTCCAAAGAACGTTTCACAGTTATGCTTTGCGCTAGCTCAACCGGAGAGAAACTAAAGCCCTTGGTGATTGGTAAATCGGCAAAGCCACGCGAATTCAAGAACCTGAAGCCCGAAGACCTCCCCGTCACTTGGAGATCAAACAAATCCGCATGGATGACTGGCGCCCTATTTGAGGAGTGGGTAAGGGGCGTCGACCGAGAAATGAAGAAGAAGAAACGGTCTATTCTACTGACAGTAGACAACTGTCCTGGCCACCCACAAGTGGAACATCTCACAAACGTGACACTGAAATTTCTGCCTCCAAACATGACCTCAAAAACCCAACCTCTTGACCAAGGCATCATCAAAACATTTAAAAATGCACTACCGGGCCCAGCTCCTGCAGTGGGTCATTACTAAAACACAGATCTGTGGTCCGCCTGTGGAAGCAACTTCATCCGCTGCATCAGTTAACGCTCTGGATGCTGTCCTCTGGTTCAGTTCTGCTTGGAATAAAGTTCAGCAGGAAACGATACAGAAGTGTTTCAAGAAATGTGGATTTGTCACAACCCAAGAGCATGACGTTTTAGCCCCATCGGACAATCCATCGCCAATGGCAGAATTCGAAGGAGTAGATTTTGAAGGTTTTGTTGCAATGGATGATGAGGTGGCAACCTGTAATGAACCTGACCCAGAAGGAATTTTCCAAGCGATATTGACCGAAGTACAGACAAGCATAACAGTGCATGAAGCAGCTGGTGAAGTTGAAGAAGCAAGTGATGACACAGAAATTGCAGAGACTCCAAAAGAAGAGGCTGTCAAGCATCTGATAATGCAGTTGAAGTCATTTGCTGTGGAAAAATGCCCAGGTATGTTGAGTGGTGTAGCCAGCGTTGAGAGTGCTTTCTCCACTTATGTTTGTAATAAGAATAAGACACAGACCAATATTGACTCCTTTTTTCAGAAAGAATGATTAAATCATGATAAAACAGAAGTTGATTTGATTTGATGTTGTGATTATGTATGATTTCGTATGATACTGTATTCTCCAATATAAGCTGTTCAAGGAAGTAAAGTATCAGAACAATAGGCCTCGTTCCGTATGTTGACCACCTCCGTATGTAGACCGGTTTGCTACAGTCCCTTGGGTGGTTAACTTATAGAGGTTATACTGTATATATAACGTGACTATATTAGTTAAAAACTTTGAAATAACTGACACTTACATGGTAACACTATATGAAAAACCTGTGTCGCAGAAAATTTGTGACAAAAGAGTGTCTTTCCTTTTCTTGATGCCAATTGAAAAGTAGTTAGAGTATAAACTTGAACCATATGTGTTTTATTTCCACAATGGATGTAGTTTACATTGAACCATATGTGTTTTATTTCCACAATGGATGTAGTTTACAAATATTTGTATCTTGGATAACACAAGTGATGGATTAGCTGTCTTCAGTGGGTAATTCTGATGTTTTTTTTTGTTGTCAATTTTTGTTCTTCCTAGTCTCCAACTAGTTTTAACTCGTAAAGAAAATGGTAAATTTATAAACTGAATATATTCAGAATCTTCATTCAATTTCCTTTTCAAATATATATAACATGACTATATTTGTTAAAAACTTTGAAATAACTGACACTTACATGGTAACACTATATGAAAAACCTGAGTCGCAAAATATTCCTTGCGTAAAACATGGGAAAACCCCTACATCCTCAAAGAGTTAATGTAAAAAGGAAATTCGCATTTAAAGTATGAAGAAGTAATGTTAACAGCCACAAATTATTGTGTACCAATATTATACTACAGGGGACATGATGAGGAAACCTGCTGATAAAATTACAAGGCAGTCCTCATTCTAAAATCTCCAGGGTAAGAGAGGTACAGGGAGACCAAAGAACATACGGAGAAGACAATTAGAGACAGACATGAAAGGAATGAGGAAGACATGGAAAGACCTTGTGCTGATCGCACAGGACATAAAGACTTGGCATATGTTTGTTGAAGGCATTTGCTACTTGGGTAGCTGAAGAGTGATAATGAATGAAATATTATCCTCAGAAATACAAAACTTGGTTAGCACGACGGGATAATTCTTTGCAGATTAAGAAGGAAGAACATTAAAACTCGTGTACAATTTAAAAATTCTGGGCTACCCTCAGTACTATATAGACCATTGACTTGGCATATAACAGGTCAAGATATAGCACACACACACAAAAAAAAAAAAAAAGTGACAGTATGAGGACAGAATGCAGAATCCTTGGTCCAGCTGTGATATACTACGATATACTCGTAATACAAATAAATAGAGATAAAAACAAATATAAGCTACGCTTCACATATTCGAATTACCATCAATAATAAATATCATGAGATCTAACAGACTGATGCGACTGGGACATGACAAATGGCTTAAAGAAAGTTAAATAAAAAAAGTTATACACAGAACAAATTAAAGACACATGACACAGTGACTATCCAGGGAAAAATATTTACAAACAGCATAGACATGAACCTGCAGGAGCTGAAAATTATTAACTCTTAATGGATGTGGTGGGTTTCCCATGTTTGATGCAATTAATTTTCTGTTGCTTTGAGTTTTCATATTGTACATTTTTCTTTAATACATCAACTACCGCAAGCTGGTGGGACCGGCTTTTGAAATGCTATCATTTGGACCGCGAGCCGCTTAGAGCGTCGATCCAATTTTAGTAATAAAACGAATGAAAAATGTAATGAAACACTTTCTGATCTGGTTCGAGATTTTAAATTGCCACCGGAAAACAAATTCCCAAAGAATGGTTGTTGTAGAACACTGGTAAATTGATATTATGTTCATATTTTTCAGCGTTTTGGGTTAATTACCAAATCATGTAAAACTGTTTACCGTGGCAACTAGCAATAGGACCACACAAAAATGCTTGTACATTTCATCCAACGGCTGAATAGGCTAGAAACTTGTTTCAACAGTTGACTCATAGATCTAGCGACGAGGACAAGAGTGAAAACGGTGTGCACATTGATTGAAATAGTGATTTTGATAGAGATGGGACGCAAGCAGTTATAAATGTGAAAATTTTGCAAGTCCTCGGCCATAGGAGGGCCATTAAATAGCAACAACCTCTATTGAGTTTCAAATGGTGCTTATTGTAATATTACATTCATTTATCTTTAAAATGACGTGTAATTCATAAAAATCTGTAAACAATTACAAAAACTACAGCTTACTTTGTGCAAACACCTACAGTAGGAAAATGGGAAAAAAATTTAATTCGGCCACAGTGTTTTTTTCAATTCGGTAGTTAATGTGTTAAGCATTGTAATGTTATATATATAATTGTAAAGAAAATGGAATTTTGATAAATACCTTCCTGTTGCGAGCGCCCGAGACAATCGGCCCTGAATACTGGCCTGTCGTTCTTTAAGAGTTAACTGAAGGAGACCATCAAGGACAGAAACGAATGAAAATGGATGTATCTGCTGCAAAGAGCCTTACTGGCTCTGAAAACTAAAGATGATGAGAGATCCATGTGAAATACATGTCTTTGCTCTAAAATTAATTTTACTTGCTTATTTTCTTACCCATAGCAGTGCCAAGTACTCGCTGAAAAACCATAGCACTGCTTCCCATTGACCATGACTTCTTGTTCTTGGATGATGAATTACTTGAGCTCATGCCATCAGAAGTGCCACTCTGTAATGGTGCATTCTGGTGTCCAGTGGGGGCAGTAGGGTGTCCAGTGGGGGCAATAGGTTGTGGTGGTGTCTGATAGTATGGTGATGGGTAGGACACCACAGATGGTGGTGGCGGGAAATTCTGCACAAATGGAGGTGGGATGCTGGAGTAGCTGTACTGAGATTGGGCACTGTAGGGGTACACAGGCATGGGGCTACCTGAATACACGCTAGCTTGTTGCTGTGGGGGACACACAGGCGGAAGATAGGTTGGGTTGTAGACATTACTGGTAGGAGCTGGACCAGAGCTTTGTGGTACCTGATATCCTCCAACGTGCTGTTGCCAAGGCTGGTTACTAGAGCTCCTGTGTTTTGGTTCTGAGCCTTGCCCAGAAGGCTGAGAATAGTTCACTGGTTTTTGTGACCTTTTAGACTCAAGACGATCTGGACTTTCGCTTTTTCTATCAGAGTCTCCTCTTCTCTCAGTATATGAGCGAACTCCACGGTGCCTTTTATCACCTTCCTCACTTGAAGATGTGCTTGGAGATCTTTCATGCTTATATCTGCGACCTCTGGTATAAGTGGGACTTCGTGAATTTCTAGGTTGTGGGCTTCTTGATCTCATTCTACGAGGACTCAGCTCTGTATGCCTAGAACTACGAACTGCTTTTCGTACCAGGCTACCTGATATAGGACTGTGGAGTCGTAAGGGCTCTCTTTTGGGCGATGGAGTTTTAGAATGCCGCAATGAAGGTGACTTTGGGCTTCTGGAACGATTTGATCGCCGTTTATGTGATTGCTGAATTCCCTTGGCTAACTCTAGGAAATGTTTAACAGTTTTGACCAATTCCTCCTTTCCTGCTCCAGCTTGGGTACGTACCACACTAGGTGACTTTGACACTGGGCTTAAGGATCGAGACCTGGACGATACAGAGATGGGACTCCGAGAAGTGCGCATGACTGGCCGTTTAGGACTTTCTCTCCTATATGACCTGCGTGCTGGTGGTAATTGGTCTCCTGGTGATGAAGTCTTGTCAGAAAGAGATCGAGACCTGGATTTTCTGTAATCACGCCTGCGATCACTATAGTGAGGACCTCTGCTGTCACTACGTGAATAGTGATCTCCTGGCTTGACAGAAGCATGCTGACTATCATGCCACGTAGGAGGTGTGTAATATGCAGTGCTGCGAGATTGCCAGTGTGCTTGTCTGCTACTGGATTCATTAAGTGGTCTTGAGTAAGCTTCTGATCTCCTGGATTCTCCATAGGGACTAGGTCGCCAGACGTCATAATTTCTATCCCTTTGTTCACTGATCCGATTGTCAGGAGGATATGCACTGGAATGTTCATGCAAATTAAAATCTCTTATGCGAGGGTATTAGGAAAAAGTAACAAGGGATGAGAGACAAGGTAAAAAAAAAAAAAAAATTATAATATGCCAGTAGTGCCAGTGCTTGCATGCAGTTACATGCAGCATTTTCTAGCGTGAACACTGAAACAAATCTATAGTTTCTGCACATTACATGGAAATGGCTCTGCTAAGGTGTTTTATTTTGTTGCATCTTTTCCTTTCAGCATGTCATATTTATCATCATGCACCATTCACAGCAAAAATAAAAGTTCTGTATTGAACACAGACCCTCTAAATCTTGCTTTCCCTAAATACATTATATCAAATACAACAGCTTAAAAAAACTGGATCTCCTTGCATAATAAGCTGACTGCAAGGATGAAAGATCACAAGTGGTTGAGTCATTAACAATGGCATCAACATAGACACTACAACATGTTGATTAAACAGAAAGCGTTCCAGGAAGCAATAATAGAACAAAGTATACAATGTCCAATGCTGTACGGAGGGTCAATGGCACAGTCAGGTTTTAGCATCGGGGAGCGAACACACAAAAAAAAGGTGCCACTTGACATTCTTCTTCTTTGATCCTTAGCCGCTGACCGTCAAAGCAGTCAGTGGCCATCACGCCTAGTGGCGTCTTGTAGGGCAACAACAAATTGATTCCACTTTGCTCGGTCGGTGGCCATCCTTCGTACAGTGCCCCAACTCTGGTTCATTCTTTGCATCTCAGCCTCCACTGTCCTCCGCCAAGTTGTTTTTGGTCGGCCTCTCTTTCGTTTTCCTTCAGGGGTCCATAGGATAGCTGTTCTTGTGATGGCATCGGGGTCTCTTCTGAGGACATAGCCAACCCAGCTCCAGCGTCTGCCAGCTATGATGGTGTGCATGTCCTCTTGCTTGCTCCGAGTAAGCAGATCTTGGTTGGTGATGGTATTCGGCCAAAAGATTCAACCCACTCGACATAACAAATCACTTAGTCGTTCCCCTTCTACCGTGAGGTGTAGAGGTTTGGAAGAGAGAGCGCCAGACTATCCTATAGGCTGTCTTCCTCCTGGCCTGGTTCCATTCTAGTCCTCGATCCTTCAAAGATTGTCTAATGTTGTCCTCCCAGCGGACTCTGGGTCGTCCTCGGGGTCTGGATCCTTGGCTCTTTGTTTCCCATGCTTGTCGTGGTATCCGATCTTCTCCCATTCTGCAGACATGGCCAAACCATCTTAATTGGGACTGTTCTACTTGGGTCTGCAGGGGGTAGGATTTAAGGCCTTGACGTATCGTCTGGTTGCGTACCATGTCTCTTCTTGTTACTTCAACCACCTTCCTCAGATACCTCATTTCTGAGGTTTGGATCTGGCTTTTATGGGTTGTAGTCATTGCCCATGACTCGCATCCGTATGTCAAGACTGGGACATAGGTGGAGCGGTATACAGCCATCTTCGTTTTCTTACCAACCTCTCTCTAGCTGAGGAATCCTCGATTTATGGCCTGAAAAAGACTCCCAGCTGCTGCTTTTCGAGTGGCCAACTCTTCTTTGATGCCTCCCTTTCGGTCTATAATAGCTCCGAGGTATTTAAAGTGGTCGACCTGCTCCAGGACCTGTTCTCCCAGCTTAATCTGATGTTTTCTTTCTTCTCGTGATATCACCATGGATTTTGTTTTAGAGCTGCTTATGACCATCCCTCTCTTCTCCAGCTTTTCCTTCCAGACTTGCAGGTTGGATTGGAGATGTGCCTCTGATTTAGCAATCAGGGCAACATCATCAGCAAATGCCAGCTCCGAAATATAGACCTGTCTCATCTTCCAGTACCCCACTGAATACTTTCTTGTTCTCTCCTTACATGCCTTGATGACATCGTCCACCAGTGGTGGTCCTGAACTCTTCCGACTTATGGTTTGCTGTCCTCACATAATTTCTGCAAGACTTGTAGAAGCTCTGTATAGCATGAATCAGAGGTGCTGGAATATTCTTCCTTGCCAAACAGTCCCAAAGTTTGCTCCAGGGGACCCTGTCAAACGCCTTTCCAGATCTATGAAACAAAGATGCATCTCACTCTTATACTCAAGGGCCTTTTCACTCAGCTGTCTGAGTGTGAAGATTAGGTCTTGAGTACTTCGGTTTGCTCGGAATCCGCACTGGACCTCATCCAATTGTGGCTCAGCTAGGCGTCGGAGTCTCTGCTCTAGGATTCTAGAGTAGATTTTACCAGGGGCACTGAGAAGGGATATGCCTCTATGGTTTCCACACTGTCGATTGTCACCCTTTTTGAAAATTGGTGTTATGATGGCAATCTCCCAATCCTTTGGTATGGTCTTGTTGTACCACGCTGCCTGTAAAACCCTTAAGAGTAATAGGTCGCCTGATGCTCCCATGAACTTAACCATTTCTGGTGTTATACCATCATGCCCTGCTGCTTTGCCCATCTTGATTTTCTCCAGTGCTGCCTTCAGTTCTTCCATCTTTATGTCATCTTCACCATCATTGGTTTTCTCTTCTGTGCTAGTGTTTATCATTTCTGATGCTTCACCATGCTCACCATCCAGGAGTTCTGAGAAATATTCTTTCCATCTTCCCATTACTTCCTTCGGGGCAGTAAGCAATTTGCCTTGCTTGTCCTTTATAAATTTGAGAGGGCATTGTTTTTCCTTCCTCATGTTCTTTAGGGTCTTATAGAACAATTTCTGGTTTTCTTGTGCATCTTTTTCTAGCTTTTCTCCAAATTCTTCCCAGGACTTCTGTTTTGCTGCTAGCACTTTGTTCTTTGCTTCTGTTCTGAGTGTCACATATTCTCTGTATTTTTCCATTTGTCCTGTTGTGTTTTTAGCTCCTAAGTATTGTTTCCATGCCATTTTCTTCTCTCTTATTTTCTCTTTGACTTCCTCTGTCCACCAAGGTGTCCTCTTTCTGTTGTTCCCAAGTCGGACTCCACCGCATGCTTCTGCAGCAGCTGTCTTTATGATATCCTTGAATTTAATCCAGAGGGTTTCCAAGTCATCAGGTCGTTCTTCTGTGTTGCTCACCGCTGCAGCAATAAGCCCCTGATATCTGGTCTTAATTTCTGGCTCTTTCAGCTTGACATAACAAATCACTAATTAAATACTTTAAACTTTTAAATATATATACTCATGGAAAAAAGTATGTGTGCAGCACTCAACAGGGCACTGTGCGTGTGTTCTTGGGTGAACTCAAATGCAAGTTGGCACACATTTCTGTGTGAGTGTTGTTCACTTACCCGTGCAATTACAATTGGATCGCATATTCATGGGGAGATAATCACGGTGCAAGATAAATCAAGTGAAAAGCGCCGTAGGGGAGAATTTATCACAGATAAAAGGAAGGTAAGTGTGTAGCCCTAATCACAAGCATGTGAAAACGTAATCGTTGAAATAGAGAGTACCAAGAGTCCAACAGAAACATCTTTTTTGGCAATGCCAAGATTGAACCAACAACAGCGAGCAACAGCTATAGGGATGTTAGCTGCTGGAGCGACTATATTAGCTGTATCACAACATTTCAATGTTCACAGGAACACTATATCACGCATTCAAGCTCGTTTCCACCAAACTGGATCCACTGCTGATCGCCATAGAAGTGGCCGACCACGAGTTACCACCCCTGCACAAGACTGTTACATACGCCTTATGCACTTGCGTAACAGGTTTATTCAGGCAACATGGACTGCCAGGAACATTCCAGGTTTAAGACCCGTGTCGTGCAGAACAGTGCGGAATATGCTCAGAGAGGCAAATCTCTTACCTCACAGACCTGCAGTTAGACCAGCACTGACAGTTCGCCATAGACAAGCGCGCTTGGCCTGGGCCAGACAGCACGTAGCATGGCCCTGTCATCAATGGAGACGCATTCTGTTCTCTGATGAGTCAAGATTCTGTTTGCAAGGCAATGATGGGCGTGATTTGGTGTACAGGCGTCCAGGAGAATGTTTTGCTTTCTTCCATCGAGCACCTGTGGGACGAACTGAAGTGTAGGCTGCGAAGAAGACAAAATCCTCCTGAAAACCACCACCAGTTAGCACAAGCGTTGCAAGAAGAATGGAATAACATCCCCCAACAACAGATCCAACGTCTCATTGGCTCGATGAGAAGGCGCTGTCAAGCAGTGATAACAGCTCAAGGTGGACATACACGGTACTGAAATCAAGATTTCATTTTTTCGTGGGGATGCCACACTGACTTTAGTTTTTATCTTTCTTTCATGACACTTTCACTAAAATCAAAGTGATCACTTGGTCTTTTATTCAATATTCAACCACATTGTGTGCCAACTTTTATTTCATTTCGTCCATGAAATCACGCACAGTGCCCTATAAAGTGTTGCACACTTACTTTGTTCCATGAGTGTATATATATATATATATATATATATATAGGGCTGCTCAGCTTCTCACTCTTTAGCAGCCAATAGCAAGTTGAAGACTTCTTGGTATTATCTACACTGTAGATCTAGGTTTTTCCTGTGGCTTTTCTGCCATTCCGAAATGTGTTGAATTGAAGTCATGAACTCCAGTTTCTCCAGCTTGGCTTGCATTTAAAGGATTGCCACATCTGGTCCCAAGTTAGGAGTAAGAAGTACATGGCATACTGTGCATTCCCCGTCATCCAAGGGGGCTCTCCAACTATGCAGAGCTAAAATACTGTACTCTGTTTTTGGGCTCCCCCAAGGAATTGTCACGTCCTGCACAGAGTCACTTCTCAGCTTCCCCTGCCTATCACTGGGTCGAAAGTGAGATCCTTATGCATGCAGTCAACCAAGTCAAAGACAAAGAATTATGCCTGGTGCTCAAGTGACTTCGGTCACGTAGATCGACTTTCGTATGCAATACCGTCCTTACCCGGTTTGGTGCAAGTGGCAGAATAGATGATATTTTGCGGACCGGCGCGGGATCTGCGGGGATGGGGAATTGATCTGGGTTGCAACGGTGTGAACGCAATGGGCCGGAATTGTGATTCTGATCTGCTAGGGAGTTTCCCCCCCCCCCCCCCCCACTACCATCCCCACCACCCCATCCCCCCCCCCCCCCCAACTCCCCCCCGATCAACTCCCATTACCCTAACACCACCCCCCCCCTCTACCCCCACACACCCCCCCCCTCCCCAACCCACAGCCCCCACTCACCGGTTGCCACCTCCCTAGGCCCCCCCTCCTCCCCCTCTCTCCACCCCCCTCCCCCCCCCCCCTCGCCCCCACCTCCCCCCCTCCACCCCCCCCCCCCCTCTGCCATTCCGCAATGTGTTGACATTGGAAGTTCCTGCACCCCCCTCCATGTGGTCTCTTGACCCCCTTGTGCTTGCTGATTTTGAGACTTAGAGGATTGATCTGCGTTCCAAGTTAGGAGTAAGACGTACATGGCATACCTGTGCATTCCCCGTCATCCAAGGGGGCTCTCCAACTATGCAGAGCTAAAATACTGTACTCTGTTTTCTAGTGCCCCCCCCCCCCCCACCCCTGTGTCCAGGGTCCTGGCCCCAGGTCAGGGGTCTCAGCTTCCCGTGGGCCTATCATGCTGTGTCGAATCGGCTGAGATCCCTGGGTGCATGTTTATGTCAACAGTCAAAGACACCCTTGAGATATTGGCCTGGTGCTCAAGTGACTTCTCCTAGCTTAGTGTGCCAATGCGGGGGTTCATTCCCCCCCAAGTTTTGGGGACACCACCCGGGTGGTGGGAGGGGTAGGGGGGCTTCAGAGGGCACCAGGCTCACTATTAATATTATAGAAATATTTATTTTTTTTTAGAAGGGGGATGTTGGTCATGGGGTCAGGGTGAATAAATAAGGTATAGTTGTTTAGGAAGGGGATCTACTGTCTGTGGGTGATTAATATGTATGGGGTGATCAATAAATGGCGACGCGGTTTCGACCCCCACAGGGGGAATCCAGGGAAGTGTGTGGATGATTTCAAGAGTCAATGAGGATGTAATTAGCCTCACAGACATTGGTTCACTTCCAAGTATGTATATTGCAGCATTGCGCATAGCTGGTGGTCATATAATGATCCATGCATATATATATATATGTATATGTATATGTATATATATATATATATGTATATGTATATGTATATATATATATATATATATATATATATATATATATATATATATATATATATATATATATATATATATATATATGTATATGTATATGTATATGTATATGTATATATGTATATATATATATATATATATATATATATATATATATATATATATATATATATATATATATATATATATATATATATACATATATACATATATATACACACACACACACACACACACACACATATATATATATATATATATATATATATATATATATATATATATATATATATATATATATATATATATATATATATATATATATATATATATAAACTAATTAAAATGGTATTGAATCAGTTTTACAAATTATCGGTACACAGGAAACAAGGGACGTTTCAGGTTTCACCCTTCATCAGCCACAGTTACAAACAGGCAACAAGGACAAGAAATATAGACTATAGGCACTGCAATCACGTAATATATATTAACACAGATGAAGAGCAATAATAAAACTATTTTTATGACGTCAGTTTTATTCATCGCTGTTGGATGCCACTGGGACCAGTGTTCATTACTTGCCCGTTTCTTTCAGTGGAGAGTTTTAGAGCAAGACTTCTTGTTTTTTAATTCCATTTTCTGCTTTTGATTTTTATTGATTGTTGAATTTCTTGTATCGATTAATTCTTTTCGGTTGTATAGTTTCCTTGCTTTATTATTGCTCTTCACATGTGTTAATGGAACATTAAATGAGAATGGGGACAAACTAATAAGCTTCTGCAGCATTAACAACCTGGTCATTGGAGGAACACTTTTTCCACACAAAAAAGTGCACAAATTAACGTGGGTATCACCAAACGGACGGGACAGAAACCAGACAAACCACATTATGATCATTGGTAGATTGAGGCATGCATTGCAAGATGTGAAAGTAAGAAGAGGTGCAGATGTGGAAAGTGATCACCACCTAGTAGTAGCAAGGCTGAAGGTGAGAGTCAGAGCTGATGGACCAATAGCAACCAAACAGAAAAGGTATAACATCATGAAACTTATGGACCCCCTCACCAGAAAAGTTTTGTGGTTGATGTAAAGAGACGATATCAAATTGCCAATAGCCAGGAAAATACAGCGACTGATGATGTTGACCAGAAATTAAACACCATTTCAACAATATACAAGGAAAGTAGCGAATCATGGTTGGGATTCCAGGAAAGGAAAAGACAAGATTGGATAACACCAGAAACGTTAAACATCATAGCTACGAGAAAAGAAATGAAAAGAAAGAAAAAAGAAGCAAAGTCTCCCAGGTTAAAGGAAATAAATAGTGAACAGTACAGTCAGCTGGACAAGGAAGTAAAACGTCAAACCCGAGCCAACAAAAGGAAATTTCTTGATGATCTTGCAAGACAGGCAGAAGAGGCAGCAATGAGAAATGAACAAAGCACTGTTTATAAAATAACTAAAACTATCAGCGGAAAACGAGGTGCAAACAATATTACATTAGTAAGAGACAAGCAAGGAAGTTTCACCACAGCACAGGGGCAGGAAACAAGATGGGCAGAGCACTTCAGAGAATCACTGAATAAGGAACCACCAGAGACACAGCTGAATGTTCCTGAGGCTGAAAGTGGCATAGACATAAATACAGACATTCCACGAAGAGAAGAAACCATCACAAATATTAAAGGGTTAAAGAATGGAAAAGCGCCTGGTCACGACAACTTAAATGCTGAGTTATTCAAGGCAGACGGCCCTGAACTAGCAGCAGAACTATTAGAACCACTATTTGCACAAGTCTGGAAAACAGAGACAACACCAACAGAGTGGAGTAAAGAAATAATTGTCAAATTGCCCAAGAAGGGTGAACTTGCAGACTGCAACAATTGGAGAGGAATTACTCTCCTCTCAGTTCCCAGTAAAATACTAGGCAGGATAATTATCAAGAGAATTTCAAAAGCAGTAGATCAAGAACTAAGGAAAGAACAAGTAGGATTCAGAAAGAACAGAAGATGTGCAAATCATATATTCACCCTCATGAATATTACTGAGCAGTGCTCAGAATGGCAGAGACAGCTACACATTAACTTTGTTGATTTTGAAAAGGCTTTAGACAGCATACACAGGGACAGCCTATGGAAAATACTGAAGGCTTATGGAATTCCCAGCTGCATTGTTTCCATTATAAAAAGCCTCTATTCTAATTTTGGGATGAGCAACCTAATTTTCGCGGTGAAGACAGGAGTAGGACATGGATGCCCCTTACCAACAACCATATTTTTGAGTCATAGACTGGGTGATGCGCCAGACAACAGAGGGCAGTCGAAGAGGAATTAGATGGACAATATTTTCTACGCTGGAAGAATTGGAATATGGAGATGACACTGCACCACTCGCACATTTGCATCAACACATTCAAGAAAAAACAAACAGATAGACTGAATAAGTATAGCCAACAGGTGGGTCTGAACATCAATCTCAAGAAGATAGAGGTCATAACACTCAATGTGGGCAATCCCGAGCCAATAACAATAAGGAACCAGAAGCTAAAACAAACAGGCACATTTACATACCTAGGATGTATCGTAAACACCAGAAGGCGGAACAAGCAAGGACATCAACAACAGAATGAATAAAGCAAGAACAGCCTTTGCAAGTCTCAACAACATCTGGAAGTCTTCTCAGTACAGCAAAAACACCAAATTAAGATTATTTGAGAGCTGTGTACTTTCTGTGCTTCTCTATGATGCGAAATGCTGGTGAGTAACAGAAAAGGAAATGTCAAAACTGTCCACCTTCCACACAATCTGCCTAAGGAAAATTCTCTGAGTCTTTTGGCCAAATACCATCACCAACCAAGAACTACTTATTCAGAGTAACCAAGAAGGTATGCAAACCATCAAAGCTGGCAGACGCTGGAGTTGGGTTGTCACGTCCTCAGAAGGGACCTCGAAGCCATTACAAGAACAGCTATGCTATGGACCCCCGAAAGAAAGTGAAAGAGAGGCTGACCAAAAACAACTTGGCGGAGAATTGTGGAGGCAGAGATGCAAAGAATGAACCAGAATTGGGGCACTGTACGAAGGATGGCCGCCAACCAAACAAAGTGGAAGCAGTTTGTTGCTGCCCTACAAGACGCCACCAGGCATGATGGCCACTGACTGCTTTGACAATCTGTGGCTATGGATCGAAGAAGACTCTTGCTTTTCCTAGAGGTACAACTGTTAGTCTTTTTAATTAAACATGATATTTCAACTAACCTTCTATGTTTTGGATAATAAGTGTCCCTCATCTGGGCCATTGGTGAGTAGTAGTTTCTTGGTACCCTGGATACATCTTCTCTGGCTGGATAGTACCTGTTGGAACCACGTGAATTTCTGTATGTATCTGGTCTGTTGGTATAAGACCACTGGTTCTCTTGCCATGGCATGTAAGCAGGAGTGGAGTAGCCAATGTCCCGCACATTTTTTCCTCTAGATCTGTCTGGTGACTGCCGCCAAGGACGAGCATAAATAACCTTCTCCACTTCCTTGTCACCTTCATCGACATCAATAACTTCCATTGTGACTTCTAAGTCTCCATCAGTCATTACAAGTTTGGGATCTACATTTTTATCTGTAGTAGCAGTCTTCACATCAATGTTCTCATTATGATTAATGGGTTGCTGACCTTTTTCCTCGGTGAGATCAATTGTCCTCTCATTTAAAACTTTCCCAGAGACATCTATCTCCTCACTGGTCAAATCTATGCTTGCAGCCACCCACTGAGTCGAATCCTCCTTCAAAATTACAACATCTTCTGGATCTTTAAGTTTACTCTGATTTACAATCTCTTCATCACTCACATCTTCTAACTTTTTTTCATCAGTTTCTTTATTATCTACTGCATTCACTTCTTTTTCAGAAATTGTGGCGCTCAAGTTCTCTACCATTTCATCACAGACCTTTCCTTCTGCAGTGTCTTTGCCAGCATTTTCCAGATGATTGTCTGCAACACATTCTGAGGGCACTTCTGTATTTTTTAGCAATCCCACATCGGAAAGTACATTATCTTGCAAATTAGCCTGTTTCTTGCTGATGTTTTCATCTGTAGCTACATTTTGCATAATGACCGCTTCATCTAGCACACTATCTGATGGCTTGCTTGCATCCACACTTTCTGAGCTTTTTGAATGTTCTGCATTTTCTGAAGTAGCTACAACAGCCTCCTCTACTTCATTGTTTCCATTGTCCGACACAGAGGTAACTTTTCTGTCAGTTTGTTCCACAATATCTTTATCTCCAACATTCTCAGCATTCATCTCTACATCTTCTGCTGGGTGATCAGCTGTACACACAGTTTCAATCCCCTTTGTTTCTGCAGCAGTTTGAGCTTTTTCCACACATGAATCTGTACCAATGAGTAATGACTTGCTTTCATCTGTATTCAGACTTCCCTCTTCCTGGCCCTGCAAGTCAGCTGAATCATCCGGCTTAATCTGGTCTTGTTTTGAATCCTCAGTCTGTTTAATACCCTCACTCACAGTTTTGTTAGTGCTCTCCACATGAGGTTCCGATTCCTGCCGTTTGTAATTTTCTTGTTCCACAGTCACAAAAACGTCTTGTTTTTCAGATATTTCTTCACTGTCTTTTGTGTCTCCTACGATAATGATAGGCACTGATTCATCAGTGACATCTGCGAAACAAGATGTGAAATGAAGAACTTTACAATCAAAATATTACACACATGTTAAATACAGTTAAAATTTGCACTCAGGGTTTTAGCAATTTAATTACACACCAACCACTAACAATTTATGGGTTTCCTTTCTTCACTAATACCAAAGAAGTGCTGGAAGTTTAGAAGCTTTTATTTTTTTTAAAATTACTCCTGCCTAAACAAACACATTAATGAAATGCTAATGTAGACTACAATATTATACACTGCACTGCTATGATGCCTTGGAACAATTTTATGAATACAGATATCATCAAAATGTTTATCATAAAACAGAAAGAAAAAAAAGGTAACCTGCAGGCAAATTCTGCTGGATTTCCGGTGAGTCAATATGAGAAATGTTGATCTGAGATCCACAGATTACTAGCAAGTCATAGCAGGAGAGAATTTCTTCCACAATTTTGGTGTTGGAGAAACCAAGCACAATAGCCCTAGTAAGGAAATACAAAATAAATAATGTAAACTTTGTGTTCATCTCTGTGTAATAACATGTTAATTAATCAAAAATATAAACAATCTGCATATATCCTATTTAAATTAAGAAGGAAAGCATTTTAGTCTCCCCAGAATTAAAAAAAAAAAACCCCCACAAAAACAAATGTCAGTTATGCAAAAGAACAATAATTGAACAATGAATTTACCAGCCAGGCAGACCTTTATCATACCACAACATGATCACAAGATACAGAAATTACAGTTAAATAATGTATCAGAAAATAATCAATGAAGGAATTTCATTTATCTTCTGAATTACATGGGTAAAAGCTGTAGAAACAGTGAAATGCTTCATACAATGCAACCACAAAATAATTTGTTTAAATGCTTTCATTTTCATCTTTTCTTTTACAACAATGCTGCTCTTCACTGTGATCTCAAGATAAATGCTAAGTCCATCCTTAATTAATTAATTTACTTATTTGCTAACAGTTCTGCTGTGTTTGTTCTGCCAAGACAAAGTCTCAGGTAAATAATAAAATGGTATGTCAGCTTTTAACCATAATCATTAATTTAAGCTCCCTGTGAACCAGACCATTAATTTATTCATCTCAACATCTCTCTATTATTTCTGTGTTATTTTACCTTGGGCATTCCACAATAAGGACTGCCTTGTTATGTTGTCAGCTGGCTTCTTCAATGTTTGTCTTAACACCAACAGCTTTTCCTAGTCACATGTATTTGACTGGTTGTTTCCATCAGTTTTACATTGGTAATCTTGTCATACCACTTTAATCCTTCTAATCAATGCAAGAACCCATTTATCAAAATTCCTTTATAAACTTCTCGGTCGACATATTTAATGTTCTCCATGTTTCATCATAAACTGGAATGACCTTGACATCAGAGTTGAAATTTCTTGTTTTTATGTTGGACTTCATTTGATTTCCACATATTTCCAATGAAAGCCCATCTTGCCTTCATATCTTTAATATCACTATCTGTTCCTCTAGCTTTTGTCTATGCAGCTACCAAGACATCTGTAAGAGTCTATTTCCTGTAGGTGCATTTCTCCAAGTGTGATCTGGCTTTCATCACTTGCCACCTTTATTCTCATAACTATTTGTCATTTCTTTGTGTTATAAGATGTCTCATTCATGTCTTAAGAGTTGACAAAGGGGTGTTGGACATGGGACTATCTACCTATATATGCATAATCACGCACATATCATTATCTACATAATTGAATTCTCTATTACATTTTGAAGCTAAGCAGTAATTATCTTGTCATAGATATATGTGAATAACTGAAAAAGAGAATACAATTAAATAAGGGATCAATTTCAATAAGATAGTATCATACAGAATGAAATTCAGCAAGGTTACTTTTTATTCTGTGTCATACAGTGCCCCAAGGTATCCAAGTGGAACAGTAGTTAAGCATTTGCTTCTCCAGGCAAAAGAGATGGCATTCACACTAGGTTGTGTCACAATCTGGCCTACACAGCTGCAAAAATGGGCACCTGACTCTGCTCTTGAATAGGGAAGGCAAAGGCAGCGAAGAAGCGAACTAGTCACTCCACCTAATAAAAGGTAAGACCTGGCATTGGTAGTGACATCTTTAACATTTCAATCCCTTATGGCAGTATCTGCTATGGGACTACCTTTCCCTTCATTGTGCTCCAATACCATTTATTTAAGCTGCATTCTCTTATATCAGAATCAGTAGTCCTGTACTCTAGTCTCTAACAGCACCTGCACCAAGGAGGCATGTAACTGGTGTAACTTGTATGTAGAATGAAAACATCCCTTGACTTTTGTACATATTGTTCACGAATCACATAAGATGCTTTATAAACCCATGTAAGCTGACACTGTCCATATGAATCACAAGCATTTAGCTGGACACACATTTTAAAAAAAAAAGACAAAATAATAAGGAAAATATTTTTCTTAATTTCAATAAGCAGGTTTTAACATTCAAATATAAAATGTAACAAAATTTAAATTATTTTTTAAATGTTTTTGTCAAAAGTCAAACATAACAACAGAAGTTAGATGACAGTTTACAGTTGTCACCTGAAAAAGTGGAGACACCAGCTCATAAATTTGACCTAACTGGCTTTTTCTGAAGCTAGACAAATGATTTTTAAACATTTAGATTTTTTTTTTCAAATCCAATGCTGAAATTATTGAACATTCTTTTTGTTTAGTTAAGAATGACAAAAAAAACCCCCCAAAAACATAAATCCAGTGACACTTTATTACTAAACCCTAAAGAAAAAAAACACTATATGAATGCATGAATTTGGACCTTAAGTAAACTTTACTTAAATATACTGAAGCACATTAAAAACGCACCACTATTATATATACTGATGCCGAGAAGCTGGAAAAAAAAAAGTGTGGGAATGGATTTTCCCCGTGTTTGTCATGAGGTAGAGAGCGAATGGCTACCCCTGCGCAAGATCATCATATTGTGCTGAGTCACCTAAGGAATCGTTCTCTCCTGGCAAGTCAAACAGCAAGAGCAATAGTGGGTAGACGTGGGCAAGTCTCTCGAATGACAGTCATACGACGACTCAGAGATACAGGCCTTACTGCAAGACGACCTTATGTTGGGCCAAACTTGACTCACAGACATCGTCAGCAGCGCCTGCAATGGGCCGAGCAACATGTCAGATGGACTAGACTGCAGTGGAATGCTGTCCTATTCACAGACGAGAGCAGATTTAACATATCCTTTGCTGATGGACGCATACGGATTTGGTGACGGTGTGGAGAGTGCTTTGCAGATTGCTGTGTTCGTCAGCACAACCGATTTGGAGGTGGCAGTATTCACATTTGGGGAGGATTCAGTTTTCACCATCGCTTGCCTCTTCACATCTTCCGTGGAAATGTTAATGCTGTGACATATCAAGATGAGGTTCTGGATGCATTGGTTGCTCCTGCGTTCACAAATTATCCAGACTTGCAGCTTCTCCAGCAGGATAACGCACATGCGCACATCGCATGCATTACGCAGCAATATCTACAGCAGCAGAACATTGTGATGATTGATTGGCCTGCCCTATCACCAGACATGTCCCCTATAGCAGAGTCTACAGGCAAGGTTCTCCAGCTAATCTGCAACAGCTCGAAGCTGCTCTTACACGTAAATGGGACTTGATTCCCCGGAATTTCCTTCAGAGACTTGTGCGTTCCATGTGGTGCCGCTGCCAAGCTTGTTTGCAAGCACACGGTGGACATACCAGATACTGAGGATAGTGTGAATGAATTTTTTTATTGGTTGCATTTTTGGTTTTCTCCCTTGCCTGCACAGAATGCAATGAATTTCATAACAATCAAATGTACAAATTAATGACCAGCATGGATTCATAGGAAAATGAATAAAGATTCTAAATATGTAAACACTTATATTTACATTTCACACTCTGTTCCTGGATTATACAGGTGGTGCGTTTTTAATGTGCTTCAGTATATCTCATCTTGTTTTTCACAATTTAGAGTGTAAAATAAACAAGAAATATTTTTTAAAACCACTGAAATGAAGACAAACTGTTTTGTCAAAATACATACACACACATATCTCATAATAACCTGAAATATGCCTGCATAAAAGTGGGATAAAATATGCTGTCTTGCATCAAGATATTTGCTAATTTTGTGTACATATTTTATTATATGTAATTATAATGCTGCAACAACACCAATCAAATGACAGTTTATATAATCAGCTAATAAACTCCAGAACTGAGAGCATAAAGTGGGACAACATTAACTCTTTCAGTCCCAAGCAAAAAAGTGGGTTTGACCCAAGCAAAAATGGCCACCCCAGTGCGTTTTTATTGTTGTTGTTTGGAAATAATTTTTTTAAATGTTCAAATGCATAAATAACTTTGTTGTTGTATATGAAACTGAAGGTAATTGGATGTACTTTACTACTGTGCTACAAGTATAAAAGCTTTCATTGAAAAATGATTAGTTATTCAAGGTAAAATGGAGGATATGCGCTTTAAAAAAAAAAGATTAGTTATTCAAGGTAAAATGGAGGATATGCGCTTAAAGAAATCGCTTTAAAAATCTAAAATAAATATCTCAAAACAGAAACACGTTCACTCTTAAACACGTGCGGTATTTAAAAGAATGTACTTGCAGTCGGAAATGACTTTGTGGGTAGTTATAATTAGAAACAGTCTCAAACAGAGGCACATATACTAAAGGCTTTTTAAAGTCGATTGGGCCAAGCGCGTCTAACCCCTGAGCCTTTATAAAGTCGATTGGGACTTAAAGAGTTAAAGTGCATTTTTTTCCTCTCTCATGATTTTCAAATATGTACTTTTTAAACTTAGTAGATAAAAACTGGCACATGGTAAGTATGAAATACACATAACTGGAACCTCTGACCAATCAAAACACATAAACACTGAGCAATTACTGTCTTTTAGACATCTTGATTACATCACCATTTGAAATGTACTATACTGAAATGCGCCATGACACAGTAATAATTGACAGCGCCAACAATAGTATAAACTGCATTTTTTGCTTGCATGAATATACAGGAATAGTTCTACTTAATTCTGCACACACTTATACAGACTTAAACATATTTACTATTAGGACAATAAACAAAAATATGCACAACTTCAATTAGACTAAAAGTTCAAGGTCAATTTTAGGCTTGCTTGTCTGGGAAATCTGATGGAAATACCTTTATGTTCTGGGCAAACATTTTGGTTTTGTTGGTATGGGCAATCAGAGAATGATTACAAATTATCTCCTCTCATCATCATCATGTGACGTATTCTTTCCAGAACGTTGTCTCCATTACAGCTGCTCTGAACGCATCACGATTCTGGGCAAGTCGACCTGCATCAGCCAAAGACAAGTTCAGACTCTCTGTGATGTCCTGGGTCCACCGTTATCTCCTCTACCTCATGCATATTTACACAAGGATGAACATGTTATAGTAATACAAAATAATTCAAATAAAATTATTTACCATATCAAGTGAATTTCACGCACAAAGAAAATAGTAGGTCTAGTTGATGACTTCTATCTAAATATCTTTATGTTCTGGTCGTAAATTGTGATTCTGTTTGAACAGACGTGGAGAATGATTACCTTGCTTTATGCCACACAGATTAATACTAGTGAATACACAGTTTACAACTGCAATGTATCTTCTGAATTGGGTCTGCATACACAACTTTTCAATGATCACCAATCATTTAACATGCTGTAAACAGTTGTCCTGAGTCTGTAAATGAACTGGATGCAGTAAACTATCCATTCTTTTCTGTGTTTGAAAAAACCTTGCTGAAGAAAATGGAATGTCACTTTGTTCCTTACTTACTTAGTCGTTCCCCTTCTACCAAGAGGTGTAGAGGTTTGGAAGAGAGAGCGCCAGACTGTCCTATTGGCTGTCTTCCTCCTGGCCTGGTTCCATTCTAGTCCTCGGTCCTTCAAAGATTGTCAAATGTTGTCCTCCCAGTGGACTCTGGGTCGTCCTGGGAGTCTGGATCCCTGGCTCTTTGTTTCCCATGTTTGTCGTGGTAGCCGATCTTCTCCCACTTTGCAGACATGGCCAAACCATCTTAGCTGGGACTGTTCTACTTGGGTCTGCAGGAGGTGGGATTTTAGGCCTTGTTACTTCAACCACCTTCCTCAGATACCTCGTTTCTGAGGTTTGGATCTGGCTTTTGTGGGTTGTAGTCATTGCTCATGACTCGCATCCATATGTCAAGACTGGGACAATGGTGGAGAGGTATACAGCCATCTTCGTTTTCTTACCAACCTCTCTCTTGCTGAGGAATCCTCGAGTTATGGCCTGAAAAAGTCTCCCAGCTGCTGCTTTTCGAGTGGCCAACTCTTCTTTGATGCCTCCCTTTCGGTCTATAATAGCTTCGAGATATTTAAAGTGGTTGACCTGCTCCATTACTTGTTCTCCCAGCTTAATCTGATTTCTTTCTTCTCGTGATATCACCATGGATTTTGTTTTAGAGCTGCTTATGACCATCCCTCTCTTCTCCAGCTCTTCTAGACTTGCAGGTTGGATTGGAGATGTGCCTCTGATTTGTCACTTTTTTCCAAAAATGTAAAATGTATCCATCTTCAGCCTGTAAGAACTTTGTGCATACAACCGATCTACACTAAAACAGTCATTTCTTTATAGTTTTATATTTACTTTTTGCAAATTTCACGTTATTCTGTAATGACTGAACATCATATTATGTCACATCAAAGTTCAAATAGATTGCAGACAGAAAAATCCCTGTAAAGATTGTTAGCTACATGATGAGTTACATTTTGGATGTAATTGAAGGACAGGTTTTTCCAATGTTAATGGTACACAGCATTGTTCATGTAAACATGTTATAAACCAGGGCTCTTTTTAAATTAAAATATTTTTAAAATCATCCAACATAGTGGAGAATGTCGTCTGTCATCTTATCCATGGGATTAAAAACCCAGAATAGTGTACCGTTTAAACTGTTTGAATTATATTCAATAAGTAATTAAATATAAATTCAATATTCATCTTTGGAGTGTCATTTTATGACCATTCTTAACACAAAATCTTTCTGTACCATCTGTGTCCATAATATTATAAACATTCTACAACTACTTCATAATTCTAAAACTTACAATCCTCTGAAATAACGCTGGAAAACATTTTTTTTTTAAAGTGTCACAATTCTTTCAAAAAATACTTGTCTTTCTCTGAGTATTGGAATTTTGATAGCTCAGGTTATAATTTCTAAAAGGTCTTTTAACTCTTTGAGGACGTAGGGGTTTTCCCATGTTTTACGCAAGGAATTTTGTGCAACTCAGGTTTTTCATATAGTGTAACCATGTTAAGTGTCCGTTCTTTCAAGGTTTTAAACAAATATGGGCATGTTATATATATATTTGGAAAGGAAATTGAACGAGGATTCTAAATATGTTCAGTTTATAAATTTACAAAAAAAAAAAAACCAAAACATCTGAATTACCCACTGAAGACAGCTAATCCATCAGTCGGGTTATCCAAGATACAAATTTTTGTAAACTGCATCCATTTTGGAAATAAAACAAATCTGGTTCTAGTTTATAATCTAACTACTTTTCATAAAATTGAAGACAGCTAATCCATCAGTTATGGAGTCAAGTTATATATATTTGAAAAGGAAATTGAATGAGGATTCTGAATATTTTAAGTTTATAAATTATCATTTTTTTAAATGAGTATAAAATAGTTAGAGACGAGGTAGAAAATGTCTTTACAAAACAAACACATATCAGATATACCAATTGAAGACAACTAATCCATCAGTTATGTTATCCAAGATACAAACCATTGTAAACTACATCCATTTTGGAAAAAAAAATCACACATGGTTCAAGTTTATACTCCAACGACCTTTCCATGTGTCATACAGAAATGAAATACACTCTACTGCCACAAATTTACAAATAGTTGAAAAAGAACACAAAATGTGATACATATGCTGAACTGCTCTCACAAAGAACACTACTTACACTTTGGGTTGGAATCTAAAGCTATTTCTCGTTAGTGCACCCACATTTGCCTCCTGCCATTCTATATTTCTGACACACTCCTGATTCGCCTTTCCCCTTTTTGTAAAACTAAATTAGGTCTTACTGGGTCTGATGTTGAAGAATCAATGTGAGATGATGGAACCACCCCCACTCTTCCTGACATAACACCTTCATTCTCTGAATCCACATTGCTGGAAGATGAACTAGACCTAAAATTAACACTAAAATCACTACTACTGTACCCGTCTTCATCTTCGCTAAAATTTTCTATCAAACTAAGAGCCTGCTGAGCACTAAGACGAGTAGGTCCATTGCGAGAAGATGAACTAGATGCCATTGAAAATAGGTAACACAAATTTTGTAAAACTTACACCGGGTATCTGGTGCAAACGTGTTCAAAGAACTCAAAAGAGTGACGCTACAACTTTCCCGTGCTATAATAATAATGAAAAATGGCTATATTTCCGCATCCTAGTTATCTAAAATTTCTAACTGGGATGAAACTATACAAAAACTTAGTTCAAAGAGGCCGACCCTGAACACTGGCACTTTCAGGATAAAACAAACTATTGGCTTTGAAGCAGGTGGCACATCATTACGAACAACAACGTTCCACAAATCCGTGATCAATTCTTCAGTAAATTCTAGCTGGTCTCTTCAGCACATTTAGACCAAGGTTACTCTTTCAGTCAGTCTTGAAATAAAATGTAAGCTCCATCCCTAGCAAGATAAATTAAAATAAAGAGTTAAAAGAAGAAAGTTTTTCATATTCTTGTCCTGAATAGATCACACCTAAAGATATGCAGTACTAACCAGCTCATCATCATTTAGCTCCCCATGGAGCATAAAGCCACCATTGCAACTGATCCCCATGCAGGAAACCTGCACCAAAGCATACATGTGCTCTTGCAGTGGTAGCTTCTACAGCAATCTGTTTCACATCATAGAATATAATCTTCCGCAAGACTAGGCTGTCAAACAAGAAGTTCTCTAAAATTTCATAAGTCTATGGTAACTAGATTTTAAAAAAATAGAAATCTGTATAGATACAAATACCATGTTCAACCGCCAGATGGTTATAATTAGAATATATGAAATCTATCACTCTGTAAACAGCATGTTCAACAGCTGCTGCTTGTTCACTGGCATCTCTCACAGTCACCTTACTCCATATTATACAGCAACTGATTTAATTTTAATTGTTTACATTTTTTTACAAAATACCTTAAATAATATTTACTGTGTTATTTAAAAAAAAAAAAAAAGGTAAATGCATAAAAAAAAGACTGAATGAACATGCACACATGGGGCATGTGGATTTCTATTTAATACTTTTTATTCATAGCTTCAAAAGATATTTATTACTTTTAAGACCTTCAAAAATGTTATACAGACTGAAGTCAATATCTATTATTAGATTTGTATACCCCTCATATACTTTTACTACCTGTCAAACATTCATTTTTGCTCTCACTATATTCTGTTTTACTACTTTTTACATATTAGAAAGAAATGATCTATTGTATTATCTTACAGAGACTTTGCACAACGTTTTTTCCATTAAAAAAAAGAATATCCTTTTCTCAGCAGTTTGTTAACATTGAATATTTTAATTCTCTAGTTACCTGACATATTCTTGTTGAAACTTTGAACAGCTTATATGCACATCTTCCTTTTGTTTTACTCTGATTTCAAGTCAATGTCCATTCTTCTATTATTATTATTTTAATTATGATTTGTATCTCTGTTCTTCCCAGACTTAAATTTATTTAGTTTGTTCAGTGCCTGCCTGCCTTTTTCATTATCTTTTATTCCAACACAGAAAGGTATCCACATATTAGAATGAACATCCTCAGGTGCGTTTTTTTTTTTGTTGTGCTAAATTTATATCCTCTGCTTTTCTAGCCTACTGCATTCTCTTATATATCTAGTGCTTGAACTACTGAAAGTGAGTCTGTTAAAACAACTGATTTCTGGGAGGACTGACAGAAACAATTTCTAATGTGTCAGTATTAAAACCATCTCAGCTGTGAAAACAGATGTATTTTCTGCGATAATCTATTGTTTGCTAATTATCCATGCCGTGGAATATATTCATATTACAATTTTCTATCTGCTCCGTTAGACCGATTTGCGTATGCTGAAAGCCATTTTTTTTCGCTGTAAATGTTTCCTGGCTATATTTTCTTTAGTTTCTATGTCGTGGTTTTTTTTTTTAAAACATTTTTTTACAGGTGGTAGTCAGTGTTTGGTTTAATGAGTGGTTGACCAGATGTCCCAAGAAAAATACAACAAAACAGTATATCTTCCTGCTTGTCCCCCATTTTTTAAGGAAATTCAGTACTGTTACTCCATAAAGTAGCAAAATAAAAATCAAGGTATTAGCCTAAATACCTTTAAGGTAGAAGCAATTATCTCAGAAAACAAACTTCTCTACCATGCAGTATCAAAGTATAGTGGACAATTATGAATGAAGCTCACATATTTATATTCCTGAGCATACTAAAAGCATCTGATGGGTTCTGAAAAAAAAAGAACACAATAACATAAGCACAAAATATTTCAGAAAATAAGAATCATAAAAGACAGCAACTCCTGTCAATGGAAGTAAGAAGAATTTTCAGGGTGACAGCAGAAACATCATGTGAAGTGAATCGTGGACCATTAGTAAACAAATAAACAAGACCACTGTAGGTGACAAAAATGTGATGTTACATAAGAATGTTTAAGAATACCATGATCAGCTGCAAAGAATAACGCTGTTTTGAAACAGACCAATGTCCAAAAGAAGCTTATTATACGTATGTGAAAGAGGCAGTTAACTTACACTGGGCGTGTATTAAGAGGACATAACTAATTGTGACTATAGGCAAAATTGATGGGGAAAGCAGAGATGCAAAACAGAGAAAACATGATATTTTTATTAGAAAGACAGGAAAAGTAACAAAAAGATTTAAAGATCTTAAGTTGTGGAGAAACATGATCACCTATGCTAAGAGGCATAGCTCTTGAAAGTGAAGACGCAATGCTAAATTATCCCTTTTATAATAATGAGCAAGTAACCTGCCAAAAACTAACAGGTATTAAATTATGGCGTTTTCTTTATGCTGCATGTCCTGATGATGGTAGTATTTCTCCTATGGTCATTTCATTCCTTTGCCTTCCATTTCAATTGATCTTAACAGTCAAACTTTTCATGACTTTAGGCCAATGCACCATGAAAAGATTGCATTATTTTAATGGGTGTTCAATTTAGTTTTCATGGTGCAATGTAAACCTTTTCCATATTTTTTATAAAAAGGTGGTAGGATTGTTTCACTGTTGGCTACAAACATTTCATTTAGGACAATTAGCAATATGGGTACAGACATTTTGAAGCATTTGTCCCAACTTCCTTCCCATATTTTAAAATCAAAATCAGATCACCATACTTTAGTCCTGAGCTAAGCTGTGAATGTTCAACATATGTGGAATGAACTCACTATCTCTCCACTGCAGCGAAAGTACTTACTTTATTTTAAACCCATCTCACTGCAAACTCAACACTGTTGAACAAAAAAAAATTATTTAACATCTGACAGTGCAGCTGGAAAGTATGTCTAAAAATTTAGCTACATAACATAATGCCTAGCTCCCACGGTTCTTCAATAGGTAAGCAGGTGTTGTTATAAAATAAAAATAAAAACTTCCCCACATGCCTTACTAATGATTGCATTAAATTCATAACCATATAACCACTTCATAAGCTACAATTAAAGATCTGTTTGCAGTATTCCTCTTGAAATACTTTTTGACTGCAAGTCATAAGTCTATCCACTAACAGCATCTGCTGTTACATCATACTAACCAGTGAAGATAGTGGTTTTTTCATATCCTTTCTGCTATGCATATTCAACTGTAATTGCACAGACAGCTGGCAAGATTAGCTGTAACAATGTAGTCCCATAAAATGTTCTCCATCCTCTCTGATCCTGACCTCTGACAGCTGCAGGCCTGGTATCAGCCTACATATAAAAAGGGTGGGGGCATGGCAGCCAGGCCTTTATCAACATCATCACCAAAGCACCTGCAGGAAGGACAACACTTTTAAAACAATTATCGCAGATCTACAACCAAACAGATGAGGCATAATGGAGTTCAGGGAACACACTGTATGTGTGTGTGTGTGTGTGTATATATATATATATCCTATATACTAATTGTCTTACTGAAACATCTGACTAGGAAAAAATCCCTCCAGCTTTTTCGGGAGAATGTGAAGAGATGTATTGCACCATGAAAATTTAACTGAACACCCATTAACAAACATGATTGCCTTGCAATCCTTTCATGGTGTATTTTTGGGAAAATACAGAAGCGGCAGACATTGCACAGTGAACGCTAAAATGAATAACTATTAAAAGAGCATGCAAGCCTTTCATTTTTTTTTCATGGTGCACTGACCATAAGTCATGATAAGTTTGACTACAAAGATCCAATGAAGTTGAAATGGAATGGAAAGGTATGAAATGACCATAGGAGAATTAGTGTCGTCATCAGGACATGCAGCAGAGAGAGCATAACACAATTATTTCCTGTTATGTTTTAGATGGTTATGTGTGCGTGTCTATGCGAGGTCTGTTCGAAAAGTTCCGGAACTTTTTTTGTATAACTTTTTTGGGCTTACCTGGAACCTAGTCAGCCTTGTCTCTTTCGAAATACTCCCCTCCTCTATTAGTACATCGCTCCCAATGCCGTATCTGAAAGCAGTCCTGGTAAGCATTTTTGGGGATTGTGCATAGGTCCGTCTGCGTATTGCCCATAATTTCTTCAATGGTCTGAAATTGTCGTCCTTTCAAGCTGGATTTCAGTTTGGGAAATAGAAAAAAGTCTGCTGGGCCCAGGTCAGGTGAGTAGGGTGGCTGGGGAAGCACAGTTGTCTTCGTTTTTGCCAAAAAAAATCCTGAACGAGCAGTGATGTGTGGGCTGGCGCATTGTCGTGGTGAAGGAACCAGTTGTTGTTTCTCAGCAACTCAGGCCTTTTTCTCCAGACGTTTTCCCTGAGACGTTTCAGCACTTCCAGATAGTACCAGCAATTAACTGTTTGCCCCTCCAGTAAGAATTCATAGTGCACAACACCCTCGATGTCAAAAAACACCGTCAACATGACTTTCACGTTCGATCTGACCTGCCGCGCTTTTTTCGGTCTTGGCTAATTCTTCCCAACCCACTGCGAGGACTGCATTTTCATCTCGATCTCGTATCCGTAGACCCATGTTTCTTCTTCTTCTTCTTCCTCGTTCGTCCTGAAAAGGACGGTGGTTGCGTTGTGTCTGTTTACGCCTAAGCTGTGATATCTGCACCTTTCGGTCAACACATCCGACTTCTGCACGGCATTTTTTAGGACCGGGTTTGCCTTCCCATTGCAATCCACACTCGCTCAGCCAGACTGCACTGCTGCAGACTGTTTCCAGGACCACCACGTGGAGGTGGAGTGCGGTCTTGACCAGCTCTGATTCGCTGGTCCTGATGCAGGCAGTCAAGCTATGAGTCGCTGACTGCATTCACTATTGCTGCATCTTAGGGTCCCAGACCCATGTTTCATCGCCTGTTATTATTTTCGTCATGAAGTTGTTATCCCCGTTAACGCGATCCAGAAGTTCCTGACAGATGGCAACGCAATTGTCTATCTGATCCTGACTCAGGAGTCGTGGAACGAACTTCGCAGCTACCTGATGCATTTGTAATTTCTGTGTTAGAATGTCAGGGCACGATCCTATAGAGATGTTGCATTGTTCTGCTATTTCCCGAACTGTCAGACAATGATTGGAACGCACCATCTCACGAACCTGGGCAACATGAGCGTCGTCAGATGATGTCGTGGGTCGTCCCGAACGCGAGTCATCATCTATTGACTGCCAACGATCCTTAAATCGCTTAAACTATTCGTAACAATGCGTACAGCTCATGCAGTGATCCCTATAAACACGTTTTAACATTCCATGAGTCTCCGTGAACGTCTTCCCCAGCTTGAAGCAAGACTTGATGTTGATTTGCTGCTCATGAAATTCGGACATCTCGAAAAACGCAAAACACAATCTGCATGCACGTAAACAATCAGCTACACGATGATAAACAATCACAACAGAAAAACGCGGGAAACAGTAGGTTACTCAAGAAAGTCATCACTAGGCAGTGCCACTGACCGGAAGTTGCTATGACATCGCATTGGTGCGCAATTTCAAAAGTTCTGGAACTTTTTGAACAGACCTCATACATATATATAGAAAGCGAGACACACACACAGAGTTGGAGGATGAGACATGGATATCATATTAAGAAATCAAAAAGCAAAAGGAGCTTTAATTGCACTGGAAAATATAGTGCAATCAAAAGAAAACAAGTCCACAACATAAATCTGAATTTTCAAATCAAGTATCAAGTCAGTCCTACAGCTGGCTCTGAAACATGGAAAACAACAAATACAACCAAAAAGTTACAGATTTTCATAAACAGGTGCTTATGTAGAACAGAAGGATTGAAATGGTATGAAAAGATCACCAATGTGGAACTGATACACATTGAGGGAACCTGATGATAGTATTTAAAGGCAGTTCTTGTTCTAGAATCCCCAGGATAACAGAGGTAGAGGGAGATAGAAAAACACACAGGGAGGAGAACTGGAGGTAAAAATGAAAGGGATAAAGAAGACACAGAAAGACCTAAAGAAGATGGCACAGGAAAGGAGGACCTGGCATGAATTTGTTGAAGGCCTATGCTCTTTGGGGTACTGAAGGGTAATATTGATGATACAACCAAATTCATAATCATTATCTACTGCATAATAGCATATAATCAGTCACATTGTTTGGCAGTCATCATTATTATTTCCCTTTCTACTCCTTATGAACCATGGTATCACCACTGCAGCTGGTCCCCTTGCAGGAATACTGCCATCAGAGCACTTGTATGCTCTTGTAGTGGTGGTGTCTGTAGCAATGTTTTACATAATGAAGTTGCCAGCCCTGTGCACCTCATATTAGTCACCTCTTACGACATGCCTGAAGGAACAATAGTCCTAATCTTTCTTTGTAACCTCAGAGGCCCCCTGGAACTACAGGGGGTAATAATAATATTAATATTGTTAAGCAATATTAGGTAAAAACTGCATGTTAGTTATATCACTTAAATGAAAAATTATGTCTTAAAAATCAACTTATTTACACATTATACACAGCTCACTATATGTTGAATTCTTGGTGGCATGATTCACACATGTCTTGCCTGAATGATGAAGTTTATGTTTCTCTGTCTATAAACATGAATAAATTGTAGCTGTTGTGTTAAGAAGCAGTCACAATAATCATTCTTTAACAACTACTTCTATTATCCCAGTTTGCAGTGGAAACGCAATATTTGTTTACAATTTTTCTTGTGTTATTTCAAAGTCAAAATAGAATACAAAAAGTATGAATCTAATGTTTTAAAATATTCAATGACAAAGAATTCAGTTGAAGCTACCACCACAATATCCTATGTATTTACTTGTTTAGAATGTCATACTCAGTTGCAGACACAGAACATGCTTACCTCTCTTCCAATGTTCCTGGTCCTGTGCTCACACTAATGGCCTCCGGAAACAGGAGATGAACAAAGTCCTTGCTCACATCTTTTGGCACTTCCTTCAGGCACAGCTTAGCTCTAATTTTTTCATCGCTTACCAGCTTCTGACTTTCCATTTGTATGTCTTGTTCATACATAAACATTAGGGTGGCTGGATTGAAAATAAGAAAATATTTAGTTGATATTTATCACTGACTTTGCTGCTGCTACTGTTTCTCGAGCTGCGCTTGTTTTAATGTTTGCCATTACACACCGTTTAAAGTTTTGTGGATTAGATACAATTACCTATTCAAATTACATTTTATTGGAATGCTGAAAGGGATGGGGGGGAGAGGAGAGAGAGAGATTTTTTAAAACAATATTGTTAAACCCACAAATTCTGTGCTTACATAATCTTTGGCACAGGTCTTTGACAATGGAATCACCACTTTACTGAATCATTCAAAATCTAGAGTAGACAGGTTTCACAAACAGTTTTTGAGAGTAGTTGTTGGAACATGTGCTCCACAGGAGAGGCATTGGTTTGGGTGTAAGACTATGACATGTAATTAGGGGGACTCTGTTAAAGCGTGACTGTATTTGTATCTGATGAAGCTGATTTTTATAGGATGAGTGAATGTCAGGACATGATGAGCGAGCAGGGACCAGTGGTAGAAGGGAAGTTAAAAGGGACATGGTGAGTGAAGGAGGAAGTCTGCTGGTGAGATGATGTGGTTATTGTTACTCGAGGTTGGATTCAATGTATTGAATTCTGAACCTTGATTGTGTAGCCAGGGCTATTTTGTATTGTAAGCAGCATGCTGAGAATTTTATGTGAAATGTTGATTTGCCCACTGTACCATTTATATTATGTGCACCACCATATCCATGTGTTATTGTTAAACGTTATTGGAGTATTAAATTGTGGAGACTGACTCAGCTGTTATAGTGTGTCATTACTACCTGTGAGTTGCTGTTCGGCTGATGCCATTGTCTTTATTATTTAGATAACAAATCTGACACAGAAGGTATACAGTTGACTATGTTTGTGCATGCATAGATTTATAAATGCCCAGAGTCAACAGGAAGTTTTAAAAGCATGCTGCAGGGTTGTATTTTAAATATACCCTATTCTATGTTGGGAATTTAATTAGCCTTGTGATAACGCATTAAATGTTTAATCCACTAATGCTCTGAAGCTTTATACCGCAGTGAATGGATAATTGCCAGTGCAAAGAGGAAGCTTTTTAATCACTAGAAGGAAGCAATCCACATTATTTGGGCATGTTGTGAGAAGAAAGCTGGAATGTACCAAAATAAAAGGAAAGATTGAGGGAAGAAGTGATAGAGGACAAGAGATAGGAAGATAATGGACAGTTTGACATCATGGCATGGAAAGAAGTCAGCAAATGAATCGATAAGCAGCACTGGTGACAGGAAGTCATAAAGGAACATGGTCGCCACTCTACCAGGCATGGTACCTGAAGAAAAAAATAATGAGCTAATTCTGTTACTTTTCTGTTACGTGAAAAAAGACATCAGAAAGAACAAAATAAAAACTGTGACGAATTTAAGCTACCAAAGTTATATTTTAATGAAGTAAGATCATTTCTTGCCCAGTGCAGTTTCTCAGCCATGCTATGGACTCCAAAAGGAAAGCGAGGCTGGCCAAAAGCTAACTGGCGGAAAACTGTGGAGGCAGAGATGCAAAGCAAGAACCACAGCTGGGGCACCGCACGAAGAATGGTTGCCGACCAAGCAAAGTGGAGAAAGTTTACTGCTGCCCTACAAGACGCCACCAGGCGTGATGGACACTACTTCTTTGTCAGTCAGCAGCCATGGGCCAAATAAGAGTAGTTCCTCAGGGTCTCTGACGAGACAAAGAAATAATAGGACTAATGGCAACCAATATGAGGTTGTGCATGAGGCTGGCAACCTCACCATGTAAAACAAACTGCAACAAAAACCACCACATGTGAATGCTTGGTGCAGGCTTCTTACAAGCAGACCAGCTACAGCTATGGCTCCAAAAGGAGCTAACAAGGATAATGATGATTTCTACAACAAATTCCATAATCACTGACAACCTACTTAAACAGAGGCTTTTATTAATTTTTTTATGAGAACATTGTCATTTCTTTAAAAAATGAAATTCGCATCTTACCCCTTTGATTTGGTTTGGTTAAGGACTATCTTCATTGCATACGGACTACTCAATCAGTGCTCCGATCTCCTCCCTTAGATCACACAAGGAGGATCTCAGCACAGTGCACGAACTATGTAGCACCAGCGAGAATCCCAATGTGTGTATACATAGGAATCATACATTCTATAAATATTTTTATGGAGAGTAGGTTTCTAATTTTTTAATTTTGCCATGGCAGCGGCCTGATAGGCCTACTCTTTATGATTTCCAACTGCCGTGGGATTTTTAATGTGCACAACTTGCACACAGGACCTCTTATTTTTTCGCCTTTATCCAAGAAGGCTAGGCATCCAATCTCACTGCCCAGGAGACCGGGGGAAGTATGACATCATTAAGACCACTGGTTCCGAAAAAAATGTCCATAAATTATATTCCCTCAATTGGGAATAGAACTTGGTACCTCTAGAACGAGGCGGACGCCATACCTCTTAGCCACTCCACTCTGATATGAATGTTGAACATGCTTTTTAAAAAGTTTGGATGAAAGGTGAATCAACTAGATGTTACACATGCCTCACTTTTGACCTTTATTGTCAATATTCCAAAAATTATGTAACAGCCACACAATTAAATTTAAAACTACTATATACTGTCCTTGAATTCATCAAAAATTGGTAGGAGTTGAGGGAAAGAGAGAATGATCGCAAACACGAAACACTCTAGAATTAAGTTATTTACTTTATAATCCAATATTTTTGTAGTGTCCACAAATGGTCATTTGAGAAGTGACCTGTTATGCTACAGCAACACTATTTATTTTTTACAAATTTTCTAATACTTTTCTTTATCAATAATAACAAATAATATCTGTTAGAATTGTTTTCATATGCAAAAATAATAGCTGAAACAGGCATATAATGACTTCCGCATTTTTTCCATTCAGCATACACAACAAAGCTATAGTGACAATCCAACATTTAAACCTACTGATATTTTTTCAATGGATAGTAGGAACACATACATCGACAACACTAAAGTCACAACATATGAGGGGCGTTCAGAAAGTAATGCACCACATCGTTTTTCTCAAGAGCTGTTTATTCAATAAGCATGAAATTTATACACAATATACATGGATATGTCATGTAAACATCGGTATTATTCAACATAATCCCCATCAACTTGTACGGCTTTATGCCAGCGCGAAACAAGTGCATGTATTCCTGGCCCGTACCAGATTTTGTCTTGATCATGTAGCCATTTCTTCGCTGCATGAATCACTCCTTCATCATCTTCAAATCTTGTCCCACGGAGTGCATCTTTAAGTGGACCAAATAGATGAAAATCAGAGGGTGCCAAATCGGGACTATAGGGTGGATGGGGTAGTACAGTCCAACCCAATTTGGTGATTGCTTCCCGTGTTGCCAGACTTGTGTGAGGTCGCGCATTGTCGTGAAGGAGAAGCAGGTCTGCTGGATTCTTGTGCGGCCGAACTTTGCGAAAACGTTGATTGAGTTTTTTCAATGTCTTAATGTAAGCATGCGAATTGATTGTCTCTCCTCTTGGCATAACGTCCACAAGAATCACACCTTCAGTGTCCCAAAAGACAGTGATCATGACCTATCCAGCTGAAGGAATTGTCTTGAATTTCTTTCTTCTTGGTGATTGCGGATGAAGCCACTCCATTGACTGTCTTTTTGTCTCAGGTTCAAAATGATGTGCCCAGGTTTCGTCACCTATAACGATCTTAGCCAAAAAGTTCTCTCCATCAGCATTGAAACGCTCCAACAATTCAGAAGAAATTGCTTTCCTTTGCAATCGGTGGTCATTTGTGAGACTTCGAGGAACCCATCTTGCGCAAATCTTAGAAAATCCGAGAGTTTTTATAACTGCATTTGCACTACCAATGCTGACTGACAGCTGTGAGGCCAATTGTTGAGTAGTGATTCGCCTATCAGTAAGAATAATGCCCTCAGTGCATTTCAACATTTCTGCGTTGGTGGCTGTGGCAGTACGTCCACAGCGCGGCTTATCAAGCAGCTCCGTATCTCCACTTCCTGATTCTTTGAACCCAGCGACTGACTGTACAGGAGGTAGACTGCAAAACTTCCATACACATCACATAGACGCTTGTGAATGTTCACAATAGTTTCCTTCTCTGCAACGAGAAATTCTATCACAATTCGCTGCTTATAACGCAAGTTGCTAAAACGCTCCATTTCAACGGTTTAGGGCAGCCGTATTATTCGGCCGGTTGCGGTGCAATTCGGTGCACACAATTGGCACATGCCGTATTTGAAGTGTGCAAAATGTCATGCTTCTATCTTCATTATTAGCTGAGAAAACCTGGCAAAGGGGCGACCGACCCCAACCAGGCACGTCCACGGGTGGCGGATAGTGGAACGACCTCCAGATATGGTGTGTCAGCTGCGAATTAAGTCAGCGTTGCTGGACGAATAAGCAGTCGCGGACCAAACGGCGATGTCCTCCCAGCAGGACGGGGAGGGGTAACAGGTGGCACTGATACCCCCACTGAAATCCCCCATATGTCCTATGACGGGTGCATCAAGCGAGTAAGAGCCGCTATAAGCTCTAGCCACGGGGAAGGTAAACCTCGGTAAACAAACCAATCTGCTGCCTTGCAGCTACCACCGGGAGATGGAAAGGCTATGGGAGACAACCCTGAACAACAAACACAACCCGGCCTGCCGAAGACGGAGTGTGTTAGCTACGGCGCAGACACCGGGAAAAATTAGGACACACACGCTTTTGCGGTATGGAGTCATGCGACAATCTCGACTTACGTCATGGCGTCGCTCCTATCAGCTACAACCGGGGAGGAGCGGAGCCGGGCCCCTAGCCTCGAAAGGGCCCACCCAAGCAACCGGTGCCTTTGCCAACCAAATGGTCGGGGGAAGGCAAAGTAGAGCAACTGACCAACCAACCCACTATCTTACAGTGGCTCAATGGAATGCAGAAGGAGTGAGGAACAAGAAACCGGAGTTACAAGAATTCCTCAGGGAAAATAACATTGATATAATCTGCATCCAAGAAACTCACCTAAAAGATACCCAACGATTCTTTGTACGTGGATACCAATCCTTCCGCCAAGACAGGGTAAAAAGAACTAAGGGAGGAATCCTCACATTGATTAAAACCTCAATCCCAGCAGTAGAGACACACAGATCTGGTGAGGACGAACTTGAATACATAACAGTCCAACTACTGCTGCCCAGTGGAGACTTAATGATCACAAACTGCTACAGCCCTCCAACCACAACTCTGGAGCTACACAAAGTGAAGCTTGCAGCATCGAGACACCTCATTATGGGTGACTTCAATAGCCACTCACCCAGCTGGGGCTATGACGCAACAGATCCAAGAGGAGAAGAGGTGGAAGATTGGATGGTAGTAGAGAATAAACTAATTCTAATAAACCAACCAGAGGATGAGCCCACCTTCTATTCCAGAGTATGGAAAACAACGAGCACACCAGATCTTGCTATGGCTACAGATGACATACATCGACTCACCACCAGAACAGTAAATACTCAACTTGGGGGAAGTGACCATGTACCAGTCACATTACAGATATCTGAGATAAGAAGTGCAGGAGAAATCAATATGTCTCCTAGCTGGAATTTCAAAAAAGCAAACTGGGGATTTTTTAAAGAACAAGCCGACAATTTCTGTCAGAACATTGCCCACTCAAATAACATCAATAAAAACATCTCCATCATCAGTGAGGCAATCATCCAAGCAGCAAAGAAGTCAATTCCACGAGGTAAACGACGAGACTACAAACCATACTGGAGTGACAACCTGGGAAAACTCCATAGTGAATTAAATAAAGCACGGGAAACTATGGAGCAAAATCCCACATTAGAGAACACACAGAGGCACAACAGCATAAAACAAGTTTTCAATGAACAAAAGAAAGCTGAAATCCAAAGGAGCTGGCACCAGAAGACCAGCAGTCTCAACATGGAAAAGGACTCAAGCAAGCTTTGGAATCTGACAAAAGTGCTAAATGAAGAAACAACAACCAGCTACTGTAAGACTGTCATCAAGGAAAATGAAAAATACCACACAGGAAAGATGGCAGCAAACATCCTGGCAGATTTCTACAAGGAAGAAAGCACCACATCACTTTCACATGCACGGATCCAAGAAGTACGTAAGGAAGTAAAAGAAAAACTGAAGCACCAAAACCCAGATATCTGCATGAAGTCACCCCTTACTATGAGAGAACTCAGTGCTGCCATAACAAAACTAAAGAACAGAAAAGCTCCAGGAAAAGATGGCATCACAAATGATATGATCAAGAACCTTGGACCTGTAGCCAGGCACAAGCTCCTCCTAATCTTCAATCAGTCATGGAGTACTGGAAAATTTCCAGATCAATGGCGAGAAGCAATCATTGTTCCCATCAGAAAGAAACAAAAGGAGAAAACAAGCAAGTCCAGCTACCGACCAGTTAGCCTACTGAGCTGTCTGGGTAAGGTAATGGAAAGAATGGTGAACTCAAGATTACTGAAACATCTGGAAAAAAACCATCTGCTTGATAACACACAGTCAGCATTTAGGAAAAATCGCAGCACCGAAGACCAACTAGTATATCTAGCCCAGGAAGTAGAAAATGCCTTTCAGGAGAAAAAGAAAGTACTGGCGGTTTTTGTAGACTTGACAAAAGCCTTTGATAAGGTATGGAAAGAAGGACTCCTCCTTAAGATGCTCAACAGCAAAATTGAAGGGAGAATGTTCAACTGGATACGGGACTTTCTTCGATACCGCACAGCAAGAGTAAAACTTGATGGGAAACTGAGCCATCGCGTCACTCTACAACAGGGTGTGCCACAAGGAGGAGTTATCTCCCCCACACTTTTTATCATATATATAAATGATATTGCAGAGAAACTGTCCGGGCATATCTCCAGGGCTCTTCATGCTGACGATTTTTGCTGCCTGGTGTGCTGCTGAACATTTGCCTACTGCGAAGTTCAGGATGCAAGCAGCGCTAAATACCATCGGTAAATGGGCATCAGATTGGGGAGTACAGATAAACCTCTCCAAGACAGTAGCAACCTGCTTCTCTCTGTCAAATCGCCGAGAAACGATCAAACTGCAGCTAAATGGAAGTGAGCTTCCAATCGAGGAAAACCCAACATACCTAGGAGTCAAGTTGGATAAGAGACTCACCTGGAAGCCGCACATAAAAGCAGTAGAACAGAGAGCAATAAGAAAGCTCTCTATTATGAAGAAACTGGCTGGCACAAGTTGGGGGGCAAATACCAACATACTTAAAAAAGTCTATACAGGCACAGTCAGACCTGTACTTGAATATGGCATGTCAGCCTGGGCCACAGCATCTAAAACAAACACAGAATGTCTAGGGAAAGTGCAAAATTCAGGCCTTAGACTAATCACTGGAGGGATGAAGACTTCTCCAATCCAGGCAATGGAGCGATACACCAACATCCGCTCTCTTGATGACAGACGTGAGGAAAAGGTATTCACTCACAGTGAGAAGCTTCTACGAATGCCAAGTCATCCAATGCATGCCAAACTCCATAATGTGACTAAGAACAGGCTGAAAAGAACCAGCTTCCTAAACATCTCCAAACATCTGCATCGATGCCATGAAGACCTCCTCCCAAATCGATCTACTGAGATTGAAATGTTAATTGATTACGAGGAGCCAGACGACTGCCATGGAAATATATCTATCATCACAGAAGTCCCTGAAATAAAAAAGAAAGGCCACCTGACCCCTCAACAACTAAAAACTTTGGCTCAAGAAATGATTGAAGAAAAGTACAACCCGAAGGAGTGGACACATGTATACACAGATGGATCTGCTGAGGGGGCAGTAAAGAACGGTGGAGGAGGCATTTTTATAAGATTCCTAAATGGAAAGATCATCCGAAAGGCCTTCCCAACTGGAAAGATCTCCTCCAATTTTAGGGCAGAAGCTATGGCACTACTGCAAGCCCTGAAGATCCTCACCAGACCTGAACAGCAGCCACAAGCTAAGATAGTAATCTTCACTGACTGCAGGTCATTACTGGAATCAATACAAAACACCAGAAATGATAACATGATGAATGAGATCAGATCTGAGCTTAACATCATCCAAAGGTCATCAACCATTGCCCTTCAGTGGTTACCTGCCCATTGTGGAATCGCTGGTAATGAGAAAGCAGATGCTCTATCAAGAAGTGGCAGTAAAATGGAACAATACAGCCACCCATTGCCCTATCGGGAAGCAAAAACCATCATCCACAACAAGTACAAAAATCAGTGGAAGGAGGAAGGGGATATATACAGCAGAGATGACCCAATCCACCACCTAAACAGACACCAATTTTCCGCCTGAGAACTGGTCACTGCAGATTACTTGGACATCTCTATCGCCTCAAGATATCCCACACGAATGAATGCCCATGTGGAACTGATATCCAGACTCCAGAACACATTCTCCAGAACTGTCCAACCCATGACAAATTGCGACGTGCGACCTGGCCAAAAGGTGATGAGCTCCAGCAGAAGCTATGGGGCTGCCGCGCCGACCTGGAAAAGACTGTGGACTTCGTCCTGGCGACAGGCCTGCAGATTTAGCATGACTACAAACCGAACGCAGAAGAAGAAGAAGAAGCTGAGAAAAACGATGTGGTGCATTACTTTCTGAACGCCCCTCGTAATACAAAAACCCACCTCAAATGTTTAGCTCAAATTTCGTTTTGTCATCACTGTTTGTAAAAGTTACATCTCTGCACACTAAATACTATTATTTATTCAGAATTTTTTCCCCCAATGCAAATTAAAAAACATAATAAATTATATCTTTATGTAAATACTGACTTAATTTTATTTAGGCGAAACATTTACATTACAAGATGGTGAATCTGCAAGACCAAAATAAGGCACCAAAACATACATATTAAAATGCTTCTTGAAATAAAAATGTGCAAATAAATACAGAAATGTGAATAATAGCATTAACGTGCACATACCAAATTGTATGAGTTTTAAAAATTAGCTTTTTTCTGCTGTTCTGTATAGCAATTTAAAGTAATGAACTTAACCTTCAAAATTGTACCAATTAAATGAAGTATTAATATACTTCTTTCAATGACTTTGCTATCTGTCTATTTTCAACTGTCATTTGGGAATTTTGTGAACTATTACCTTTCCAAACACCTAAGCTTCTTTCACTCCCATAGTTGTAGCCAACAGACATAACCATGTAGCGATTTCCCAGCTCCAGACATTTCAGCTGACTGATCAATAATGATAAACTTTCATGCTTGACAATTGTGGCCCTCAAGATACTGAAATAATATAAATTAAATATGCTAATTTCACCTTTTTGCTGCACAGAATACATAGTAAATTACGAATCACTAGGAAAGTTAAGCAATTTTTTCCAGCAAAAATAATGTTTCCAAAATTCTTTGTGCGTGAAGGAAAGGGGGGGGGGGGGGGGGAAGATAAGAAGTGACCAATACCTGGAATGGTATTTTCACATATATCTCAGTAAATACAGCAGATTTATTTAACACAGTATTAAACAAAATGTTGAGCAGAAAAACTAGTCATGGCTGACCAAATATTTCAATGAAGTTAGTTCTTGTCATAAACTAACAGAATCAAACATTTGTTTATAATGCAGCTGATTAAACTGAAATCGTAATCACAAATTGGGAGCAAAAGCTATGAAAGGCCACATCCTTTACACCGTATAATAAATTTTTTTCCATACATTTTTTTTTTTTAAACCTTAAGCTCAGACACTAATATATACAGAAATTATATTTACCCTTGGCAGTGTATGTTGAAAGCAAGGCTGAATTCTTCAGCGCCTCTCAGGACATCTCTAAACTTTGGACAGTCCATGTCAGATAGTGTAACAGGACCCATGCTGAAGGAGTATGTGTTTTCTGTGGGTAAGATTCACATTTAATGTAATCATTTTAATAAAATGGAAGATAGGTAAATTTATCTCAATCTTTACAGATAAACTAGGGCTGCAGTAAAACTGATAAGTTAAAAAAACATAATAATAATGTATAATGGAATGAATGTCAGTTTTATTAAATGAATAAAAAAAGAAAAACACTGGAAATTTTGGGGAAAACACTTTATTAGCCGTAATAAAATAAAAAAGACACAGAGAAGGCAATCAAATATAACAAGGACTATGAATCCAAAGGAAATCATGAGGGCCTTGTACAAATTCCAGGGTTAGACCACTATCCAAGACTCTGAAGTACCTCACTAAGCTGGGGGAAATCCACTGATCTCAGCCCTTCCCTGGTCTGCCATGCACAAGAGGACCCCAAAATTGACAATAAGTTGGTAGAACTGGGAAGTGACTGTGTGCTGGACATGACAATCTCTTGAAGCCCACAACCTAAGAATAGCTTTTTAGTTCTGCACTTTTTGGGATGGCCCCGTGGATGACAGGAGGTGCACACGTATGCTGCTTTTATTTCCCCAGCTTAAGATATGAGGTTCCATTATAGACATACTGAGGCAGGATAAAACATGCAGGAAATTGACTGAATCTCATAGCTTCAAATCAAAAAGAAAAGTCAGAAAAGTCACAGAAAAAAAGAACATTTATAAAACAGATAATAGGAAACTCTACACACAGCGATACAACAGGTGGCAATCTGATCATCAGAAGCAGTCCCACATCGATCAAGTGTTTTAGCCCCTTAATCTCCTTTACACTCTGGTACTCCTAGCTATTTCCGCATGGACTTGTTGACCTTTTGCTCTACAGCTTCCACGGTACTGGTGCTTATTTCATATATAAGCAGTGGCCATAGCAATTTAGGTATCAACATGAACTGAAGGCACCACAGTTTGAACTTTCCTAGGAGTCTGCTTTGGTCTATGATCTGTAGTCATCTGTCTGCCATTTCTATTGTCTGTTGAAATGCCTTTGAGTCTTTTAATGAGGCATCATACACCCTGCCAAGACTTTTCACAGGTTCCTCAATGACAGTAGGGACTCTTTGGTTTGAAACCATGAATGTGACCTCAGATATCTCCCCTTTCCTGACTGATAGGCTTCTAGACTTCTTAGGTTTGAAGCTCATTCTGCACCAGTTGACTAGTTCATCCAGGCGTGCTAACATTCTCCGGGCCTGGTGATCATCTGATGTCAGAATTGTTGTGTCATCCATGAATGCTTTAAGCGGTGGCATGTGACTCCTTCCATTGAGATTCGGACCTGTTGCAAATCCTTCAGCCGCTATGAGGATTACCTGCATAGCCAACACGAATAGTATCAGACAGTCGGTACATCCCATCGCGATTCCAACTTGTAGGTCAATCCACTTCGCTGTGTACTATCTGGTTGAAAATCTGACAGAGAACCCTGAGAAATACATCTTCAGCATTGCTGCAATTTCTTGTGGAACATGGTATATTTCCAGGGCCTGCCACATCTGGTGTGGAACTGATCCATGCACATTTGCTGGATCCAACCAGATTACATGGAGATTTGTTCTGTCAGACTTTGCCCTTTGAATTGCTTCCCATATCATTGTGGCATGCTCTAGACACCCTGGTGTACCTGGGATACCTCCTTTCTGGATGGTAGTGTGATAAGGGTGGTTTAGGCTGACTACTAGCCACTATGAACGGTAAGCCACCAATGTTGCAGGTATAAGTCCACAGTCGTCGCTAGTGTGTAGCCATATAAAGTCCCACCCCTATAGACACCAGGTAGGTTATAGGCTGGAGTGTGAGGTGTCTTGTCTGGTTTATGGGTGCTGGCTGCGAGTGTAGGTGATGTGGTTTCACAGGTTCACAACACATGTGGTATGACATGAAAAGTCATAGAAGGGTGTAAACTGCTATTGACGTTTTCCATCGTTTATTTTCTGACGCCACAAAACAGGTACTGTACATCCATTTTACATAAATCATAGACACTGTAGTACATGGTAATGTGCATACATAAAGTTCTTCAATGGATCTTGCAAATCCTATGAGCTATCTATATATAATTCCAGCTTACAACAGCGTCAGCTTCATATCATAATGTACATAAGTCTAACAAACTCCTCTCTGATGCTATCCGATCAGATATGTAAATGAGTTCACCACTGAACGCACGAGAATGGCGTTTCAAGAGTACAGGTCAGATTGACCTTTGTAGATTTTCTAAGTCTAACCTCGCTGTAGATACCGTCGCTAGCATTGCGAAGTTCAAAGAGCATAGAAACTGTTCTCTGGGCCTAGCATGACCCATATACATCTAAATCTCAGGTATGAAGATACCTGGGGTGTAATCTCTAGTAGAAGAACCTCTCCTTCCTGTAACTGGTAACTGAGCAGAGAACGACCAATGTCAAACATCAAAATAGATTACAGATTTGAACATAAGGAGGGTATTACTTTGCTTCGAAATCACACCACAACACATACGCCTCCAGGCGTTTTCGAATCATATAGGGAAAGACATTCGTTAGCTAAACTAACTCACAGGAGGACTACCAATTCCCTATCAAAAGATCACAGACGCAGGGATGCGTCCTCTCTGATCAAAACATCTTGTCTAATCCCCTGACCGGAAGATTTTTCCAACTCACTTAAAGTTCAGACATGCGCAGCACGCATACACCTGAGTAAGACTCAAAACGAGACGGTGTAGGAGACATTCCAGGCAAAGATATAACGAAATCATGCCTTATATGGACAGGGAATAAAACATCAACTCTGGTTTCAATCATTCCAAGAAACAGTTGACCGATGCTACCATATAAGGAGAATGACCTGAAATCGATCGAAAAAATGGACCGGCGAGTCAGGACACAAGAGAAGGTAACCACCATTGAAAATGTAATCACAGTCAAACAAGGGTTATTTACCTTCGACCAAGAAAAAATTACAGTGTACAATTCAGGCAAGTTAATTATACAAAGTCTTAGAAAAATTCTGTGCGTAACATAGTGTCAATGTATCCATTCTCCAGAAAGTATGTGGTGAGCCTTTTAGCCATCACTGAGAAGAACATCTTCCCTTCCACATTAAGTAGTGAAATTGGCCTGAACTGACTGATGTCTGTGGAATTTTGTTCCTTCGGGATGTAGACTCCATTCGCCTTTCTCCATTCTTTGCTTACAACCTGGTTTTCCAAGCATTTTTCAGCAAACGGAGCAGTCGTTTCAGAACATCTCTTATACACAACATATGGGACACCATTAGAGCCTGGAGCTGACTTGTACCGTGCTTTCTGGACAATGCTTTCTATTTCTTGCATTGTTGGGGTCTTGGTGTTGAATTCAGCTCCCGGTTTACTAGGCCGTATAAGGCCTTCCATGCCGCTGACGGCTCATCTTTGTGATCATCTGAATAGGTTATTCTAAAATGCTTTTCCAGATCTTCTTTCTCTATGTTTAATGTTCCTGACTGTGGCTGTTCAAACAGTTCTTTGGCAAACTTGAAGGGCTCCCTGAAGAATCTCTCCCTATCCCTCTGTGTTTTCCTTCTAAGGAAACAAAGACTTAAGCAATTACTGAAGGAAAAAAATGGATAAAAAGAAACAAAAGACTAGACTGAACAATAAAGCAGAAGTGATACTTGCATCCCTAAAAACAAAACGTGACAGTGGCAATTTTTCTTTAAGGTCTTCATATAGAGCTAATGCTTTCTCTTTAACTGTGAGAAAGCTTGCTGCCGATTGCTTTTTGTTTGGTATTCAATCCACACACTCAACAATCTTTCCCTTTCTACTATTTCTTTAGGCCTTGTTCTAATAGACTTTGCAGCATTCACAGTTCCTGCTAAACAAGTGTCTTTTATTTTCGCAGTGTTGTCTATGATGGTGCCGCAGTGTTGTCTATGATGGTGCGGAATGTGGATTCCTACAGGCTTCTTACTCTTGCAATATTACATGTTCTCTCATTTCTTTCAAAACATTTTATTATTTCATGCTTCTCCTCAATACCTAAGGCTTATCTTTTTGTTTTTTGACTACTTGGATTTTTATAACCAAGATGATTAATAATTTTGTTTGGAATGCTGTATTATATACATTTACTAAGAAAATTACACAAACTCAGAAGAACAGCGCCACATACACTCATGGGGCATGGGTGTGTTTTTGTGTATTCCCCCGTGGGTCAATTCTTTCAGCTGGATGGCATTCACCTGGTGTTATTTGGTAGCGCAAAGAATAGTCACCTCATGAACATTCACATGAGCTAACATGATTTCGCGTTTTGGTGATAATATTCCCCTATTTATCTACCATGCTTGAACAAATTTGTACATTACTCACACGTGTTACAATAGAACAGAATGGAATATTTAAAATTCAGTTTCATTTATTTTTTTATTTTAAATGGTTTCACATTGCAATCTTTTTATTATGTATTTTATATGTAACAGTTTTTCACACTCAATAGTATACCTTCTCTTTTTTATTCCTAAGTCCTGGTTTTCCTAACCTTCTATTCATCCTTGTTTGCCTCTGCGTCTGATGAAAAGTTTTCTCCCAAAATATCCCATGTTTCTATTGTACAACTGTTTGTAAAACTGATATTCATACAATTTTATACTGAGAATTGTATTTTTTAAATTAATAAATCCCCCCCCCCCCCCCCCTCCCCTCCCCCCCCCCACCCCCCCCGCCCCCCCCCCCCCCCCCCCCCCCCCCCCCCCCCCCCCCCAAATCACTTCTTACATGAAATTTCACAAGAGGTATACATTTTTCCTGAGCACCTTTAAAATTTCTGCAACCTCCTGATTCATTTCCTGATCTGTCCTCTATTCCTGGTGTCTTATATAGGGACCAAAGATGCAGCAAAAGTGATGAATGCAGTCAGCGACCCATAGCTTGACTGCTTGCATCAGGGTCAGCGAACAAGAGCTGACCAAGACCATACTCCACCTCCAAGTGATGGTCTTGGAAACAGGCAGCATCACTGCAGTCTGGCTGAGAGAGTAGGGATCGAAGAGGGAAGGCAAACCCGGTCCCAAAAAATGCCGTGCTGAAGTCGGATGTGTCGGTCGAAAGGCAAAAATATCGCAGCTTCGCTGTAAACAGACACAACACAACCAACGTCCTATTCAGGACGAACGAGGAAGAAGATACATCACCATGTTACTGGACAGCAGGATAAAATTAGTTTGGCATGCTCAAACCACACATTGTTTCTGATCTGTTGTTTCTCATGGTTTTAATAAAAACTTCCATTAATAAAAACTTCCACAGACTGATCTACATGTAGTCATTTGAAAATCATTACACACTGGCACGTTCCCACCCCCTTTACAAAGTCAAAGCTACAGCAAATACTGATGAAAGTATGGTACTAAATTGTTTCAAATTATTTATGGAGACATTTTATGCAATACAACTGTTATCAGCTGAGCTATTAAATCTCTTATGTGTAAACAATTTTTTGTCAATGTAATTTTGGGACTTATCATTATATTGAGGTCTTTTATATTTGGACATGCGCCCTAATATAACCTACTAGGCTGAACGGGATGCGCCTTGCCAAACAAAGCAAAATTTATTTTTTTTTAAATGTTTTAAAAACCAGTAATGAAAATAACTAAGAAATGTCAGAAATTTTACAAGAAAAACCCTACAGCCATGTAAAAGCACTCACCCTTCTGTGGTGGCAGTAGAGAAGTGACCTCTAAGAAAATGTTCTCCGGAATACTTGCTGGAAGTTGACTTCTGTACTTGTTCAGTAGTTTTGATACAGTCACACCATTTTCAGAATGTTTTGGTTGCCCTATTTCTGGAGTTGACTTTATTTGATTAATATTACACTGGACAATTTTCCCTTTTACCAGTCGTGGTTCTGTCTGACTCATGGTGCTTACTAAATCAAATCTCCTCCAGTACTCTAAATCCCTTGATGAAAGAAACCTTTCTCTACTTTCAGGCTCTTTAGCTTGTGGCTTACTTCTTTCCTTCTTTGATTCACTACCAAGATCTGGGTCATTTTCACTTTTTTGTGTTTCTTCGACAATCTTTATTTCACCTGACATTTTGAGCTTTTTACTTGAATTCCCCTCGATGCCACCAACATCATCATTTGCTGTACGTTTTTGGTTTGTTTTGATACCTTCAGATTTTTCATCAGATTTAGTTATACTTTCTGCATCTGGGTTAGTTTTTTCATCTACTTTGTCAGCCTTTACAGGAGTCATCTCTGATGGCTTCTTTTTCTTTTTCGAAGGTTCCATTTCATCATCACTGATTTCTTCTAAAGATAAATTAGCGTGATCAGACAGGCTTGCATCAGAAATATAATCATTATCTTTGTCCTCAGCTGTAATCTTCACATCATCATTCTCTGTTGCAAAGAATACTTCTTCTAGAGACTCTGCTTCCTTATAGGGCACTTTTATTTTCTCTTTACGAGCATTAATATTCTTTTTATTTTGTGTTTTCTTGGGCACAAAAGATTCCCCAATAATTTCAACATCTGAAATTGCTTCAGCCGCATTTTCAATCTGATCTTGATCAATAGATCCATCAGATATTTCTTCAAATTTGCTGTTATCTGCCTCTTCACCTTGAGATTCAACAGCAGAAGGTTTTACTGAGTCAGCTAACACCTCACAATTTTCACTCAAATCATTAGGGTTTTCAATGCCCTTTCCTGTGTCAATTTCTTTCTGTGATTCCTTATTTTGCGTAGCATTAATCATCTGATTGACAGGACTCTTCATAATGTCTGCAAGTGGCTGGTCTTCACAGGCCTCTTCATCAATGTACTGTATTTCTTCCACCTCATTTTGGTCACTTTCATTATGTGATCCACCATTGTGGGCGCTTGTACCCTCCATAATGTCTGCAAGCTGCTGATCTTCACAGACTTCATCAATGCACTGAACATCTTGCACTTCTTTGTTTTCACCTTTCTCTGTCAATTCACTGTTTTGTGCAGCAACAGTCTTCTGATCTTCACAGACTTCATCAATGCACTGAACATCTTGCACTTCTTTGTTTTCACCTTTCCCTGTCAATTCACTGTTTTGTGCAGCAACAGTCTTCTGATCTTCACAGACTTCATCAATGCACTGTACATCTTGCACTTCTTTGTTTTCACCTTTCCCTGTCAATTCACTGTTTTGTGCATCAACAGTCTTCTGATCTTCACAGACTTCATCAATGCACTGTACATCTTGCACTTCTTTGTTTTCACCTTTCCCTGTCAATTCACTGTTTTGTGCAGCAACAGTCTTCTTACTGCTATTACCTTCCACAATGTCTGCAAGCTGCTGGTCTTCCCATGCCTCTTCATCAATGTACTGTATTTCTTCCACTTCCTTTTGCTCACTCTCTACTTCTTTATCCACAAAACACACTTCGGCACTTGTTTCTTTATTATCCCCAATGCTGTCAATAGTTCCCAACAGTTCTTCTTCTAGTTCATTATCATGTTTTTCTTCTTCCACAGTTGTATTCTTCTCCAAGTCAGAACAAGGGTCTGCATCTAAAGAGCCAGCAACATGCTTTGTGCCCACATCTTTATTTATGCCATCATCAACTGTTTTAACTGCAGATCCAACAGCGGTTTCACAGATGCTGTTTAAATCTGTTTTCACCTCCTCCTTTTCATCTTCAGCTAGAGATTCCACTCTTTCACCGGGACCTTCCTTGCTTGATCCATTATCACCCTGTCCTTCCTCCACAGCTGCATTCTTCTCCAAGTCAGAACCAGTTTCAGCCTCTGAAAGGCATTCAGCTGTATCCTGATTTAATACCTGAACCTCATCAATTGCATGTTCCATACCAGAGTCCTCATTTATGCTGTCATGAACTGCATCAAGCTCAAAACCAACAGCAGTTTCATTACTACTGTTTAAATCCAGTGTTACCTCTGCTGCTCCATCACCTTCAGCCGCAGCTTGGGCTGTTTTTTTGCCACCAGCTCCACCTCCCCTTCTACCTCTAGCAGCCCTCCTTTTTGGCATTGCTTACAAGTTACTCTGAGAGAGCAGAAAGTTAGTATTGATAACACAACTGTCTATATCAGTATTGGTAATACCAAAGTCTAAATCAGCACTGGTAAAGCAAGTATGTCTTTCTCTTATCTTTAACTTGTCATCCAAATTCTGAAAGTAAAGAAAAAAATGTGTTAATCATAATAGTAATAATGTTATACATATATCAATGTTATATATGGAAATGTTATCTATACATTTTTTATTGAAACAAAATGTCACAAAGCCAGTGCAGTGACTTACCAACGGTCACCACTACTCAAACATCATAAATCAGTATGGAAACAAAAGGCAGCTGATGAATAATTATTTTTACCAACTTCTTGGTATAAGCGTCAAACATGGTATCTGACCAAAACGCACAAAAAGAACATTACATCCTGTGAGATGATATGCTTAAGAAAAGCCATTAATGTCACATGGAGAGACATAATGAGAAACGATGACATCAGAAAAATTGTAAGAACAACAACCTGCAAAAAGTATACATAGAGACAGAAAATTAAGGTAGCCGTACGGTAGAATTTCATTAAATTTAGTGAAAAACATCAGATTCTTTTTTTTTAAAGTTTTTATCAAGCCAAACCATTTCTCTCAACAATACATAGGTTTATATTGTCCAGTGATGAACAGTTTTTTTACTTTTTAAGGGATAAGTGATCAGAGGGTAATATTAATTTTCCTAGACACCACATTGTTTACCCCTGGTTACTAACCACTTTCTGAAAACATTATGATTCCCACACTAAAAAGGTGAATTGATAATCATTCCATAACTTTTCTGTACCAAAAAAACACCAGAGAACCATTTATGGGAAGGTAGATTACTCTCAATAAAGTCTGTGTTCCCTCTTTTGTTCTATCAACTTTTGCATTGAAATATCAATTCTATCATGCTCAACCATTCCTGTTCTACTTGTTTGAGTAAAAAAGTTACTTTATTGTGGTAAGCTGTATAAATCAATTTAGCAAGAACACTAGGGGGGACAAACAAAAAATAGAAAGTCGAGAAAACGTAAATTTCTTGGCAATCAGCACACAGGTATCAGTGGTAGCAAATCAAAAAAATAATGAAGCACCTGTTATCAATAATGAAGTTGCACCATCATCTGTGAAGAAATTGAAGAAAGGACCCTCTCAACACATGAAAAAGATGGACAAACAAATAATGCCTTTATTCTCATGAGTATGGAGCACTTGAATAACTTCATATTAGCAGGCATGAGATGTGTAGAATGTTGTAAATTTATGATGTCATGTATTTTTTTTTTTAAAGTTTTGCCTCGTTTTGGCGAGGTGCGTCCCGTTCAACCTAGTCGGTTATATTAGGGCACATATCCAAACACAAAAGACTCTTAGGTTTGAGATTTAATTAATGTCATGTAGGCTCAATGAAGAATCAAAGTATTCAAAGCAGGCTTTCTGTCACACAATCGTTGTCAAATGTAGCAACTGCTTGTGGGAAAAATCTTTCAAAACATCAAGATGCAGAAAATATAAAGGAAACAGGGAAAAACACAAAAAAGAACAAGGAAATTAATATAAGGATGGTAACGTTTATACGACCACTTGGCCAAGGTCATGCTGTGAATATGTGCGAAGCAACACAGAATCACTAACTCCATCTCAAAATCTTCTGACAATGCCAAAACAAGAAGAAAGAATTTGAGAGCCATCAGAAACGGGGTTTACTGATAAGGCAGAAGAAAAGGAAAGGGGATATATATACTCTTGGAGGTCATTAAAATGATGTAAGAGCACAATATAATGTTTCATTAACATATTTTTCTCACTTTCCCTTTGTCAGCCATGACAGGTACATTTTGAGATGCCATATCTCAAGAATGAATTGTTGGAATGCTCTGAAACTTTGCAGAGTGTTTCTTAACATCTCAAACCTTGTCCTGGACCTAATTTTGTTTTGCCCTCTCTGTTTTATTTTTACAGATGTTTTGCACACTAATGAGGTTCGATAAATTTCCCATTTTATTTTTTACAAATGGTCACACAAAGGACATGCTATATTTCTTGATATCCCAAATATTTTAGGTTTAGGACAGAGTGCATTCATTTGTGGACTTGTATGCAGAATTTCAACCCTATATGATGAGAAATAATTATGTTATGTAGGTTTTAAGTAACCCTGCATTTTGTGTACTGTGGCGGCCATTTTGAATAGCTAATTACCATAATTAATTGAAATTGATAACGAAGAACTGGAAAGTGTCAATGAATTCGAATACTTAGGATCAATCATTAACAGCTCTGGCGACTGTGCAGTAGAAATTAAAAGAAGACTTGCAATTGCTTCACATAAGCTAATACAGATGAAAAACCTATGGCAAGGCACAAGCAAAGAAACAAAGTTACAACTGATCAGAGCATGTATATTCCCAGTAGCAACATACGGCTGCGAGACTTGGACACTCAATAAAACAGTTGCAAAAAAGATTACATCATTCGAAATGAAATGCTACAGAAGGATGTTGAGAATAGCCTGGACAGAAAAAAAGACCAACAGAGAAGTACTGCACTCACTAAACGTACAGGAACATTGGCTCCTAAATACCATCGCAATAAGGAAGCTGAAATTTTTCGGTCATATAAAAAGATATAATAGTCTGGAAAAAACAGTGATGGAAGGCATGGTCCCTGGAAAAAGGGGAAGGGGTCGACCTAGACGACGGTGGACCCAGGACATCACAGAGAGTCTGAACTTGTCTTTGGCTGATGCAGGTCGACTTGCCCAGAATCGTGATGCGTTCAGAGCAGCTGTAATGGAGACAACGTTCTGGAAAGAATATGTCACATGATGAATTACCATAATTATGCAATTACTCATATGGTTAGAATTGCCTCTTACCAAGGAAAACTTTGACATATATAGGCAAAATGTAAAGTTATTTATACGAAAAATTCATGTTTCTACCCTACGCTACCTTAAGTGGTTTGGCCATCTCATTACTATTGCGCCCAATAAATTACCATTACGTGCCTACAATGGCGGCCTCTTGTCTACTATGCCCTGCTTCCTAAAATGTTACATGATAAACGTACAAACAACAAATAATATACATTTATAATTAACGCTTTACACACACAGCGTGCAATTCTCAAGGCCAAGGAACCATTTTTTTTACCCCAACGCTACGAACACCAATTTTTTTTTTATCGCTTACTAACATGTTTTAACCGTGGGGTGCCAGCTCATACTGGGCTAATCGCTGCATTAATTTGTAAAGTATCATAAGATTATACTTGCGTACAGCGTTTATTCAAATGCGCTGAATAAAAATCAAATTTAAAGCTTGGTCTCGGTTGTTGAAACGGCCTTCTTCGTTGATCACAGACGTCTGCGAATATGTCTCCGGTCTCTAAGTTAAGTCTAAATCCCGTAACTGAACAGTATAATAATAATAATAAATTCTTTAAGCGCCAAACACGGCGCATAAGGCAGAAACCAGTGCTCTCCAGGTTGTTCGTTGTGACGCCACTCCTCTTAGCTCTTGCACATTATTTAGGACCAACGTTCTTCCTTCTCTTATTATTGTTCTTCTGAGTGTTTCTTTTGGTCTTCCTTTTTTTCCGCTTACCCTCAGGAACCCAAGTGAGCGCCTGTAGTGGTATTCTGTTGTTTTGCATTCGTAGGACATGACCGATATATGACCATCGTCTTTTCCTTATATAGTCGGAGACATATTTCTGCCTAGAGTCTTCTCTTATTTGTCGATTAGTCTTGAATTCTTTCCAACTGATGTTCATGAGTTTTCTAAGACATTTGTTCTCGAATGTATTCAGCTTGTTCTCCAATGATTTTGTTATTTTCCAACTCTCACAGCCGTATGTTAACACTGAGATAACATTTGAATTAAACAGACGAAGCTTGGTATGTATATTCAATGAACAGTATAGACTAAGGTAAAAGAAGTCCCTTGACAGCTACTGCCGTAGGAAAGTGAAGTGTTAGAGGCTTCACACATACACTAAGTCTTAGCTTTATAAGATGAGACAACCATTCCTCTATGTTTTTGCCTCTTCTAACAAATACGTCGGGTACCTATTTTTACAGCTCGGTAGATATGAGCGTGACGTGGCCTGGTTTTAAACCAGGTCCCTTATCACGAGAAGCAAGTGCTCTAATCACTCTGCCACTCGGACGCTCTCTTTCTCTAAAGGTAGAGGTAATCTCGTAGCAGATGCTGTCGTAAGGAAATACTAGAGACCATCTATAGATATACATTATGAGGTGAGGTGACCAGTTCCTTTTCTCCAGCCTTAGCCTTTTCTCTCTAATTCAAGAAAAGAGCCAGGTACCAATTTTTACATCTGGACAGACTGGAGAGCCACATTCGCATCAACACATCGAAGGAAAAGAAACAGACTGCATAAGTATAGGCAGAAGGTGGGTGTGAACATCAATCTAAAGAAGACAGAGGTCATGACACTCAATGTTGGCAATCCTGAGCCAATAACAAGAGAAGGTGAGTAACAAAGAAGATTGTTGAAATTGTCTTCTTTCCACACACTCTGCCTAAGGAAAAGTATACGAATCTTTTGGCTGAATAACATCCCCAATCAAGAACTGCTTTCTCGGAACAATCAAGAGAACTTGCACACCATCACAGCTGGCAGACGCTGGAGTTGGGTTGGCCACGTCCTCATAAGAGACCCTGATACCATCACAAGAACAGTGTGTTTTCATGTCTTATTTATAGGCACACGTCCCAAGTATATAAGTCAGGACAGTCTCGTCGTCACGCGGTTAAAATGTGGCAGGAAAGGGGGGGGATAGAAAATTGTATGAAATCTTGGGATGTGGGGGATGATATTTAAGTTACTATTTATTTGTCATTATTCATATGTATTACTAGAGCCTCACTAAACCTTCATATACCCGTAATACCACCACGAATCATTATATATTAGTGCTATATATTGTGTGACTATAATGTGTAGTTCTCTAGGTCGGTCTTTTCTAAACACGTGTTCTAGAGCTATGGGCGAAATAAATACATGTAAATAATCGATGGTTTACTGCATTGTCTTAAGTTTCTTGGAGCCTGAATTACTGAATGAATGTGAGTCTGATAAAACTGTTTGTTTCTGGGGAGGGTTGTTAGAAAAGATTTCTGTGCTTTAAGCATTGCCACAATCTCTACAGTGAAAATAGAGGTGTCTGTGATAATATATTCATTTACCATTTTCAAGATTGGAATACAAATTCTTTTCCCCAATTTTATATCTTCTCCCTTTGACCCACCTAAGTATACTGCGATATGAGCCATTGATATATTTTTAAATATATTTTATGACTTTCTTTTCGATAGTTTCTGCGTCATTTCTCTCATTAATTATTTATACCAGGTGGTAGTATATCTCTAGCTTCCTGGGTACACTGGGTGGTACTACCGACATGTATTCACTACTGCTGTGCCAAACTGCCTACATTTTATGACAAAGAAAAAACGTATGCACACACATACACGCAATCTGAAACGTTTAATTTGCAATAATTGGACATGGGGAATGATGCGTTAATCAGGACTCAGCAATGGTACATATTATGTGGAATTTAAAGAAACGTCAACAGCAGTATAAGATCTGGGTTCAGGGCACGGGGAAGACCAGCAGGCAGACGGATAGACAAAATCACAGATATCCTACAGCAACAGGGGCTCACAGCAGCCAACGCGACACACTTGGCTGAAGATCGCATACTTCAGCTTCAAACTACGCCACAATATTTTCCTGTAAGATAATGTTTTTCTTTAAGTTTTGTTGAAGTTCGGTGTTTATTGCTTCTTTTGTTAGATTGGGTATGCGCTCTAAAATTTTGGAATAGCATAGACCGAATCTGCAGCTTAATTATATTTGTTGGGGTAAAAATATGTCATTTTGAGAATGATCCATTGCTTTTAATATATAAATATAATATTAAGATTTAAAATATAGTACTTTTAGCACAGCAAGCGCACAATACATTCTTAATTTATGGAAGTAATAAATTTTGGTTTCTTAAGCGTGACCAAAATTTTACTATCTTGCATTCCAGCTTTTCTCTACACCGTTTAGATGGCGGCTGTCCTAATTTTGACTCATTGTTGAATAAGTGTGCTAAAACGTTGTCCATCGACGCACATTAACTTTTCCTATATATCTAACATTCCCAACACAGCCATTAATTGAAAAGGAAGCAGGTAACATATGTTGTAAATTACCATATTAAATATTTATAGTTCGAAATGCGTTGTCATTAATGAGGAACATCATGATATTACACATGGCGTCGTTTATTTAACGACGTTAACCGTAAAGTCCGTAAAATGTAGGTGTATCGTTTTGCAGCAAACGAGTTCACTCGTATTGAAAGGATGACAATCCCTTTAGGTATTAGGTAGTGTGGTCTTTGTGGTTCACATCTACCTTAAATTTGAAAATATTTGTATACATGATGTAGCCACACCCACGGTGTTATAGAGTAGTTCTACTTTGTCTGAGCCTCTGTGTAGGCAGTTTTAATACAGACCCTGAGAATATAAGACCCGTAGGAATGTTGAGGTGGACGAGTTTTCTCTTCAGATCCTGTTAGGGCATGCCTAAAGGAACGATAAAATCTTGGGTAGACATCAGGCAACCCTGGCATAAGTTTTATAGGGTAAACTTTAGTGCCGTCGAGTAGTTTATGTATAATATGTGTATTGGGTTAGGGTTAGCTTAATCCTAACCCTAACTAAATGGTACGAAAATACACATATTATACATACTCAACGGCACTAAAGGTAAAGATTACCGTTTTATAGGACTTCTTCTTCTTCACATACCGCGCCTAGTGGCGTAGGAGATTTGTGTCTCTCCACAACTTCCTGTCTCCATTACAATTTATCTTCTAATTCTTTCGTTCGCTTGAACTATAATGTCTATATCTGCAATGTTGTTTCTTGTATAAACTTCACTGTCTTTTGTAGTTCATACAGAGGTCCATATAGTTTTGCTTCCAGTGTTGTTTCTCTGGGCCAGTGGGTTTGCCTCAATATATCATTCGGGGCAATCTTGAAGTACGTGCTCCGCCTGTCCACATGTACACATGGCTGAATTGCCAATCTTGAATTTTGTATACAACTACAATTTATCAATTCTGCTGTTGACTTCTTTCCATGCCACGATGTCAAACTGTCCAGTATTTGCTCTCTTTGTCTTCCCCTATCTCTTTTTCATTCAATCTTACCTGTTGTTACGGTATATTCTAGCTTTTCTCTTCTCATAACATGCCCAAAAAAGTGGATTGCTTCTTTCTAACTTGTGAAATGTTTCCTTTGTGCATTGGCCTCTTTCAGGACATCCACATTACTCTGGCTGTCCATGGTATTTTTAACAATCTTCTGTAAAATCACATCTCTGATGCCTCTAGGGTTTTCCCTATTTGTTTACTAATTTTCCATGACTCACTCCCATATGTCAGGATTGGTTCTTTATAACAATGAAGAACTCTCTTTCTTACTTCCAATGACAAAGAATTGTTGCATAAAATACTCTTCATTTTATAGAATGCTACTTTTGCCTGAGCTATTCTGCTCTTCACTTCTGAGATGCATCTTCCATCCATTGTTATTAATGTTCCCAGGTATTTGAATTTATTGACTTGTTTTAAAACGGTTCCATTTACTTTGATTGTGCATTCTGGGGAAGCCCTTTTCTTTGAGACGACCATTACTTCTATCTTTTTGCTGTTAAGGCTAAAGCCTTTATTTTCACTTTCTATCACTATTGTATCAACCATTTCCTGCAGCTCCTTTTCACTTTTTGCTATTAAGACTGTATCATCAGCATATCTCAAGTTGTTTATATTATGTCCGCCCAATGGTATTCCTGAACTGGAACAGACAGATGCCTTCACATACCTAGGATGCATAGTAACACCAGACGGCGGAGCAAGCAAAGACATCAACAACAGAATGAACAAAGCAAGAACAGCCTTTTTTAGTCTAAACAACATCTGGAAGTCCTCTCAGTACAGCACAAGCACAAAATTAGGATTATATCAGAGCTGTGTGCTTTCTGTGCTTCTCTATGGCGTGGAGAGCTGGAGAGTTACAGAGAAGGAAATGTCGAAATTGTCCTCTTTTCACACAACATGCCTAACTTTCCTTTGCCAAAAAATTCTCACGTAATCTGTTTTTGCGTTACCGAATATCATCACAACCTTGATATCTGCCTGGTTTCAGTTTAAAAGAGCAGGAAGCAATGGCGATTCCATATCCAACATAGCCCTAACCCTGTTTATCAGACCCAATGGGAACCTTTCCATGACAAAGAGCCAAATATTTAATTTTGTCTCCATTAAAAAAGAATTGAAGAGCCGCTTGAAAACAAAAAAATCACATGGTATCCCTCATTCAATAATATATATATTATATAATTGAAATAATAAACGCAATTTTTCAAGAGCCACACGATATTGCTCAAAGAGCCACTTGCAACTCATGAGCTGCGGGTTCCCGATCCCTGCCTTAGTGTAATCTATAAAGCACAAGTACAGATCTGTCTTCACCTATGTGGCTCTTTCTATTAATGTTCTTATAATATATATAGCATTGTTTGTGCCTTTACCTTCTACAAATCCACTGTTCATCTTTGATTTCTGGTTTCATTTTATTTCTCACTCTTCTCATGATAATTCGTAATAATATTTTGGTCACATGACTCATAAGACTAATGGTGCGGTGTTCTTCACATTCCATGGCTACCGGTTTCTTTGACAAAGCTGTGAATATGGATTTTAGCAGATCATCATGTATTTGACCACTGTCGTAGAGTTTTGTTATCACTTCTACTTCAAATTCTCCCAAAGCTTCCATTTCCTCTACTGTTACATTATCTGGTCGAGGCGCTTTGTCTTTCTTCATGTGGCGCATGGCATCCTCTACTTCTGCCACAAGTATTGGAGGTCCTTCATAACTGTCCTGGTTGTTCAAATCTGTTCTTTCATCATCATACAGCTCCTTGATGTATTCTGTCCATCTTTCTATCATGTTCTCACGACCCATTAACAATATTCCTTCTTTTGATTTCAAACAGCCAGTGACTGTGTCTTTCTGCCTGTTAACTCATTTATTTGCTTGTACATAGATTTTGTGTCTTTTCGGTTCTGCACCTCTGGTCATTTTCAATACTTTATATATGTTCCTGAATGAATGTCACCAGGCATTTTGCATTTGCAAAAGGGCGTACAAGAAACAATGTTTTCTGCGGCACCGGCATCATTTTGTATGACAGCTCTTGCAAGTACAGGTAAGAATCATATCTTCAGGTAGCTCACTAATGCAAGGGTCTGGCTTGAGTGATGAGTCATCAGCACTGATTGTCTATCCAAAATCCATTGGGGCTAATGGTTCGTCCATGATCAACACTGTAGAGCATGAGTATACCATGTAAAATGATCTTTTCAGGTGACCTCGCAGTGAAGAGCTTGTGCAAGGTAGGCCTTGTAAATTTGGAAGACTAGCTTGGGTCATCATTTCAAATCGAAGTTTGTCAAATGTCTTGCACATGTCTTGCTCAGAGCCTGGTTTTAGAACCTTCACCAAGTATTCCTCTGCAACCTTAAAGGATTGAGTACGTGGAGGAATACGCCAACCAAAGTTGTGCACATACTTTTCTGGTTCTGCCTTGAGCGATGACACATTGGTGCCTATCTTACTGGTCACATCAGATCCTGTAAGAAAATGGGTAGCAAGAAGGACGTCTGTGGTAGCGCCTATCTTGTGTACAAGAGTATGTATTGGTATGATATCTAATGCCGACTTTCTCATCCATAGTTCAGAGAGTCCATTTTCATTAAGAAACTTGTAGAAATGAATGAGTATCACAAAAACATCTGTGTCATTTGAAAGCACAACGACACTCTGCAACCTGTGTTTAACAGCATTGAAAACGTGAGGAATAATACATAAGTTAGCCTCCTCAACAGTTACTTGAAGAGTATCCTTGATTTTTGTGAAGCTTTCATCTTTTATTGCTAACGCTGGAGTAGGTCCACTTTCAAGCAACACGCCGCTAAGGATAGTTTCCCATTGTCGATTAGTTGATACCATCTTCAGAAACTCGCTCAGTGCATCTTGAATCCAACTTTTTTTTGTCAACTAGCGCCCAAAATCTTGCCAGCTGCACAGAAAGCTTCGTAGTGGTAGCAATGGAAGTTAACGGTAGTGGTTGCACAGAAGACTTTTCTCCTCTCTCATAATTTTTGATTGATGATTGAAGGTATCTGTCAAAAACATAGTCAACACGACTGAATTTGCAGACATTATTCACATTACTGTCAAGGATTGTAAACAGGTCTTCAAATGTGTCATTTCCCTTAACTAGCAACCTTTGCAACTGATTCATGACATCAACAACAACACTGATTTTCAGGGTATGCTCTGTTTGGAAATTTCAGTCTCTAGTATCTAATTTTTTGTCAACTCAGACATGAGTTGAGACTTCATGGGTTTGGTAGTAGCACCATTCTTATCTAAAAAAGATGGTGGAAAATCGTAGGTAAGAATTTCTGCCATTGTCATTCCTCTCTCCTTGGCAATATCAACTTTTCTCTGAACTTGCAAATGATCTTTGATGGCATTTTTCACAGTTTGCTTTTTTGTCTGCATGTCATTTAGAAAAGTTTGAAGTTTTTGCTGGTGAATAGGTGCCGATAGTGGTTTTGAGCATGTTATAAACCTTTCCTCTTGAAACATGAAGAAAACTTCTTATGCAATCGTCAAAAATGTGAGCATCTTCTTGGCATTCAATGCTGGAACAAATGCATTGGTTAGAATTTTGTGAAGCGTAACTTTCCTTTTTCCAAAGTTTGAGTTTTCTCTGCTTTCAACATACTGAAGCATCTGTTGGATGTTGGCTTCCATTCTACTTCTAAGGCTTCCTGTTAATTCATGATGCATTATCAGCTCATGATAGGAAACTCTATACAGAGTGATACAACAGGAGGCAATCTGATCATCAGAAGTAGTCCCCCCATTGATTAAGTGTTTTGGCCCCTTACTCTCCTTTACACTCTAAAGGGTTGGGGGGGGGGGACCTATGTCATGACTCCCAAGTGTCAGCCTCCTGTTGTTTGTGTAGAAAATTAAACCCACTCCACCTTGCAGCTTTAAAATCCACACTTTTCCACCAGCCTGAGGCAATTGTGAAAGTAACCTCTATGTTGAACACAAATTATTGTCCCGATTTCCATCGCCCATTGCGGTCGTTCCATAGCACACCACGACCAGGGACTGACACTGACACACCTGCGAGAAGCCGATGAGGCGTGAAGCCACTGCGAGCTGGCAACTGAAATCTACCTGCACCCGACACCCCATAAAAATACACCGCAGGTTACCTGTAGGCCACCGCTCTTTCACCAATGCAACGATAAACTCAATGTATTACGAACTTAGAAAAATTTTGCAATTTGCTGGATGTTTCCTGTGTCACAGGTGGGGCTAGAGTTTACTGTCCCAAGTTCCATAGCCCATTGCAGTTGTTCCACAGCCAGCATGCCTTCTTTTCCGCATTCAGCAATGTATTCCTTCCTTTTTGTTTGGCCAATGATCTCTCCGGCTGACTTCTGAGAGCGGTTTATTGTTTGTTCGAGAGCCATGTCGACACCCACAGCATTAAACTTTCCATTTGTTCTTTTAACAACAAAATGACCTTTTTTGAATCGGTCATATACCTCAGGATGATGAGTCTCAAGATTCAGCATTTGCTCGAAGAACAGTGAACCCCATCTCAAATAGTTGACTCTATAAAAAATGTGGAAGGACACCCTTCACTGTTTGCAGATAGTTCTAGTTCCCCTCCCTTATCAGATGCAAGAATCCCTCCAGATATTTGCACTGCTCAGAATTCTTAACTTGTTCCTGTGTGAAAACATCCAACGTTTTCAATGTTTCTTCTGATGTGATCAACTCTTGGAACTTGTTATACGTCTTCTGTTCTTGAGTGTTGCATAGCATTGAGCACATCACCAGCTTGTGTAGCTAATCCAGCATCATCCTCAATGGTACTCAAAAATGCTTTCCATTTAAGCCTCTCTACCACTTTTGCTAGCACAAACATTCCTTTCACTGATCTTATGTAATTGCTACTCTCTGCTACTTTTGGACCAAACATGATTTTCAATGTTTTCTTACCCGCTGCCGTTTATGTATTTTCCAATACATGCAAGAAGAATTTAAATCATATGGAAGGATCCCAGGAGTAGCACAAGGTCTGGGAATTCATCTGTGACCAACTAAATTTCTGCAGAAAAATGGAAAACGCCTTCATCACATGCAACTAGCAGTGCTTGTTGATCGAGATGTAAAAGCAAGCTTTGAAAATTCTTCATGTATGAATACACATTATCGTATGCTGTCACTGGGTAATGCAGTATTGGGAGAAAACCGACACGTAGCAGAACATTAGCTTTTGAGATGACAGCATGAATGCCAGACCATGTCAATGTACTTTGATTTGTTAACCCTCCAACAGCTTGCAACTTACTTATCACTGTCTCTTCCTTCTTGATCTCATCACATGGTACAATATTAGCCTCTTCAATGATTTTGAAATCTGGTGGAATGTTCACAGGTGTTGATGGCTTGCAATAATTTATAACCTGCTGACATGCAAGTAGAGCAACAGACCGTTTTCCAAGTTTATTATGAACTATTGTTGACAGCTTTGGCTTAATGGCAGACCTGAAAGACTTGCCTCTTCATGGTCAAAATTATCCATAAGCACTGCTACAGTGAAGTTGCTTCTGAGAAAATGACTTATCTTATAGGAAATTTTATAAAGAATCCAAAAAAACATGTCAGATTTGGTAAAGGTATACTGACAAGAACAGAAAATTACGAAATTCAATACTAGCCACTGCACTTATATGCCAAAAACAAAATGGCACCCTATAAAACTTATGCCCAGGTTGCCAGATGTCTACCCAAGATTTTACCTTTCCTTTAGGCATTGCCTAAGAGGATCTGAATAGAAAACTCGTCCACCTCAACATTCCTACGGGTCTTATGGTCAGGGACTAGACTATTTAGTAAAATGTTCAAAACTGGTGTGCATTAAAAGTGCTCCCATTAGCTCTCTAAAAAATACAGTGGGCTCTATATATATATATAATTTGTTTGCACATTTAATTATTTGTTTTTGCACGTTCTATCTTTGTCATTCTTCTTACTTTTATATAAATGTAAGAACTTGTGGAATTGTTATAATGTCACCGTGACAGCACACAAGGCCACATTGCATACATTTGATTTGAAACCTTTAATCAACCCTATCATCATCCCCTATCGCTTACAAGCATAAACAGTAAGCTAGATACAAATATGTTAGGAAAAGTGTTTACAGTGTTATTATATAGGCCTAATCACTTTATAAACTTGTCGTTGTTCTCGACTTTGGTTTCACTTTACACATTAGTATTTTGTTACTGCTGTCATCATATTTCTTTTTACACTTTCAGACATCAACTTGAATATGTTGAGTAGGCTACCACAGTTGTCATTAATTCATCAGTAGTTCATGTCTTTAGCCTGTTAAATAAATGGTATCTCAATCTTTTGTGGCCTGCATATAGTCTGAAGATTACCACATATAGTTTGTTGTAGAGTAGAGTATCTTAAATCATTTAGGTCTGCATCTTTGTTGTCACTCCTCAGAGATGCACTACTGACAGCACATTAGTGAAACATGCTACATGTCTCTAAGTACTTCTCTACCTCTGAAGCTACTTCTGAATTTTCTTGTTGCCATTGACAACCTATTTTTTGTGTACAGTTACTGAGGCTGAGAAAGATTCCTCCACCTTCATTTTCTGTTGCATTTATTGCTGATTTCTCTTTGTGTGCACGGGTCTATTTGCTGTCTGGGCAATGTTTCTCTATGTAGTTTGTGATGGGGCTCTTCTTTCTGTTTCAAGCTGGCTGTTCTTTCTCTCAATGATAGGAATGTTTTCTATCATCTATGGAAAGTTCTATTGTCTCCAAACAGGGTGTACAGTTGTTGTCGTTTAACTAGGGCTGCTGAACTTCTTGCTCTTTTGCAGCCAATGCCAAGTTGAAGACTCCTTGGTATTATCTACACTGTAGATCTAGGCGTTTCCTGTGGCTTTTCTTCTAGTCTGAAACATGTTGAAGTCATGAGCTCCGGTTTCTCCATCTTGGCTGGCTTTTAAAGAATCATTACATCTGGTCCCAAGCTAGGAGGAAGAAGCGCGTGGCATACTGTGCTTTCCCCGCCATCCAATGGGGCTCTACAAATATGCAGAGTTAAAATACTGTGCTCTGGTTCTGGGATCTCCCAAGGAGTTGTCACATCCTACCCAGAGCCACTTCTCAGCTCCCCGGCCCATAGTGAGATCCTCATGCATCCAACCAGCTAAAAAGCCGTCTGGGCCTCAAGTGACTCCTCCAAGCTTAGTGTGCAATGCTGAGCTCGCAACATGTTTCATCACAGGGGTGTGGTGGATTTGATGTTATTAATTGTTGTAGGTATTATTATATTGGTATTAAATGAGATTAGCTATGAAGGTCCCTGAATATACCCAATAATATTGTGAACTTTTCAGGGTACCTTTCCACTACCACCTTTTTATCTCATTCAAAATGTATTTATATTAGTATGTTAATTGACTTCGTGTTGTGTCTAGGGTTATGGATGTAGAGTGTGATTGCACAATAATCAACAAACATACAAACAAATAGTTTATTATTCACAACAGCACACAGTACTACCACAATAACATACAAACGACACTCTAAAAGGCTATCTTATTTAAGACTGGTTGAATTTTGTGTAAATAAGATTTTTACAGTTTTATTATCCTGATTCAAATTTATTTGTAATCAGGACAGACAATTTAAAAGTGAAATCACAATAATCAATTACATCAGTCAAATAGCACAATAGATTTTCTGTCCATATATAAAATTATTAATCGAATATATTTATGTAGTGTTATCCTACTTTAAGGTAATACTGGTGGTAATACTAGGTTGTTGTTTTAATCATGTCCTTCTGGAAATGTTTGTTTCTATTTTGTCACTTGTGGAACTATTAAATATTTGTCCCAGTTTTATTCACTGTTATTAGATCGTTCTTTTAAAGTTCTGTAGTTGAGCTCTCAGGTGCCGAACGAGAACTTATCTTGGCCGTAGAATATAGAACCTTTCCTCTGCTCGCCTGACAATCTGTTCCCTGTTTCTTCTTCTTCTTCTTCGTTCGCCCTGAAAAGGACGGTGGTTGCGTTGTGTCTGTTTACAACCTAGCTGTGATATCTGCACCTTTCGGTCGACACATCCGACTTCTGCACGGCATTTTTTAGAACCGGGTTTGCCTTCCCATTTCGATCCACACTCGCTCAGCCAGCCTGCACAGCTGCAGACTGTTTCCAGGACCATCACGTGGAGGTGGAGTGCGGTCTTGACCAGCTCTGGTTCGCTGGTCCTGACGCAGGCAGTCAAGCTATGAGTCGCTGACTGCGGTCTCTATTGCTGCGTCTTGAGGTCCCTGTTCCCTGTTTGATAGGCAATGGCCACTAGCATGGGCTCTCAGTAAACAGGCAGAGTCTTGAATCAATCAATTTTCAAGCGTTTGGTACCACATTAACGTCAGTACCCAGGACCTCTGAAATGTGAAGGTATGCATCCTTCGTAATATCTAGCATACACTAATAGTCCACAGTTAAGGACATGTACATTACAAACAAATAAAAGGATCATATCCTTATACAAACCGATGCCACCATTTTCTTTTAATGTGACAATGTACACTAGTATTCCTTTCCCTAATAGTTACAACGCCACTGCAATTCCAACTGTAATCTCTTCCATATAATAGGATAGGTGTTATGCTCCTTTATGACAATCATACCTATTCTTGTAGTTTTACACCTCTCTGACAGTCTATCACATGGTGGATCAATCTTTAGGCTTTGCCTCATGTTCGCTATAGACCCACTCATGTCCAGACATATTTTATTATTTCACATTCAATTTTTATATAAAATACAGGTTAATAAATGTCAAGCTTACCACAATGTTCAATGAAATACACACAGAGAAGATGACTGACACAGTTTCGATCTGTTTTATTGCCCAGGCTGTCCAGAAATGTATTTAAAAGTACAGCCTGCTCTCATCAATCACTGTTGAAAATTTTCTCAGAAATGGCGTCCCCTTAACGCTTATTCTGACAATATCGATTCAGTTAGCCAATCGCTATTAATTTTACAAGGGTAAACAGTCTTTTAAAAAATATCATTCAAACTTTTCCTACGTTACTTAGGCTATTTATGTTTATTCAAAGGTCAGCCAATAATATTTAGTCTCACTTCAAATGTCACCCAATCAGATTCACTGTACCATCCCAGCCTATCTGTCACCTACTTTTTTCCCAAAAAATATGCGATCCAATCTAAGCAGATATGACTTGACCTGACAGTATCTCTGATCTCTATGTGTTGTTTTATCAATATTTAATTAGTTAAGGGACTATTTATATAACTAATAACATATTCTTGGTCAGCATGTCTTCAGGTACACGAATATACAATTTTTAAGGGGCTATGTGGGTTGGTTCAAAATTCTATCTTTTTTTCTATGTTGGTTGTTTATTTTTAAACTACCTCCTGTTCACTTCTTTTCTCATGTACTTACGAGATAATTACGAGAGCTTAGGTCATTCATAATAAGAGCTTAACATGTTTCCATGACGTAGTGTCCACAATTCTAACTTTTCTCATTGTATTTGGGGAAACCCCTAAGGCAAAGCTTGCCCCTGTGCTAGTGTTGGCTTTTAGTTTAAAATCAATGCGAAACGAATTAGCATTTCATCTATCCTTGCCCCTCCTCATTCCATAATGCATTTTAGGCAAATATTTTCTTAGAACTAGGAAAAAGTGGGTGTTTATGTCAAGGACGAATTTGAAAAATAGGGTACCGTTTTGTTCGGCTATTCGTTAGCAAATAATAATCTGAAAGCGTAGGCGACAACAACCGTTCTAGCAGAAAATTCTTTTGTACTTTCTTATCTTTGCCTTTATGCCCTATCTTGTTATATATTAATTTAGATATTGTATTTAGAAATTCACTACAAGGGGGAATCTCTAAAAGTGTGTGGATGATTCCAAGAGTCAATGAGGGTTTAATTAGCATCACAGACTGGTTCACTTCCACATTTGAATACTGTAGCATTGTGCAAAGATGGTGGTCATATAAAGATGACTCCAGAAATGCCTCCATGTACAGTAGATGGGTTAGGTTATAACTACGGCTTTAATGGGATCTACTGTTATTATGTTCTTATTGATTCTTCAAAGCTGCTTTGCTTGAGTCTTCCCCTTCCCAGATCATTTAATCTCAGGTATATTTGGTGGTCTATAAATAAGCCTTCTTAATTTATCATCTTGTTGCTGGGCCCTGCTATTTCTTCTGTCCTTCATTGGTTGCAGAGACATAATCTTTTCCATTTCTGCAGTGTGTGTTGTCCTCATGCCGTCCGTTACGATTCTCCTTCGGTCATGGCATTTCACTTTGAAATGGTGTGTTCAAAATTTATATTTCTGCTGTTATATGAGTGGGTTTAAGATTTTTATTTTCTTGTACACCAGTCACTTATTTTGTTGTTATTAATAAGTATTTGCTTCAATAAAATATTATGGTACTCTCTAGAACCTCTGCACCCTAGGGTAGAAGATAAATGATTATGTAAGGAAGGAATTGAATGCAGCCAAAGCTCTTAAAGTTGCATTTGAAAAATATTTTCAAAAGCTGTTTTTAATTTGTTTTGCATGGGTGTATTTTTTAATATATCAATTTAACATGGTGTTACCTTGTGAAATAATAAGTAAAATAGAAGTACACATGTATTTTAATGCTTGTAAAGAAACATGTTAACTTTTGTGTTCTTTTTCTGAGAATTCATTTAAATGAAATTTTTGTCCATTGCACACTTTTCAGAGTCCTTACTGATAAAAATCACAAAATGCCAAGGACAAAGCAGAGTGCAAGGGGGAAAAAGAAGTCCAAAAAGGTATCTGTGGGTGAGGAGCATGAAGAAAGTGTTGGAGATGAAACTGTTGATCAAGTCAATGACAGCCAGGCTTCAGATGTGACCAGTGAAAGCCAGCCACTAGAACAGACAGACGACAGCTTGGCTGCGGAGCAGGACATATGTGCAATGAGTGAAACTATGGATACATCACAAAACATTGAAGAATCTGCAGAAAAAATTCTTCAGGACAGAGGTAGACTTAAAGAAAACAAAAAGGGAGACTCGGGGCAAAAAACAGGTCAAGGGATAAAACTGGACTCTGGCAAAAAGATTGGTGGCAGTCAGGATGAACCCATGGAGACAAAGGGATCTGGAGAAAAAGAAATTAAGCATAATGAACCTGATAAATCCAATGTGACAGAAGAAAAGAAAGATGAGAAAGAAACACCAGAGGTAAAAAGTGAGGCAAAAGCTGAAATCTTGAAACCTTACAAACCTCATACAATTCCGGCTGTCAACAGTAATAAATTGAGCGGTAAGTCTGATTAATTTCTTTTATTAAAATCTGCCTGTTCATGGTGCATATTCTGAAAATATAGTATAACGCTTTGTTATAATTTATTTTTAAAAGTCAGTTACAGATGGTCTATACTACATAGGTTGTTGTTGTTGAGCTTGTTGCTGCCTTGCAGGCCATGCCAAGTTTAAGAGTGCATGGCATTATCTACATTATAGATACAGGTATAGGCTGTGGCTTTTCTGTCGAAAACTGTTGAATTGGATTCATATCTCCTATTTCTTTTCCGAGTATTCCATCTAGGCTTGACAAGAATTTAAAAGGATCCTCACATCTGGTTTCAAGTCATTGGGGGGGGAGAAGAGAAATTACTGGGGGGGGGGGGGGTTAAGTTTTTTCCACTACTTCAAGGTGGAATAAACAGGATGGGTGTATACATATAGTCTACTAATGTTAATACAGATCTGTATATGAATTTTTAAACTTTCTATTTTTTCATTTTGCATGAACAGAAAAGTGGGAATGGAATGTTCACGTATTTCCGATCGTGCAGTCTGATATCAAGAAATGTGTTCTAGACTCTATGTCGAAGTTTGCTCAGGATACATGGGTGTACATTGACAAGAACTCGGGACATGGGTATGATGTCTTTAAGAGTTGCTGAGCAGAATGAAATGGGGTGATCATGTCAGCTGTTTAAAAGATGGATATATATACAAAACTTTCTCATGAATCTGAATATTTTTATACAAATAACTGGAGCTGGCATCATTGTTAAAGATGCCAATGTTAAATTTTTGTTTGTTATATTAACACTAATTAATATAATTGCTGTAATCACTTATTATTACATTTATCATTAATACAAGTAAGTTGAAAGCCACTTTGGTTTTTCCTTCCTTTTTTTTCCCCCTTATGTTTTCATCATTTAAAAAAAAAACAATTAGATCGCTTAAATTGCATACAATATTTTTGAGAGTTCAAAAGATAAAAGCAAATAAAAAGTGTAGCTAATTGTTTGAATAAAATTAATTTAAATACGTGTTTTCTTTCTTACATTGTCTCGAGGCATGTGATAAGCAGTTTTTAACTTAACACTGAAACATTGGTCATGCCTATTTTATTTATAACAGTAAACTGATATAGCATTTTTCTGTGTGTCTTATTTAATAATGTTCTGCGTGCCTAGGTCATTTGAACTGTGCCTGAGGGACTGGAATGATGCATCCTCTGCTATTCTCAAATTGTTGCATCTGCAAATGACATACCGTTATGTGACAGTTAGCGTTACTCGAAGAGGAAAGAGCAGATCTGATGTCACTGAGCATTCTGACACCAAGACTAATGATGAAACTAGAAAGGAAAGTGAAAAAGAAAATGAGACAGCTAAATTGCCATATTCTGAAGTCAAAGAAACAGGTACTTTAAGTAACTTCTCATTATCTTGTCATTTACAGAAAATGGGTAGTAGGATTCTAAAATTAAAACTTCTAGGCTAGAGCTCAGTGATCAAACGGCATGCAAGTATAAATTAAATTGGATTAGTTGTAGATATACAAGGAAACCAACCATTAGGGTGAATCATTAGGCATATGATGTGGAACCAGGAAGAGGGGAAGTCTTAAGATACAGTGAAGGAGAACATAATGAAGATTGGGGATATACATGGGGAGACTGAGAAAGTGGGGGAGAGACATTAAATCAATTTATTTTGTAGCAGTATTCACATTTGGGTTTGGCATTATATTTTAAACAGCAAAATTAATGGAAAGTAATGTTTTAATTATAAAACTGGTATGTTATAATTAATATGTCTTGCTAAACATGATATTGTGTGTTGTAGTTGTTTTGAATGATGATCTTACATATTTTGTTGTTGTCCCCAGCTACACTGCTGTTGGATTTACAGCACGCTTCGCATCTTGACAGGGTCAGAGGTAAGTAATGTTTAATTTGCAAGTCTCTCTTTGCTTATTGCTCTACAAAAAAAACAGACTGATTGAACAGCACTTTGAGTCATTGCTATACAAAGTATTGATGTCAGTTTAACACTGATGTGTAGAAAACTAATTTTAATGAGAGTTTCAATTTATGACTGCAATTTATGTTTCAGGAACTGCACAGTTTGTACTTTGCTAAAAGTTACTTATTATTATTTAAAGTGGATTTAGATTTTAGTATATTAGAAATAACAATGAAAGTATTTATCCAGGTCTGCACTGAACTATATATAGTTGAGTGAAAAAATATATATACTTGTGATATACCCCACTATTTACATGCTATGGCAGCTATCGGTGCTTTGTGCCGATGACTTTGCACCCCTCCCTGATGTCCCAAGACTTATTTGACCAACTCCTCCACTATCTCCATTTAATTTCAGGCAAGGAGAAGAAACGCACGTTGTATGTGAAATATTTGCCAGAGGGCACTTCGAAAGAGCTGCTCAATGTGCTCTTTCCTGTTGCAAATAATTTGGACATCATTATGACCGGAGAAGGTCGTAGGTGAGTAAAGGCGGCTGTTTATCAGGGCACAGAGTGTTGGTGAGAGACCCTCCCTGTGACCCTGAACAAACTGACCTGGCCATGGAAATCTCACCTCATACCCTCACCTGAAACAGGATCTCAGATCTGCATCATGAGTATTTGTCTGTATTTACCGTGGGTATTATATTTACTTTTGGGTTGACCTTCCTTTGAATAGTTATTGTTTCATTTTCTACAAAATATTTTGGGAAGTGGGGGGAACAGAAGATACTAAGCACTGACAAACCATGATGAACACAGGACAGTTATCAAGCTTTTAAAGTTACAAAGCTAGATGAATTAAATGAATGTGTGTGTGTGGTTTTTATTTTTTTTTTTACGGTGGGTTTTTCCACAGTTAAAAAAAAAAGATTATTTTACAACAGTTATTTAAGTCTCTCACCAGAACTCTAATAGATGAAATGTAGATCTTTTCTGGTGTGAAATTATCTCGTTAATTTCTCTTGTTTTCAGTGAGGTTCATCCAGGGAAGGGTTGGCCCATTTGAGAACATTTCCGTTTCATGTTTAAAGCAGTTTCTAAAAAATTTCAGGGTTGGTGAGTTGGATGTGACGGAGGACAACAATTTGATTGGAGTGCTGCAAACATACATCACAACACAGATTAATGGATGCAAAAATGTAACTTTTGTTTGGAAAAAAGGTATGTTTTTTTAAAATATCGCTACTAAACAAAAAAAGCATTACTAATAATTACTGCAGTCAAAAAAAGAAAGACATAATTTGATTAAATTTATTTTTCAAAGGGTTATCAAAGTTAAATGTGGCAAGTCTTCAGAGCTGTAGCCAGAAATTTAAGCAATACTTTATAAATCAGACTGATGAGAATGGCTTGGAAGACTTAGCGTTGAAGAAATTGTAGGAAAGTCTTCTTCTTTGATCCTTAACCACCGACCGTCAAAGCAGTCAGTGGCCATCACGCCTAGTGGCGTCTTGTAGGGCAACAACAAATTGATTCCACTTTGCACGGTCGGTGGCCATCCTTCGTACAGTGCCCCAACTCTGGTTCATTCTTTGCATCTCAGCCTCCACAGTCCTCCGCCAAGTTGTTTTTGGTCGGCCTCTCTTTCGCTTTCCTTCAGGGGTCCAAAACATAGCTGTTCTTGTGATGGCATCGGGGTCTCTTCTGAGGACATGACCAACCCAGCTCCAGCGTCTGCCAGCTATGATGGTGTGCATGTCCTCTTGCTTGCTACGAGTAAGCAGATCTTGGTTGGTGATGGTATTCAGCCAAAAGATGCGGTGAATTTTTCTTAGGCATGTTGTGTGAAAAGAGGACAATTTTGACATTTCCTTCTCTGTGACTCTCCAGCATTCCGCACCATAGAGAAGCACAGAAAGCACGCAACTCTGGAGAATCTTAATTTTGTGCTTGTGCTGTATTGGGAGGACTTCCAGATGTTGTTTAGGCTAAAGAAGGCTGTTCTTGCCTTATTCATTCTGATGTTGATGTCTTTGCCTGCCCCACCGTCTGGTGTTACTATGCTTCCTAGGTATGTGAAGGTATCTGTCTGTACCAGTTGCTGATTCCTTACTGATATGGGCTCAGGGTTGCTCACATTGAGCGTCATGACCTCAGACTTCTTTAAACTGATGTTCAAGTGTAGGAAAGTAAGTCCGTTAATTTTTTGAAGTGTACACTTATGTAAGTAAATAGTTAGGCAGTATATTATTACCATACCCTATAAAGACTTGAATGTTTGCTTCTTGAGCAGATGTAAGATGTTTTGAGTTAATGTGCACAGGAAATCACACTTTTTCTTGAGGAAATATGTCTAAAATATTAGGGGAAAACTAACTACACATGTGTCAATTGTGTAACAAAATTGTCAGCATGTAATTTTCAGGTGGAAAACAATTCTTAGTGAATCATCCCTCACACATTGAAAATGACAGTTTATAAATGTGACTTGGACAGTGTTTGGCTGAGGTGTTTATTATTATTAACAAGGTGTGCACATTCAAAGTTTGTTTTAATGCCAGTGTTGCAAATATTACACCGGATACATGACTGCCATATGATTACAGTGATACCATCCCGTTTTTATGTGTTTTTTTTTTAAATTTTGTTTGTCGCTGACTCAGCACTCCTCTTTTGACTTCTTACAACAGAAAACATTGATGACGGGGTTTTGCAGCCAGAAGCGTTAAGTGGGTCACCATGGGAAATTCTACCAACAAATCCAGAGATCCCTTATGAAGTTGTTCCAGATATGAAAGAGGATGAGAGAATTCAGTACCAGCAGCGGAAGAAAGAAATGGAACTTGAACACAAAAACAAACTAAGAGAAAGAGAGCAAAAGGAAAAGAAAAGCCGTTGGGACAGATCAGAAGTTCCAGTCAGGGAAACAGATGTTAAAAAGGCGCCGTCAGAGGTAAAAGAAAAAGCCCATACTCAGCCAACATTTTCAGACAGCATCGTTAACAGAGCTGGGCTACGTCCAGGTTTGATGGACACTCCAGTACTAGGACTACGGTTTGCAGATCATGGAAAAGGAGATAGATATGATCGGTCAGAGAGAAAGAGAAAGGCCCCTGAAAGTAGCCCGCGTTCAGATGATTCTGACTATATCAGAGATAGAAGCCGATCATCTTCTGCAAGAGATCGAAGTGGGGGAAGGGACAGGGACAGACATGATAATTTTGGAGCTCTATCTGACAATCGTGGACGAGAAGGGCAGTTTGATTATCAGCGAGACAGCCATTTTGGCAGTAGGGGTGGCAAGTTTGAAAGAGGCAGGGGCAGATTTGGTGAAGCTGAAAGGGGAGGTAGGTTTGGTGACAGGTTTGAAAGCCCAGGAGGCAAGTTAGACAATCAAGGAAGAGATGGACGCTTTGATAAACAAGCCAGAGAGGAACAGTTTGACAGTCAAGAAAAAGAGGGATTTGATAAAATTGGCAGAGATGGAGCATATGATGGTAGAGGAAGAGGAGGATTTGAAACCAGAGGGAGAGGTTTTGATAGTAGGGGAAGAGGCTTTGATAGTAGGGGAAGAGGTTTTGACAGTAGGGGAAGAGGGTTTGATAGCAGCAGGGGCAGTGGCTTTGATAGTAGCAAAGGAAGGGGCTTTGATAGTAGTAGGGGCAGTGGCTTTGATAGTAGTAGGGGCAGTGGCTTTGATAGTAGCAGAGGAAGGGGATTTGATAGTAGCAGGGGCAGTGGCTTTGATAGTAGCAGGGGCAGTGGCTTTGATAGTAGCAGGGGAAAGGGCTTCGATAGTAGCAGAGGAAGGGGCTTTGATAGTAGCAGGGGAAGGGGCATTGATAGCAGGGGAAGGGGCATCGATAGCAGCAGGGGAAGGGGCTTCGATAGCAGCAGGGGAAGGGGCTTCGACAGCAGCAGGGGAAGGGGCTTCGATAGTAGCAGGGGAAGAGGCTTCGATAGTAGCAGTGGAAGGGGCTTCGATAGTAGTGGAAGGGGCTTCGATAGTAGCAGTGGAAGGGGCTTCGATAGCAGTGAAAGAGGAGGATTTGATAGCAGTGAAAGAGGAGGATTTGAAAGCAGGGGAAGAGGATTTGATACCAGAGGAAGAGGATTTGATACCAGAGGAAAGGGATTTGATGCTAGAGGAAGAGGAGCTGATATTAGGGGAAGAGGAGGATTTGAAAGCAGGGGAAGGGGATTTGAAAGTGGTGGTGGAGAAATAGATAGTCAGGGGAGGGAAGGATTTGAAGGCAGAGGAAGAGGTGGGCCTGATGTTGGAAGAGGTAGGGGAGTGTCAGATAGGGGTAGGGGAGGATTTGAGAGCAGAGGAAGAGGATCTGATAACATAGGGAGAGGAGTATCTGATAACATAGGGAAAGGAGTTTCTGAAACAGGAAGAGGAGGGTTTGATAGTAGAGGAAGAGGCTTTGACAGTAGAGGCAGAGGCTTTGACAGTAGAGGCAGAGGCTTTGACAGTAGAGGAAGGGGTAGTACCCTTGCTAATAGAGGAAGAGGAGGTTTTGGAAGCCAGGCTGGCAGTAATTTTGGAAGTGGAGGATATGGAGATACCCAGCAAAACTTGGATGCTCAGCAAAATTATGGATTCACCAACTATGGAAACCAGCAAGGGAACTATGGCAACCAAGGAAATGAAAGCAGCACCCAGGGAAGCTTTGTAGCGAATCAAGGCAGCTATAACCAACCAAACAGCTTTGGAAACCAGCAAAGCAGTTTTGGAAACCAGCAGACCAGCACAACAGGAAATCAGCAGGCTGATTACAGTAATCAGCAGGCAGGCTATGGTGCTCAGCAAGCCGGTTACACCACCCAGCAAGCCAGTTACACTACTAGTACACCACAAACCAGTAACCGGCTATACTGGAACCCAACAAACCGGTTATAGTGGTACCCAACCAACTGGTTACAGTGGTACCCAACCAACTGGTTACAGTGGTACCCAACCAACTGGTTACAGTGGTACCCAACAAACTGGTTACAGTGGTACCCAACAAACTGGTTATGGTACGCAGCAGCAACCCAGTTACACCACTGAGCAAACTGATTACAGTAATCAGCAAGCCAGTTATAGTACCCAGCAAACTGGCTATGGAGACCAGCAGAGTACCTATGGTAGTCAGGCAAGTAGTTATGGAAATTACATGAATCAAGAAGCCTATGGGACCCAACAGCAGACTGGGTATGCCACAGGTACCACTCAGGCAGACACTTACTGGAATCAGGCCTACTCTGGAATCACAACCCAGGCAACATATGCCCCTCAGACCACATTGACAGGACAGCAGCAGCAGACAGACTACAGCAGTCAAGCTTATGGACAGCAGCAAGCAACAGCAGTGGCTGCAGCAGACCAGAGTACAGCACAGACGTCTTATACCATGCCGGCTTACGATCCCCAGACTTTGGCCATGGCTGCAGCAAGCACAGGAACTGGTTACTCTGCTGATGCTTATGCCACTCAGGGTTACTATGGTGTTGGCCAAGGAACAACTGCAACTGGCATAACTGAGTAAGTATGTGTGTGTAAATATATTTGTATTAGTTTTTATGCCGAAAGGCGCAGATATCGCAGCTCCGGCATAACCAGACACAACGCAACCAAGGTCCTTTTCAGGACGAACGAGGAAGAAGAAGAAGTATTTGTTTTTTTTTTAAATATATTTCAAATAGTAAAATCAGTATGTGATCTTTTATCTGGCATTCAGAATGCTTGAATATCTATGGGTGCTTGCATAGAACAGGATTGAAATGGTATGACAAGATCGTCAATGTGGAACTGATGACAGGAACTAGACAAAGTGCAAGTGGAACATGAGATAAGATGACACTGGCGATAAATAGGTCACTCATTGAAGTAAACTGTTGATAGCATTGCATAGCAGTCCTTATTCTGGAATCCCCAGGATAAAAATGGATAAGGAAGGCTTGGAAAGACTTATGGCATGGGAAAAGGAGGACTTGGCATACATTTTTTTGGAGGTCTATGCACCTAAGGGAGCTGATAGTTGATGATGAGGAAATATAAAATTAGAGCGGATTAATTCCTGTGTGTTGATGTAGATTCATAATTTAATTTTGCATGAACTGTACATTATAACTTTATATGTCAAAAATGTTTCAGGTAACATCTTAAGAGAAAGTATGTATCACTTAGTATATGGGCAAAGTATAGAAGTACTAGAGCAAGAAGATTTAGGTGAAACGAGTGATATGATTAAAACAAATTAGATGACAGTGAGAGCAGTAGAGTGTTCTTGTCACAGCTAAATGGGAAAAACCCTTGAACACCATGATAAGTCTTACATAAGAACAGATTCATTCATTGCAATGGAGGAGGTTCATATCAGGACAGCAAAAAATGTCAGTTGTTTAAGAGAAAGATCAAATCAATAAGTTTACATTGCAGGACATTTTTCAAACTCCTTTTTAACTACTAAAGGACATGGAGGTTTCCCATGTTTAATACAAAGGAATTTTCTGTTGCTTTGAGTTTTCATATAGTGATAAAGTTTGAGGGTTGATTCTCACCAAGTATTTAAAAAGTACAGTACTGTTAATACATTGTACAAGAAATTGAATGAGGATTAATAAAGTATAAAATTAGGATAAAATGAAACAAAAACTTAGTTCAGAAATACCAACCCCTGTGGACCTGGGAAAATCAGCATCGAATACTGACCTCTCATCCTTTAAGAGTTATGAGGGAAGGTCAAAAAGTAATGCCTCCTATTTTTTATGTATGTAAATACTGCATCGGTGTGCAATTTGTAAATTTAGCAGGATTCCTCAAACACTCTTCTGCATTGTATAGCATTACCAACCTGTTTCAGTAACAGGTGGCACCACTGTAACAGTTTAAAAATGGCTGCCAAAGATGTTCGGTTAAAACAACGTTATGTCATAGAATGTTGACAGACAGACATAAAGAAACAAGGAAAACCATAGTCATCAACCTCCTGCACCGTTACGAAACTGAAGGAGAAAAGTTTTTATCGAATATTGTGACAGGTGATGAGACTTGGGTTCATTTTTTTTTAACCAGAATCCAAGAGGCAGTCAATGGAATGGCATCACACAACATCGCCGACAAGAAAGAAGTTCAAAAGTTCACCATCTGTAGGGAAAGTTATGGCCTCTGTGTATTGGGATGAGAAGGGTGTGATTCTTCTCGACTTCTTGGAACAGGGAAACACGGTGAATGCAGACCGTTACATTGAAACTTTGAAGAAGCTTAGAGGTCGTCTTCGGCGACTTTACCCATTAAAAGATCAGAGAACTGCACTACTGTTGCACGATAATGCCACGCCACACACCGCTAAAAGCACCATTGATGCGATTGCAGAATTTGGCTGGATATTATTACCACATCCCCCTTACAGTCCCGATCTTGCACCTTCTGACTTCCATCTGTTTGGACCACTGAAAGAAGATCTTCGCGGACATCACTTTGAGGACACCGAGACCCTTAAACGCACCATACACCAGTGGTTTAGGAAAAAGGACACAAATTTTTACCATGCGGGGATACATGCCCTTGTGAGAAGATGGACAAAAACTGTAACAAATAACGGAGACTACATTGAGAAATAAATTTTTGAAGTTCAGACTTGGGGCTACATTTCAATGTGAATTTTATCTGTTTTCTTGTCTATTGAATGAAATTAAAAATTACGAGGCATTACTTTTTGACCATCCCTCGTAAGAAACTTACCAGTGAAGGACGGAACAAAGAGCCAAAGGAAGACAATACAACATAAGGAAGAGATTAAAATAATTATCAGTAATAGTTCTCCCGAAAAGTGCCTGGAGTCAGATAAAAGAAATAAAACTGCTCCTTAACAAGAAGAAACCAGGGGATAATTTTTAAGTCTGAGAGCTAGTTGTACAGACAACTTAACATCTATTTGGTAAGTTAACATTTGAGTAAAAGTATACATCATTGTGGAGAGCATAAACTGTGGAACATGTCCATTAAGAAAGCTGGCAGCATAAGATAAGTAGTGTGTGCATTGGTCTCCCTTGAGGAAAAAACTAACTTTGAGGCAGACCATTAATTTAACCAGATAATTGGATGTGGTTATGAGAGTAAGTGATGAAAAGAAGACATTTTTAAGCCTGAGTCTCAAATTTTCTGACACCTATGCTAAAAAACTGCGTCATCACTAGCAGTTTCTGGTGAATTTTTCTGATGTGTTTATTGTAATTGATACATATTATATACTGCCAATTTATCTTTTTCCTTGTGGAGTATAGACCTTCAGTGTTTTCATACAAAGCCCTTGTGTCTTGTGCCATCTGTCCAATTTCTTTCCTCATCTTTAACTTTCTTAAGTCTGTTTTCAGTTTTCTGTTAAGTGTTTTTGGATATCCCTTTTAAACCATTTACCTGAGAACTCCAGAGCAAGCACTGCCTTGTGAAGCTCTTTTCCTTGGTGATGCCCTGTCCACCTGATTTGCCTTTCCCTCATCTTTTGTTCCACAGCTATTTGTCTGCTTTTCATAAGTTACACGTCTGTGATCTTGGCATACCTTTTTCATTTTTCTGTTCTATACAGGCACCCATTTAAGCTAGTTTGTAACTTCTTGCTTGTCGTATTTTTTGTTATACATATTTCTTCAGATGTAGTCTAGAATATGTTTAAAGAAAGCAGTGGTCACCTTGAGGGGGGTTGGTATCTCCATAAAGTATGTCCAGGAGTGGTACTGATGATGGACATATATGCTTTCTCTGTTCCTATGTTGGGCACATTTGCAGCAAATGTTCAGCAATCATTTTATCTGTGCCAGTTACACTCATCAGTTCTTCCTATCTTTAGTTTGTTGATTAGATATCTGTCAGAGCCATATAGTAGGGCTCACCATCATAAAGTGCAAGTATGGGTGATGTAAACGATCATTTCTCTCCAAAACCCTATCTGTAGCGTTACTTGCAGATTCTTTTGGTGAATTTTTCCTATCTCCCATGCCTTGTCTGTCCGAGTATTTTCTGTTCCTTCTTCATTCAGTCCTTCCTTTTATCATGTGTTCCAATTTTCCTCTTCACAGACCTGTCCTACAAATTTTTATTCTTTTCTATCTTTCCTGTGATTTACAGTGGACCTGTCTTTTCAGTAACCTTGGTTTTAAACCAGAACATGTAATTATTATCTTTGTTATTTTCAATTGCGTGTTAGTAGTTTTCATGTATTGTGTTCCAAATTTCAGAACAACTGTTAATCCATAAAACTCCAAGCATTCATGATAGCAAACCTCTTACTGCTTGTCATTTTTCAGAAGAAACTAGCATATGTGTAAGAATCGTACATTGTTCTTCTTTGTATACACACTCAGACATCAGTTTGAATATGTTCAAAGAAAGCAGTGGTCAGCTTGAGGCTTTTGATATCTCCGTAGAGTTTTTCCAGGAATGGTACTGGTGATGGCCATATGCACTTTCTCTGTTCCTCATGTTTGGCACCTTTGAAGCAGATGTTCAGCAATCATTTTATTTGTGCCACAGTTACACTCATCAGTAGTTCCTATCTTTAACTTGTTGAATAGATGGTATCCAAGTCTATTGTGAGCTGTGCAAAGTCTGAAGATTACCACTTGTTCACTTCTGCTGAGAAGGTAATATGCATCATTTTTTTGGTGTCCTGGAGGCTCTGTTTCTCACTCACTCCTGTATCTGCTCTTGATAAAACTCTTGGTCTCGTCGTGCTTATGCTTAAGTTGAGGTAACTTTACCCCTTCCTTTGCCTATCTATCTGCCTCTTCATTTTCAGGGATGTTGCAGTGAGAAGAGATCCACTGTATCACAACTCTTTTGAACTACTGACATAGTTTGTGAAGAGTTCTCTTAGGTTATCCAGATTGGCATGATTTTAATTCTTCAGTGTTGCAATTACTGACAATGCATCTGTGAAGATAGCTACTTGTCTCTCTCTGAGCTTTCTTCTACCATTAGGACTCTGCTGCAGTTTTTAAGGCTTCTGCCTCTGCCCTGAAGTTACTTGAGAATTTTCCTGTTGCGACTGACAGCTTTTTTTTGTGTGCGATTGCTTAATCTCAGAAATTTTCCTCCACTCCCAACTTGTTGCTGATCCATCTATGTATTATTCAAGGTTTGGTTTTTAAGGACCATCTTCATTGCATACAGACAACTCCATTAGTGCTCCGATCTTCCTTAGATCACACATGGAGGATCTCAGCACAGTGCACAAACTCCATAGCACCAGCGAGACTCCCAATGTGTGTATATAGGAATCACATTCTATAAATATATTTGGTGGGTAGGTTTCTAATTTTTTAATTTTTGCCAGTGCAGCGGCCCTATGGCCTACTCTTTATGATTTTCACCTGCTGTGGGATTTTTAACATGTGCAACTTGCAACAGGACCTCTTATTTTTTTGCCCTTATCAGAGAAGGCTAGGCATCTGATCTCACTACCCATGAAACTGGAGGGAGTATGACATCAGTAGGACCGGACCGCAGGTTCTGAGAAAAAAAATTTCCATAAATTATATCCTCTACTGGGGAATCAAACCCAGTACATTATGCATGGATCCAGTTGTTTCTTGGGTAATGTTTCTCTGTGTATTTTGTGGTTAGGACTTTTTGTTTCATTCTGGCTGTTCTTTCTCTCAATACCTAGAATGTTTTCTACACTTGTTTTCAAACTGGTAACTTGTGTGCAGTATAGATAGACATTTTTCAGACTGCTACACAGCCATTTTTATTAATTTCTGAGTTCCATTCTTTGATACTTCAGTGATGCAAAAGCTGTGTAATTAAGTTTTTATTTAATTTTAACAGCACCTCGTATGGAACATATGCTACTCAGGATACAACTGCCTACAGTGCCACCGGTCAGCAAAGTAATCTTGCAGCAGCATACACCTTTGCTCAGTACCCAACTGGCACTTCATGAGGAAATATGGGCATGTTAAACTTCTCAGGTTAGTCTAAATGCCCGTAAATACGCTTGACTCGGCTCAAGACTAACTATGTATCCAATAAAGTGTATGCTAGCCTTTTATGAAGTTTCCAGTTTGTTAAATGTAAAATAATACTTTCTGAATCTGTGTGATACCACCAGTGCTTGAAAACAACAATATTGATGTCCATATATAACCTTTTTTTTCCTTCCAGAATAGCATATTTCAGATTACATTATCATTGTCCGCAAATATCTGTTTGTGCCTCATTTACCTGGAGACCAGTCACATATTAATGTTTTGTATGCATCTCTGGTTTTGTCAGACTTTCAGGTTACCACTGCTGCACTAATATTTGGTCTGAGCAAGAAGGGGTTCTATCCCACCGAGTTTGTGAAATCATCGGGCAGAAAATTATGTAGATTCTGAAACAGCAGAGTTGTCATTTGTCATCATTTCACCTTAAATTTTTACTTGTGTTACGTTTGTATTGTTGTTGTTTTTTTTTTTAATGCGCGTTTTTGTGTAAAATTTTTTTTAAATTAATCGGTGTATGCAGTATTTTGTGCTTTGTTGGTTCTTTTAAATTTGTACAGTCAAGCATCACAACTTCATTATAATTTCATCTGCATTCCATCCATTCTTTTCTTTTTTAATTAGGCATTGGATGTATGGAAAGACACTGTACTAACTTTGTGACTGGTGAAAATGTACTGTTTCACTTCATGTTATAATTATTGCTTGTTTATGAAAAGAAAAAAAAATTGTTTTGAAAAAAGTCACAGGCTGAAAAGCAGTGTGTAACGTTAACTGTATTTTTTTTTTTTAAAAGAAATAATTAGCACTGTAAGGTTTCATTTGACATTTTCACCATCAGACTCAAGAAAGTGGTCTGTGCAGACTTAAAAAGTGTGATTGTTGCTAATCTGTCATATTTTAACAATTGTTCATCATGACCAGATGACAGTCACTTGTAAATACATTATATTCAAGAATTTTAGATTCGTGTTTTCAGTGATGATTTATAAAAAAAAAAAAAAAGTGGCTTGCCTCCTGAAAGTATCAGAAACAAAATGCCTGTCTCAGAATAAAGTTTTCCCTTTATCATTCAATAATGGCTTTGTTACTTTCAAAATATTGGTAATCATTGTTTCTTCTGCTGCAGTCCAGATATTGTTGTGTGATAGATAGTTTAACACTTTTTCTTACATTCAGCAGCCACTACCATTAGTCCATTCTATCCCCCCCCCCCCGCCCCCTAGTGCTGATGTCTGATAGCAAAATGTCTGTTTATAAAGATGTGTCTCTATAAAAAAAAGATGTCAAAACAAGTCAGATGGTGTAGAAATACAATATTTAAAAACAAAATTGTTTTCATTTCTTGCCCATGTAAGCTTATTTGTTTCTCAGAATTGATACTCTAATGCTCCTTTCAGTTCAGAATAAATGATGATCTTATGAACATTCACTCTTGCAGAGATCTGTATTTTTGTTTTCTCTTATGTGCTTTTAAATTAGTAGTTAATAGACAGTATCAAGTACCAAATTGAACTTCACTTTGAAAACAATTATCCTGACGTTCTTAGCATATAAACAACAAACTGGATTTGGCTGGCATGGGAATTTTTCTCCAGTGCACGAATCTGTTGTAAAGACATGTCACACGTAAACCGTGGTTAGTAGTTAGTGTTCTGTTTATGCAGGACATGCATTCCATGGGCTAATTTTTAAGCACTACGCGGACGTTTCATTTGTTATTAAATATATGATATTGTTTAGCCAGGGCTGCTGAGATCATTCACAGCCAGTGCCAAGTTGAAGAATTTGCATGTGTTGTTTAGCTGTTGGTGTTAATACTAGTTGGGAAGGAAGGCTTGAGGTGTAACTGATTGAAGTCCTATGCTTCATAGGAGCTGAAGGATAGTGGTGATTATTAGCTACATCATTAACTTCGAGGAAACATTGGTTACAGTGTATTTCATATTGTTACTTTGTTTTAGGATTCTCACTAGTGGTCATTAAAATATTCGCTTTCCAGTGCAGGAGACCAGGTTGACTAGGAGCTGAAGGATAGTGGTGATTATTAGCTACATCATTAACTTTGAGGAAACATTGGTTACAATGTATTTCATATTGTTACTTTGTTTTAGGTTTCTCACTAGTGGTCATTAAAATATTCGCTTTCCAGTGCGGGAGACTAGGTTGACTCCCCACAAAGAATCCAGCTGCGACAGATCTGACTAGTTGGCTAAAGTAAAATAAAGCATCTCTCTCCACTGTGCTTGGTAGCAAATGTGGAGGATTCTTTACTTTTTTTTTTCTTTCTTAACTTTGCTTTAATATGCATTATTATTTTAATTCAGTCATCATATTCGCTTCCAGTTTAAATGAACTCAACAGATGTTAGTTCACCGTTACTGCAAAATAAGTGGAACACAATGATTGGTAGTTTCACAATGCAGTCATTTAATACGAAATATCTACAGCAAGTAGCAGGTCACACAGATCAAGTCAAAGATGCATTAGCATTGTACACCCAAACCAGTTGGTTCACCTTACCTTACAGTTTGTTAAATAGCAAAAAGTAATGTATATGACATAATGATGCTGCAGTTTTTAAATAATAATAATACAAGAACCACAGAACATTTACTCAGGTAGTGTTGGAAACTAATTTCAGATTCATCGGTCAGTCACACTACTGGAAGAAAAACAAATCCTAGGCAAAATAAGTAGAGTTTTGTTCTTCCGGTGCGTTATTTAAAAAAAAAAAAAAATAGGTAACATAGTTAATGTAGTTACTTTTCATCATTTCTGTGGAAAATTGACCTCTCTTTGCAGCAAAGCTATGGCCAAAAAAAATTTATTTCTTTTTTACTGGTTGTCTTCACACAAAAAGAAGTTAATACATAGATTTATAACAAGCACATGTAATTGCAGTGTCATCTCCATTGACATTTCTATAGTGCATTTGACTAGGCAGATAGATTTATTTAACACACACAAATATTATCTTACATATACATCTACATGCAAGTAACAAAATAATATCTTCTGAGATTGATGATGTAACAGTATGTGTTTTAGCCACATATTTTCTATGAGCATCCAAAGGTGCTGTAAAATCTCTGATAAATGTTCTTTCCACCAGGGAAATGTGATTATATGACATGGAATATTGTGAAGACGAATGCAAACTTACACAAAATTTAATGATCAGGGAGTTACATTCGTCATTGGACGTGAAGAAAGAGATGGCAGGCACTCAGTTAACCTCGCGCAGGCTTGAGATGTAACCCTTACAAAACAAAGATGAAGGGCTGATTCAGATAACTCTTAGAAAATAAAGGGGGCAGACATGGATAACTTTGCAAGTGTGGGAAGGACCTGATATAAGCTAAGCCAGGTCACAAGGCAGAACCAAATGGAGAAAATATGCCAGGAATTTGGGAGACAAAAATCATAGATTGTCTGTTGGGTTCTGTGATAAGATATGATGACAGTGAGTGGGGGGAAAAATATCCTGGAAGAAAACTTGACAGTCTTACCAATTAGAAATGCTGATAGACTAGGCAGAGTTTTGGTAGAATTCAGTATAAACCTGTCATGCTTTTGTTAAAATGTACACAGGAATGAATTAGTGCTGCATAAAATTCACTTTCAGAGCAGGCTTCTTCAACAACACTGGTTATGGTCAGCCATGGACAGGGCTGTCAGGGAAGCTACAGCCCCAGGGTGTGAGACTGGAACAGCCCAGGTGGGAGGTGAAGCTTAAAAAAAATTGTTTTAAAATTATGGTCTGACAAAATTATTAAACCAGGAGTACATTACAGGATTAAACCACACAATATTTCAGCTTATTTGGGCAAAGCAGATGAACAGCTGTACTGCTTGTATCACAATGAAAACGTTCACCATTTGGTAATTGTCTGTCTGTGCATTACTTCTTGGTACAATCAGAAGATGTAATTTAAAAATAAAAAACCTCTAATGATCAACAGTGCTAAAAAAAAGCTGGCTTTCCTTATGTCATCTCAACATCATCATCACCCTCTGGCTGCCCAATGATCATAAAGCCTAACATATTTATCACAGTTGTTCCTGCCTTGTGACATCCACTCAACGATCTTGCCATGTTTTCCTCATCCTTTTCATTTCTGTCTTCAGTTCCCTCTACTTCTCTTTACCCTAGGGAATCCCAAACAAGGGAGCCTTGTAATGCTATCAAGTGTCTTAACATGTTTCCTGTTGCATATGCAAAAACCATGAGTTTTTGCAGCAACAGTGGCAATTTTCATGTGCGGGTTAAAGTGACCGAGTTTTTGGACATTTAAAAAAAAATTAACCTAGTGCATACAGAAATGTATACACATTTCTCTGAGCTCAGTTTTAATGACATTTTCACTTGTCTTTACAGTTTGCCAATCAATTATATAAACCTTGTCTAAACTGAATGGTGGCCCTTAACTTTAGTCCAGTAGTATATTTACTGAGTAAAGAGATGTGTGCACATAGTCCTGGGATAAATGTGTTACACTTCTTTAATAAGTTCTTGTATTTATAAATCTCACATGAGACTCCTAGTCAATACAACAGAACATATAAACAATTCTTACATTAAAAATCTTTTATTTTTCTGGAATAAAGACTATTTCCCACAATAACAGTTCTGTAACATAAACAAAGAGCTACAATACTAACAAAACAAATGTTTTAAATCAGGCTGGATCATCTCCAAAGTTTTGCCGAAGTTGCTCAAAAAACACAAAGGTAAGGACTGTGTGGGGGCCCAAGCGAACAAATGCTGGAACAAAGCCCTTGTAAGAAAGAAAAGAAGAGAATAATAAACTTGATGCAAAGTTAAAAGACATGACATATGGGAATGCTAATGGTGTTCTTTACAAATTAGAAAAGATAGTAATGGTTATGTTTAAATTTTATATATGGGTTCATGGATGTAAAAATAAAACATCGTACCTTAAAAAATCCAAGTGGACCATTCTTTCCAATGTCTATCGCACACGACATAATACTCTGTGAAAGGGGATAGAAATTAAATGGTGCTGAAATGTCAACATATTTGTCAAACGTTTAAAAGTTATGACTGCCATTCTCCATCTCTGAAAGTTGCTCTTGTATACTGTACCACAAGGTGGTACTCAAGGCACAAACCCAAAAGCTGTATGATACACCAGAAGAGTTGTCATGCAAAATTATTATCACTAAGCAGTACTTCACCATCTGATCTTTGGTAAAAACCAAGTGGACTGATTTTGCCTATGCAGGCATTCTTTCAATTTCTTCTTCCCCCCAGTGTGGAATAAAATCTTCATAGAACTGTTGACCCCTCTACTTCAGTTGCCATCTCTTCCAAAACAGCATTCCTATACGTCTTCTGGTACATCCTAACACCCATAACTTACCATCTCCAGATTAACCGCTAGTCATATCCACTGACCTGAACCTAAATATAAAATGAAGACGGTACATTTTTTTTTTTTAAACGCTTGATGAGGAGGATGCTCAAAGCAGCTGAAACTTTGTGGTCAGACCCAAAGATAGTTCCAAACAACAAAATAGGAAGAAAATAATAGTGGGCAGCAACTGTAGCCCTGTGTTCCATGGAAAGCAAAAAAGAAAGGCAGTGGAAGATTCCTAAAAAAAAAACAGCAAAGAAGTTTACATTGACTTTATTCACATTCTGGTGAAACTTTATCAATTTGGGAATGACAGTTAATGAAATGAGAACATGCTTTAAAAAAAATGCAATAAACTATACAAAATGATCTGCACTGCAGTGGGGGTTGTTAGGTAGCTGCTTCTACATCTACAGATGATATCAACTTTTTTTTTTTTTTATATACTGCATGTCCAAGTGGACTGGGTTTCTTGCACATTGCAGTATTTCTTGCTGTGTTACCCTTCATTTTTAAATACTATATGGTGTATTTCAGCCATCACTATTTGGTGCTGTCCAGTGTATGTCTAGATTTGTCCAACTCAAATACAAATCCTTACTAACGTGAAATTCCTCTAATCCCACATGTGCAGAATCAGTCTGGTGTCTCTGCATCAAATCTTCTAGACTCAAATGGTATCCTATTCTGATAAAGAGTTTGTAATTTAATGCACTTCACCTCTAATACCTAGCTTCTTTAAGATTTTCAACTCGTTGATCCACCAGTCAGATCATGTCACTGGTTTTCAGAAAACATAAAATACCCAGTACTGTTTAAAAAAATCTTGTAAATTCTTGTCTAACTACTAATTTTGCGTGTTTCAATGTTTGCTGGCTTTTGCTGATCCTCATATTTTCGGTTAATGAAATAAGATTGTGATTACTCCATATTTTTAATATGATGATCAGTTTAATGGTGTTAAATTGTTCCCATATTTACACTTATGGATTTGGCCACTTTCTCTCCTTTGAATTAATTCAAGCTTCTAAAGATATGTTAATGTTGCACGCATGCCCTTCACAGCTGCATTTTTCTCAGTTGTCTTGAGGTAGTCCCAGAGCCGATACTACTGCAAGGGAGTGAAGCTTTAGTTACTTGACTGCACTAGGTTCAGCTTTAAGAGGTGGGGTGCCCAGTTCCCTCCCTCACTGCCTTGGCCTTCCTTAACTCAGGAGCAGAATCAGGTACCCATTTATAGCTGTGTAGGGAGCGATGCTGGTGTAATGGTTACCACACTGCGCTGGCGATCGGGTGATCCAGGTTCGAGCCCTTGCGAGGACATTTGAAAGAGTTGTGGACTGGGACTGGATTAATTCGAACCCTGGTGAAGACATTTGAAGGAGTGTCGTCGACCAGGGACTGGAATAACCTGAACGGCTCCTGAGCCGATCCAGCTCTAATGGGTACCTCCGAAATCGGCGAGTATCTGCCTGAATGGCGAGAGGACACCATTTCATTGTAGAGAAAAAAAGGGGATACTCACGTAAAATCAGTCTCAGGTTAGACATAACAGGAGATTTCGCCTCAAGTAATAGCGGGCCTACGATTAAAAAAAAATAGCTGTGTAGACTGGAGCGCGGTGCTACTATGTTTCGAACCTGGAATCATGCCATGAGAGAAAAGCCCTCTAACTACTCTGCTAATCAGAAGCTCATCTTGAGATCTTAGGAAGCCATTATTTCATTACCCCAGTGAAGTCCAGATAACACGACATAGTAAAGGATGTTAGCGAAGAGTGACATGCAAATGAAACTATGCCAGATACATGCTGGAATCTCCAGACTATCAAGCTTCCGCTGATTAAATTCCAACTTCAGAAGACTCATGTTTTTCTAAATGGTGAAGTATCATCTGGATTTACTGAGTGTTGGCATTTGAATGAAAAGTAATTCTGCCCCTTTATGTTTTTCTAAATGGTGAAGCATCATCTGGATTTATTGAGTGTTGGCATTTTGAATGAAAAGTAATTCTGCTGTATGCTTTCACCATTTCTGTAACTGACTTATTTTTACAGGTAACTGACCTGTCTTCAGCCTTCTGTCATGAATTGTTTTCATTCCCCAATGGACAGTAGGGCTACCACTGTGGTTACCTCATAAACCCACTAGTAAGTAGGATATGACCCTTTCTTTTCTCCCTGGTTCATGGCAGCACAAAACAGTGTAGATATTGACAGATGCTTGTGGGGAATTATTTTAACTGGAAGGTGAAGAGAGTCCGAAAGTAAGACCTTTAGACAGAACCAGACAAAAGCAGCCAGCAAGAAAATGAAAGTAGAGACCCAACAAACTCTGATAAAACCATACCTTAGCATAATTTATCGGGACATTATTCTGCTGGGAAGGTGGGAGATGGAGATAAGATAATGTGGTCACTGGCAGGTGGAGCCAGGGAAGCTCTGGGTGTTGTTTTGATTAGCACATATATTGTATTATTTTTCTATTTAAGAGGAAAAGGATATCTCCTGGATGGCCACTTCATCCCAAAACTGTTTTCTGTATGGCCACCTCCTACCAAAACTGTCTCCTCTATGGTCACTTATTACCAAAACTATCTTCTATATGGCCAATTTCTACCAAAACTATCTTCTGTGTGGCCACTTATTACCAAAACTATCTTCTGTATGGCCACTTACTACCGAAGTTCTTAATTAGCTGATTTAGATCTACACCGATACCTCGACTTTCGTCGCTTCGACTTTCGTCGCTTCGCTCTTTCGTCGGTTTTCAATTCTAACCACGTTTCCAAATTTCGTCGATCGCTTCGCTCTTTCGTCGCATTTGGTCACAACTGCGCGTCATCTTGTTTCTTTCGTCGTTCAGTCTTTGAACAGAAATCGTTCGGTGTGCACTGTTTTTTTTTTAAGTTGTCCGCATTGAATCTCTTATATTTGTCATTAAACATATTAATACTACTTATTTTTGTGATTAAAATAACAAAACTATTCATACTATATTATTTTTGTGATTATACTGTAAACAGTTCATAGTTATTTTAGTGATAACAGTCTAATGACAGTGTTCATATCGTGATTATAAGACACGTGTACAGTTTTCATACTGTACTTTTTTGTGTGATTAGGCCTTATACAGTACTACTTATTTTTGTGCTTTAATATATTCATAATGGGTCCTAAGTGTAGTGACAAAGTTAAAAGAACCCATAAGGTTCTCAATTTGCAAGAAAAGCTTAAGCTAATCAAGCTTAATGAACAAGGCATCTTATATGCTGAAATAGGCCGCAGGCTAGGTGTACCAAGCACTACAGTTAGCACAATTGTAAAGAACAGAGCTAAAGTGTTAGAGGAAATTAAAAACGCTACGCCAGTGCATACCAAACTTGTTAGAAAGAGGCACAATTTAATTGGTGAGACGGAGAAAGTGTTAAATGTGTGGATTGAAGACCAAGTCAGCCACAACATTCCTCTAAGCCAAGATCTTATCCAGACTAAAGCACAAACTTTATTTAATGCAATGAAGGCTGAACAAGGAGAGACATCAGCTGAAGAGACATTTGGAGCTAGCAGGGGCTGGTTTGAGAAATTTAAGAAAAGGTCAAATTTGCATAATATAGCAGTGAAGGGAGAATCAGCTAGCGCAGATACCGCAGCTGCAGGAGCTTTTCAAGTGAAGCTTGAAAAAATTATAGAAGAAGTTGGCTACACAAAGCAGCAGATCTTCAACGTAGAATAAATTTCGACAGAAGTTCAAAAGTAAATAGTGGGCTTGAACACCAAATAGCCTGTTACAGAGAACTTCTTAGGGAAAGGAAGAAGACATCAATGAGGTAAACGTCTTTGCTCTCCTTTTTCAAGACGCAAACGCCACAACCAACTTCAGTCACCCCTCCCTCTAACCCTTCAGATTCCGAGCCATCAACATCAGCCCCAGTTAGATCTCCTTCAAAGTGCTCTTCTCCTAAAAGAATTAGATTGAAATCCTCCAGTTCTGAAGATGAACCTCCTCAATTTTCTCCATCTGGTTTTCTAAGTCTAGAATCCCCCTAAATTACCAACATTCAAAACTGTACATACTGTATATATTCATCGTCTACTTGCTCAAGAATGATTTTAAGGTAAGATGCTATTTACGTATTTTTTTATTTTTTACTGTATTTTCTTTACTCTTATGTTTATTTCTGTTTATCTAGGTGTTGCACGCATTCGCAAGTGTTATATAGTTAGTTATTTACGTTTTTTGGCGGCCCTAATGCATTTGTAAGCTAAATAAAGGCTATGCTTCGACTTTCGTCGATTTTCGACTTTCGTCATAGCTCTGGTCCCTAACCTGTCGAAAGAGTGAGGTATTGGTGTACTACCACCCTTTTCTTATAAGGTTTTCCCCTCACTAAGTAATAAATGCGCATTCACCCCTCTAGTCATTTTTCACGGATCTATTGATTTATTCAGAGCATATACCTTGTAAACATACATGTCCAAATAATATGTCAAATTAGAAGAACTTAATACCGTACTTACGCTGTAAAACCCAGGTGGAGCATTCATCATTCTTGTTTTCATCACATCAAGTGGTTGTGTAAGAAGTGTGGCTATCATGCCCTATAGAGATTACACAAAAGTGCCCACAGTTATGGTATGACCAGCTGATTTGTTGGGCTGGCATCACTGTTTACAAAAGTAAAGACAGGAATGTCATAGTTACAAAATAAAATGGCATTAGTCAACACACATGATGGGATTCAGCATTATTCTGACTTTTTTGTAGTTTGCTTTCATATAACCACATCTATTTCTCTCATAACATTGGAGAAACTTCACTGGTTTCTTTGATCACTATACAGTTTCTCCCTCAGAGGTTGGTGAAGGCTATGCTGTCAATCTTGTTTGAGTCTTATTCACATAGACACATTGTGCTTGCCCAATTGTTAATTTGTTGACATGGTATTTGAGTCTGCCTTGGTCTGTTCTCATTCTAAAAACTATCACTATCTCATGGCAAGGAGTAGTATACTTCTGTTACATCTCACTCTGAATCTATTTGTCTTTGAAGCTTTTTTTTTTTTTTTTAATATAATTGTTGCTTTTATTTCTTCATATGCTGACCTTTCCTCAGTTTGAATTTTGCTTTCTTCTTGTTTGGCAAGCCTATATGCCTTTTGATTTTGTAATGGACAGGAATTCACTGTATTTTCACTTTACTGAACTAACAGCTGGATTCAGCATTCATGAAAAAAGAAACCTTTACTTAGTCATTCCTCTTCTACTCTAGGGCATAGAGGTTTGCCAGAGAGAGTGCCATACTATCACAAAAAGAAACCAAGATTTCATATATATACACACACACACATGGTACCAGGCCACATTTTATATTTGGACATGTGCCCTAATTTAATTGATGGACCTCGTGCACCTCGCCAAAAGAAAGCAAAACTCATATTTGTTTTTAAAAAAGGAGAGGAAAAAAAAAAAACTCAGAATCAACAACGAACAATAATAATGATTACACATGGAACCACATGAAAAAAAAACTTGAGTTGCTCACTACCTATGGTAGTACGTCATCAGTCAGGAAGATAGCACAAGGTAAGATATTAAAGAAAACACCCAGAAAGCTCAACAACAAAAATGTTACAGCATACGTGGAACTAGAAACTGATCAAACAACAATATGACAATGATCTTTACATTCATGTTACAGATGGAGCTGCTGTATGGTGTTCTAAGTATAGTGGAGCAAATGTATCTGTGCAAGAACTCTTAAATAGCATCTGTGAGGAGTATAACACCTCTGCCGAACAGTGACAAACTGGAATAAAGAATGTTGTCATCGTCATCATCATTACTTACTCTTCAGCTCTGAAGGATCATAGGCCTTCAGCAACTTTGTGCCAGGTCCTACCGAGACATCCGCCGACGATGATCTTTCCAAATATTCTTTATCCCTGTGATTTAAGTCTCCAGTTCTCTCCGCATGTATTTTGGTCTCCCTTTACTTCTCTTACTCTGGGGATTCCAGAACAAGGACTGCCTTGTATTGCTATCAAAAGTATTTCTCTGTGTCTATCCTATCCAACAACAACAGTGTCTTCTCATCTCCTGTTCCACTGGCACTTGCCTGGTTCTAGTCAATATTCCACACAGGTGATCTTGTCATACCAAACTTGTTCTATGCAAGCACCCATTTATGAAAGTCTGTAATTTCTTGATTGTAATTTGTATTGTTCTCCATGTTCCAGAGCCATACAATAGGACTGACTTGACATTTAAGTTGATGATTGATTTCTTTGTATAGGACTTAATTTTTTGTAATTTCTCAATGCACTGAAAACTGCTCTTACCTTTGTATTATTACTCTGATATCACTGACAGGTCCTCCATAGTTGTTGATATTGCTGCTAAGATATACTGTATGAACGATTCTACATCTTGTAGGGGTGTTTCTTTAGAGTTTACCTTAGGCATCAATTAAAAGTGATGGAACTAGACTGGTAAAGTAGTAGGTGTTAACTGTTAGATACCAGCGAGATACTGCACTAGGAAATGGAAAAGGTGAACCAAACACATGGGGGTAAACCTGAGGTAGAAATCTAAAGCTAAAGAAACCATTGAGAAACAGCCCTAAGACTAGGTATAGAATAAGGATTACTGCACCACCCTCAGGTGCCTCTGATAATGAATCTGTGCAGCATGCCAGGTTCTACTTCAGTGTGAGCTGTGGGTCCATCATGAATTAAAATAGTCTGAAACTAATCCTGTAGCACTAATAAAATTATAACTTATTTGACAGTCCCTCAGGAGATGATAGCTTGTCTATTGGCTGGCCCTCTTGCATAGGACAGTCTAAAAGTGAAATTTTCATGAAATGATTGAGATGGGTTGACCACATTTTCTACAAATAACTGCCCAGCAGCACCAGAATCCTTTACTTGAAAGCAACAGGAAATGAACCAAGAAACTATCATGAATGCTATAATATGTCACTGGTTAGGGAAACTACAAAAAATAACTAAATGCTGGTCAACATGAGAGCTATTATTGGTAGCCTTCACTCTATGGTAGTAAGCTAGAGAGGCAGGAGCAATTATACCTGAAATGGGAAAAATAATTGTCAAGCTTCTACTAACAACAATTCTTGCAGACCACGATTGTTGATATGCTCTTGCAAACAGCTTCAGCAGGCAAATGCATAGTTGATAAACGTAAGCCATTTTGAGAAAATACATGAATGATGTCTTTTATTTTTTTATGCATATGTGTGTTTGTCTTGGGATAACCTCAAATTAACAAAAATATGAGACAGGTATGATGTGCACTTTAGGGGGGAGAAGACAAGCCCTGTCAATGCCATTTTAAAAAAATAATTTGTGGAAAAAAATAAAATTAACTAAGAAGTCTTTTTACCACTCATTTGAGTCCTGAGAGTGTATATGTGGTTACATGTGTGGTGATGATAAAGATGAGGAAGGAAATGAATTGTTTGTGGGGAAAAACAACCATCTAGTCTCTCTTTCTCTTCAAGCTTTTGACAACATCATTAATATTCTCAATTGCATTTTCCAGTCATTCGTTGACTGTGTTAAGACCTGTGCTTTCAAAAATAAAAGTCTGCCTGCTAAATTTTCTGTCTGTTACTACAGGGAACCTCTCACCGGTGAAACAAAAACACACATCCCTCCACCTTTTGGCTTGAGAGACCCATAAAAACAGTCACCTTCACATTTGCTGCTTAGTACATCAGCTCACTTAAAATTGGGGTCACTGATGCAAAGAAAATTACCAAAATAAACCCTTGGACATGCATGCAGGCATATCTGCAGTCATCCTTATATGACTATCAGCTAAGCACAACGCTATACAAAAATGTGGAAGTGAACCTCTGTATGTGAGGCTAATTACACCCTCATTGACTCTTGAAATCATCCACACACTTCCAGGGATTTCCTCATGTGGTGAAATGTTTTGAGAACCCAGCATTGCACACTAAGCTTGGAAGAGTCACCTCAGCCCCAGGCTTGAAAAAGGGATGAAAGCAGTCAGCGACCCATAGCGTGACTGCTTGCGTCTGGGTCAGCGAACCAGAGCTGACCAAGACCCTACTCCACCTCCAAGTGGTGATCCTGGAAACAGGCTGCATCACTGCAGTCTGGCTGAGAGAGTAGGGATCGAAGAGGGAAGGCAAACCCGGTCCCAAAGCCGCGCTGAAGTCTGATGTGTCGGCAGAAAGGCGCAAATATCGCATCTTCGCTGTAAACGGACACAACGCAACCAACGTCCTTTTCAGGACAAACGAAGAAGCCCCAGGCTTAACTCGCTTTTACCTGGTTGGCTGCATGCAGGAGGGTCTCACTATGAACCCATGAGGAGCAGGGGGAGCCGAGAAGCGGCTTTGCGTAGGACGTGATAATTCCTTGGGAGAGACCAGAACCAGATCACAGTATTTTAGCTCTGCATATTTGGAGAGCCACCTTAGATGGCGAGGAACGAACAAATTTTATTTTCAAAGGGTTAAGAATTGGGCATGCAGCAGTGAATTGTTAATGCCTCCACTACCGGTACATGAGATCCTGCTTTATTATGTGGGTAACCAGTTTACTTCCTCACTGTGATGCCTTCCCTAACTCATGAGCAGAATCAGATAGACAGGCAGAACGAAGAAACTTAATATTCCAAGTTGTGAGAATCGGGCGCACTGGCCCGTCTTGCATCTTTTATTACTGTTTATCAAAACATTCTCCAGCGTACTTAAAGTATTAATGCAACATTATAACCACATACATTTACAGCATCTGACCACAATTAAGAAATAAAGTATATTTAAATGAAAAACTAGATCATCAGACCCTCCCCATACAGTATATTATTAGATGATAATTCGAAACAAAATCAGTTTGGGCGGCATATAATCACAGCATGCCATGTGCTTTTTCCTCCTAGCTGGGGACCAGATGTGATGATCCTTTATTGCAAGCCATGCTAGAGAAACTGGAGCTCATGGCTTCAACTCAACATGTTTCAGAATGGCAGAATAGCCTAAATCTACAGTGTAGATTCTTCTTCCTCCTCTTCGTTCGTCCTGAAAAGGACGGTGGTTGCGTTGTGTCTGTTTACGCCTAAGCTGTGATATCTGCACCTTTCGGTCGACACATCCGACTTCTGCACGGCATTTTTTAGGACCGGGTTTGCCTTCCCATTTCGATCCACACTCGCTCAGCCAGACTGCACTGCTGCAGACTGTTTCCAGGACCACCACGTGGAGGTGGAGTGCGGTCTTGACCAACTCTGGTTCGCTGGTCCTGACGCAGGCAGTCAAGCTATGAGTCGCTGACTGCGTTCTCTATTGCTGCATCTTTGGGTCCCACAGTGTAGATAATACCAAGGAGTCATCAACTTGACACTGGCTGCAAAAGAGTGAGAAGCTCAGCAACCCTAGTTAAAACAACAACAATAAACCCTTGGAAAGTCGAAATCGTAATTGGTAAACTCATTTTTTTTAAACTGGATTTATCTGTAAGATAGAAACAGCAGGGAAAGAAGCAAACAATCACAAGAACACTGAAAGTGTACAACTTACAGCCAAGGTACTAGATGTTAAATGCAGAGTAAGGTTATCACTGAAAAAGCTTGTCTTGAGCAGTAAACCTTTCAGCTGGTCATAGCAGGCCAACTGTCCAACAGTGACAAGGACTGCCCTACTGCTAGCCATTGTAGCACCACTAAAAGCTTTACTAGGACCCTCATATCGCACTACTCTATACATTCCATCAATTGCATGCTTGTAGCTGAAATTGCACAAAAATCAATAAAATTAAATAAAACATTTAATACAGTAAGTTTTTGGTACCGGGCAATTCAAAATTTCAGATATCTAAATAGGATTAGAGAAATAACTTTCTTTTTAACTCATTCCACCCTGGAGGTCTGGCACATATTTGTTCCCCAACCCTAACCAAGGGGACGTAACTCTGTTTACCACATGAAATGTAATCTTTGAAAGCATATTTGAGCAAGCAAATATTCACCAATTTCAACGAAAGAAAAATGAACAAACTTTCAAGAAATGTATACATTTATAATTATATGACTTTAATGGTAAATTATTTTTAGAAAAATAAAAAAAAACTGATCTCCAGTACGAGTCTTGCACACCTTTAGTTTCCTGCCACTGCTCAGCATATCTGTTTCTGTTCCACAAATAGTTTGATTATTTAACTGGAAAGAAGAGGCTAGAATAGTCAAATGGTGAGCTGTTTGGGTCCTGATTATGAAGGACGCTTTGTGTTTCAGTTATTGCACCCATTTTGTCACTGACAGTGTTCAGCGTGTCAGACCACTCCAGGTCTGCTTCTGTTTCACCAATGCTGTCACTAGTTTCACTGTTTATTGTTATCATCAAATAAATCCACTGTTTCAACATCTAAGTCAACATCGGACTCGTCCTCTTGGTTGTTATCGTCATTATCAATCAATGACTGAATAAATTTAAAGGCCATTCTGCAGTGGATTGTTGATTTAAAAAAAGGCCTCGACACACCGAACACACTGATCTGACTTCTAACGTCTATATAATCCGAAGGAAACCACATAAAAACATCTGGTATTCAAATAATCGAAAGTTAAGCTCTCTAGTTTTTTCCTGTTCTCGCCAGATATCGCTCGATACGAGAGTTCCATTGCTAGACGCTTACTAAAACGGCTGGTCGCGTTTGTGTCTGCCGTGGATTGTTGATAAAAAAGGCCTCAACACACCACACATACTAGTCTGACTTCAAACATCTATATAATCCAAATGAAACCACATAAAAACATTCGGTTTTCAACGAATCAAAAGTGATACTCTATAGTTTTTTCCTGTTCTCGCCGGATATCGCTCGGTTCGAGAGTTCCGTTGCTAGATGCTTACAAAAAGGGCCGGTCGCTTTTTGTCGCATCAGGGCGGAATGGGTAATGTCGCATTTAGTTGCAATAGGGCGGAATGAGTTAAATTGGCAGATCAATCCTTTAGCTTCCTAAGGAGCATAGGTCTTCAACAAACACACGCAAAGTCCTGTCGCAAGCCATCAGCTCAAGGCCTTCCATGTATTTCTCATTATCATTTTGGTCTTTAGTTCTCTTCATGTGTTCTTTGGCCTACCCCCAACTTCTTTTACCCTGGGGATTCCAGAATAATGGCTGCCTGGTCATGCTGTTGACAGGTTTTCTCAATGTGTGTCCTGTCCATCACCAGCATCTTCTCGTCAATTGTTTCACAGGTGCTTGTCTGGTTCTTGTCATCAGTTTCACATTAGTGATCTTGTCATACCTCTTCTATTCTACACTTCAGAAGAAAACTGGCAGATGAAAGTTTTATTTACGCAGAGAAAACAGACTTAAAAGTATATAAAATGTGACAAAATATATCAAATAAACTAAATTAACACATTAACTACCGAATTAAAAAACACACTGTGGCCGAATTAAATTTTTTCCCATTTTCATCCTGTAGGTGTTTGCACAAAGTAAGCTGTAGTTTTCGTAATTGTTTACAGATTTGTATGAATTACACGTCATTTTAAAGATAAATGAATGTACTGTTACAATAAACATTTGTTGTAACTCTAATAGAGGTTGTTGCTATTTAACGGCCCTCCGATGGCCGAGAACTTGCAATATTTTCACAATTATAACTGCCTGCGCCCCATCTCTATCAAAATCACAATTTCAATCAATGTGCACACCGTTTTCACTCTTGTCCTCATCGCTAGATCTTTCAGTCAATTTTTGAAACATGTTTCTATCCTACTCAGCCGTTAGACGAGATGTACACACATTTTTTAGAGTCCTAGCACTAGTTGCCACGGTAAACAGTTTTACACGATTTGGTAACTAACCCAAAACGCTGAAAAATATGAACATAATATCAATTTTCCAGTGTTCTACAACAACCATGCTTTGGGAATTTGTTTTCCAGTGGCAACTTAAAATCTTGAACCAGATCAGAGAGTGTTTCAGTACATTTTTCATTCGTTTTATTACTAAAATTAGATTGGCGTCCTGAACGGCTTGCGGTCCAAATGTGATTATGTTGTGAGCCGCTGACAGCGGCTTGCGGTAGTTAATGAGTTAAATAAATTAAATTAAACAAATTAAATAAAACATTTACTGGTTCTCTCCATTTCATCAGTTGTCAGTAATTGCAACGTTGAAATGCCAAAATAATACAGACCTGGATGATCTCAGAGTAGTGCTCCACAAACTTTGTCGACGATTCAAAAGTGTTGTGATCCAATGGATCCCATCTCATTGTAACATCGCCGGCAATGAAGAGGCTGACAGAATGGCAAAAGAAGGTTCACATCTACCTCAGCCTGATGCAAGCATAACTTTTGAGGAGGCAAAGAGTTTTATCAGAATCAGTTACAGAAACAAATGGAATGTAGAACATCCAGGGCACACACAGAATGATGCTTATTACCAGCTCCACAGAAGAGAACAAGTGGTAATCTTCAGACTCCGCACTGGCCACAACAGATTGAGATACCATCTATTCAACAAGCTAAAGATAGGAACTACCGATCAGTGTAACTGTGGCACTGATAAAATGACTGCTGAACATCTGCTTCAAAGTTGCCCCTTATATGTGGTACAGAGAAAGTGCATATGGCCGACGCCAGCTCCTTTCGTGGAAAAGCTTTACGGGGATTCAAATAGCCTCAAACTGACTACTGCTGTCTTTGAGAACATTCAAGTGGACGTCTGAGAGTGTACGAAGAAGAAGAAATAAACTGATAAATCCTGATACGTCCTTTTTAAAAAAAAAAAACGGAAATCTGCTATTTTATTCTTAGATATTATAAAAAACAAGAAGCCACGATATCGTCCAGGCATTTCATTAAAATAACGTCTCTAGATGACGTTATGCTGTGCTGCAGTAGTTATAGTATGATTAACACTGCCTGTTCTATGTGTACTAACGGGCTGATCACCCGTTTGACAGTCACTTCAATTACGGAAACAACGGCAAATGGGTTGATTTGCCGTTGCCCTGAAGACGCCACTAGGCGTGATGGGAAACAATGGCAAAGAAAACCTATCTGCTGTTGCCCTAAGACGCCACTAGGCGTAATGGCCACTGACTGCTTTGACGGTCGGTGGCTAAGGACGGAAGAAGAAGAAGTTCTATGTGTAATTATTTCCTTTAGCTTTCTTGTGAGTATGATAAAAATGAGCTATCACAGCTACTGAATGATGACATTTTGGTGTGTGTGAAATGTGTAATAATACTTGAACTGGCACAAAGATGTTCAATTTTTATACCGTACTGTTTTCCCTTTTCAGTGAAGGTTGCTTTTTCAACAATAAATTCTAAAGTGCTTTTAGTCCATGCCTCCATCTTTGCTGAGGATGTTTGAGCACTCTGAACTAATATTTCCACAAAGTGTGCCTGTTCCAGTTGACTGTCAGACTCTTGGCATGTATAGCAAGTGACCCAATACAGCTCCATACCATGTTTTAAATCTTGTTGATATCTCTGTACAGCTTCTATCTTACCTAAAACTAGCTTGACACTCACCTATTGTTACTGTTGTGTGATTGCTCATTCCATTCTGTTGTAACAACATGACAGATAACTGTCTCTACTGGTTCTCTCCTTTTCATCAAATAGTTTATGCTACCTCCCCTATCAATCTCTACAGCACTTTTTGTATTATTACAAAACTTTACCTTTTTGGCAGGGAAAATGCACCCTCACTAATGGCTACTTAATATAAATGAGACAGTTCAGTTAAAAAAATAAAAGTCTGCAATTAGGATAGTCTAAAGAACTCAGATGTTGTAAACTTACTTTCTTCTTTCCTCTTTAGGTAGTTTTATATCATTCTGCATTCTGAAATGATGAAAATGCTCATTTGATAATTGACATGGGACAAGAAATAATTGCAAAGCACAATGTCTACTAATCAGTCAGTTTTATGGTTCTCACCATAACAAATTCTGACAAGCAAACAGAACTAATTTACCAAATGAGTCTATATTTGGTCGTTTACAATATTTTTAAAATTGTGACACAGAGGGAATCATTTTTTTAATATAATAAATAATGCACATATCAAAGTGATATTCTCAGCCTTACATTATAGATGTTTTATTTAATTTTTTTTTTTAAAGTGCGTGATTTAGGCATAGAAGGAAAGAAATGCCTTTGTATACCCAGGAAATAAAAGAGCACAAGTATACAAAAAGTGGCTGATGCTCCATTAACCCTCAAGAGACTGAGTCTTTTTGTCTTAGATATTTTGTTCTCTCCACACACCCATCTTAAATATTCTGTTTATAGCTTTCTTGCACAACAATCTGGATTTTGCAGATGACCTGGTTCCTCTGACCCATAGTCAGACATAGGGCAGGGTGGGAATGATTAGAGAAGTCATAGTAGTTGGTTTGAATATTCAGTGGGAACTGATGTGGTTAATGGTGGCCAAATTGTGCTTGGAGAGATGTCCTTGCATATATCTTGGCAGCAGTGAGGACATAATCAGAAGAATGGACAATAATATGAAAATAAGAGTACAAGGGGCAAGAGAAGCTTTTTGATTACTTGTGATTGAAGTTAATAATATTTGAATTTGACAACACTTTGAGAATTGTATTACTGCAGGGAAGAAATGTAAAAGGGCAATAATGCCTATTTCTTTACCCTGATGAAATAAAAATTTTGTTCGTTCATTGCATTATGAGCGGATGTCGCCATGCACTAAAGTCACAAGATTTAATAGTATAGACAAGTCAGTTACAGTTTCGTCATGAACAAAAGATAGTTAGTTACATAGACCATCACTACATAGGGCAGCTCAATGTAGCAGACCAACAGTGATGAGAGATCCATGTTGGTAAGGACCAAAAGAATAATACAGCTTAGTAAATAAGGATAAAGAAATAATTAAAATATTTTAAAACAAATATTACATTTTACTTTGTATACAGCGATTTTGTTAGTAGCTATTGTTTTATTATATGAGAAGACATCTTGTCGATTAGAACTAGGTTAACACTGCCGAGATGTTGTAGTTTTTCTTTACTATGTCATCCACCACAGGTATTGTATAGTATAATAGTAGTTCAGACCTATTAATAGAAACGTAACATGGAAATGCACTTTCTCCGGTTGATTGAGCAAGTCAAGGACATCTGCGTAAAATTTAAATATAATTGTAGAATGCCTTGAAAGTTGATACAAATGACAATGAATAATTTATGTTTGAAAGGTAGTAATGTAGAGGAGAGAAACAAGTAATATAAACAAATGATTTGAAATGCCACTTAGTATTTATTCTGATTCATAAATAATAGCCCAAAAAGTCAAGTGGACATCTTTCCCCACTTTCTTGTCGTTTCAATTACACTTTATCTTCATTTCAAGAGCAATAAAGTAATTATTGACAATTTTTGCCATACAATATTCTTAAAAGTAACCGCTGGCATACCTGACATTAACAAGATCTGCTGGTGTACCCACAAGACCACCAGATGCTCCTGCAACTGAAGCAAGGAGAACTTTTTCATAAAATGGCATGTTACGTCCATCTTTGATTAGTTCTTTTTTCACTGTCTCATAGATGGCAAACCGCGTCAAAGAATATGTCAGCTAAGGGATAGAAAAGGCAAACAGTGAACTGATGTTTCTATTCCCAGAAATTAAAAAGAAATGAAGTAATAATTAAACACTATGTACTTGATCAAACACTCCAAATTTAATGATATTGTACAATTTCAAACTATATTCAAGAATAATAACTAGCTAATCTTAGAAAGAAAACAGAGAGGGCATTTGACAAACAACTAAAGATCTCGATTTTGCGGATTACTTGTTCCTTTTATCACATACACACCAGGATATGCAGGAAAAGACAAACAGACTAACTGCAGAAGTTTAGATTACCGCTACATGATGTAAAAGTGTACAGAGAAGCAGATGTGACATCATATAATTATCTTTTTTTTAATAAAAATAAAAATGATGCTCAGAAGACATACAACAGTATGACAGGGTTGTCAACACATAGCAACATGACTTACTTACTTACTTACTTAGTCGTTCCCCTTCTACCGTGAGGTGTAGAGGTTTGGAAGAGAGAGTGCCAGACTATTCTATCGGCTGTCTTCCTCCTGGCCTGGTTCCATTCTAGTCCTCGGTCCTTCAAAGATTGTCTAATGTTGTCCTCCCAGCGGACTCGGGGTCTGGATCCTTGGCTCTTTGTTTCCCATGCTTTTCGTGGTAGCCGATCTTCTCCCATTCTGCAGACATGGCCAAACCATCTTAGTTGGGACTGTTCTACTTGGGTCTGTAGGGGGTGGCATTTTAGGCCTTGACGTATCGTCTGGTTGCGTACCATGTCTCTTCTTGTTACTTCAACCACCTTCCTCAGATACCTCATTTCTGAGGTTTGGAAGCAACATGACAACAGTTTTTATAAGTAATTTCACAGACAGAAACCAGGATACAAAAGAAAAATTTACTGCTACATTATCAAATAAGTACCAAGTGTTTAAGCAAATAGAAAGTTACACCAGTACAGACGATCACTGTCAACAGATTATAAAAACTCTATAGAATGAGACATGGAAAAGTTCTTGGGAAGAGAATGGCTGCACATAGTTTGGATAACAACAGAAACCATCAATAAGATAGGAGGAATTTAAAAAAAAAAAAAAAATTTGAACAGCCGAAGCTCATGAAATAGTAGTAAACAGAAAAAATGTAAGAGGAATAATATAGAAGATATAGTACGAGACGCCAAGGAAGCTGCAGCCAAGGGAAATGTGAGGGACCTGTGCCTTGTATAATAGTTCAAAGAAACTAACAAGGAAATATATATATGGAATCAAATGGCCTTATCAAGGACAAGAATGAACAACAACTTAGTAACTTTTAATAACAAATGAAGAGATCTGAGGAACTTCTACCAAAACAGACCAGTGCCAGCTAAGAGAAAGGCAACAGATTTGAAGCAAAGAAAGAACATACAGCTTCTAAGATACGGAAAAGCTGCTCACCTAGATGGTATTCCAGCAGAGGCCATCAAAGCAGATTTTGACACCACTACAGAGATTACAGTCTGAGAGTGAGAAGAAATACCAGCAGAATGAAAGAAAAGATAACTGAAAAAGTTGGCAGAAAAGGGAGATAATGCAAGAGTTCACTATTATTCAGGAATGATGTAATTCTCTGGGCCAGGGAAAACGAGAGATTAGGAAAAGGCCATAGACAGCAACTGGAAAAAAAAAAATGAGCAAGTTTTCAACAAAACATATTCTGGAGGCCAGATGGACACACTTTGCATAACAGTAGAACAGAGCTTGGAAGTAAATCTGGCATTCTGATTTATGGACAATGAGAAGGCATTTGACCATTAGCCAGACATTCACTTAGTAAAAGATGACGGAGTTGTGGATTTTAAAGTTGCTACCATAAGTGAAATGGGTTCATTTCCAATACAAGACAACAGGAGGCTGAGACGCTTGGGAGTCATGACCTAAGTGGGCCCGCCCCCCCCCTTAGAGTGTAAAGAAGTAATCGGGCCGAAACACTTGTCGGACGGGGGGACTACTTCTGATGATCAGATTGCTTCCTGTTGTATCGCTCTGTAAAGAGTTTCCTATCATGAACACCAGTAAGTTCACTGACCTAATGAAGAAAACATGAAAATGTAGACTCACATATGTATCTTCGCAGAAACATAAAGTTGGAGGATCATACAGTGATATCAAAATACGAGTACAAAATGCAAGAGGAGTGTTCCCTACACTGGGAAACGAGGAAATCAAAAAATAATCAAGGCCAACATAGAATTAAGTCAAGACAGTTCTATTGTACAGCTCTGTAACATGGAAAACAATAAAAATGACAACCAAGAAGTTACCAACTTTATTACTCTGGTGCTTTACACAACAGAACAATTAAAAATGTTGTGTCAGGTTCAACAATGTGGAACTGACTGAAAGACCCAGACAAATACCAGAGGAAAAGATTCTGGCGTAGGATAGGACACACAATCAGGAAACAAACTGATAACATTAAAAGGCAGCCCTTGTTCTGGAACCCTCAAGGAAGAGAAATACAACTCAAAAACTTGGAGAAGAGAACTGGAGATAAGAAAGGATAGAGAAGACATGAGAAGAACTTGAATTCAAAGACCAGAAATGGCTTGACATGAACTTGCTGTAGGGCCTGTTTCAAATATACGAGTAATTGAAGGGTCATGAATGAAGCAGATCCAATAAAGGTCAATAGTCAGGTGACTGAAGACATGATTAGAATTATCTATTTTGGCGCCCACGGCGACCGTTGCCTCAATTGGCTGTGTGTGGTGTACCCGGAAACGGGGCCTCCCAGTACTGAGGCACAGTTAAGTCCCCGATGTCACTTATCGGTGCAGAGTTGAGAGAGATGGCTGAGCATCACAATCCCCCCTGTGTTGCAGCATGATGAGAACCCAGCATTGCACACTGAGCTTGGGGGGAATCACTTGGGCACCAGACTTAATACTGGCTCTTGACTGGATGGCCGCATGCAGGAGATTTCTACAATGGAGGGTTGGCAGGTGGTGGGTATCTGGAAGTGGCACTGTGCAGGACGTGAGGATTCCTTGGGAGAGCCCAGAACCAGAGCACAGCATTGTGCAAGCTCTGCATAGTTGGAGAGCCCCCTGGATGACGGGGAATGCACATTGTGCTACCCCACCTATCCCCAACTGCTAACTTAGAACCAGAAGTGGGGTCCTCTGTATGCGTGCCAGGCCAGGATAAAATGCCTGGGAAAGAGACTGGAGCTCAGAACTCCCTAACTCAAAGTTGCAGGATGGCAGAAAAGCCATGGGAAAGACAGGGCTATTTTGAAGATAACGCAACCATATTTTCACCATACGAGCTCGGACGCCGCCTCGGTAAACAAGGTCCGCGCAGAGCAGTGACACCCCCAGGCTGCTTGCGAATAGTCTACTACTGGGAACATAAACAGATTAGGGATGAGCCCACTCTCCCGTTGAACAGGTGCTAAAGTCATAGATACTGGGCCAGAAGGCGCACCGGAAACCACAGTATCACGCAACTCGCTTTTTTTTTTTCTATGGAGAGTACACCGTCATCTATTTTGGAAGCAACATTGACAAAGAAGCATGAACAAACTAGGATCATGGCCAGAATAAGTAAAGCCATTTCATGGCTCAGAAATATGGCATGACATCAAGAAATATCAAATCCAGATTCCAGACGTTCATCAACAGAGGACTCCATCACATTCTCTGTATCAAACAGCCAGATGTGAAAAAAAACCAAAAAAAAAACATCTGGAATAGAACCAGACAACCAATACACTGGAGATTAAAGAAAGAAAATGGAGAGCAGGGGTCTGCAACCGGTCGGTCAATCTCGATCTACTGGTAGATGTAATATGAATACATTAAAGTACGAGCCACACATTGTAATATAATGCGAATCTTGACATGTACGATATTCTGTAAATAAACATGGCTACGAACTGAACATGCTTTTACTGAGTGCTTTCTGAAACATGTGTGTGCTTGTGTAGATGACGAGGTAATGCTTATATACATACATCATAACATTACATGGTGGCAGCGGTCGATACCGGACTGACGCAAAACAGCTACACGATAACACGTGAGTACAGTATTCGGCTAATTTTCGTCATCGAGGTCAACAATGGCAGCTAAACATTACCGCAGCGCACCGCAAATGAGATTTGCCGGTCAAGATGATAAGAGTGAAGCTTTCTTGTTATGGCGCCAACGCATAGATCTATATTCCAAGACCACTGGTCTGGAAGGACAAACCCTAACTCCATATATCCTAGAAGCATTGGACGATGAAGGTTTGCAAGGTACATTAGCAGCCCAGGTGGATGCAGTGAAAAGCTATAAACCTAGACACAACAAAGCAACTGGTTCGAAACAACAAGAAAAACACAACACAAGCAGAGGTGCTATGTGTAAATGTTGTGGCCTAAACCACATACAAAACCACTGTCCAGCTAAAGACTCTACATGTCATTACTGCAGAAAGAGGGGCCACTGGATAAAATTATGTTTCAAGAGGAAACAAGACAGTGCTCAACACAACCTTCACAGCAGAGAGTCATCAAAACAAACACACTTTATGATGACTGAGGACCTTGACTCCAGTGAAGAAAGTGATCCTTCCACATTTGATACTGTGAAGATACTAACTTTCAGTAATGAACCAAAGAGAACGCAGGCTTTCTGCAAGGTACAATTCCGAATACCAGGAATTAAAAGGCACAAAGAAAGATATATTCGGTTCAAGATAGACACAGGTGCCCAAGGTAACACTCTACCCTTAAGAATATTCAGACAGATCATACCTGACAAGGTGGATGAGCAAGGATTTCCCACAAGGGATGTAAAACGTAGGAGTGGCAGGACAAAGCTAAGAGCTTACAATGGAACAAGTATAGACTGTTTTGGAGCAGTAACACTTGAATGTTCATACAGAGGCTCAGAATGGACATCGTCAACATTTTACTTGGTAGATGTTGAAGGACCTGCAATTTTGGGTTTACCAATGTGCGAAAAGCTGAGTGTGGTAACTATTAACAACATTAAAGAGGATATAGGTTTTGCAGATGCTCTCAGCAGACTACCAAACCCCAACAAGACAGCAGATCTTACCCCAAACATCAAAGTTGATTTTGTCAAGTTTAGCGATAATCGGCTCGAACACATCAGAGAAGACACAATGAGAGATCCTATCCTTAACTCTCTCAAAGAACTGATATACCATGGATGGCCAAGCTCTATCAGGGAAGTTCCAACACACATCCGTCCATACTACTCGATGAGGGACGAGTTAAGCATCGAAGATGGTCTGATCCTTAAAGGAGATCGCATTGTTGTACCAGAAACACAACGCGATATCATCCTTAAACAGCTCCATAATAGTCACCTTGGTATTGTGAAGACACAACTGAGAGCAAAGAAAGATGTTTACTGGCCACAGATAAACAAGGACATAGAAACACTATGTAAAAACTGTTCAATTTGCCAAGAACATGCAAATAGGCAGTGCAGAGAACCTCTCATACCATCAGACATACCATTGAGCCCTTGGAGCATTATAGGAACTGATATTTTCTCAATCGACAATAATGACTATCTTATTATTGCTGATTACTACAGCAAATTTCCCATCATTGAGAAACTTCCACAACCCTCACCATCAGCTGTTATTGCAGACATTACAAAGAAGTATTGCAGCATGTTTGGCATCCCAGATGAAATTAGATCAGACAACGGTCCACATTTCTCAGGTCAAGCATACAGAAATTTCACTAAGGACTGGAAGATCAAACACACAACATCATCACCTAGATACCCTAAATCTAATGGTTTCATTGAGAGACAGATACAAACTATCAAGTCAATCATGAAGAAAACAAGAACAGAGGATGTACACCTAGCACTCTTGAGATGGAGAACAACACCGGTAGACAGTAAGATCGACAGTCCAGCAGAACTTATGTTTGATAGAAGAATTAAAGACCTTCTACCATCTAAGGTCCACTTCCGTCCACAACATAGAGACAGCACATATGATCAACTTCAGCATCGTCAGCAAGTTCAGAAATCCAACTATGACAAATGTGCTAAAGAGCTACCACCATTATATCCTGGTCAGCATGTGACTACCTACAACCACAACAATGACACATGGTCAAAAGCAACAATCATTTCCAGAAACCCTGAACCCAGGAGCTATACTTTAAGACCAGACAGCAGCAGCAACCTCCTGAGGCGAAACAGAGTGGACATAAGAGAAATCCCACAGAATACAACAGAACAGAGAATTCCCATGCTTTCAACAGACAATGCAGTAACTCCAGACCTTGGTGCCCCACAAAACCAACAAGCGTCAAGGCCAAAATCACAACCAACTCAAGCTAAACCAGGGACCTCCGCAGAACCACCAGCACTTTACACCACTCGTTCTGGCCGTACAGTGACATATATATACTCACACTGAGCATTACACATACTTATCCTTTCTCACATGAAACATTTCGTTGGAAATGTTTGCACACATTTTTTTTTCAAAAAAGGGGGGATGTAATATGAATACATTAAAGTACGAGCCACACATTGTAATATAATGCGAATCTTGACATGTACGATATTCTGTAAATAAACATGGCTACGAACTGAACATGCTTTTACTGAGTGCTTTCTGAAACATGTGTGTGCTTGTGAAGATGACGAGGTAATGCTTATATACATACATCATAACATTACAGTAGACCCTAATGGTTGATTTGGTAGATTTTTAGGTGATGGAAAGGGGAAAAAAAGATTTTTTACAAGGGGCTTGACATAAGTCTTGGGCCTGACCATGAAGGACATGTCACAGAGAGCTGAAATTTTGTATAGTGTTTATTCCTTTTCAATATAGCCACCGTCTGAATTGACACACTTCTGCCATTTCTGCTTGACCTTGAAAAGACCTTGGGAGTAAAACACCCTATTTTTCAAACTAAACCAGTCATCACATCCCAGTATAACTTCTTCATCGCTTGAATTTACATTACAGTAATACAAATAATGTATGCTTGTTTAATTCTCTGGCTGAACAGCTAGTCTTTCTACTTTAGCATTATAAAAATTGTGGTTACATACTCAATTAATTGATATTTTAACATAAAATGATAGAAAAAATAAAAACATTATTTAAAGTTCACATATCATGCTTTAAAAAGGCACGTTTGAACCCATTCCGTCATTATTCAGTCGCTGTTCGAGCTCTCTTTGCTTGCTTCTTGTAGTCAATCGATGAGGTGTCTCTTGTCACAGTCCAACAGTAATCAGCAAGCATTGAAGGGCTCCAATTGCCTTGATACCTTGTCTTCATAGCAGCAATGTCCTGGTGAAATCGTTCACCATGCTCATCACTGACCGCTCCACAGTTTGACGTAAAGAAATCCAGATGAGAATCCAGAAAATGAATTTTCAAAGACATGTTGCAGCCAAGACTCTTATACTTCAGAAGGAGATTTTCTACAATTTCATTGTAATTATCAGATCTGTTGTTTCCAAGAAAATTGTCCACCACTGACTTAAATGCTAGCCATGCTGCTTTTTCCTTGCCATGCAACACGCAAAGAAACTCGTCATCATGAAGAAGTTTTCGAATTTGCGGACCAACAAATACTCCCTCTCTTATTTTAGCTTCACTCAGTCTTGGAAATTTTTCTGATGAGGTATTTGAAAGCCTCATCTGTTTTCTCCATTGCCTTGACAAAGTTTTTCATGAGACCCAGCTTAATGTGCAAGGGTGGCAACAAAATCTTGCTGGTGTCGACAACTGCTGGGTTCTCAACGTTTTTACTGCCAGGCTGCAATGACTGCCTGATTGGATAATGTCTTCTGATGCAATGGTCACTTCGTGCACGGCTATCCCACTCACAGAGAAAGCAACAGTACTTGGAGTATCCACCCTGTAGTCCAAGCAAAAGAGCGACCACTTTTAAGTCACCGCAAAGTGACCAATGATGATGATCGTAGTTTATACACTTCAAAAGGTGCTTAATGTTTTCATAAGTTTCTTTCATATGAACTGCATGACCAACTGGAATTGACGGTAACACATTACCATTATTCAACAAAACAGCTTTAAGACTTGTCTTGGATGAATCAATGAAAAGCCTCCACTCTTCCGGTATGTAATTGATTTTGAGGGCTGCCATTAAACCAGAAATGTTGTGGCACGCAGAAAGGTCACCCTCTTTAAAAAAGAATGTAATAAGCGGCTTCTGGGGTTCCTATACACAGAAATTGTAACATCTTCTGCCAGGAGATTCCACTGTTGCAATCTGGAACCCAAAAGCTCCGCCTTGTTCTTCGGTAAATTCAGATCTCTTACAAGATCATTCAGTTCACCTTGGGTTATTAAGTGTGGTTTAGTGGATGTAGTTTGCTCAAAATCTGTGTTACTTGAGGTTGATGGTTCAGGACCACCAATGTCCTCTTCTTCATCAGTGGAAGCAGCTGAAAAGGATTCTGGCACTTTGGAAACTGGTAGGTCATCGCCATGTGGTACCGGAAGTATTGCAGGATGTTTGGATATTCCAGAGTCCATTTTTTCTTCTTTGATATGCCTTTCCCAATTGGAGGGACATGCAAAAGTAACAGTTGTTGAGATGATCAGTGGGCTCTCTCCAAATCATTGGGACTGCAAAAGGCATAGCTTGCCTTTTGCCAGTCAACCACAGTTTAAGATGTGCTGCACATGTATTGCAGCATATGTGTGGCGCCCAGCTCTTATCTTGATCTCCTATTTTGCAGCCAAAATACAAACTGTACGCCTTCTTAATCACTTTAGTTATATTTCGTTTTTGTGATAGAAATGTCACCTCACCACATATATAACAGAAATTATTAGCACTGTTCATACATGTCCTAGGCATTTCTAACTACGATACTTTTGATAAGGACAAATGCACTAACTAATGGCAACATTTTATCAGAGATAAGATATTTATACACAAAGGTGATGTAATCATAGGTAGGATTGCATCATCAACTTCTAGTTACATTTTTATTGGTCATTAGAAAAAATTATGCAATCGCCCACAACAGTTGCATCTCATATATATAAATTTACCGTAGTTAAATAAACTAGTAGCATATATCTTGAAAACTAGAGCCAATCAACATTTTTTAATGTCATTTTCGTTTTCAGCACACCAAAATTAGTTAAGATCAGCTATTTTCATTTCTGGTACATTTTGGTTGTTGACTAGTGTAATCTTTCAACAGGACACCTTTGGCGTCCCAAAAAATAGTCAGCATCACTTTTCCTGTAGATTTCTGTGTTCTCGGCTTGTTGGGGAGCCCGGGGTTTTCCATTGCATGCTGGCAATTTTGGATTCGGGGTCATAATGGTGTACCCAAGTCTCATCTACTGTCACCATGGTCTCCAAAAAGTTTTTTGACTGACACTTTTTGAGCAACTGTTGACAGCAATTTACCCTCGTTTGCTTCTGTTCACGTGTCAACATTCGCGGAACCCAGCATGCACACACTTTTCTCATGTTAAGTCTTTTGTGTAAAATTCTATAAACTGTTCTTTCATTCAGTTTTACTCTACTAGCTATCTCCACAATTGTCATTTTTCGATCCTGGTCAATAATTTTCTTCACTTTTGTTGCATTTTCATCGTTGCACTCTGAGGCTGGTCTACCAGATCTTGGCAGATCAGCAACATTTGAGCGGCCGCACTTAAACTGTTGACACCAGTTTTTTACTGAAGTATATGAAGGACAAGAATCACGAAACACTGGTTCCATCTCCCTGTGTATTTCTGTAGGTGTTTTTCCCTGAAACATCAGAAATTTTATCACAGCTCTGGCCTCCTTCTTTTCCATTGTTTTGTCAAATCTTTGGAGCAGCAGATCCGGTCAATAGGGTACATTGTGCCATGCATCGTAGCGGGAAAACCCATTGAAGAAACAAACGTGTACTTCACACATTCAGTGCAAATATGATGAACTTTAAATGTGCCGAGTTTCATCTTTCTCCTGTGACTCCTTCATGGTCAGGCCAAGACTTATGTCAAGCCCCTTGTAAACTAGAGAAATTTCGGACTAGACCTCTCCCGTCGGCATTTAAAATCGTGGTGTCCCCAGGATCAAAGGTACTTTTTCCGCATTCCCAATGAAAACTCTCGAGCTGGCTACTAAAATATATTCTTGAATTGCAGAAGATAGGAGTGCAATCTTTTCTTTGTAAGGTTCATCATTCCCTGCCCCCTTAAAATTATACACAAACACACACACTATATATATATATATATATATATATATATATATATATATATATATATATATATATATATATATATATATATATATATATATATATATATATATATATATGTGGTAGATCTTTAGACAGCTCAATGCTACAGAAGAGGACCAAAAAAGCTTCTGGGTTACCCACCCCTGGCCTAGAGTGTTGTAAAGTTATTCTTGTTAAATGTTTCAATTTCTCCATCGAGCCACTTTTGTCTTTAAGTGACCTCAGCTCCTAATTTGATGTTTAAATAAATCAGATGTATGCTCATTTTTCTTCCTCTATTTGTGTGCTTTATATGGCACAGCAATTAGTTTCTTGTAGGAATCTAATATAAGAGTTTTATTATACACTGGTGATCTCTGTAGAAAATTTGTTTAGCGTGAGGTTGCTAGCTCCATACATAACCCCTAAAGAAGCAGTGATCCTATTCTATCTTAGTCTGCTCAAAGATTCACAGGAAGCACATGGGGTGCTTGAGCACACATCTGGTCTATTATTCTCCTGGTCTATTATTTTACAGTCAATATCAAATATACCTGTCTGCAAATGGAAGCTGAGAGGCCATTGTAAAGTCCAATAACTCCATCATTTTTTACCACTTTGACAGCCATTGACAGTAAACTAACTTTTCCTCCCTGCTGAGTTTGAAGATGAACCTATGGATAGCAAAACAAACAAATAAAATGTATGAAGAGAGTGAAAATTTCCATTAACAACAACAAAAATTGTCAAACACACAAAGACTGCATTGCTGGAAAATAAGATATCTATCATTTTCCTCCTTGCTCCTTATGTAGCTGGTCTCCTGTACCAAAGCATTCATGAAGTGGTGGTTTCTGTAGCAATTTATTTTACACTAGTGTAAAAACCGTCATAAGACGGGAATTAAATTCAAAAGCACCAATACCTAACGGCAATTTTACTTATTCAAAAGTATTTTAAAAAACCCACTGTGCATCACCACAGTACACGAACTGCGTAGCAGCAGCGAGGATCCCAATGTGTGTCTATGGGATCACACATTCTATAAATATATTTTGTGCACACCGTCATTTCTGCATTGTTCTGTGGTAAGTGTTACTATTTTCGGGAGAGTACATATAAGGGAAACAATACAATTAATGTCTAACTTCAACCAAAGTAGCATCCTTTAGCATTACGTACTGACAGAAAAAGCTAGGATTTTATATATAGGATGATGAAGCTGCCAGCCCCCATATGTAACCTCATATTAGTTGCCTTGTATGTTGCCTGAAGGAGCAGTAGCCATATTCTTTATGTCTTCTCAGATACCCCCAGGAACTACTGCGGGCCAAGACATCTGTCAGGTGTACATAAGCCAAACTCACATTACAGCAATTATGAACAACATGTTTGTGTGTACCTAGCTCTTAAAACAAAGTTAAGGTAGTCCCATTGCAAGTACAGGAGCTGGCTTCCTAGCACGGTGGTCCATGGTTCAATCCCCAGTTGAGGTGGGATATTTTTAGACCGCAAATGGCTCCGGGGTCGACCCAGCCTCAAGAACTGGGTACTAGAGCAACTCAGGGAAGGTTAAGGCGGCCGGTATGATGCTGACCACATCACCCCTAGTGTGCCGACGGTCAAGAAAATATGGGCCTAACACCATATTCCCAATATGCCTCAATGGGCGTGTAAACGGGATCCTTTATCTTCCTCCTATTGCAGGTACTGCAGCAGAGGAGAGAAGTGTTAGAGACTTCACTATACTAGGTCTAGCTTTATGAGCTGCTGTGGCCAGTTCCATTCTCGTCAACTTTGCCTTCCCCAATTCAAGAGCAGGTACCCATTTACAGCTGGGTAGACTGGAGGTGTGACGTGATGCTACCAGATGTCGATCCCGGAATCTAGTAACTTTTGCCACAAGAGGAAGTGCGTTAACCACTTAGACAACTGGCACTCAAATCAAAGTGACTGCCCCCATTTAACCACCTTTTCTTGTTTGGAACTTTTTATCCATATGGTAACTCATGTTTCAAAATATATCTTCCTACGTCAAACTTTGAAATGCAACCATATGATTGTTTTTTAACACTTGTACTTAATTATTACCACTGGTATCTCGTGGCAAAGGTGCAGGGTTCGATTCACTGTATCGATATGCTCCAGTCTAACCAGCTGTAAATGGGTACCTGACTTGAGTTAAGGAAAGAAAAGGCAACAAGGAAGAGAACTGGTCACCCTACCTCTTGATGCTGGACCTAGTATAGTGAAGTCTCAAACGCTTCACTCCCCTACGGCAGTATCTGCTATCGGACTACCTTGACCTTTTTGACTTAATTATTACCAACATAAAAATGTTATCAGATGCGTTATTTGCAGTGGATCTATTCTGAATGTCTACAGCTTCTCTAAAGGATTGGCTTCTTTTCCCCTGAATACCAAGATGGCATTTCAAACACCATTCCAATATTTAATTATTTGCTTTACTACCAGAGCAAGTCATCTTGAGTTTAATAAAAAAAAAAAACCAACATAAATCCTTAACATAAAGTGAGAATTGTAATGTGTCTGTTCTGACAATTCATAATTTCTTATAATTTCCTCTTGGCACTTGTATTTTCATTAAGCATCAAAACTAGAAGCCACGATATTCATAAATGTTCATTTTGTTATTTCACTTCCAACTTTAATGTTTTAAAGTTTAATAAAATTCAACATGAACCTGATTTGAGAATCAGAAAATGATCATTTCATTATACATTTTATAATATCCTATAAACTCTTGCTGTTTGTTTCAATGTCTATTTCTACCTCATCATCCTAAAAAAATAAAATAAAAAACCACAAAATTTTACTGGAAGCACACATCTCATATTCTAGATTAGATACAACGTGTACAAAATTACTCAGTTTACTACATTGAAGCACATTAAAAACGCACCACTATTATATATACTGATGCCGAGAAGCTGTAAAAAAAGTGTGGGAATGGATTTTCCCCGTGTTTGTCATGAGGTAGAGAGCGAATGGCTGGTGGAATGGAAAGTGCATGATTCAACCCACGGGTTTGTATACAGACTACATGAAAACAATGAAAGTTACACGTGCAACACGATTCCCAACAGCTATGACCCTGAAAATGTGTACGCATTGTGGCAGTATACTCGGTATAAAAAGGTCGTTGAGACAAAACACCCAGTACATGTGCTTGAAATGCCACGACTATCTGAAAACGACCGCCAACGAGCCATTGGTATGTTGGAGACTGGAATGAGCTCGCGGGCCATTGCCAGAAGGATGAATTGCCACCACAGCACTATTGTACGTCTCAATGAACGTTACGGAACCACTGGCAGTGCCCGGGATAAACTTCGGAGTGGCCAACCACGAGTTACTACCCCTGCGCAAGATCGTCATATTGTGCTGGGTCACCTAAGGAATCGTTCTCTCCCGGCAAGTCAAACAGCAAGAGCAATAGTGGGTAGACGTGGGCAAGTCTCTCGAATGACAGTCATACGACGACTCAGAGATACAGGCCTTACTGCAAGACGACCTTATGTTGGGCCAAACTTGACTCACAGACATCGTCAGCAGCGCCTGCAATGGGCAGAGCAACATAACAGATGGACTAGACTGCAGTGGAATGCTGTCCTATTCACAGACGAGAGCAGATTCAACATATCCTTTGCTGATGGACGTATGCGGATTTGGTGACGGTGTGGAGACCGCTTTACAGATTGCTGTGTTCGTCAGCACAACCGATTTGGAGGTGGCAGTATTCACATTTGGGTAGGATTCAGTTTTCACCATCGCTTGGCTCTTCACGTCTTCCGTGGAAATGTTAATGCTGTGACATATCGAAATGAGGTTCTGGATGCATTGGTTGCTCCTGCGTTCACAAATTATCCAGACTTGCAGCTTTTCCAGCAGGATAATGCACGTGCGCACACCGCATGCATTACGCAGCAATATCTGCAGCAGCAGAACATTGTGACGATTGATTGGCTTGCCCTATCACCAGACATGTCCCCTATAGAACATCTGTGGGACGAGATAGATGCAGAGTCTACAGGCAAGGTTCTCCAGCTAATCTGCAACAGCTCGAAGCTGCTCTTACACGTGAATGGGACTTGATTCCCCGGAATTTCCTTCAGAGACTTGTGCGTTCCATGTGGAGCCGCTGCCAAGCTTGTTTGCAAGCACACGGTGGACATACCAGATACTGAGGATAGTGTGAATGAATTTTTTTATTGGGTGCATTTTTGGTTTTCTCCCTTGCCTGCACAGAATGCAATGAATTTCATAACAATCAAATGTACAAATTAATGACCAGCATGGATTCATAGGAAAATGAATAAAGATTCCAAATATGTAAACTTGTAAACACTTATATTTACATTTCACACTCTGTTCCTGGATTATACAGGTGGTGCGTTTTTAATGTGCTTCAGTATGTATAGTCAATTTATAGGCTAGCCACCATCTCTGAAGAAATAGTGTAATTTCACTTGGAAGAAGTTTTAATTCACATATATTATGAAGTATCAGGCTATGTAGATTAAAAGTTCCTAACAGAGTCAGACTAAAAAAAGTTAGTGAGTTAAAAATGTGACCAACGAGAAGTGGTTTATGCACTATGACACACATATATTCTACGCAAAAATAAAAACACAAAAGTTCTGTTGAATATTTAACCTTCTTGTATTTACAAATTTTTTAAGGTATTTAACAACAAAAAAAATGTTAATATCCTTTACTGGGTACTCAGAGATATGCTATTTCAAAGCTAGGTAAACAAACCAATAAAAAGTGATGAGGTCAAATGAGGTTAAAAAAAAAGTCTCCTAAGGTTAAATGCGGAACATCACTGAAATATTGAGAACGAGATCAACTTTAAACAGATATCTTCAATGGTATGGTTGTGTCACGTTTGAGGAAAAAGATTACATACATTTCTATTTTTTTAACATACATAATAATAGCCCCTTAAGTCATAATTGACTATGGGAATGTGCCCCTGACGTGACAGCCCTCAGCTGCTTATTTTCCTGGTGTTTCTTTCAACGTTTTCTCCTCTCTTCTGCTTACCGTGAGAGCTTTTCACCCAATCTGAAGTGGCGCCATAGAGAGCATCGCCACTTGGTGCATTCGGCAGCTTCATCCTCCCAGGTTACTGGATTTATGTCCAGTGCCCTCACGTCTCTCTTGCTTACATCTTTGAACCTCAGCTGCGGTCACCCAACTGTTCTTTTGCCAACTGCCAGTTGTCCGTTGAAGACGTCTTTCGGGATGCGAACATCTTCCATGTGGCGGACATGGCCAAGCCAGCGTAGTCTGCGCTGTCTAAGCAGTGTATACATGCTTTGATAGCCAGAACGTGACAACACCTCGACATCTGTCACTTTGTCCTTCCACGAAATACCAAGGGTGTGGCGTAGACACCGTAGATGGAAGGTATTGAGCCTTCTTTCTTGCTTAGCATAGGTTGTCCATGTCTTGCTGCCATATAGAAGTGTGCTGGTGATGCAGGCATTATACACTGCAGCTTTGGTCTTTGTTGTGAGTTTGGACTTTCCCCAAATACGTGTTGTGAGGCAGGCAAAGATGGATGCAGCTTTGCCAATTCATAGTTATTGATAGTGATAACTGGTGCGACATCCACATCCTGACCCAGCACATTTGTTTTCTTCAGACTTATTGTGAGGCCAAAGTCCTTGCATGCTTAGGTGAAGTGATTCATCAAGCTCTGAAGCTCCTGTTGACTTTGAGTGACGACTGCAGCGTCATCAGCGAATAACAAGTCTCTTATATCTGATTTTTGTTTTTGCCTTCAGCCTTGCAAGGTTAAACAGTCGGTCATCTGACCTAGAGTGAAGGCATATTCCTTCAGCTGCACCTCTGAATGCATGTTTCAAGAGCAAGGCAAAGATCCTGAAGAGAGCTGGAGCCAGAACGCAGCCTTGTTTAACGTCACTGCATATGTGAAAGGGCCATGATATGCTTCCAGCTTATTGGACTGCTTCCTTCGTGTCTTCATGGAATGACTTTATCATTTCTAGCAGTTTAGCAGGGCAACCTATTTTATTTCCATCCCTGCTAACCATACATAACATAAATATTTATGAACGATGGAGTCAACAATGAAGTAAATGGACTGATGGAATAAAGATGGATCTACATGAGTTGTAGGGAGAGGAATGGATGACAACTCAAAGTGCAGCAAAGTCTAAGGTGTTAGAATGCTGTGAAAGAAGAAAACAACTGCAAAACTGAGTGATAGTCAGTCATTGCTACAGCTCAGCACTCATTTACTGACATTAACTGTTCGGATATTTTAAATGGTGGAAATAAAATATAACGCAATTTGCAAAAACTCCATAAATGTTTAAAACAAAATAAAAATGAGTACATACATCATTTTTACCAACTAGAATAAACAAAGAACATGCTGGAGAGAACTGTCACCTCAACAAAGAACACACAAATTAAATATGTCAACAAATTAAAAATATACAAGATAAATGAGAAAAGTAACAAACAATAAAAATTACCATTTCAAAACATTTCTTGTTCTATTACCTATATCCAATAACAGCTTGCTCCAGTTTTAATTGCCTTTCTAAAAAACAATGCAGCAATCATAATTGTTTGAATCATTCTCCTGACTTGGATCAGTAATACATTTCATCATCATCACTGTCCTTGTTTGTTCCCCATGGAGCATAAAGCCACCACTGCAACTGGCCCCATTGCAGTTAGTCTCTATTGTAACATTTATGTGCTCTTGTAGTAGTGGTTTCTGTAGCAATTTGTTTTACATGATGAAATTGCCATCCACATGGCAAAACCTTATATTAGTCCCCTTTTACAACATGCTAGAGGGCTCAGTAGTCCTATTATTTCTTTATCTCCTCAGAGACCCCCCCCCGGAACTACATGGGGCATCTATAATGCATGGAATGTTATTACTGGCATAAGCATAAAACCTTATAACGAAGTAGGGGGTGGGGAGAGAGGAGAGGAGGTGATAGGTCTTACTAAGGCAAAAAGATGAGAAAACAACCTACGTTGCAACCACAAGGCCTTGATCATGGACAGACGAACAAAAACAGAAAGGAAAGAAAGTTGGAACTAAGTAAAAACAAAATGAAAAATAAAGCGAGTACACCTGGTTAGAATTAATGGCTAAACAAAATGGCTGCTGCCGCTACTGAAAGTAGAGAGAAAATATTAGGTTCGGAAGGAAAAAAAAACCAAAAAACTTAGTGAGAGAAAAGTGCAAAACGGGAAGAAAAAAAGGGAAAGAAAAAAAATAATAAATCCCCCTCCCGGGATCAGCAGGAATACATACAGATTAAGTACTAATGAAAGGAATGGGTAAAGGCCATTAAACAAGTTACGGAAAAATTAATCTAGTACACATGTGCTACTACCAAGGCCCTATAACTTCACTGAAAATATTGAATCAGCAAACCATCTACCAACATGATAGTGCACATCAAATATAAAAAAAATAGCATCACATCACAATTCATGAATTCCTGCCTTCTTCTTTGATCTTTAGCCGCCGACTGTCAAAGCAGTCAGTGGCCATCACACCTAGTGACACCTTGTAGGGCAGCAACAAACTGCTTCCACTTTGCTCGGTCGGCAGTCATCCTTCATGCAGCGCCCCAGCTCTGGTTCATTCTTTGCACTCGGCTTCCACAGTTCTCTGCCAAGTTGTTTTTGGTTGGCCTCTCTTTCGCTTTCCTTCAGAGGTCCATGGCATAGCTGTTCTTATGATGGCACCAGGGTCTCTACTGAGGACGTGGCCAACCCAACTCCAGCGTCTGCCAGTTATGATGGTGTGCTTGTCCTCTTGGTTGCTCCGAGTAAGTAGTTCTTGATTGGTGATGGTATTCGGCCAAAAGATTTGGAATTCCTCCCTACTTCCCCAAATATGTCTGAAGTCACTCCTTCCATCAAAAATAAGTTCTCCAAAGCACAATACCATCACAGGTACTATACATAAACGGCCATCAGCGGACAGCGATAGTGATAGGATTTATGCCTTGCCTTCAGGGAAGTACCTAGGTTTTATTTTTATATTTATTTTAGTTCTTATGTGTCCTATCTAGCTTTCACTTTCTTTCCTTTCCTGACGAAGGCCTTGTGGCCGTAACGTAGACTATTTTCTTTGTCTTTTGTCCTCGTAAGACGAAACACCTTTTTTCGATTTTTTTTCAAACCCATCCATTATACATAAACGGGTGTTTGTGGGTGGATTGACAAGCAGCATGGACACACAACCTCACAATGAAAGTGAACAGTTAAAGAGGACAACCAAAAACATGAAATCAAGTTTATGACAGGCATCTTACAGAAACACATGACAGCACACCAGCCACACAACTTGAACTGGATCAGAAAACAAAAAAGTAAAATAAAAAGAAGAAAAAGAAAAACTAATCTGATCTTTGACACTTTGTTGCTGCACAAGTGGCAGGTAAATCAAAGAAAAAGTAGATACATTTTTTTCATACACTAGAAAATACTTTTTGCAAAGGATGATAATTTTATGACTGATAACAAGATATACACATTTTAGCAAATGCTTGCCTGCATTTGTTTCATCGGTGCATCAATAAAAGCTATTGATGTGACTTTTTTTAACTTGGTAGACGGTTTCTTGGGCACTGCAGTACTTCCGCTCTGTTTATGTTCATTTGTTACTCTGTTTCTTTTTTCTTATCATTATCAATCCTTTATGGTTCTCAGGCTGCAACAGTTAGTCACTACTAATTTTTACTTCAAATAACCTTTTTCAGTTCAAACTGCTCAAACTGGCTTCTCCTTCCACTATTCTTCTTCAGGTTTTCTTCAGACCTGCACTCTTCTCCTACCTTCTGGGTTCCCATTAAAGGTATGTCTGGCTTATACTAGTAGTCTGTTTCCTAAGGGTATAATGCATCAACCTCACTTTCCTCTCATTAATCTCCAGATGTAGTAGTAGTAGTTATTGTCTGGCTCTCTTTCATGGGTCTGTATTTCTTTAATATTTCTGGCCATCCGATATAGTATGAGATGAAGGAATCTGCTGGTGAAGGCCTTGAGCTGAACAAGATATTTTTCTTGGTTCTTCTTCTTCTTCTTCTTGCGATCGCATCTTTGATGATTACACCGTCAGACGAGTTCTCATGATGAATTCGACTGTTGTTTGAAGTTCCTCTTTAACTCCATATAGCTTTGAGTTTAGTGTTGAGTCAATGGGCCAGTATATCTTTCTTAACTGGTCATACAGAGGACAGTCCTGTAGAACATGCTCAGCAGTTTGTTCGTTTAATCCACATGTGCACAGTGGTGAAGCAGACAATCGTAGCTTGTGCATGTGTTTATTCAGTTTGTTATGCCCTGTCCTGAGTCGAAAAATAGTTATCTGTCCCTGCCGGTCGAGAGTGTGATAGTCGTCTTTGGGTTGGTTCTGTTCTCTTCTGATAGTCTGGATAGCTCTCTTTTTCTCAAAGTATGTGACTTCATTATGAATCAGAAACGGCTCCTGGGTCGACCCAGCCCCAAATGGGTACCAGAGCTACTCTGGGAAGGTTAAGGCGGCCGGCGTGATGCCGACCACATCACCCCTCGTGTGCCGACGGTCAAGATAATATGGGCCTAACACCATATTCCCAATATGCCTAAATGGGCGTGTAACGGGTTCCTTTACCTTTTATGTGACTTCATTATCTTCTTGTTCACATTCTCCTCCCTTTTTTGCAAGTTTATCTGCCTTTTCATTTCCGGGTACACCACAATGAGATGGTACCCACTGAAGTATGGTTCTCTTTTTGGCAGCTACCTTGTTTAGTTCATTTCTCAGATGCGGGAGTTTACCACCCTTGAGAGCTTGCAGGACAGATAGTGCATCTGTGAGGATGACTACCTGGTGGCAGTCAGAGTTGGTGTTATAAATCATATTTGCAGCTTGCTCTAGAGCTTGAACCTCAGCTGTATAGTTGGAACAGAATTTACCAGTGGGAATGTGCCTAGTCTCATAGTGGTTGTCAGGATATGAGATAAAGATACCGGCACCTCCATTCCTAACAGCATTAGTTGCTGATCCATCTGTATAGGCATGTATCCATGATTGATCGGGATAGCTTTCTTGGATCATACTCAATGTAGCAGTTCGTTTTTGCAGATCATTATACTCACATCCACTTGTGAGACCACTGACTGATGTATTAATTTGGAGGGCACTGCTGGCCTGCTCCCATGGTACAGGGTATAGGGTGGGCTTCAGTGGTGTTGTCTTCATGGATAGGTCTTCTTGATGCTGTCTTATAAGTCTTTTCCCCCGATGCACAAAGCTGCTACGCTTTAGACGTCCCAATGCCAGATCATCTAGTCTTGCCTTCATTGGGTGCATTGGCATACTGTTGTACTTTTCCATCTGGATCATGGTTTTTGTGTCTCTTCTATGGGACAATGTCTGTAATCCACCAACCTTCTGCATCTCTGTTATTGGTGTAGTTTTCATGGCTCCTGTAATGAGCCTGAGAGCTTGATTTTGCACCTTGTCCAAAGACTGCAGATGTGAGTTAGCAGCTGATGACCATGCTGCTGAGCTAAACTCTAAGTGTGGTCTTATTACTCCATTATAAATCTTCTTTAGATTTCGTTCATTTGCTCCCCAGTTGGTACCTGCTAATTTTCTGAGTATGCCTAGTCGTCTTCGGGCCTTTCCTTCTGCATTTTCAATATGCTTATTCCATGTAAGCCTTTGGTCAAATGTCACCCCAAGATAGGTGGGGTAGCTTTCTTCCTTGATCACGGTTGTCCCTAGGTGTATGTTAGCTGATTTGTCCTTGGGGGCAAGGGAGAACAGTGTTGTGGAGGTTTTGTCTGTGTTTATTGTGATAAGCCATTTCTCTGCCCATGACACTAGCATGTCTGCTGCCCGCTGCATTCTATAATTTGCTGTGGTGACATTTTCATCAGTGCACCAGAGTACTAGGTCATCTGCATATAAGGCAGCTTTCACTCCTGCAGGGAGATCTTTCACCAGGTCATTGATGTAAACAAGGAAGAGTGTTGGGGAAATTACTCCTCCTTGAGGTACCCCCTGATGGAGCAACACTTTTCTGCTCTGCAGACTGTCAAGAGTGACTGTAGTTCTCCTGTTATGCAAGTATGACTGGATCCATTTCATCATGTTGCCTTGGATTCCACTTCTCCTAAGTTTTGCAATGAGGCCATCTTTCCACACCTTGTCAAAGGCCTGCTTGAAGTCGACCCAGATCGTTAGGACCTTTTTCTTCTCCTGGAAGGCATCTTCTATTGCTTGAGACAAGTAAGTAACTTGGTCTTCTATACTGTAGCATTCTCTAAATCCAGCTTGTTCCGGCACCAGGATCTGCTCAGACTCTAAATACCATTTCAATCTGTGGTTGACTATTCGCTCCATAGTCTTCCCAACACAGCTTGTGAGACTGATTGGCCGGTAACTTGCAGCCTCGGTCTTACATTTCCCTTTCTTTAGTATGGGTATTGTGATGGCTTCTCTCCATACTTGGGGTACCGTTCCTTTCAACCAGCTGTGGTTGAATATCTCAAGCAGTTTTGTCTTTGCTGCTGAGCTCAGATTTACTAGCATTTCGTTGCTGATTTTGTCTGGGCCGGGTGACTTTTGAAACTTAAGCTTGGAAATAGCCTTCTGTAGTTCTCCTAGTGTGATGGGTTCCCTCATTGGGGCAGGAGTATCTGTCTGTCCCATGGTTGCCAGTATTTCTTTTCTTATCTCTCTCTGATGATCTATGTTAATGGGTAAGTTGCTTTCTGAACTGTATCTTCTAGCAAACAAGTCTGCAGCTTGTTTTCCTCTGAAAAGTTTGCCACCTTCATCCAATGTGATAGTCTGCCTAGGTGAGGAACGCTCTTCATTTAGAGACTTGACTAATCTCCAAGGTTTCCTGCCGTCTTTCTCAAGGTTCAGCGATGCCGTTTTAGTTCTCCAGCTTTTCCGTTTTTCTTCTAGCTTTGTTCTCTGAAACTCTGCTACAGCCTTTTTCCATTTGTTGTGAGTTTCAAGTGAAGGCTGAGACTCTGCGTCCTTTCTAGCCCTGTCCATAGCTTCCTGACGTTCTTGGAGTGTGCTGGACCAGTATGGTATGTAGTTACGCCGGCATCCTTTGGGAATGGTTTCCTTTGCAGCTTGTAGTATGCATCTGTTGAAGTCTTTTACCACTTCATTAATGTCTCTGTTCTGTACCTTGAGGGTAGACAGCAGCGTGTTCACCTGATGCCTGAATAAACCCCAGTTGGCTTTTTTGTAGTTCCATCTTGTAATGGCTGGGCCTGTACTGAGAGTTGCACTCTGGACAGTGTGACGAAAGTACTGAGATTCTGTCTTTCAAATGGCCCATGTCTTTTTCTCCTTGCATTTTGTTCACTATTTTTGGAGGGATTACAGAAAAATCCTTCTCCATTTTTCTTCTCCTTCTATTATTTACGTTTTTTTTCAAGATGAGATCAGGATGGAGTTTGATCTATGTGTTTAGAATGGGGGTGTAGGGAATTGGACAGTATTTTTCTAGAAGGAAGATTATAGATGCTAGATCAGGATTTGCACCAGTGTCCTTTTTTTTAAAGATATTGCGTGGCCATATACGCATTTTTCGGGAGTTAAATTATTTGCGGCCATTTTTGCTTCATTTCCGCAGTATAGGGCTAGGCTTAATCTCGTTTCTTTGTCTAAAACCCATGCACGTTACATCAGAACGATCTAAGGTTCTGATTGGCTGAGAGGTAACTGCAGTTGAAATGCAGAGCTCTCATTGGCTTTAGAATCACGCCGCGCATATGACGTCATGAAGTCGGCGCGTGGGGGTCTTGATTATAAAAAGGCCTATATTTCATAGCCTCTTTCTCTTTTAATGAAAAATTGCCAAGCTGGGTGCCAGAAGCAAATTGTCGATTGCCTTCAGTTGGACATTCGAGATTTGGTAAGCATGAATTTTTGCGTGAGGACTTTATTTAATTTTTCTAGTCCTAGCCGATCATTTAAGTTTCTTGGGAAGTTTTAGTTTAACGTTAATTCTCATCGGCAGAGCCATCAAATACGATCTTAGTGATAGACTTGAGAAACTTTATAGGTCCATTTAATTCCTTGTTGAAGGAATAGCGGCATGGTTTAAAAGTTGAGATATCACCGCTTTGTATTATTGCAAAGTCGGTCGGGAGAGAAACTCGCATCTGCGAATCATATGTATTTACAGAATAGTCGGGAGCGTGTGTAATGTGTATTTTTATTTGTGATTTTAGTGAGAGTATTGATGCTCGCTATTTATATAGTTACGCATATATCTGTGGACGGAAGTGATAGAGGTATTAATTGGAGCACGTGTGTGCTATCAGTAATGAATATGTATGCAGGAGCGCGTGGTTGAAAAAACTGCGGCACCACGTGGCTGAACTATGGGGTTTTCAATTTGATAATCGGGGGTTATGAATAACTTTTGACGGCAGGTAGATGCTAGCGTAAACAGGATTATATGTTATTGATTGTGCATTATTGTTCTGTGAATTCAGAAGATGGGAGAAGTAATTTTAAAGGGAATTATTTTGTATTACATTTTGAATGTGATTACTATTATTGACGGGAATTTTAGGAATTCCTAGAGAGGGCTAGTTTTAGTTGTGTTAAACATTACGGCATTAGTGTCAGCGTAAGAAGTAGGCCACAGTACGTCTGCCCAGACGGGCCAGTGAAAATATTGTTGTTGCTCGGAGTTAGTCAGGCAGAACAAGCGATCTGGGTTAGCCAATGTTTACTTTGTAGGCTCAGGTAGAGAGGGGAGTTACGTGGTGAAGAGTAAGGAAGTTAATTGTTATTTGAAATGTATTATTATGGTTTGTTTAGCTGTTGTTTTGTTTTGTCTAAAACAGCAGGTACCGGCTTTGTGGGAATGAGAGCGGAATTTTGAGACCACAAAATTTCTCCCACGGCAAAGTTGGGGCATTCGCAGAACCGCAAGGGTTTTACGTTAGTTGCCAGTAGTGGAAGGAGAGGAAGAAAATACGTTTTCCCAGCCAGGGGAAGACATTTTCCAGCGAATAGGATTTTTGTGGATAAATCCTGAGCTCTGACGCTCGTTACACACGCAGATTTGGCAGGCTGCCGCGTTGTGGTAATTTTATGTTCGCTTCTTCACGGCCATAATAAAGCCGACGGCCCAGTTATAGGTACTCGGGCAGGTAATTTCCGAGTGGTAGAAGTCCGCTACAGTTCCAGTCCAGAATCCAGTGGGGTTCTGTTAAACCTCAGTCATCAATTCCAGAGTTAGTGGAGAGAGAGAGGGTAAACATTCTCTCTACTGAAGTCAGCACAGATAGGCAGAACTGTTAGTTTTGGTGAATCATAGCAGAGGACAGCTGCTGAAGTTTAGAGGTGCAGTTAGTTGTGTTCAGGAGATTCCAGGATAGGCTGTGTAGAACCGAAGTCTGTGCAGAGATTGTGTAGTCACTTCGCCGTCGTTCCAGCTATTAGTGGACTTAGAGTTAGAGTTAGAATTTAGAACAGCTAGTTTGGAGTGTAGGCGACATCAAGTGCAGTGTAGTTCATTTCAGTTAACCTGACCTTCTTTCTCCATACAGGTTGCAATTGTGGGAGAAGGGTTGGGGTTGATGCATTTTTAACTGTGCTTGATTTTGTTTCAGGTGTGCATCCTCGCACTTTATGTATATGAGTTGTTTATAGGTGTATAATAAACTTGTATAAATTGTAGCTGGCATCAGTCATTTCCTTTAGTACAGTAGCTATATGTTGTCTGTACCTTGGTGTTTGTGAATCTTAATTGAACCTTATCCCATAGGGTAGTTAGAGGTGGTTCGAGGCCATAGCAATTTAAACGTCCGAAGTGGCGAGGAAAGAATCAACCTCGGTTCTCAACCTCGGAGCCAATGGTCTCAACTTTCACATTTTGCACTATATTTCTATCTGAATCTATCATTTCAGTCTTTCTTCTTACTATTGTCTTGTCACTATATGTAGACAGTCTCTAGTCCTAAATCCATTTCGTGACAAAGTGGGGGCTCGTCCGGGATCATCTTTGTTACGTTCAATTCTGTGATCTTGACAAAGTGGGTGGCGTCGTCCTTGGGATCATCTTTGTTGGGATCAATTCTAGATTCATAGATTGTCTCTGAAGAAAGTTCTGGAAATAGATTTCTTATAAATCCCCTAGACGTGAGCTATATTAAGACTGATCCAGCTATAAGTTTTTTTCCACAGGTTGTAGTCAGGTTAAATGTTAGTTGTAGTAAGGTTGTTTATGACTTAGAAGTAATTGATGGCTAATCGAATTTTTTTCTTGACAGGAAAGTAAATTCGGGTTTTGGGTAGCTGGATAACTTGAATTTTTTCAGGTAGTTATTAGTCAGACTTGGTGCTAGTCTGAGTGCGGGTTTTTGCGACAGCATATTCCTAGTAGGTAACAGTAAATTTTTCTTGTTCCTTTTTTGTCATTTCCCCTCGTGGTGAGTTACAGCTGATTTGTCAGGTAAGATGGCTGAATTGGTCAAGCTACTTACTGCATGGAAGGACGCAGCTAAAAGCATGGGAATGGATGAGGCCGAGACTAGGGCTTACATTATGAGGGAACAGGACCGGCAGACGGAGAAAGAAGAGAGGGCCCGACTGGCAGAGATGGACCTGCGTAAATTGGAAGCGGAGAAAGAGGAGAGGCAGGCTGAGATGGAACTTCGGAAATTGGAAGCACAGGAGAGGGAGAAGGCAGCAGAGAGACAGCATGAACTTGCCATGCGTTCTCTGGAACTGCAGTACCGATCTTCGGAAGGCAGTTCGGCTAACGGAGATTCTCCCGGAGCAGGGGCGACAGACACCTCAGGAAACGGAGGGCCCCGGATGGCAGCCATGAATTTTCCCATGGACCCTTTTCCTAACGGGAATGAGAAAATTGAGGTATTTTTAGAAAAATTTGAACGGATGGCAAAGGCATACGGGCTGGATGGTAGTCTTTGGTGTCTCAAATTATCTCAATCTCTAAGAGGACATGCGTATGAGGTCTATAGCAAGATGCTGGTAGATGACCAAGGTAACTTTGAGGCTCTACGGAACGCCCTGTTACAGCGATTCCAATGGACTCCTCGGAAGGGCCAAACAATGTTTCGGGAAAGTCGTCTGGAGAAAGGTGAAAGTTTTCCCCAGTTCGCAGAGAGGCTGAGGAATTACCTCACTCGCTGGAGAGAGTTGTCGGGTTTGGCTAAATCGTTTGAAGGACTCGAAGAGCTCATCATGTGCGAACAGATAAAGGCCAACATGTCTCCGGACTTAAGGAAGTACCTGGCGGAGCAGGGCGCCCAGCAACTGGACCAGATAATTCTATTTGCAGAAAGGTTCCAGTCGGCACAGGCCGAAGTACTGGGCCAGAAAAGAAAACACCCTGACCTGCCAGCCCCGGACAAAGGAGCATCTTCATCGCATTCGCCTTCCTCTTCAGCTCACCAGCAGCAAGGGCCGTCTCGCAAGGAGCCCCCTCCCAGTCATAACATGCGCTCCCAGCCGCCTAACAGAACACAGGGGCCGTCTTCTCATGAACCCGTCAGGAACCGGGGAGATAATGAGAGATATTGTAGGTTCTGTCGGACTACTTCTCATTGGACAACACGGTGCCCAAACAAACAACCCGCTCATCAGGTGGCTTGTTTAAGGCCTGTGAGGGTGAAACAAGGGAAGAAGTGGAAACCCTTCCAGTCAGAGAAGTTGTTTTCCAACAGCGGACCAGCCGAAGTGAACGGGACGGGGACAACATGCTTATTTGACAGCGGGCTTACATACCCCAGCATAGTCGCCCGACATCTGGTGAAGCCTTGGCAGATGACTAAGGAAAAGGTCAATATTGGTGGAGTTTTAAGGAAAGGGACTTCACAGTGCTTTCCGGTAGCCAATATTGAGGTGAAATGTAAGTACGTGTCTGGCACCATCAAGGCAGCTGTAACGGCTCAGCCGGCCTACGACTTCATTCTCGGTAACCCATATTTAGTTTTGGGGAACCCGCCCACACCGATCCTTGCTGATGCAAGGGGGCCTACTGCAGGCCAGATAAGTGGAAAAGGAGAACCCCTAATTCACGGAGCCCCGAGCGAGCTCAAACATAGCTGTCGTGCCAAGGAGGGGTGCAACGCCTCTGACGACAGTGATATGTTATTTGCAGAGGCAAATTCGCCCGCCAGCCCTGTTCAGCCAACCGGCCAAACAGTGGTGACGACGCCTCTGATTCAGGAAGTACACTCTTTGTTGTCGGGAATTAGGCCCCCGATGGTATTAGCTCCTTCAAGTGAGGGACATACTGACAAGAGCGGTATTACATATGTCAACGACCAGCGCCATCTTCATAGGGCACAAGATAGCGGTCTGAGCGAGCATATAGTTCCAACCAGCCCTGGAGCCCCATCCGACCAGCACTTTACTCAAACGGAGGAGGACAGTGATCTGAGTGACCGTTTGCCTATAAACGGAGATGGGCCCCACAACTCTCGTATCTCGTTTACAGGAAACGACTCTTGTAACGAGGAGCCTGAAAAATTGGCTATATTTTCCAATTCGTTTCACGGAACATTGGAACAAGTCACTGAGTGCTTTATCTCAGATTCTCCGCGATCAAACGGGATCTTAAACCGTCAAGTGTCACTGCAGGACACATCCCAACTGACGCCAGTAACTCTTACAGGGGAGGGCAAGGTTGAAGGTAGAACCAGGGTGTTAGACGGAGAGCTCCCGTGGTCTACAGTTTCATCTCACCAACTTTTCAGGCCAGAAAAGAGTGAGAAAAGCGACCTTACGCATTTGCAAGGAGCTATATTGGAGAGCTCTGTCCCGCTTCAGATTGGTAGGGGAAGAGCGAATCCAGAACCACTGCCAGGGGCAGATCTTACCTACTTTTCTTCAAAGGTAGAAGCTATTGAGATCAGTGAGGACTCAATAGAAACCCAGCAAGAAATCGGAGGCTCTACACCAGAGGAACCCGAGACGTTGCATCGTTCTCGCACGGTACCAGCAGTCACAAACCCGCTGACGCGCAGCGAGGAAGTCGCCATCGCCAGGTCGCCACAGCGCCCGCCGGTCACATCAGCTGACCAGAACAGCCTTTTGACGGTCATAGCAAGGGAAAGTTCAGACCCGCCATTAGAAGGCACAGGTCTGAAGAGAGATCAACTCTCCCAACGGAGCATAGGAGCTCATTCTAGGAGAGGAGGAAGGAGGAAACGCAAAAGAGGAAGGTTGAAGAACACTGAATAGGAGGGGTAAGGACAGACAGCCTTGTAGACAGGAATAAGGGCCAATGTGAAACACAGAGATTTTAGTAAGGAGATCGTTGCTCAATCTTTGAAAGGGGGGAGTGATGTGACGAAAGTACTGAGATTCTGTCTTTCAAATGGCCCATGTCTTTTTCTCCTTGCATTTTGTTCACTATTTTTGGAGGGATTACAGAAAAATCCTTCTCCATTTTTCTTCTCCTTCTATTATTTACGTTTTTTTTTCAAGATGAGATCAGGATGGAGTTTGATCTATGTGTTTAGAATGGGGGTGTAGGGAATTGGACAGTATTTTTCTAGAAGGAAGATTATAGATGCTAGATCAGGATTTGCACCAGTGTCCTTTTTTTTAAAGATATTGCGTGGCCATATACGCATTTTTCGGGAGTTAAATTATTTGCGGCCATTTTTGCTTCATTTCCGCAGTATAGGGCTAGGCTTAATCTCGTTTCTTTGTCTAAAACCCATGCACGTTACATCAGAACGATCTAAGGTTCTGATTGGCTGAGAGGTAACTGCAGTTGAAATGCAGAGCTCTCATTGGCTTTAGAACCACGCCGCGCATATGACGTCATGAAGTTGGCGCGTGGGGGTCTTGATTATAAAAAGGCCTATATTTCATAGCCTCTTTCTTTTTTAATGAAAAATTGCCAAGCTGGGTGCCAGAAGCAAATTGTCGATTGCCTTCAGTTGGACATTCGAGATTTGGTAAGCATGAATTTTTGCGTGAGGACTTTATTTAATTTTTCTAGTCCTAGCCGATCATTTAAGTTTCTTGGGAAGTTTTAGTTTAACGTTAATTCTCATCGGCAGAGCCATCAAATACGATCTTAGTGATAGACTTGAGAAACTTTATAGGTCCATTTAATTCCTTGTTGAAGGAATAGCGGCATGGTTTAAAAGTTGAGATATCACCGCTTTGTATTATTGCAAAGTCGGTCGGGAGAGAAACTCGCATCTGCGAATCATATGTATTTACAGAATAGTCGGGAGCGTGTGTAATGTGTATTTTTATTTGTGATTTTAGTGAGAGTATTGATGCTCGCTATTTGTATAGTTACGCATATATCTGTGGACGGAAGTGATAGAGGTATTAATTGGAGCACGTGTGTGCTATCAGTAATGAATATGTATGCAGGAGCGCGTGGTTGAAAAAACTGCGGCACCACGTGGCTGAACTATGGGGTTTTCAATTTGATAATCGGGGGTTATGAATAACTTTTGACGGCAGGTAGATGCTAGCGTAAACAGGATTATATGTTATTGATTGTGCATTATTGTTCTGTGAATTCAGAAGATGGGAGAAGTAATTTTAAAGGGAATTATTTTGTATTACATTTTGAATGTGATTACTATTATTGACGGGAATTTTAGGAATTCCTAGAGAGGGCTAGTTTTAGTTGTGTTAAACATTACGGCATTAGTGTCAGCGTAAGAAGTAGGCCACAGTACGTCTGCCCAGACGGGCCAGTGAAAATATTGTTGTTGCTCGGAGTTAGTCAGGCAGAACAAGCGATCTGGGTTAGCCAATGTTTACTTTGTAGGCTCAGGTAGAGAGGGGAGTTACGTGGTGAAGAGTAAGGAAGTTAATTGTTATTTGAAATGTATTATTATGGTTTGTTTAGCTGTTGTTTTGTTTTGTCTAAAACAGCAGGTACCGGCTTTGTGGGAATGAGAGCGGAATTTTGAGACCACAAAATTTCTCCCACGGCAAAGTTGGGGCATTCACAGAACCGCAAGGGTTTTACGTTAGTTGCCAGTAGTGGAAGGAGAGGAAGAAAATACGTTTTCCCAGCCAGGGGAAGACATTTTCCAGCGAATAGGATTTTTGTGGATAAATCCTGAGCTCTGACGCTCGTTACACACGCAGATTTGGCAGGCTGCCGCGTTGTGGTAATTTTATGTTCGCTTCTTCACGGCCATAATAAAGCCGACGGCCCAGTTATAGGTACTCGGGCAGGTAATTTCCGAGTGGTAGAAGTCCGCTACAGTTCCAGTCCAGAATCCAGTGGGGTTCTGTTAAACCTCAGTCATCAATTCCAGAGTTAGTGGAGAGAGAGAGGGTAAACATTCTCTCTACTGAAGTCAGCACAGATAGGCAGAACTGTTAGTTTTGGTGAATCATAGCAGAGGACAGCTGCTGAAGTTTAGAGGTGCAGTTAGTTGTGTTCAGGAGATTCCAGGATAGGCTGTGTAGAACCGAAGTCTGTGCAGAGATTGTGTAGTCACTTCGCCGTCGTTCCAGCTATTAGTGGACTTAGAGTTAGAGTTAGAATTTAGAACAGCTAGTTTGGAGTGTAGGCGACATCAAGTGCAGTGTAGTTCATTTCAGTTAACCTTACCTTCTTTCTCCATACAGGTTGCAATTGTGGGAGAAGGGTTGGGGTTGATGCATTTTTAACTGTGCTTGATTTTGTTTCAGGTGTGCATCCTCGCACTTTATGTATATGAGTTGTTTATAGGTGTATAATAAACTTGTATAAATTGTAGCTGGCATCAGTCATTTCCTTTAGTACAGTAGCTATATGTTGTCTGTACCTTGGTGTTTGTGAATCTTAATTGAACCTTATCCCATAGGGTAGTTAGAGGTGGTTCAAGGCCATAGCAATTTAAACGTCCGAAGTGGCGAGGAAAGAATCAACCTCGGTTCTCAACCTCGGAGCCAATGGTCTCAACTTTCACATTTTGCACTATATTTCTATCTGAATCTATCATTTCAGTCTTTCTTCTTACTATTGTCTTGTCACTATATGTAGACAGTCTCTAGTCCTAAATCCATTTCGTGACAGACAGTAAGAAAGATTGGGCGATGGTCGCTTCCCCCTAGTTGGTCTCCTACTTCTCTACTAATAGATCCAGCTATATCTGGTGTGGAGAAGGCAAGATCTGGTGTTGAAGTTGTGTGCCATCCTCTGGAGTAGAAGGTAGGAGTATCTGTGGCATTATTGACTAGGATTAGGGAGTGATCATCTTGCCAAGTTTCAACCTCTTCACCTCTGTGATCCAGATGGTTATAGCCCCAGCTCTGGGAGTGGCTATTAAAGTCTCCAACTGCTATAAAGTTGGTGGCTGGTACCTGTATAGAGCTGAGACTCAGGGGTTTGTTGTTCGGACAGTAATAGTTCAGGAGTTCTATTTCCATCTTGTCTACCTTTATCTGCAACAGCTGATATTCTGCTCCATCCATGAAGGTTTTCCTTTCGTGTGCAGGAATGTTATTCCTTACAAGAGTAAGTACTCCTCCTTTTCGTCTATCTTTTCTGTCGGATCTGAAGCATTGATATCCCCTTATTTTAAAGGTTTGATCTGCTTTCAAGTGAGTCTCTTGGATACAGCAAACACTGACTTGCTTCTCATACAAGATGTTTTCCAGCTCTGTCTTTTTGCTGTATCCAGCCTGCTTGCTGTTCACTCCCTCTGCATTCCAGTGCATCATGACAAGTGGCACTCTGGGTTTCTCTTTTTCTGTTTTGTTTTGGTCAGTAGTTCTCCTCCGCCGTCTGCTGACTCCACAAGACGGTCTAGAGGGTCCTCCAGTAGCTGAGGGTGGGCTCTGTCGAGGCTCAGAGCCTGGCACTGCACCTGCCTGGTGGAGCTCCACAGGGCGAGCACCAGTACGAGATTTATTTGACGGTGTACTCTCCATAGAAAAAAAAAGCGAGTTGCGTGATACTGTGGTTTCTGGTGCGCCTTCTGGCCCAGTATCTATGACTTTAGCACCTGTTCAACGGGAGAGTGGGCTCATCCCTAATCTGTTTATGTTCCCAGTAGTAGACTATTCGCAAGCAGCCTGGGGGTGTCACTGCTCTGCGCGGACCTTGTTTACCGAGGCGGCGTCCGAGCTCGTATGGTGAAAATATGGTTGCGTTATCTTCAAAATAGCCCTGTCTTTCCCATGGCTTTTCTGCCATCCTGCAGCTTTGAGTTAGGGAGTTCTGAGCTCCAGTCTCTTTCCCAGGCATTTTATCCTGGCCTGGCACGCATACAGAGGACCCCACTTCTGGTTCTAAGTTAGCAGTTGGGGATAGGTGGGGTAGCACACTGTGCATTCCCCGTCATCCAGGGGCTCTCCAACTATGCAGAGCTTGCACAATGCTGTGCTCTGGTTCTGGGCTCTCCCAAGGAATCCTCACGTCCTGCACAGAGCCACTTCCAGATACCCACCACCTGCCAACCCTCCATTGTAGAAATCTCCTGCATGCGGCCATCCAGTCAAGAGCCAGTATTAAGTCTGGTGCCCAAGTGATCCCCCCAAGCTCAGTGTGCAATGCTGGGTTCTCATCATGCTGCAACACAGGGGGGATTGTGATGCTCAGCCATCTCTCTCAACTCTGCACCGATAAGTGACATCGGGGACTTAACTGTGCCTCAGTACTGGGAGGCCCCGTTTCCGGGTACAACACACACAGCCAATTGAGGCAACGGTCGCCGTGGGCGTGTCTTCAGTGGGGAAGTTGTGGAGTCTTCCTGTCCATGTTCTTGCACATCCTAACACTGCCCGCAAGACATCGGAGGTTTGGAGAGTGGCCTTCTCTGCTTTTTTGAGCCGGGGTGGGCTCCCCGGGCAAGTCTCGATGGGGATCGGGATGTGTCCACGCGCCAGTGGGCCCAGCATCGGCCGCATCTGATGGAGGACTTGCTCTGCCAGGTTTGATGTGGATTTCCTACCGCCCCGGGTAGAAGCCAGAAGTGTACTGTGCCAGCTCTGGGGGAGATAAAGGGGGTGTTTCTGCGTCTCCTTGTGATACGTAGCCAAGGTAGGGCTCACAGTGCTCTTTCCCCGCCACCAAATTGCCTGCTGGTTACGCCGAGTTCTCCGAGGCTCTAGGCATGTGACCAAGAGTTGAAGGCAATAGGATCGTCAAGTCCTGAGTCTCTGTGCCTGTACGATGGGTTCCGATCTTCAGGGAGCAGTCCACACTCGTTCCCACTCCCAAGACCTGTTCAGTATCCATCTGGCTCCTTCCCACCCACAGAGGGCGTGTACGGTGTAGTGCACCGGTTTTATTATCGAGGTTTGCTCCTCTAGATCCGTTGTGTTTAGCCTGAGGATTCGCACCCTCAGTTACCAGGACTACCTCGAGGAGGGTGTGGCTCTTCACCACGCACAACGATCTTGGGGTATGAGAGGTTTTGCTAGGCCAAGAGACTAACACCGCAATGGTCGCTCCTTTCATGAACAAGAATTCACTAGGCCTAGGGTGAAGCAAGGGGGGAAACCCACTACCCACAACACCAGCACATCATACCCTCTGTCTGTAAAAGACTTTGCCCCTTTTCTTGGTAACATGCGATGTTTCGAAACCATACAACAGGACTGACTTTGGAATCGGATGAAAAACCTACTTATATTTTCTTGGATGAAAGCAGCTGACTTACATAAATGGTCAAAGGGAGAGTATGGAAAACTGGAAACAGTGATACCATTTCCAACATGGAAACTTAGCAAAAGATAAATTATTATGGAAAAATACATCTATTTTCACAGCTGAGATGGTGGCATTACTAAAAGCACTAGAAACTGTTTCTATCAATCCTTCCTAGATATTGACTCTTTTATTACTCACTTTCAGTTGTTCAAGCACCAATGAACATTAAAAAATGCAGTAGATCAGATATAGTAGAGGAGGTATTTTTGACAAATATATATTTATGCACGATGATGTTTCGTTCTAATAAAATGAATACCTTTACACGCTTTCTTAGGGGTTACACAAAGGCTGATACCCGTGGCATTGAGGTAGAGGACTGGGAGATTGACTCAAATCTACAACTCATCAATAGAGCAGATGAAAACCGGAGGCTAGGGAAGCAGTCCCGAACAAATGCATGCTGAAGACGGATGCACTGGGCCGCAAGGCGCACAACATAGTGCAACGCAAACCGCCATGAGATGACAGACACAGATATGACTCAACGAGATAGTGCTCGACCCAAGGAGTCCCGCCAGGTGGGAAGAGTGCCGGACTCCCTGCCTCGAAGGGGTCCACCCAAGGCTACTGGTGGTCACTTATCTCTGCATCGTGCAGCCAGGGCGCAGAATATTAGAGAAAATGAGACTGGACAAAACACCCAGGAAAGAACACTAAATATACTCCAATGGAATGCAGAAGGTGTCCTAAGGAAGAAACTACCGCTCACAAAAAAACTACATGATGAGCAAATTGATATAGCCTGCATACAGGAAACACACCTAAATACAAACCACAGATTTTCTGTAAGAGGATATGAAACCCTCCGGCTTGATAGAGAGGGACACAAGGGAGGAGTACTCATGTTAATCAGAAATTCCTTGCCTAGCAGAGAACTTTCTGTTGCTACAAACGGTCAGGCGGAAATTATAGGAGCTGATATCACGATAGATGATCAGACCGTTAGAGTATACAACCTATATGCCCCCCCAGATAAAGATCTTTCATTAGCCACAATGGAGATTAGGCGCACCAACTGCCTAGTTGTTGGTGATTTCAACAGCCATTCAGAAAGGTGGGGTTACACAAAGGCTGATACCCGTGGCATTGAGGTAGAGGACTGGGAGATTGACTCAAATCTACAACTCATCAATAGAGCAGATGATACACCCAGCTTCTACTCAAGAAGATGGCAATCGACCTCGACACCCGACCTTGCCTTCTCAACAGGAGACATCAACCATAAGATCGAACGCTTTGTGCTCAACCAATTGGCGGGCAGTGACCACAAACCGATCAAATTAATGATCAATATGGAACATACACTCCACCTCCATAAACCATTACCCCGCTGGAACTACAAAAAGGCCAACTGGAACAAGTTCTCAGCACTGACTGATGAATACTGTGGTTCCATAAACACCCAAAACAAAAGAATTGGAGAAATAGTTGACGGATTTAACAAAGCAGTTCTGAAAGCTGCCCTGGAATCAATACCAAGAGGGGCGAGGAAAGATTATAAGCCGTACTGGACAGAAGAACTCAATGAACTGGAAGAACAGGTAACAGAGGCCAGAGATGTAGCAGAACAGGTCAAAACAGTTGAGGCAAACATCGCCTACAAAGCTATCTCTGCAAAATACAGGAAAATGTTAAACTGTTCAGCCAAAAATAGTTGGATCAAAACAACAGAAAGTCTTAACCTCGACAAAGATGGAAGAAAATTATGGAGGCTCGCCAAAGTCTTAAATAATGAGGAATGCAAAAATAAGGAAATAGCCCTACAACAAAATGAAAAAAATACTCACAAAGAAAGAGGTAGCTAATGTTTTTGCTCAAAAATTCTCACTTGAGAGCCAGATAAATATTCCACTGGACAGAAAACAGGAAATTTCCAAAGAGCAAGAAATTTACCAAAATATATCAACTGTTCCAGAAGAGCATATGACAACAAACCTCACCATGAGAGAGCTAGAGGCAGCCATCGTATCCCTTAAGCAAAGAAAGTCACCTGGAAAAGACAGGGTAACAAATGACATGCTTAAAGAGCTAGGGCCTAAGGCCAAGAAAGTACTCCTCAAGATTATGAACTATAGCTGGAAGCGTGGAATAGTACCACAAGCCTGGAAAGAAGCAATACTAGTTCCAATCCCCAAAAAGGACAAAGACCGAATGGACCCCAACAGCTACAGACCCATCAGCCTTCTAAGCTGCACGGGAAAGCTTATGGAGAGAATGATCAATACCAGATTAAGTTGGCACCTCGAAGAAAAACAAATTTTACTGCACCAACAGGCAGGCTTCAGGCAACATAGGTCTACAGAGGACCAAGTCACCTACATTGCACAGGAAATCGAAGATGCTTTCCAAGAAAGAAAGCACACTTTAGCAGTCTGGGTAGATATGGAGAAAGCATTTGATAAAGTTTGGAAAGATGGGCTAAGAGTTAAAATGCTTAAATATGGAGTCTGTGGAAGAATGTATAACTGGATCAGCAACTATCTAACAAACAGAACAGCTAGAGTGCAGGTGCACGGGCAGTTAAGCAAAATGACTACAATGGAACATGGAGTTCCACAGGGTGGGGTCCTTTCCCCAACACTCTTCCTCATATATATAAATGATATAACAGAAAACATCCACAAGAATGTCCACAACTCCTTCTACGCTGATGACCTGGCCATGTGGACTTCAGAACAATACATCTCCACAGCAAGAGTGCGCATGCAGGATTCACTGCTAGCCCTTGAAAGTTGGTCCAAAAAGTGGTTGCTCAAAATAAATGAACAAAAAACTACACACACTATTTTTACCTTGTCAAATAAACCACAGCAAGCAAAGCTGCAATTAAATGGACAGGCAGTACGAGGAGATGAAACACCAACATACTTAGGAATCACACTAGACCGCCGAATGACATGGAAATCACAGATTAACAAAATACAGCTAAGGGCAAAACTTCGCATGGCCATCATGAAAAAGTTAGCAGGTACCACATGGGGTGCTGATGAGAATATCCTCAAAAAGCTGTACACAGGCAGAGTCAGACCTGCTATGGAATATGGCATCACAGCTTGGTCGACGGCAGCAAAGTCAAATTTTGACAGAGTAAACAGACTCCAAAACCAAGCAGCACGTATTATAACAGGGGCCCTAAAGTCTACACAAATCAACCATATGGAAAACATCACAGGGCTACAGTCAATGGAGGATAGACGTGACAGCAGAGTCTTAAAACAAGCTGAAAAATTTAAGAGGCTCGAAGGACACCCCATGTACCAAAGAATGAATAGGCTAGGAAGAGGCAGGCTCAAGCGAACTAACTTTGTCGCCCAAGCAAAAGAAAAAATTAACAATAATACCATACTAGCTAGCTCAGTTGCAAAGAAAATCCCAACAAGCTCAACTATCCCACTGTGGAAAATAAGATGCTTTCCTGAGTTAAAATCTGATATTCCAGGCATTGAAGGTAAGGGAACACAGACAGAAACACAAAGAAAGTGTATAGCAACCAAGTATATTGACCAAAGATTTCCAGCGAAGCTTTGGACACATGCATATACTGATGGTTCGGCAACAAATGCAGTTGAAAATGGGGGTGCCGGCATCCTCATAAAATTAAAGAATAGAATTCACTCTATGGCAATTGCCACTGGAAAATACTGCAACAACTTCTGTGCTGAAGCAGAAGCCCTGAAACAGGCAGCTGAAACTCTTATTGAATGCAAAGCACAGGCAGAAAAACAGATAGTAATCTTTTCAGATGCCCTCTCAATAATATCAGTGCTGAAGAGCCACCAAACTAAAGGATTGAAAGATCTGATAATCTCCCTTGAAAGACTGGCCGAATGCTTCAAGAAGTGCACTATCCAGTGGATACCAGCCCATTGCAACATACCAGGAAATGAAGAGGCAGATAGACTTGCTAAAGAAGGAGGTGCCTTACAGCAAAATGATATAGAGACAACTTACGCAACGGCAAAGACCACTATAAAGGCTACATTCAAGTCCAAATGGGAAAGAGAGCACCCGGGACATTTGAAAAATGACGCATATCATCAACTATCCAGAAAAGAACAGGTCATCATTTTTCGACTGCGCACTGGGCACAACAGATTGAGATACCATCTGTACCACAAATACAAAATTGGTGCAACAGATCTCTGCACCTGCGGTACCAGCCCGATGACAGTCGAACACCTGCTGCAGTACTGCCCAACCTACAGTAATGAACGGGGTAGCATATGGCAACAACCTACTTCTGTCAACGAAAAACTGTTTGGAGATGTCGGGAACCTTGAGTTGACTGCTGCCTTTATTAGAGTCATAAATGTGGAAGTCTGAAGGCGAACGAGGAAGAAGAAGAAGAAGAAGAAGGAAACAAAAAGCATTCACTGTTTTCTACGTCAAGAAAGGTAGAGACACTGCAAACCAAATAGCCAAGTAAGGCAAAGACACTATAAACCAAATAAAAGCAGTACAGACATAAACAACACGGTTTCAAACCTAGTCCCTTTGCCTTGAGAAGCACTCTAATACAGAGATAATTCATCATCAACAGCTAACGCTCAGTGATGATGGATCATAGACAAGACAAGACACAAAATACAGAAATAAAAAAAGATGATTCCTGCAGGCAATTAAAAACATTATTTATTTTTTTGGCATTTAAAAAAACTTGTGGTTAAGAATACAAATAACAAATTATTGCAAAGTTTTCATTAGTTTATGTCATACTAATCATGAAATGCTAATGATATCTGCATTACTTCAGTCACTGGGCTTATTACTTTACTGTCTACATCTAATAATTTGAGAACGTGACAGTTAATGAGCTTTGCAAGCTCAGTCTGATATCACGATAATCTGCAATGCAAATAACTTACTAGTGCTAGTGCATTATTGATTGTTAATTTGTTTTTTTCTGAGGCCAGTTTGACTAGTCACCAAAGTAACTTTAGCACCCATTTCACAAGTCTGAAAGGATCCCACACCACACATTCATTTTGTAATTAAACTTTGGATTAGTATCTTTTTCTTTCATTGTTATTTCCTGTACAGGTCTATAACCTTTATCTGAACACTTGAAAACTGAAATATTCTGAAAGTTAAAAGTTTCTTTGGGCAACTTTTGGCTACTTTTCAATCACAATTAGGGCACTTTCTTTCTACTTTTGGCAACTTTGGACTATTTTCGAACACAGTTTGGGCTACTTTGGCTATTTTATGCGAATTTGGGCTACTTTTCAAACATGATTTGGGCACCACCTGAAAAATGAAGAAATCCAGTTTCCGAAACAAAACTGTCTCCAAGAATTTGAGATAAAAGGTTACAAACAGGTACCTCCTTGTTTAACTTTCACACTAAAATATCACTTTCACAGAAAACTGACAACATAAGGTTATAATATTAAGCAACGTTAATTTAACATCAATCTGCATTGCGTGTGAGTTGAGATTTTCCATGGAATATTCTGTGGAGGATTCAAAATAAAAAAAAATCATCTATGCACAAAATCCATGCTATCTCTTCCAAACCTCCTTCTCCCCCAAGGCAGCCTGTGATAGTTAAAAACTCTCATACCATAAATAATGCACCACTGCTGTTTAAAATCTTACCTTCAGTAAGTCCAAAGGATGGGTGCAGCAAGCAGCCATTGCACTAGCAACACCTCCAAAGTACCAGTGGCCTACCCTCTTAGTTCTGTCAACAGATGCCATAGTCTTGTATCAATTATTCCCTTCACAGGCAGTAAGCTGATGGAAGTACAGATTAAGCATTACAAGTGTCTGAAAACTGAAACGAAATTTGGGCTGATCATAGTTTTTAATGACCCATGAAGTTCCCAGAGGTCCCTGAAGAGGCAAATAAAGAATAGGGCCACTGCACCCTCAGGCATGTCACACAAGGTGACTGGGAACGAAGACGCATCAAAAGTGAGGAATGCAGTAAGCAACCCATAGCTTGACTGCTTGCGTCAGGGTCAGCGAACCAGAGCTGACCAAGACCCTACTCCACCTCCAAGTGGTGGTCCACGAAACAGGCTGTATCACTGGAGTCTGGCTGAGAGAGTAGGTATCGAAGAGGGAAGGCTAACCCTGTCCCAAAAATGCCATGCCGAAAACGGATGTGTTGGGCCGAAAGACGCAGATATCACAGCTTTGCTGTAAAAGGCAACACGACATAACAAATATCCTTTTTTAGGACGAACGCAGTAGAAGAAGATACAAGGTGACTAATGCGAGGCTGTAACAACTTCATCATATAAAACAAATTGTCACAGAGACTACTGCTGCATGAGCATGTGACTGCACCAAGGTGCAGGCTTCCTGCAAGGGACCAGCTACAGTAGTGGCTCCATACGTAAAGGAAAATGATGATGATGAAATTTATTAATATTGTAAACTAGGAATAGGACGTAAACTGGGAAAAGACACAGTATGATAATGAATGCAGGAAACAATAACAAGATTGCACTTGAAGGAACACCCGTACAAGATGTAGAATCATACATTTATCTTGGCAGCATTATCGACAGAGTTGGAGGCACAGACAGAGAAATTTAAATAGGGAAACAAAAGGGTGGAGTTTTCTTTGAATTGGGGAATATATGAAAATAAAAAGAAATCACCTCCAACACAAAAATAAACTAAACTCACATATCAAATCAGTCCTATTGTGAGGCCCTGAAACACGTAGAACAGCAAAACCAAGACGTTACAGACTGTCATAACTAGATGGTTGCGTATAAGAGAAGGACTGAAATGGAAAGGCAACATCATCAATGTGGAAATGATGACAAGAGCCAGACAAGTGCCAGTGGAACAAGAGATGAGGAATCCTGCTTATTTCATTACCCAGGGTAAAAGATGTAGAGGGAGAATGAAAAAACACATGGAGAAGAGAACCTGAGACAGAAAAAAACAAAAGAGATGCAGGAGACATTAAAATAGACCTTGAGCTGATGGCACAGGACAGAAGGATTTGGAATGAGTTTGTTCCTTGGGGAGCTGAAGGGTGATGAAAGAAAAATGACTAGATAATGACACAAAAAATACAAGCCATAATAATCAATATTACACGACCTAAAGTCAAGGACAAACAACAAACTAAAAGACACACACACACACATATCTACATAGAACGCATGAAAAATTTTACTTTGGTCATTCAGGAAGAAGGGTGGGCTTTAAATTTAAGACAAGAGATAATAAGCCTGATTCTAGTTTGCCCAACAATCTAAAAATGTTTATATTTATCACAGTTCTCTCCTGCATAATGCACAAGAAGTACTGTTCCTAAGTGAATGCAAAGAGAGAGAGAGGGGGGAAGGAAGAGAAAATAGGGAAACTACCTACTTTATATGCTGACTAATGCACTTCTTTGCTACAAGGACACTTGCTTTACAAAGGTGTTACCAAAAGCGCAAGGTGTGCATAATCTTTTAGTCCTGCTTGTTTTCTATTACCCAGTGACCATGGCTCTGGCCTAATACTGCATAGCCAGATAAGTAAAAATTGAGAATGTCTTCACACTCCTCAATAGAAGCTTCACGACATCTCATGCAATCCATGTCTATGCCGACACCCACCCGAAACGACCTGTACCAGGAGGGGATTTTCCCATGCCACCCCTCTCTCCAAGGTGAAACCTGAAGTTTATTGCCTGCTGTTATTGTGATTTGACTTTTAGCTCCAGCCCCACTTCTGGACGGCACCGTTTGACAGGTCAGGCACTGGCTACAGACAGAAAATTGCCATGCCCTGAATGTCCAGCCTTTTCCTTTAGGCACTAAACTAGTACATACTACTATTTCCTCCAGCATCACACCAGTCAACTAAGATCCAGAATACACAAAGTCTGAGATGTGTCCATGTGTTTACCCCTTCCGTTCAAATCCAAAAAAACCAACTGTTTATAATAAGCATGTTTGACCTGCTGTACAAGACACAAGTAGGCATCCATTCTAAATTGGACCCAGCAAGCAATAGTGGCTGATGTCTTGGATCTGAGACATTCAATTAAACTAGACCTCCCCACAAACTCTGACAAATTTCTGCAAACCCACAAAACCTCAACCACCAATTGTAAGCTTAAACATAAAAACTATGATATGTGGACTACTGAATAAGTGCATCAAAGTGGGAAAAATAAGAAACACACATCATGTACAACTTTCAGGGGAAACAACTTTACATTATTGAAGACACTACTCTGCATCAATTATTATTACTTCTTCTTTCTCCGTTCTGCTCCTTGAGGAGCACTGGACCACCACTGCACTGGGCCACCTAACAGGAAGCCTTCGTAAAAGCACTTTCTCACTCTTGCAGTGATAGATTACATAGCAATTCAGTTTAAACGACGCACAACCTCACATTAGTTACCTCTTATGATACATCTAAGGAAATAGTGGTTCCATTGTTTCTCTGTCTTCTCAGATATACCCAGAAACCACCCAGGGCATATATTATTATTACTATTTTACTACAATAATTTATTTACTGGGCTTGTAAAATTAACGGCACGAAATCTGGAGAGAGATTAACAAGATCCAGAATGATAAATATATGTGTTAGCAGAAAGGAAAATGAAGGGATGTATGATCTTAAATCTTTTTTTTTTTGTTTAAACTTGATCACTTTTTTTTTACACAACAGATTAACTGACTGTAACAAAGAATTTTCTTAAATAAAACAGAATATTACTGATCAATATACACACAGAAAATATGCTGTTACATCAAATGCTGGTAATTCTAATCAACATTTCCCTCTGTACAGCATAAAAATGTTTCTACCAAAAGGGCAATAAAACTAAAATCCCCCAGGCCTAGGTCTTTGATCTAGCCCAGTCATACTTACTTACTTACTTAGTCATTCCCTTTCTACCGTGAGGTGTAGAGGTTTGGAAGAGAGAGCGCCAGACTATCCTATCGGCTGTCTTCCTCCTGGCCTGGTTCCATTCTAGTCCTCGATCCTTCAAAGATTGTCTAATGTTGTCCTCCCAGCGGACTCTGGGTCGTCCTCGGGGTCTGGATCCTTGGCTCTTTGTTTCCCATGCTTGTCGTGGTATCCGATCTTCTCCCATTCTGCAGACATGGCCAAACCATCTTAATTGGGACTGTTCTACTTGGGTCTGCAGGGGGTAGGATTTAAGGCCTTGACGTATCGTCTGGTTGCGTACCATGTCTCTTCTTGTTACTTCAACCACCTTCCTCAGATACCTCATTTCTGAGGTTTGGATCTGGCTTTTATGGGTTGTAGTCATTGCCCATGACTCGCATCCGTATGTCAAGACTGGGACATAGGTGGAGCGGTATACAGCCATCTTCGTTTTCTTACCAACCTCTCTCTTGCTGAGGAATCCTCGATTTATGGCCTGAAAAAGTCTCCCAGCTGCTGCTTTTCGAGTGGCCAACTCTTCTTTGATGCCTCCCTTTCGGTCTATAATAGCTCCGAGGTATTTAAAGTGGTCGACCTGCTCCAGGACCTGTTCTCCCAGCTTAATCTGATGTTTTCTTTCTTCTCGTGATATCACCATGGATTTTTTTTTAGAGCTGCTTATGACCATCCCTCTCTTCTCCAGCTCTTCCTTCCAGACTTGCAGGTTGGATTGGAGATGTGCCTCTGATTTAGCAATCAGGGCAACATCATCAGCAAATGCCAGCTCCGAAATATAGACCTGTCTCATCCTCCAGTACCCCACTGAATACTTTCTTGTTCTCTCCTTACATGCCTTGATGACATCGTCCATAAGGAGTATGAAGAGGTAAGGTGATAGGATATCACCTTGTCTTACACCTGTGGTGGTCCTAAACTCTTCCGACTTATGGTTTGCTGTCCTCACATAATTTCTGCAAGACTTGTAGAAGCTCTGTATAGCATGAATCAGAGGTGCTGGAATATTCTTCCTTGCCAAACAGTCCCAAAGTTTGCTCCAGGGGACCCTGTCAAACGCCTTTTCCAGATCTATGAAACAAAGATGCATCTCACTCTTATACTCAAGGGCCTTTTCACTCAGCTGTCTGAGTGTGAAGATTAGGTCTTGAGTACTTCGGTTTGCTCGGAATCCGCACTGGACCTCATCCAATTGTGGCTCAGCTAGGCATCGGAGTCACTGCTCTAGGATTCTAGAGTAGATTTTACCAGGGACACTGAGAAGGGATATGCCTCTATGGTTTCCACACTGTCGATTGTCACCCTTTTTGAAAATTGGTGTTATGATGGCAATCTCCCAATCCTTTGGTATTGTCTTGTTGTACCACGCTGCCTGTAAAACCCTTAAGAGTAATAGGTCGCCTGATGCTCCCATGAACTTAACCATTTCTGGTGTTATACCATCATGCCCTGCTGCTTTGCCCATCTTGATTTTCTCCAGTGCTGCCTTCAGTTCTTCCATCTTTATGTCATCTTCACCATCATTGGTTTTCTCTTCTGTGCTAGTGTTTATCATTTCTGATGCTTCACCATGCTCACCATCCAGGAGTTCTGAGAAATATTCTTTCCATCTTCCCATTACTTCCTTCGGGGCAGTAAGCAATTTGCCTTGCTTGTCCTTTATAAATTTGAGAGGGCATTGTTTTTCCTTCCTCATGTTCTTTAGGGTCTTATAGAACAGTTTCTGGTTTTCTTGTGCATCTTTTTCTAGCTTTTCTCCAAATTCTTCCCAGGACTTCTGTTTTGCTGCTAGCACTTTATTCTTTGCTTCTGTTCTGAGTGTCACATATTCTCTATATTTCTCTATTTGTCCTGTTGTGTTTTTATCTCCTAAGTATTGTTTCCATGCCATTTTCTTCTCTCTTATTTTCTCTTTGACTTCCTCTGTCCACCAAGGTGTCCTCTTTCTCTTGTTCCCAAGTCGGACTTCACCGCATGCTTCTGCAGCAGCTGTCTTTATGATATCCTTGAATTTAATCCAGAGGGTTTCCAAGTCATCAGGTCGTTCTTCTGTGTTGCTCACCGCTGCAGCAATAAGCCCCTGATATCTGGTCTTAATTTCTGGCTCTCTCAGCTTGTAGGTCCTAATGCTCATTTCTCCTGCTCGTTTACTTGGTTTCTTGCGTGATGTTGGGCAGTTCCTAGGCTGAGCAACTCTTTCAGTTGTTCTTTTGATTGTTAGCAGGTAGTGATCACTTCCAATCTCTGGCCCCCTCCAGACTCTAGCATCTCGGACATATTTGATGAGCTTCTCCGAACAATGGCATAGTCGATCACTGACTTCTCATTCTTTGTTGGTTCACATCTAGTGTATGCATGTATGCGCTTATGGGGGAACTTTGTGTTTGTAATGATCAGATTCTGCTCACTGCAGAATCTAAGGAGTCGCTTTCCATTGTCATTGAGAGTATCTTCTCCATATCTTCCGATAACTCCACCCCATCTAGCATGGTCATTTCCAACTCTGGCATTAAAATCTCCGAGCATGATAACTTCATCTAGGCAGTCATCCACTGTCCTTTGAAGCAGCTCGAAGAATTCCTCCTTGACCTCTGCTCTCTCATCCTCATTTGGCCCATACACTATGACCAGGTTGACTATGGTTTCTCCTTCTTTTAGTTTAACAACCATAATGCGCTCCGAGACAAAGTTCCATCGCTTGATACTATCTTTTTGATTTTGGGCCACAATGCAACCCACGCCCCCTTTAGCTCTTTCAGACATGGGTACACCACTGTAGAGCAGCGTGTTGCCATCGAGATTCATGACTCCTTGTCCTTTTCTCTTTAGCCCAATCATAACTGACCAGAATGCTCAAAAGGATCCCGTTACACGCCCATTGAGGCATATTGGGAATATGGTGTTAGGCCCATATTTTCTTGACCATCGGCACACTAGGGGTGATGTGGTCAGTATCACGCCGGCCGCCTTAACCTTCCCAGAAGATGCTCTGGTACACAGTTGGGGCTGGGTCAACCCAGTAGCTGTTTGTGGCCTAAAAAAATCCCACCTCATCTGGGGATCGAACCATAGACCACTGCGCTAGGAAGCCAGTGCACTAACCACTATGCTACCGCAGCTCCCAAGAAGAACCATTTTAAATTTTATTAAGTAACTGAAAATGTGGAATAAATCAAGTCTTTTTTTAAAAACTGATTTCAACTCCAAGAACTCTGACCAAAAGTGAAATTCCTTAGATAAGAACTAGAACTAATGCGTACTTGCTAGAGAAAGCACTAATTCCTCTGCAGCTGTGTCCTTGCTGTAACTTCTACCATTAGCATATTAAACAAATATTTAACTCAGCTGCTATGGCACGTGTAATCATTCTAAATAGATTTCATTACATCAACTCAACCATATGTCTGCATTAATAAATGACAAATTGCATAAAAATGCAGCAGCTACATTTGTTCTCCACTACGTGTGTGATCTACATTCTTGTTGGTAATTTAAATTGCTCGGACCTCTCACACACCCAAGAAAACATACACAGCATTGAAAGTCTTTATTTTCATGTAATAATTATCAGTGAAAACATCCAAATGTTTGTATTACATACTTGGTTAATGCAAAGGCGATCCTTAAGTTTTTGGCACCCAGGGCGGATCCTACTTTTGGTACCCCTCCTTATTAAGGAACACATTTGCAAGTACATTTTAAACAGTAAACACCATCATAAGTGTCTGACGGTAACACTTTCCTGGCTGTTACCCATGAAGACCACTCCCCTCACACCCCCTTAGTATGCCACTGGGTTTCTGTTTGTTTTTTTCTATACTTGTGTTTCCCAAAGTTTAATCCCACTTCCATGTTACTCAGCTGGAAGTCTGAGAATGTCAAGTCAGGGATATCATTATGTGGGTCTTAACAACAGATTGCTACAGTAGCCTAGGAGGCTGACTCAGAATGTCATGAAAAGTGCTGATTAAAGTGGCCCAGCCATCTGGCATCCTCATCATGTAAAACTAATTTCCATAGAAACCAACACTGTAAGAGGATGCATATGCTTGGTGAAGACTTCCTGGAGACAATGCTGCAACAATAACTCCATGATCCGTAAGGTGCACATGAGTTAGTGCAGGCTCTCTAAGAACAATTACAGTGCTGTCTCCATGCTCCGTCAGGAACATCAATGAGAAAGAAGAAAGTGGCCCAGGTGAAGCTGTGGCAAGACCAGCAAGATCCACTGCAGTGGATGTCATCTTACTGTACTCTTCTTACTAAGAAGAGATAAAGTACTCTATACAACATGCTCCTTGAGGAGCACTGGACCATACATATCCGTCTCATGTGCGGACGTGTTTTTATTTGGCTCTACATTTTGGATATTTTATTCTAAGTTGTTCCCATTTAATATGGATGGTTTATACATCCCTGTGTTGGCGGTTTTGTTTGACATACAATGAAATTGTTTATATTGTAATTGTGTTAAATTCACATATTAATATAGTGTTTTTTCTGTATGGAATGACGGTATTGTGTCCTGCCACCATTTGTTGATAAATCGAAAACTACTTCAATTGTTACACATTCCAACTTCTGACGGTGACCTTCTGGCTAGGGAACAATAGACAATGTTAAATTACAGGGCTTGTCAGCCCTCAAGCATGTAATTTGATCATGGCGACCGGGGAGAACAGCGTCGTCGTATCAGCGATAGTAAAACCACCCAGAGATGGAAGATTACGTCCCTCTACAGTCACTAAGAGCTACTGCCTTAACAAAGAAAAAGCCATACAAAGAAAACTTCACGCCTGGAACAACCCTCCACATCTGATCATCAAACATACGAACAAGGGTCAATGTTGCTCTGTTGAATTCCGTAACAGTCAACATTACGAAATTTTCAAACACACTTGCCTAGAATACTACAAAAGCTGTTCCATTGAAACCCGGAGCGATCAACTAAACGCTATTGTTGAGGATAAAATAAGCACGGACCTCCTCACAATACATCTGTATCACACAAAAAATAAGATTTTAGCACAAGGAGCGACAGAGTGCGTACAGACATGGTTGGACGTCGAATTTTCTCACCTCCAAAGATCAGCTCTAGATAAAACCATGATTGTAACTGATCCTACTTCTTCTCCAACAATGATAGGAGACGAGTCTACCAACGCCAAATCTCAGCTAACCATTGAAGCCAGTCCTCCTACCCCTGATCTACCACCACCAACCTGTGATCCAACACCACCCACTTTCGATCCTTCTTCGTTCACCCTCAGATGTCAACTTGAATAAGTTCAAAGAAAGCAGTGGTCAGCCTGAGGCTGTTCATATCTCCGTAGATTTTCTCCAGGAATGGTACTGGTACTTTCGATCCAACATCACCCATATTTGATCCATCAGGACCCACCTTTACCCCTGATCTAACACCACCAACCTGTGATCCAACACCACCCACTTTCGATCCAACACCACCCATATTTGATCCAACAGGACCCACCTTTACCCCTGATCTAACACCACCAACCTGTGATCCAACAACACCCACTTTCGATCCAACACCACCCATATTTGATCCAACAGGACCCACCTCTAATGGACCGACAGCTCAAAAGCCCACAATAAATTATCTAGAAGTTCACATCAACCAACCCACTGAAGTCAGCGTAAACCACACTTTGAAAGATGCATTCATCACTTCTTCAGATAACCCACCCAATATGAACGAGACCAACCCATCCTGCCTCCCAGATACAGCTACTTTCCAAGTCAGTGTAAACCACACTTTGAGTGATGTATTCCCCAATTCTTCAGAAAACCCATCCAATATGAACGAGACCAGCCCATCATGCCTCCCAGATACAGCTACTTTCCAAACAAAAGTGCCTGTCAATAGCGCAGATGTCTACTCATGCTCCACAAAATATCTATTAGCAAATGAGTGTGTTATGGAACAACTAAGCCAACGAACAGAGAAACACTTCTGTCAGGAGCTGGAAACTATAATTGAAAGTTCTCTGAAAAACGTGATTGAAAAATTCAAGCAGGATATAGAACGCTCACTGAAAACAGAGCTTGAAACACTGAGACATGAAGTTATGACTCTCCGCAGAGAAAACACAAGGTTGGTTCATCACCTAAACCACCAACCTATTTCAAGTAATAAGAAAAAAGAAAATGGGGAGGTGACTGACAGCCCACGAGAAGCAATTCATCATGAATCTCCAGTTACACCACTTAACTTACCCACCCCTTCTCCAACACTCATTCCTCAAAACAAAGCATGCCCAGGACAGCATCATAATGTTAAAAGTCATAAGGACATTAGCAGCAGTGTAGGAAGAAGATTAGGACCAAATAAAACATTCCCAATTGAAGTAAAAATTAGCAATCGATTTGGAAATCCGTCAATCCTATCTGCACAAGCAGATTCAGAATCAACAACCTCAGAAGGAGATGACAGGGCACATAAACTCCAATGTCACTTGACACAAGTTTCTGCTGACCACCTACTGCAAGACAACGAGCAATGGCACCAACAACGCTGTCGTACACGACCACAGCCACATCCTGATCGTCACATTCCTCACAACACAACCAACATTATTATAGGAGACTCATTGCTAAATGGCATTCACAGCGATCGAATGTCAACAACACCAGGGGAACTCATCATCATGTGACGTATTCTTTCCAGAACGTTGTCTCCATTACAGCTGCTCTGAACGCATCACGATTCTGGGCAAGTTGACCTGCATCAGCCAAAGACAAGTTCAGACTCTCTGTGATGTCCTGGGTCCACCGTCATCTAGGTCGACCCCTTCCCCTTTTTCCAGGGACCATGTCTTCCATCACTGTTTTTTCCAGACTATTATGTCTTTTTATATGACCGAAAAATTTCAGCTTCCTTATTGCGATGGTATTTAGGAGCCAATGTTCCTGTACGTTTAGTGAGTGCAGTACTTCTCTGTTGGTCTTTTTTTCTGTCCAGGGTATTCTTAACATCCTTCTGTAGCATTTCATTTCGAATGATGTAATCTTTTTTGCAACTGTTTTATTGAGTGTCCAAGTCTTGCAGCCGTATGTTGCTACTGGGAATATACATGCTCTGATCAGTTGTAACTTTGTTTCTTTGCTTGTGCCTTGCCATAGGTTTTTCATCTGTATTAGTTTGTGTGAAGCAATTGCAAGTCTTCTTTTAATTTATACTGCACAGTCGCCAGAGCTGTTGATGATTGATCCTAAGTATTCAAATTCATTAACAAAACATATTAGCAGTGGCCAAGTGGTCATACGAGAGTCCTTAAACCTGCTACATAAACAGCCACACAAGAATTGAAGAAACGTCCAGCTTATTCACATCACAGCCATGTTTATTATGAATAAAACGTATGCTCCAATGAAGTATTACTTGTAAGACCTCTTTCACTACACATCGCTAACTACCATGGTATAAGGTAAATACCGATACTGGCATATAACAGTCTGTCAGTAAATGTCGAGATCCAGTCCTGTAATCAGCTGTATCTCTATAAACATACGAATATATAAGAACCGGGACATCACCCGTCTTTCGTCTTCAAAAGTCACTATTAGTTCTATACACTCATCTATCTATCCTGTGAATGAATCAGGCACTCTGTCATTCCAGGATGACAAGACTAACTTCAGAACATATCCATCAAACACACCGACATTTGAAATATCTCGGAGCCATTTACACATGCATCCTCCCTCTTCCACGACACACCGCCCAATGCCCCGTGAACCCTAGGCTAACATTTCCCCTCCTTTTGACCTCTCTTGCCTACTAACTCGTGACGTCGTATCTGCCGCAATGCGACAGATCGTAATAAAAACTTGTGGATGAGGCTATTTAATAGCTAGATATAAGAACATAAGTAACTGCATATAATATGTACGTCACATCTTCCCCCCTCCCCTGTCTGAGGAGAAAAATGAAATTTTTCTTCCTCAGAGGTAGGTAAACAAAATATAAAGTGAGATTCCAGTGCCAAGTAGCCAGTTCAAATATAATACGAGCGGAGACCGGGAAGTACTCTAACACCTGTGTCTGTCATGAGAAAGCCAAATTTAACACAAAGTGAGGACATTGATATCAAAATATCAAAGCCTAAGTCTTACTCAAGTCGAGACAATTTGACACATAAGAAGTAGATGACCTGCCTTCAGTAACTAAGACTACATGATATATGAACCCAACCATACCTGTCAATCATTTTCACTCTAATGTCACATATTTTTGGTCTAAGTCCAGTCAGGTCATAGACTGAGTGAATATTGTCACTTAATACAATTGCAAAGTCATTATGCTACAGATGACCATTAAGTAATTCTAACCTAATATATGAAAGTTGTAAGCCACAAGCAATGAAGTACATGATGTAATACCTACATGATAAGAGAAAAATGTTTTCTGTTTTTCTAATTTTTTTTTCATTCATATTATGTTTTGTTTTCTTCTCTCACATGAGTCTTTATTCACAATCTCAATGGATGATATACCATGATGATTAAGACAAGCATAATAAGTCCTAACGACCCTGTGTAGTTTGGTAAAAGTAGTTAATGTCTATGAAGACAAGACAGATGGTCCGTTGGTATAAGACTTCAGTAGATGCAAGAAGATTAGTAAAGCAGAGTACAGGGACAATTCATAGAGATACTCCTTAAACCCTGTGTGTCCATTAATCAAAGTCTAAGCACAAATATAGTAATAAAAATTAATGTGTCCACCAAAGAAGAATATATTAGGTAAATATCACTATTAAGTTTGTTGAGCACAAAAATTGTGAGTGTTCATAAATCCATGAAGATAATTCATGTTCACGATCCATGTCCATGGGTTATCAAATAAAAGGTAATAAATTATCCCTGGAGAGTTTCTTTGGTTCACAATGTGTACTGCGAAGTACCTGAATCCTGAGTATGATTAATGTCCCTTGGAGGAAAAGTTATACACTGTAGTGTCCCTTGACTTTCCATCACCGATAAAGTTTCATACCAACACATAATGCAAGTATCCATGCATACTAGTTGCTGTAAACAAAGTCCTTGAACTATGCGAATAACAGTCTCATGGAATGAACATAAAGATAGTCAAATGTGGCAAATATAAGTGTACCTGTAGATTGTCGAAGACAACTAACTGGAATATAACAAATTCTCTCCATCTAGGGGATTCCGTGATGTATCAAACCAGTCCTAGATGGTTGTACAGCGTGACAAGACGTCCGCAAGATTGTTCTCAGAACCCTTGATTGCCCGAATGGTGTAGGAGTATGGCTGCAGACTTAGGGCATTTCTAGCTGTCCTTTGATTTGAAAAATTAGCATTTTGTAGATATGCTAGGGCCCTCTGGTCTGTTTCAATGACAAACGGTGCCCCAATCAAGTATTTCTGGAGTTTGGCCACACTCCATGATACAGCTAGGAGCTCTCTTTCCAGAATGGGGTATTTTGCTTCTGTTGAAGATAACTTGCGGCTAACATACAATACTGGATGTAACATATTGTTGTGGAGTTGCATCAAAGACTCTCCTATCGCATATTGAGACGCATCACACCTGAGGGTAAAGGAGATAAATGGATTAGGCAGTTTCAATATTGGTGCCTTTGAAAATGAAAATTTAATACGGTTTAATACATCTTGGCATGGCTGTGTCCAGACTATTTTGTTAGGACATCCTTTTTCAGCAAAGATGACAAAATGGACGTTAATTCCGAGAAACGAGGAATGAATTTCCTGTAAAAGTTGATTAGACCTAACAAACTCATGACTTGTTTTTTTGTTTTAGGAACCTCAAGATTAAGAATTTTTGAGACAGTGTCATCATCTGTTTTCAAGAATCCTTGAGAAATTCTATGTCCCAAAAAAGAAATTTCTTTATAGCCGATCTGGACTTTTGAAGGTCTAGCAGTGAGGTGGTGACTGCGTAGAATGTCCAATAAAGACTGAAGACCTAAGATATGGTCCTGCCAAGAATTGTGGAAGAGACAGATATCGTCGATATATGTTATGATATCAGGCCGACCAGCAAATAGTAATCTCATCATCCGGACAAACGTTGCCGGTGCGTTCACTAGCCCAAAACACATATGAGTCCACTGATATAATCCATTAGGAGTGGCAAAGGCAGTGTAAGGCTTAGATCTATCTGTTAAGGGAATCTGCCAGTAGCCTTTTGAAAGATAAAGTTTACTGAAATATGTGGCATCAGACATCTTTTCCAGTAAGGAATCAAGAACAGGCATAGGTTCTGCATCAGTAGAAGTTATACCGTTAAGACGACGGAAGTCTATACAGATTCTAATGGACTTATCTTTTTTCCTAACAATCACTAGAGGAAATGAGTAAGGTGATTGAGATAGTTCTATAATACCCATTTTAAGCATGTTATCAATTTCCTTATCCACTTGAGCCTGAAAATGAATTGGTATGGGATATGGCTTTATCCGGATAGGTGTTTGATCTTGAAGTAGAATGTCGTGAGAGATCAGTACTTCCTGGGATATCAGTCAACACATCCTGATAGGATTGTAACAGAGTAGAAATTTGAGTGTGCTGATCGACTGATAGATCTGGAGATATAGAAACATCCCTCCAAGATTCTGAGGCTTGAAGCGGAACAAAAGATAATGGCAGCGAGACATCTTCGAATGAAGACTCCTCATCATGAATCACAGCAAGTGAGGAATAGTTTGAGTCAGACGCATCAATGGCCTCAAAAATTGGTTGAAGATTCCCAGGTCGGGAATGGAATTTTTTGGAGCATATTGATGTGAAATGTTCTATGTTGACCCTTTATATCCACAATATAATCAACATCAGTTAACTGTGAAACCACTTTATACGGTCCCCTCCATGCAATTAATAGTTTATTCTCTTTTGTGGGAAGAAGCACATATGCTTCATCACCAGGCCACAATAAGCGTAATTTTCTTTTCTCATTAATGAAGTCTGGTTTTTCCTTTTGCTCTCTCAGAAGCCTCTACTGCTATGTGGCATGCGTCAACAATCTTTTTTCGTAGATTTACAACATACTCATAAGAGGATTGAACCTCCTCTGACACCTCGGAGCCCACTAGAAGCTGTTTTAAGATTGACATAGGACCTCTAGGCTTTGCCCCGAAAATTAATTCGAATGGCGAAAACCCAGTTTGTTCGTTTGGGATTTCCCGATAGGTGAACAAAACAGCTGGTAAAATTCTGTCCCAGTCCTGTGGACACTGTGAGGTAACCTTATCCAACATCTGTTTGAGTGTCTTATTGAATCTTTCTACCGTGCCATTCCCTTCTGGGTGATAGGCAATACTTAGAGACCTCTCAATTTGAAAATCCTTCATAACCTGTGCCATAACTTCTGATGTAAATTGTCTACCTCTATCTGATAGTATTTCCTCCGGAAACCCCAATCTACTGAAAATGATCATGAGTGCATCAGCAACATCTCTAGTTGTGATGTTCTTAAGTGGTATCGCTTCAGGCCACCGTGTGCACATGTCAATGCACGTAAGAATGAATCTGTGGCCTCTTGCCGATACTACTGGTAATGGTCCTATGATGTCAATTGCCATCTTAGCGAATGGTCTGTTAGAGATATCAAAGGCCTGTATAGGTGCTTTGTGATATGCACCTTTCACAGCCACCCTTTGGCATGTCTTGCAAGTTCTACAAAAAGTTTTTACATCTTTGGTGACCCCAGGCCAGAAAAAATTGGACAGCACTCTTTGTTTAGTACGAGCTATCCCCAAATGGCCTGCACAGTTGACATCATGGGCATGTTGTAAAATAAAAGGTCTAAAATTAGTTGGCACCATGATCTGTTTTTTCTCAGAATTAGCATCATTAAAATTTCTAATTAGAATACCATTTTTGATGGTGTACCAGTGAATAGCCCTCTCGTTGTACACAACATCATCTTTTCTAGCAACCTTGAAAAATTTTTTCAATGAGTCATCATTATGTTGCATAGTAATGAATGACTCTTTACTGACAAGTGAAACTTGTAAATTGTCATCCTCCTCACCCCCTGATGCTGTACTATCATTGGCCCCTGCCTGAGCCTGTGCTCGTGTAGTAACTGCATTAGCAGTCAATAAATACTGGTTTTCCCAACTTTTAATATCATCATCTGAGCACTCCTTCAGCCCAGGGAGGTTACCCAGAATCAACTCGCTGACTGGATTTTCCAACATACAAGCAAGAACGTTCCCTGTGAAGTAGGGTGTGTTTATGTAAACAAATGCAGTCTGATAATATTCAACTGTGCCCCCGAAGGTAACACATTTCACCTGTTTACCTGTGTAACATGAGTTATCAACCAGAGATTGTCGCACCCCTACAGTAGTGCATCCCGTATCCCTGAGGACGGAAACAAGTCTATGATTAACAAATCCCCTGCAAAATTTAAGTGACCCTTTTCCATCATGAGAAGCAAGTACTGGTAGAGGATGACCACAAATTAATCTGGGTATTTCATCTGTCTGAAAAAGAGTGTTGCAAGCAGAGCAATTTGCTTTATTAGAAAGATCAACACTGCATGCATTGGCATGCGACGTGGTCTCAAACCCTTGATTCCGAGCAACTGACTGGTTGTTTTGTTCAACAGCAGCATTAGACCTATGTGGGGGTCGAGAGCCTCCGTAGTGCTGATTATTCCTGTTGTTCTGGTAATTACAATCATTATTATAATTTGGTCTTCCTCTGTTAGAATAGGAATTCTGAGTTCTGGTCCAGCCTCTGTTTGGTCCATTAAATTGTTGTTGAGGCATATTTTCCTGGCTATATGGTCGAAATGGTCTGTATGCAAAGTTATCATCATCATCAGTTGCCATCTCCACAACGGAGGTTGGCTGTAATGGATCTCCAACGTCTTCTGTCTCTTGTCTTGGTGGTACACTCTGATAGACTCTTTCCCGTCCATCTCTTGATGTTATCTTCCCACTTATAGCGCTGTCTTCCCCTTGCACGTTTACCTTCAACTCTCCCTTCTGTTATGGTCTTCTGCAAGGTGTTATGCCTTTTTATGTGGCCAAAGTATTTTAGCTGCCGAACTTTGACCTCTCTCATTAGTTCTCTTTTCATACCTAGATTTTCTAGGACCTCCTTATTTGTTTTCATCTCTTTCCATGAGATACGCCCCATTCTTCTATATATCCACATTTCAAGAGCCTCAATTCTTTCTTCCAAATGCTTATTCATCGTCCATGTTTCTGCACCATACAGAAATGCAGAATATATATAACACTTTATGATTCTCAGTTTTAATTTATGAGATAACTGTTTGGATGTCAGTATATGTTTCATGTTGTTGAATGTAGCTTTGGCCATTCCTATTCTCTTCTTGATTTCTGTTTCACATCTGCCATCTTCTGTTATTATATGACCAAGATATACATAGCTCTTGACTTGTTCCAGGATTTTCCCATTTACGCTTATCTTTAATGTGGGTTTATCGTCTGTTTTGCTAATTATCATAGTTTTAGTTTTCTCAATATTAATGTCGAGTCCATATTCATGACTTATACTGTTCACTTGCTTCACTAGTTCTTGTAACTCCTGTTCGCTTTCAGCTAACAACACGGTATCATCTGCATATCTAAGGTTGTTTATTGATCTTCCACTGATGTTCAGTCCTGGTATTTCCTGTATCTGTTTGAAAATTTTTTCGGTGTATAAATTAAATAGGCAGGGGGACAGCACACAACCTTGTCTGACACCTCTTTTTATGTCTATGTATGGTGAATAATTCCTTCCCGATCTTACTGTGGCAGTTTGTTCCCAATAAAGGTTACTGAGTATTCTTATATCTTTTCCATCAATACCTATGTCTTTGAGGCATTCAATTATTTTCTCATGATGGATTCTGTCAAAAGCCTTCTTATAGTCAATGAAGCACATATACATACTTTTTTGGACCTCTGTATATTTTTCTGCTAATCTTCTTAGGCAAAATATTGCCTCTCTTGTTCCACTGTTCCGTCTAAAACCAAACTGTTCTTCTTGGATTTCGCTGTCTACTTTACTTTTTATTCTTTCCTGTATGATTTTGAGCAGTATCTTAATTGCATGACTCATCAGGCTGATTGTTCTGAAGTCTGAACATTCTGTTGCATTTGGTTTTTTGGGCAATGTTATAAAAACTGATGTCTTCATGTCGTGTGGTAAATATCCTGTATTGTATATATCATTGCATATTTCTGTGATTGTATCTATACCAAAGCTCTCCAGAGCTTCTATCATTTCAATGTTTATGTTATCCATGCCTGCTGATCTTCCTTTTTGTATCATATGAATGGCATTCTCTACCTGAAGGTTCCAGCATTCCGGCTAAAATTCCGTCCCCAGCCAGAAAAATTATCAGGTGGTCCCTGTTTTTGATTTCTTGTATATATAGCCTTTGCTGAAGCAACTGGTAATGCCTCCTTGATGTTTGAGTTGCTTATATTCCTCCCAGGATGTGCGGTCATTAAACGTCGCCCCAAAATCTCCATTTCAGCAATGGTTTGTGGATCCCTCTCTTGGAGATAGGTCAAAAATTCTGGACTGACTGAAGAGAGAACCTCATCTCTTAGTATGAGATCCATAAGCGACTCAAAAGTATGATCGATTCGTGACAGTTCAATCCATCTCTGAAAAGTAAGCTTGATAGATGCAATGTATTCTGCGAAGTCCTTGGCCGAGTCAGGCAATAGAGTTTTGAATTTTGATCTATAACCGTGAGTATCCAGCTGGAATTTTTTCAATAATAATGCCTTTATAGAATCATAGTCACTCCTAGAGGCATCATCCAAAGTGCAGATAGCTGTAAGGGCTTCACCTGAAAATAATGACATTAACTTACTAGGCCATTCAGATTTGTCCAGTTTATGTTCCTGACAAATTGTCTGAAACCTGTTCAAGTTACACGAGATGTCATCGGATGGATGAAATTTGGGTAAATGAACCTTAAAAGGACACCCATGATCCCTTTTTGTTGTGCCCTGATTAGTGCTCTCCGCCGGTTTGTTCTCATTCTCCAGTTTAAGTTTTTGAAGCTGAATTTCAGCCATTTTTTGCTCATGATTAAACTGTGCTAGCTTAAGCTTTTCTTCTCTTTCATCTTGCCTCTTCTTCTCCGCTAATTCTTGTTCTAATTTTTTCTCAGCTGCTGCAGCTTCTCTGTCTTCTCGCCTTCTCGTCTCAGCTAATTCTTTCTCTTCCTTAGCCACCTGCTCTAAAGCAAACTCTTTCAAGGCCTTCGCTTGAATCCCAAGTCTTTCACCCACGGTGACAAAATGTTCTAGGCGAGACATGTTGAGGTACCTTGATGTAATCAATCAGTTACAACAATGATAAATCTTAAATAAAATTATATCACTTTCCAACAAATTGCCTTATACTTAATATCAGAACTGAACAATTCTGCACTATTTTCAAAGGAGACAGTAATATATATCCAAAGGAGCAACCAAGACAATACAATTTAAGTTATTTATATATATAGACAATAGATCAAGCCTAACAAGGACAATACTAAGGTATAAAGAAAGATAAGGTATAAAAAATTTAACAGGTAATGAAAAAAAAAAACGTAATCAGTAGAAGATGCACCATTTAATACATGAATCAACTGAATTGATAGTCAGATTCGATGAACAGAGCACGACCAATAATGATGAAAAATTAAAATAATCAACAGAATATGACAAAGACCAACATTAAAACAAGTCCGAAACTAATAAAGAAGAAAAAAAAAATAATAATAATAATTGTAATGATCTAACAAGTTATGATCACCACACAGTACCTATAGAACAATTTGTGTGTGCCCGCTTTACGGCGAGATGTAACACACAACAAGACAGCCGAGCCAACCTTGCCCGCTTATACAAGAATTACATATATTAATACATTAAAAAAGGAAAACAAACATCAGAGCTGATGGAGATCCAACCAAAATATTCATGAACACAGACCGAAAGATGTAAAAAATCGCACTTATCTTGTATGAAAATAAAACAGTCTCCTTCCTGGCCTGAGATATGGTGCTAAGAAATGGATGTGCCGCTCTGAAGCACTCCACAACAATGGAAAACGATTCGCCACTAGTCCTTCCCTACACTCCGGTCTGACAGGACTCCATTTTGAATTTGATTGTAGACTCGCAGAAGTCGCTCACTTGAAGTAGTGACTGCTGGTAAATTGATATTTTCCTCTAATGAATAAAATTCTTCGATAACGCTGGCCCTCTTAACTTTTCCACTGCCGACACCTTGATAATAATGCACAGTTAATTCATAATCTCCTCTCAGTTCCCAGCAAAATACTAGGCAGGATAATCATCCAGAGAATTTCAAAAGCAGTTGACCAAAAACTGAGGAAAGAACAAGCGGGCTTCAGAAAGAACAGAAGATGTGCAGATCATATATTTACCCTCAGGAACATTATAGAGCAGTGCTCAGAATGGCAGAGACAGCTGTACATTAACTTTGTTGATTTTGAAAAGGCTTTCGACAGCATACACAGGGACAGCCTATGGAAAATTCTGAGGGCTTATGGAATTCCCAGCCGCATTGTTTCCATTATAAAAAGCCTCTATTCTAACTTTACGTGCAGTGTTGGATCGAGTAATGTAACTTTCGAAGTGAAAACAGGAGTACGACAGGGATGCCCATTATCAACAACATTATTTTTGACAGTCATAGATTGGGTGATGCGCCAGACTACAGAGGGCAGTCCAAGAGGAATTAGATGGACAACGTTTTCTACACTGGAAGATTTGGAATATGCAGATGACATTGCACTACTCGCGCATTCACACCAACACATTCAAGACAAAACCGATAGACTGAATAAGTATGGCCAGCAGATTGGCCTGAACATCAATTTGAAGAAGACAGAGGTCATGACACTAAATGTGGACAATCCTGAGCCAGTAACAGTAAGGAACCAGAAGTTAGAACAGACAGACGCATTTACTTACCTAGGAAGCATAGTAACACCTGACGGCGGAACAAGCAAGGACATTAACAACAGAATGAATAAAGCGAGAACAGCCTTTGCTGTTCTCAACAACATTTGGAAGTCTTCCCAGTACAGCACAAACACCAAATTAAGACTGTATGAGAGCTGTGTACTTTCTGTGCTTCTCTATGGTGCGGAATGTTGGAGAGTAACAGAGAAGGAAATGTCGAAACTGTCCTCCTTCCACACAATCTGCCTAAGGAAAATTCTCCGAATCTTTTGGCCAAACACCATCAGCAACCAAGAACTACTTATTCGGAGTAACCAGGAGGACATGCACACCATCATAGCTGGCAGACGCTGGAGTTGGGTTGGCCATGTCCTCAGAAGGGACCCTGATACCATCACAAGAACAGCTATGCAATGGACCCCCGAGGGAAAGCGAAAGAGAGGCCGACCAAAAACAACTTGGCGGAGAACTGTGGAAGCTGAGATGCAAAGAATGAACCACAGTTGGGGCACTGTACGAAGGATGGCCGCCGACCGAGCAAAGTGGAATCATTTTGTTGCTGCCCTACAAGACGCCACCAGGCGTGATGGCCGCTGATTGCTTTGACGGTTGGCGGTTATGGATCAAAGAAGAAGAAGAAGAATTCATAATATATTTCGAAAGTTACTTCAAAAATTTCCTCTCCTCCATTCAAACCCCGCTCTGAGCAGATGTGACCTTCACCTTGTCCGTAAGTGGGACAAACTTACGGTAAACATATGCTTGTAGAATTGGTTTTTAAAAAAAATGTACTTTACAAGTTCAAAATCCACGGTACTTGGCCCCCAAAAAGGTGTGGCGTTCTCCAACTTGCGCTTAGGATTAATGATTTAATTCATGGAAGAGTAAACATATTAGCAGTGGCCAAGTGGTCATACGAGAGTCCTTAAACCTGCTACATAAACAGCCACACAAGAATTGAAGAAACGTCCAGCTTATTCACATCACAACCATGTTTATTATGAATAAAACGTATGCTCCAATGAAGTATTACTTGTAAGACCTCTTTCACTACACATCGCTAACTACCATGGTATAAGGTAAATACCGATACTGGCATATAACAGTCTGTCAGTAAATGTCGAGATCCAGTCCTGTAATCAGCTGTATCTCTATAAACATACGAATATATAAGAACCGGGACATCACCCGTCTTTAGTCTTCAAAAGTCACTATTAGTTCTATACACTCATCTATCTATCCTGTGAATGAATCAGGCACTCTGTCATTCCAGGATGACAAGACTAACTTCAGAACATATCCATCAAACACACCGACATCTGAAATATCTCGGAGCCATTTACACATGCATCCTCCATCTTCCACGACACACCGCCCAATGCCCCGTGAACCCTAGGCTAACATTTCCCCTCCCTTTGACCTCTCTTGCCTACTAACTCGTGACGTCGTATCTGCCGCAATGCGACAGATCGTAATAAAAACTTGTGGACGAGGCTATTTAATAGCTAGATATAAGAACATAAGTAACTGCATATAATATGTACGTCACAGACAGAATTAATTGTTCAAGTCCTCCTGGGTTGGTCGATAGGAGGACTGTATCGTCAGCATATCTGATTTCCGGGATCTGGTACCCGCCGATGTTAAATGAGTCAAACGCTGTGTGTTCTTGGTCATCTCTTACGTTTCTCATGATATTCTCAGCATAAATGTTAAACAGGTAAGGGGAAAGGGTACAGCCTTGTCTTACTCCTTTCTGTACTTCAAACCATTCAGATGTTTCCCCCTCTATTCTTACGGCTGCCTGTTGTTCTTGGTACAGCAGTGCGATGAGTTGTATAAGGTGGTTTGGAAATCCCATATTTTTCATAATAGCCCATAACTGCTGATGTTGTACACAATCGAAAGCTTTGGTGTAATCAATGAAACAAGTATGTAGGTCAACGTTGAATTCTCTACACTTTTCTATGATGATCCTCATGTTGAATATATGATCTCTAGTGCCTCTACCTGGTCGAAAACCCGCCTGTACTTCGTTTATTTCTGTTTCTAGCTTTTGTTGCATCCTTTTCATTATGATTTGTAATAGTATTTTGCTGGCATGGCTTGTAAGAGCTATAGTTCTGTAGTTTGTGCACAGTTTCAGGTTGCCCTTTTTTGGCAAGGGTATGTAAATTGATCTTTTCCATTCCTTGGGCCAAATTCCGCTTTGCCAGATCTTGCAGCATAATGCATGGTATAAACGAGCGCTGCCTTCTCCTCCTGCCTGTATCATTTCAGCTGTTATTTCATCACAACCAGGAGATTTTCCACTTTTTAAGTGTTTGATTGCGTTCCGGACTTCCTCTATGGTAGGTTCTGGTTCACGTTCCGCTTCATTCATGACGTTGTTATCTGCCGCTTTGTTTATTTCCGTATATATTTCTTGACAGTACTCCTTCCATCTGTTCAGAATATCTTTACGTTCTGTTAGAGTGTCGCCTTTCTTGTCGTTTATTGCTCGAGGTGATGATTTAAAGCTGCTGTTCTTCAATGCTCTTACTTCAGAAAACATATTCTTACTCAATCCCTGTTCGCGCATTTCCTCTATTTTCCTGCAGGTGTCGTTTATGTATTGTTGTTTGTCTTGTCTGACTCGTTTTTTAATCTGCTTTGTGTATTCCTTGTACAACTCCTGATTTTCTGTATCTTTTTTGGACTTCATTTTTCTTCTCTCTACCTCCAACTTCAGTGTTTCGTCTGAGATGTATTCTCATCTCTTTATACTTCTTTTAGGAATTAACCTCTGTGCATTTGTAATATAAACATCTCTGATGTTATTGGCAAGTTCATCTGGTGTCATTTCCTCCTGTACTGCCATAAGAATGTCAAATTTGTTCTGAATATCGACACTGTACTCTTCTGGTATGGCGCTTGTGTCATAACGTATTACTTTGTCGCTACCAGGGGAACTAGTCACTGTTATACCATTACCTGGAGCCGGAATAGTAGGAGTTATCAATGAAATAAGCCGTCTCAACACAAACACCAACATAAAGAAAACAACAATACACGTAGGGATAAACGACAGCACATATGGACACACTCTTAACCTATCAGACATCTCCAGAATGATTGACACCATAAAACAAAAATTTCCCAACACATCCACATATATTTTGTCAATTATTCCACCCAGCTATGGTAAAGCATGCCAAACTGTGGATATCAACAACAAGGTGCTTTACACTTTTTGTTCAAAACATAACACGTCTTTCATAAACAACACACCCTTTTTCACATCTAAGTCAGGTGCGCCAAAAAAACTGCTATAAAGAGATCAGGTGCACACTTCTAAACTAGGGACCAGCTACCTAGCCAAAAATTTAAAGTTTCCTCAGAGGACACACCAGAAACACACACATTCATTCATCAGGGACACAAATTATACACTTAACTTAGTAAACCCAGGCACAACAGCTCATAACCATCAATCACCGTCCTCAGCTGACAAGCAAGTATCTAGAAAAGCTACATTTAAGCCCACCTCCCACGCTAACCTTTATGACCAAATGTATCCCCCACTACCCACACAACAGTCCCGCCAGCTGCTAACTGCACAACAGACACCACTGGACAGATGGACAGATTGGACTACAAGTAACACCCATTCACTTAATCGCAACGCAGGAACTACAGCAAGAAAATGGGAGTTTCCTCACCCCGTCTCCACCCGCCCAGAACGAAATTCTCACAGTTCATCCGTTTTATGGCAACTGACTCAATATAGTCCAGAAATTTTAATGCAGGCTCTTCAGATGTCTAGGAGCCGCGGTAGCATAGTGGTTAGTGCACTGGCTTCCTAGCGCAGTGGTCCAGGGTTCGATCCCCAGATGAGGCGGAAAAATTTTTAGGCCACAAACGGCTCCTGGGTCGACCCAGCCCCAAATGGGTACCAGAGCTACTCTGGGAAGGTTAAGGCGGCCGGCGTGATGCCAACCACATCACCCCTCGTGTGCCGACGGTCAAGATAATATGGGCCTAACACCATATTCCCAATATGCCTCAATGGGCGTGTAACGGGTTCCTTTACCTTTTTTTTTTCTTCAGATGTCTATAAACGGCTCTACAGAACAAGATTAAAGCCAAGCAACTTAAAACTGTTTTTTTAAAACAAGTTTGCAGTGTAACATTCGACCTGACCTTCGGAAGCACTTTAGTGACCTTTGTCCTGAGATAAAAGACATAGCTGAGTATCAGCGTAGAACTTTTAACTGTCACTTTTAGATGTTAATTATTTTTTTATTTTTTTTTTATTACATTGTCTGTTTAAACATTTCTTTCTGTTCGTCAGAGCAGGGCGTATCTAAATTTGTTTCCGATTTAGTAATAACTCTATCGTATTAATACTATTGTTTTCTTATTAGCTTATTCCTCTCATTCCTACGCTCACCATTCTCTTTTACATCTTTTATACATCTGCACCTTCGTTTTTTCATATTGAGGAAAATTAGGAAATCCTCACAAAACTAACTAGCTAAGTCACAGCGTGGACCTTTAACTGTCCCGGAAAGATTAATTCTCTACATTGGCTGTGGATGAAGTAAAAATATTTCTTTTTGTTCGGAACAGACTGTATTTTAAGATAAAAACCACACTTTTTGCAAAGATTAAGATACTGTAAACAGTGTCCATGGACTCTAGCACTGTATATTTTATTACTTGTCTACAATTTTGTATAAACCATTGTGTACCAATTGCATTGCTTCTTACTCATTCCTACTCCCCTCATTATTTCTTTCCTATTGACTATTATCATGTCAGAGTGCAAAAACTCAAATCAAAATATAGGCAATACCACTAATTCATGGCTTAAACTATCAGGGCTTAAAATTGGTCATTTAAACATTTACCATTTGCTAGGTAAGCTTTCTGAAGTCTCCACCTCCCTCCAACAAAACTTCCACATATTTGGTTTTTCTGAAACCCGTCTCAATGACAAAATTACAGATGACGAAATTAGGATTAATGGATTCACCACCATTCGCAGGGATCCTAACAGACAACATGAAACAGGGCTAGTCATATACATCTCAACATCTCTTCAGTACAGACGCCGTGATGATCTAGAACATACTGGCATTGAATGTTTATGGCTGGAAATAAAACTCCCCAACCTGACCCCCGTTTTAATTGGTTACCTGTACCGAAACCCTAGCTCTTCTACTGTATGGTTTGACACATTCTCACGAATGATGGACAACGTTTGGGCTTCTTCGAAGGAAATTATTCTACTGGGGGATTTCAATATTGACCTTCACAAACCGAACAACACGTGGAATGATATCACCATCTCATACAACCTCATACAGTTAATCAATCAACCCACGAGAGTAACAGACTCATCATCTACACTAATTGATCATATCTATACGACCTGCCCAGAAAACATTATAGAATGCACAGTCCCACAGACATCATTAAGTGACCACTATCCTATTTGCTGTACCTAGACGAGAAAGGGGTTTAAAGCACCTAAAACGGAACACATCACAGTCCATTACAGGAATTTCAAAAACTTTAACATTCAATTATTCCTACAAGACCTACAAATATCCCTTCTCTCATACGTGTACCAACTTCTGCATCCAGAAGAAGCCATAACATACTAGACACAAACTTTCAACAACGTATTGGACAAACATGTTCCTATAAAGCAAGTTCGGGTCAAAAACATCAGAAAGACCCCATGGATAACCAACGAAATACGGTACTTGTGTGATATTTCACCGCTAAAATAAAATTTTCCAAATTTATTACCAAAACTGACAACCGTACTTTTTCTTGACTGGAAAAGGTTGATTTCACAATGTGATTTGGGAGGGCACGTTTGTCGTGCATTCATAGTTGACACGCTTACGACAGACCCGCCCTCAACCCCCCCCCCGGTATTTTAAGTTTATAAGCAATAAAAACGGTATTGAATTGGGACCTTAGATGCGTCAACAGTGATCCACTACCGCGATAAGTTACCGGGTTTCTGGTTCAAAGCTTGGTAGAGTCTAACCAGCTGTAAATGGGTACCTGACTCTGATCTTGAGTTAGAGAAGGCAACAGCAACGAGGACGGGAACAGGTGTCATGCATCAGTCTAACCAGCTGTAAATGGGTACCTGAATCTGATCTTGAGTTGAGTTAGAGAAGGCAACAGCAACGAGGACGGGAACAGGTGTCACGCATCAGTCTAACCAGCTGTAAATGGGTACCTGACTCTGATCTTGAGTTAGAGAAGGCAACAGCAACGAGGACGGGAACAGGTGTCACGCATCAGTCTAACCAGCTGTAAATGGGTACCTGACTCTGATAGGGACTTGAAAGCTGATGATGATGATGATTACGATGACTAGCAATTCCCTAGACTTAAGGGTCTTTTATATTTGGACATGCGCCCTAATATAACCGACTAGATTGAACGGGACGCGCCTCGCCAAAACGAGACAAAACTTAAAAAAAAAAAACCTCACCTCTGGGTGTGGAGGGCTGGGTGGAGAGGGCTGGGTGGGAAGTTGGTCCCCTTCCCTCACTATGCACTGATCCTTGTCAAATATTTACCTAATCAGAGCCGGATTAACGTAGTAGCAAAAGTAGCATTTGCTACGAGTCCCGCGCTTTTAGGGCCCCGCGCCAATAAATATGTACATCATTTTTTGGTCATTTTCTAATACAAGCGTTAAACCAATGATCTTGTGATGTATGCCATCTTTAGCGCCTTTTCATTTGATGTCACGAAATTGTGAGAGAAAGAGCATAACAGGGTGACTTAGTGTGACTCTTTATTACTTTTATCTTAACTGTTTGCGGACAGAAGCAGTCATTATCTTTGGATTTTTGTTGAAAGCCTGTACACCTTCTTTTGTGCTTCTACCTACCGGTTGGGTCTCCTTTCTACAGCATTATGTGCTGGCGGTAGTCATAATAAGTCCCATTTGCCCTTTGTGAAATGGTCCGCTTGGGCAGATGCGACAAAAGCACTTTTACACAGCTTTTCTGCAATAAAACAAGTCTTGGATGATATTTCAGATAACAATGATCAGAAGGCAGAGTGTCGTCAACAGGCTCGTTGTCTACTTTCAACCATGATGAAGTTAGAAACAGGAATAATGATCATACTGTGGGATCAAGTATTACACCGTTTTCAAATGACCAGTGCTTCTTTGCAATCTTCTGACCAAGATTTGAATACGGCTTGTGCACTCTATGAATCCCTGCGGGGGTATATTCAAGCTATGCGGTCTACTTTTGCAGACATAGAGCAAAATGCCAAGGATGTGACTGAGGGTGAACATTATCAAGAACAAACTCAAAGGAAACACAAACGAAATCGAAAGTATGATGATTTCAGTGGTTCCAGCACAATTGATGAATCTCAAACGCCTTCTCAGCAGTTTAAAAGCCGAACATTTCTTGTCCTTATTGATAGCTTGCTACCTTGTCAAAACGCCAGAAAGCTTATCAAAAGTTGAATTATGTATTTGGATTCCTTCGTCAGTCACAGTCGTTTACAAAATACATAGAGAAACATTATCCACGCAACACCTGGACCCATGCATACACAGATGGATCAGAAACAAATGCAACAGAAAATGGAGGTGGGGGCGTCTTTCTGACCTTAAGCACTGGTGCAGAAAAAAATGCTGTCAGTGGCGACAGGACGATTCTCCAACAACTTCAGAGCAGAGGCAGAGGCCCTGAAAACTGTAGCAGAGGTTATATTGACAGAAGAAAGCGCAGAGAGAAGGGTTGCTTTCTTTTCTGATGCACAGTCAGTAATTGCGGCATTGAAAAGCCAAAATAATACAGACCTGGATGATCTCAGAGTAGTGCTATAACCAGCTCCCCTCCTGGCTGCCTTTACCTTTCAGAGCAGAGTCAGGTATCCATCCACTTACAGCTGGGTAGATTGTAGCGTGACGCCACCATGTCTCCAGCCCACTACCTTTGTCGAGAGAAGCCTGCGCTGAAACCACGGACGCCCTCATAAATGGTTGCTTGTCTAAAATAGAAGGATTGTAGTGGTATGACAAGATCACTAATGTGCAACTGATGACACGAACCAGGCAAGTGCCAGAAGAACGAGACATGAGAAGAAGACGCTGAAGATGGATAGGATACACACTGAGCAAACTTGCTTATAGCTTTACCAGGCAGTCCTTGGTCTGGAACCCCCAGGGTAAGAGAGGCAGAGGAAGACCAAGGAATACACGGAGAAGAGAACTGATGACAGACAAGAAGAGGATGAAGAAATTATGGAACGACCTTGAGCTGATGGCACAGGACAGGGAGACTTGGTATAAAGCAAATGCTCCTTAGGGACTTGAAAGCTGATGATGATGATGATGACTAGGTTGAACGGGATGCGCCCCGCCAAGACGAGGAATACACGGAGAAGAGAACTGATGACAGACAAGAAGAGGATGAAGAAATTATGGAACGACCTTGAGCTGATGGCACAGGACAGGAAGACTTGGTATAAAGCAAATGCTCCTTAGGGACTTGAAAGCTGATGATGATGATGATGACTAGGTTGAACGGGACGCGCCCCGCCAAGACGAGGCAAAAATTTTACATAAAAAAAAAAAAAAAATAATAATACTAACCCACAACCCCTACCTGTTAAATGGACTAATCCCGCGCAGGCGGAAAAAAAAAACCGCGCAGGCGGAAAAAAAAAAAGAAAAAATTGTAAGGAAAGAGTACGGTTGTCAGTTTTGGTAATAAATTTGGAAAATTTTATTTTAGCGGTGAAATATCACACAAGTACCCGAAATACTATCAACAATGAGAGAGCGGGACGAAGCACATAAGCTCAAAGATTTCAGCAGGTATCGGATGCTTAGAAACAAAGTATAATACCTCATTCATCAGGAAAAGAAACTACATTTCAGAAAGATGATTCAAGACAAAGCAAACAGCAAAGAAGTCTGGGCAGCCATTAGAACACTAACACACAAATCAAAGTCACTAAACTCTTTACCAAAAAGCTGCTCCCTCACGGCAACTCATTTTAGCAACCACTTCAAAACAGAAATTAGCCTTCTCAAGTCGACACTAAAGCCAATGGACTGCGATATTAGTAAGTAAATTGACAGCCTTCTGCAACACTGAACACACCACAACAGATCTAAGACATATTCCTTTTCTAACAGTACATGAAGTTCTCAAATATATCTTGGCATTAAAAAACAACAATTCATCTGGGCTTGATGGTATCAGCAATAAGATTCTACGTTATGCTGCGCGCATCATTTGCGACTCCTTAACCTATGTATACAACCAATGTATTGCACACAACTACTTCCCCACAGCATTTAAATCTGCCAAAGTGTACCCCTCTATAAATCTGGCTCACATAGCGATCCCAACAGCTACAGACCAATATCCCTTCTATCATCTCTTTCAAAACCACTAGAGAAACACATTTACAACACCACATTTCAATACTTAACAACAAACAAACTGCTCATTGATAGCCAGTCAGGTTTCAGACCCAAACATTCCTGTCACACAGCTCTCACCAAAATGGCAGACAACTGGCTGTCGAACATAAATGATGGAAAATTATGTGGTGCTGTTTTTGTCGACTTCAAGAAAGCATTTGACATGATTGACCACACTATCTTGGTTCAAAAGTTGGAAACCCTCAGAATAGGCCCTAATCCACTAAACATCATCAAATCATTCCTGGCAGATCGACAACAGTTAGTGCTTCACAACAACTCGGCATCAGATTTCTCGAAGGTAGTTACAGGCGTACCGCAGGGCTCTATTCTTGGGCCCCTACTCTTCGCAATGTTCATCAACGACCTGCCACTACATCTAAAATATTCAACTTGTGACCTCTTTGCAGATGATTGTACTATCTACACTAGTGACAATGACTGCGTGGCACTTGAAATGACTCTTCAAAGCGATGTAGACAATCTAACAAAATGGAGTAATATGAATCGTATGCCAGTAAACACAACAAAAACGAAATCTATGTTGATTACCACCAGACAGAAACTCCTAAGCTGCACCAAAAGATCGCTACAGCTACACGCGGAATCAATACAAATTGAACATGTAACAGAATACAAAGTTCTGGGGATCACGATTGATCAGCACTTAACGTGGAACTCCCATGTACGGAATTTAACCAAACACTTAGCACAAAAGACGTACCAGCTAGCCAAAATAAAACACTTCTTAGACACAGACACTAGACTATTGTTCTACACCTCACATATACAGACACATCTAGATTACTGCTCTACACTATGGGATTGTTGCCCTGCTTCCACCTCAAAGAGACTGCACTCCCTGCTAAAGAGAGCAGTACGTCTGATCACCGATAATCGCACGACACCACACACAAGGACAGGAAAAGAACCCAAAATACTGTCGCTAAATAAACGTCTTCTCTACAACAAAGCCAAGCTGACTCACACAATTCTATCTACCCCGTCGTACCTAAGATCATTGTTTCAAACCAGTAGAAGGGAGGGACAACGATTACATCAGTTACGTCTGCCCAAACCTAGGATCGACCTGTTCAAAAAAAAAGTCTCGCCTACTCTGGTGCCTACTTATGGAACAGCCTTCCACACCACCTAAAAAGCCTACCTACACAATATTCTTTTAACAAAGCACTTTTCAAACACTTCCTCAACACTGATTATCTACCCCCATAAAAACAGCATTTGCCTGTCAACATCTCATCCATAGGTCAACATTTCTTTTCCTCTTCCGCTCGTTTTTGTGTGTGAATAATTTGTTTTATATCCATGTAATATCATTATTATATTCACTTTAAAATATTATTATATAATGTAATGTATGTGTGAATGTACCCACATAATACTGTACTTTAGAAATGTGAGTCGTGAGAATGTACCCGCACTTTAGAAATGTGAACTTTTTTTTTTTTTTTTTTACTGCTAAAAGACTTTTCCTGCCACAGCAGTGCGTAAGAAAGTGTTATTATTATTATTTCATTTTCCACCAAGAATGTATGGACATAAGCGAGAATGTGTTTATGTAATTTTTGCATTGATGATTGATGACACATTCAAAAATACAGATTAATTGTAGACGGATTGACCGCATGAGTGAGTGTTGGTATACAGAATTTATTTATTGTTATTTATTGTTTTATTTATTTTATTTTAATATTACTTTTTTCCCCCAATTACTAGCTTGTTTGTTTCAAAAAAAAAAAACCTACTCATTTTTTTTTATTTTATTATGATTGCATACTGTAAATGAATGCTGTTATGGTAACTTTATAATGTTGCATGCCTTTAAATTAATGCTTAAAGCATCAAGTGGGATTGAAAGGATATAGTTAGTATGCAAGATTAATGAGAGTGGAAGGGCAGAATGTTAGACAGGCCTGCGCCCAATTCTTTACCCTTCGAAAATAAAGTTCGTTCGTTCGTTCGTTTCCCTGTCTATGTAAAAAAATCGCACGTTACGGAAACAACAATAAATGGTAAAACTTTGCTGCGGGACGGACATCTGGAGTCTCAGGCTCGTATGACTGACAGTGGTGAAAGCCGAAAGGAAGCCACTGGCATGAAAACGGATGCCCCGACCGCAAAACACGAAACCAGAATTGGTTTTTGGAACGTCAGAACTATGAATGAGGCAGGAAAGCTGAGACAAATCACAGCAGAGATGAGGAACTACAAAATACATGTCCTGGGAATAAGCGAGAGCAGATGGACAGGTAAGGGGAGAATAAAAACAGCTACAGGGGAAACAGTACTTTATTCTGGCAGAGAGGATGGTCAGCACAACGAAGGTGTAGCCATTATCCTGAAGAAAGAAATGGAAAGGTCTTTACTGAAATGGAAACCCATCAACAACAGACTGATAAGAGCAAGACTGAGAGGGAGGTTCACCAACACCACAATTATACAATGCTATGCACCAACAAATGACAGCGATGAAGAGATCAAGGACGAGTTCTACCAACAGGTACAAAAAGAAATGGAAACTACACCCAGGTATGATCTCATTATAGTAATGGGAGACCTAAATGCGAAAGTGGGAGCACACAATAATTATAATGAAAGAGTAATGGGGAAATGCGGCAGTGGAACAGCAAATGAGAATGGGGACAAATTAATAAGCTTCTTCAGTATTAACAACCTTGTCATTGAAGGAACACTTTTTCCACACAAGGAAGTGCACAAGTTAACATGGGAATCACCAAACGGACGAGACAGAAACCAGATAGATCACATAATGATCAATGGCAGATGGAGACATGCACTACAAGACGTGAAAGTAAGAAGAGGCGCAGATGTGGGAAGTGATCATCACCTAGTAGTAGCAAGACTGAAAGTGAAACTCAGAGCTGCTGGACCAGTTGCAGTCAAACAGAAAAGATACAACATCACGAAACTGAAGGATCCCCTCACCAGAAAAGCTTTCGTGGTCGACGTAAAGAGAAGATATGAGATTATCAAAAGCCAGGAAAGAACAGAGACCGATGATGTTGACCAGAGATTCAACACCATCTCAACAATATACAAGGAAAGCAGCAAGTCATGCTTGGGATTCCAGGAAAGAAAGAGCCAAGACTGGATAACACCAGATATGCTAAACACCATAGCGAAGAGAAAAGAAATGAAGAGAAAGAAAACAGAAGCTAAGTCTCCCAGGTTAAAGGCAACATATAGTGAACACTACAGTCAGCTGGACAAGACTAAAATCATCAGTGGAAAACGAGGTGCAAACAATATTACATTAGTAAGAGATAAGCACGGAAATCTCATCACGACAGTAGAGGGACAGGAAACAAGATGGGCAGAGAATTTCAGAGAAACTCTGAATAAGGAACCACCAGAGACACAATTGAATGTTCCTGAGGCTGAAAATGATCTAGATGTTAATACAGACATCCCACGAAAAGAAGAAATCATCACAGCAATCAAAGGGTTAAAGAATGGAAAAGCTCATTGGTCATGATACTTAAATGCAGAGCTATTTAAGACAGACCCAGAGCTAGCAGCAGAACTATTAGAACCACTATTTGCACAAGTCTGGAAAACAGGGACAACAAAAACAGAGTGGAGAAAAGGAATAATTGTCAAACTGCCCAAGAAGGGAGATCTTGCAGACTGCAATAATTGGAGAGGAATAACTCTTCTCTCAGTTCCCAGCAAAATACTAGGCAGGATAATTATACAGAGAATCTCAAAAGCAGTAGACCACAAACTGAGGAAAGAACAAGCAGGATTTAGAAAGAACAGAAGATGTGTAGATCATATATTTACCCTCAGGAACATTTGTACATTAATTTCGTTGATTTTGAAAAGGCTTTTGACCAGTTTATGGAAAATACTGAGGGCTTATGGAATTCCAAGCTGCATAGTGTCAATCATAAAAAGCCTTTATGCCAACTTTACGTGTAGCATTGGGCAGAGCAACCTAACCTTTGAAGTGAAGACAGGAGTACGACAGGGATGCCCCTTATCAACCACTCTATTTTTAACAGTCATAGACTGGATGATGTGCCAGACAACAGAGGGCAATCCAAGAGGAATAAGATGGACTACATTTTCTACATTGGAAGATCTGGAATATGCAGATGACATTGCACTGCTAGCACATTCACATCAACACATCCAGGAAAAAACAGATAGACTTTTGGCCAAATATCATCACCAACCAAGATCTGCTTACTCAGAGCAAGCAAGAGGACATGCACACCATCATAGCTGACAGACGCTGGAGCTGGGTTGGCCATGTCCTCAGAAGAGACCCCGATGCCATCACAAGAACAGCTATGCTATGGACCCCTGAAGGAAAACGAAAGAGAGGTCGACCAAAAACAAACTTGGCGGAGGACTGTGGAGGCTGAGATGCAAAGAATGAACCAGAGTTGGGGCACTTTGCGAAGGACGGTCGCCGACCGAGCAGAGTGGAATCAATTTGTTGTTGCCCTACAAGACGCCACCAGGCGTAATGGCCACTGATTGCTTTGACGGTCAGCGGCTAAGGATCAAAGAAGAAGAAGATACAACATGCTAGAAAAAAATTGTACATCTGCACATCTATCAAAGAAGCTATGAGGTCTAGCAAATTCCCTAAGCACAATTCAACATTCACATCACCAATATTTTGATCAAACAAGTCAGCAAGTTCTATTACCTTAGAAGCATATCCACACAGGATGGTAGAATGGACAGAGAAATAAGACATTAAAATTATAATATGGTGGTTTATGAGAAAAGCGACAGCTGATAAATAGTGCACTCATAACAACTCCCTACTATCAATATGAAACATGGCCACTGTCTAAAGAAAAGGAAGATCATAATATGAGATTCCTGAGAAAGGTAGAGATGTCATCATAAGAAGCAGAAAGAGAAAACATGATGTTAAGAATTTTGTGGGAACTATGCCATGCATCCTACAGGCCCACTCGACTGTAACAACACTTAACTTACATTGCGTCAAAATGCCAAACAAAAGACAGCGAGAACACCTTTCACCCAACCTGGTGGAATAAGACAGTGGAGGAAGCATGGATAGAAATGGAAAGAGCAACAAAGGAATGGCGTAAAGCGCGAAACAGAAGAATGATGAATGAGGGAGAGGTTGAAGAGATGCAGGAGAAAAAGCAAAGAGCCGTTAATAGATTCAAGAGCTTGGCAAAGGAAGCCAAGGATAAAGTGTGGGAGGAAATTGTGACACAGGTGGGCACAGAAAAAAAACCATAAAGAAATTCTGGTCCTTACATCAAAGAATGAATAGGAAAAGTGCAAGCCAACCTATCCCTAATATCAAAAGCTCTACAAGCCTGAAGACGGATGAAGAGAAGGGAAGAGCATTATTCAATCGATATGTGGAGCAAACGGATAAAGGTGACAAAGTGCCCGCCTGAAAATAAAGGACAGTGTGCTGGAAAATGCCCTAAGGGGCCAGATATACTTCGATCTCATTTCTGAAGAGGATGTGGTGTACACATTGAAAACCAGCAGAAACTCTGCTCCGGGTCCTGATGGTGCTCAATACCATCACATTAAACAGCTCGACGACACAGCTATTATAAATATGGTGAGCGATTTCAAAACTAGCATACAGAATGCTGAGGTGCCGGAAGACTGGCTACAGTTACCTTCGGCCACTTCCTAAACCTGGCAAAGACCCCCACACTGCTCAGCAGCTATCAAATTATCACACTACAGAATGTCTATGGTAAATTACTTGAAAAGATAGTTGCAAGGCAAGTAATGAGCCACCTAGAAAATGCACACATCCTTCCTGAAAGAGAAACTGTGACTGTCGCAATTGATCTAGAGGATGCTTATAACAGTGTGAACTTTGCAACCCTAATGGACTGCATAATGGCATGTGGTGTAAACCCTTGGATAACAAGGTGGATAGCTTGACTGCTTGCATCAGGATCAGCGAACCAGAGCTGGTCAAGACCCTACTCCACCTCCACGTGGTGGTCCTGGAAACAGATTGCATCACTGCAGTCTGGCTGAGCGAGTAGGGATCGCAGTGGGAAGGCAAACCCGGTCCCAAAAAATGCCGTGCAGAAGTCAGATAGTCGACCGAAAGGTGCAGATATCACAGCTTAGGTGTAAACAGACACAACGCAACCACCGTCCTTTTCAGGGCGAACGAGGAAGGAGGAAGAAGTTTCTTCTGTATCATCAGCTTGTGATTTCAGTAATCGATTACGGGCTAGGAATACTCACGCTGTCAGTGTCACAATGTGAACAATTGGAACGCATTCAAAATAAAGGGATGTGACTAGTTTTGGGCTGTACGCATGATACCCTCATTGTGACAATGAGATACATGCTCGGATTGCTGTCGATTAGATCCAGATATGCGATGGCCCAGGCAAAAGCCTATATGTGGGTAACCATCGACAGAAGACACCCCTACATGAGAATGTAGCTAACATCAAAGTAGCAAGAATCAAGAGGGGGATGTCATGGGTGGCACAGGCAGAGACTATGATTGGTCAGGTGACCAGGGTTGAAAATGTATCCAAAGGGGAAGAGTGGAGTAAGTCAGGGGAGAACTGGATAAACTACCAGCAGGTCATCATTAGCCTTGGCAGAGAGCGCATATCTTGGGGCAATGGAAAAGCAGAGCTAGAGATTAATCAGCTGATCAGTGATCATGCTGAGGATGATGACGCTATTGTGTATGTTGATGGGTCTGAAGTGCGTGGTAAGAAATAAGGATGGGGCTTCTCTGCAAGAATAAAGGGCAGGGTTGTCGCTGAACAGAGTGCAGCCTACATGACAACAACCTCCAGCATGAGAATGGAGGTAGAGGCAGTTACTGCAGCACTGAGGTGGCTGTCTGAAACTCCATCAACCAGGGCAGTTATTTTGTCAGACTCTCAAGCCATGCTTCAAAAGTTCAGAACGGATAGCTGCGGAAGGAATGGAAAACAACAGAATCCTCAAGTCTTCAAGAACTGGTGTGGATCTACTGTCCTGGTCATGCAGGGGTAAGTGGCAATGAGAGAGCTGACAGATTGGCCTCAAGAGCACCCATAGTGGGGACACTGGATGTGGATAAGGGAGAGATACTAAGGGCGATTAATGATCGCCTGCTGGATAATGACACTGCAATGGATGAATCAACAAGCCTGAGACTGTTGGAGTTTGGCATCAAACGTGGGACTAGCAAAAATGGACGTGAGAGAGGATGCATCCGTCATATGTACAACCAGCGTGCTACAGGTAGAATTAGCATTCATACTCTTCAACATTTGCTGAGAGAGACTGAGCACCTATGTGTTTGCCCGGAGTGCAGTGAGGTAGATTTTGATTAACAATAACAATGTCATGCATCAACTGCGCAGAGAGTCACAAAGTAAAATGGCATGGATCAGATCAGATTAGCTGCCATCTCCACATAGAAAGCTAGCTGCAGTGGATATCCAGTTGTTTCAGCCCCTTGCTTTGATGTTTCATTTTGACAAACTCTTTCTTCTCCATCTCTTGATTTCATCTTCCCAACTGTGATATTTGTCTTCTTCTTGCTACTTTGCCTTCAACTTCTATTATAGTTTTAAGCAAGATGTTATGTCTCTTTTACAAGCCCAAAATATTTTATCTGTTTAATTTTAACTTCAGTCATAAATTCTCTTTTCGTTCCTAACTTTTCTATAAATTTATTTCTTTGTTTTCTTCTATTCTCTCTCCATGAGATGTGCCCCAGTCTTCTATTTATCCACATTTCAACAGCCTCAATTCTGCCTCATAACTGTCTGTTCATTGTCCATGGTTCTGTGCCATACAGTAATCATGAGGAGTATGTGTAAGACTTGATGATCCCTTTTCTAGTAAAGGTAGTCATATAGCAGATACTGCTGTAGGGGAGTGCAGTGTTAGAGACTATACCATATCCTAGCTGCATGAGGTGGTTTGACCAGTTCGCTACCTCACTGCCTTTGCCTTCCTTAACTAAACAGCAGTCAGGTACCCATTTTCAGCAGACTTTGCATCAAGAAGCGAGTGCTCTTAACCACTCAGCCAATTTACACACTCATTTCTAGCTTCAAATCTTATTTCTAAAGTTAGCTTCTCATCTATATTGCTTACTTACTTACTTATTCGTTCCTCTTCTACCGTGAGGTGTAGAGGTTTGTAAAAGAGAGCGCCAGACTATCCTATCGGCTGCCTTCCTCCTGGCCTGGTTCCATTCTAGTCCTCGGTCCTTTAAAGATTGTCTAATGTTGTCCTCCCAGCGGACTTTGGGTCGTCCTGGAGGTCTGGATCCCTGGCTCTTAGTTTCCCATGCTTGTCATGGTAGCCGATCTTCTCCCATTCTGCAGATATGGTCAAACCATCTCAGTTGGGACTGTTCTACTTGGGTCTGCAGGGGTTGGGCTTTTAGGCCTTGATGTATCATCAGGTTGCGGACCATGTCTCTTCTTGTTACTTCAACCACCGCCCTCAGATACCTCATTGCTGAGGTTTATCTATATTGCTAATTATCATAATTTTTGTTTTCTCATTGTTAATGTCTAATCTACAGTTATGATTTATGCATGTTGGCATCGCAGGAAATGAAAAGGCAGATTAAGGAGAAAAGAAAAGTAGATCTGATTTTTTTTTTTAAACAAATAACTTTAGGGATGAGTACAACAGAGATGAAAACAGTAATTAAAAGGATAATAACAAATGAATGGATGGTAGTAGCATAGGATATAAATCTGAAAGGCAGACATGCACATAAGTTGTTCAAAGCACCAACAAGAACATATCACGTATGTAAGGGAACAAAAAATTTCCACCAATAAGGAAGTGGGAATGTGCTATTTTTGAACTGAAGAGCCTAACTGAATGTCTACAAAACAATAACATTGCTAAAATGCAGGAAGTATGAACAAAAGAGGACACCAATATTAGATTATTTACAGGCATACAATTTACCCATAGCTGTTGAACAGGTGTTGAGAATAGACAGACCTAGTAAACTATACAACATAGTAAGATTGTACATAACAAGAACAAAAATTCATATATAATGATTAGGGAAGGTCTAGTAGAGTTCTAGTAATACATAATATTAGTGGCAAATAAATAGTAATTTAAGCATCATCCCAAACACCCCCAAGCTTCCACACCTCTCCGCCCATTTATTTTTAAACACCAGGACAGGTATGAGAAGACTACCATTTCTGGACAAAGGAAAAAATAACGTGTGCTATATCCACATAGTTTGACACGTTTAATTTACTCTATTTACAATTACTGGAAAGCAGAAATTATACGATGATCAGGTGTCAGCAGTTTAACACATTATCTGAAATTAGAGACGATATTATCTCCAAATTATAACCCCTCAGTGGTTGAACAGCATATTTTCTTCATAATTTATGTTTTTAAAAATGATTTATGGCTGTAGGTGAGTAGGCCGTGAGGTCACTGCCCTGGCAAAATTTAAAAATTAGAAACCTACCCCCCCCCCCCCAAAATGATTTATAGAATGTGTGATTCCTATATACACATTGGGATTCTCGCTGGTGCTACAGAGTTCGTGCACTGTGCTGAGATCCTCCTTGTGTGATCTAAGGGAAGAGATCGGAGCACTGATGGAGTTATCTTTGTGCAATGAAGATAGTTCTTAACACCAAACCAAAAATGATTTGTGTTGTTTACTTGCTTTACTAACTCTTCTTCACTTTCAGCTAACAAAATTGTAACATCTGCATATCTAAGGTTGTCTATAAATCTCTCACTGATGCTTAGTTATACGTGTTTAAAAATTTTTTTTCTGTCCTAATGTTAGAAGGCAAGGGGACAATACACATCAAGTTCTCACTACTCATTTTATATTAATACCTTACAGGCATGCAATTCGCCCATAACTATAGATACACCAGTGTGTTACTGGGGCCTGAAAGGAGAGCAAAGAATAGTAACACTGTACCCTACCAAGCATGTCGTAACAAGCAACTAAGGAGGGTTGGGCATGGGGCTGGTTACCCCATCCCGTAAAAAAAAAAAAACTGTTTACCAAAAAACTTCAACAAACCATGGACAAGCCAAATATAGAATATAAATCAACTCAGCCGCCCAAGACAGAAGGTCCTCTGGAAAGGAGGTGCATGAAGCAGCCCAGAGAAAGTCAAAAGGAGTCTGGGTTGCCGAGATACAGAAGTGAAAATGATGAGGAAAACATGGAAAGACCTTGAGTGCAGTGGCGTCACTAGGGTTGGTGTCACCCAGTGCGGTAACTCATGGTGTCACCCCCCCCCCCCCCCCCCCCCCCCCCCCCCCCCCCCATGGACCTCCTCCCATACCAGAACATACAGAATCTTTAGTAATGTTTTTTGTACTAATGTTACTCATAAATCGTAATTCCCATATATCACTGAATGTAATGGCAATAGTAGTGACATAAACAACTAGCAAAATTAAAATTACACCTTTAAATTACAATATCTTACGCATAGCCTAAATGTATTTACATTTACATAGTTTCATGTGGTTAAAGTGAAAATTCGGTAAGAAAACAATAGAATTTGAAGTAAAAACGTAAGTTTATTGATACAGTACATGTAAGCAGGGCTTACGAAAAATGTTTTTGTGGTTATAACTAACTACATGGATATTTTTATAAAAAATAATAAATTTCTACTGAAACACTGCACAAAAATTGTATAGACAGTCATTTTGGTGTCATCCCCTCTGATGGTGCCAACCGGGGCGGTCCGCACCCCCACACCCTCCTAGTGACGCCACTGCTTGAGTGGATGGCACGTGACAGCAGGACGTGGCATATGTTTGTTGAAGGCCTTTGCTTCTTGGGGAGCTAAAGGGTATTGATATAGAATACAGACCTAGGGAACTGCACAACACAGTCAAACAGTATTTAGCAAGAACAAATATAATTATTGATTAGTGAAGGAAGATGGGAAAGTGAAGGACTAGTGAGATTCTAGCAATTCATGGTTATAATGATGAATAAAGAGTAAATGAAACAACCAAAACACCTCAAGCTTTTACATACCTATTCCCTCCTTTCTGTATTTTTTTAAAATTTGTTTTCTTTTTTTTTAACACCATGCATTCTTGCCACACCTCGGAGATGAAAAACCTGTACACAAAATCCAAAAACCCTGTACAAAGACATGCAAAACCTGTACAAAAACTGAAAAAACATATCAAAGGAGTTAATTCGTGTAAAAATATTTTCAATTACAGTGGGCTGCCTTATAATTGTGGCATGAGAACTTTGCCTTTTAAAGCAGGTCTTCACTTATTTTAAAACCCAAACAATAAATGTCTGAGTTTATTTTACACGGTAAAAATGATGTGATCGTGTCATCAGTTTGTCTATTTCTGTGTTTAATTATTACTAACAGACTAGGAAATTCTGTGTTCGATAGGACCTTAAAAAAGAATTCCGAGACACAGTAATAAGTATGGGTTAGAAACCCTAAACCCAAACCTTAATCTTAACCCTAACGACGTTCATGACGTACAAGAATGACATCGAAGAAGACGTTCCACCTGTTCTAATATCTAATTTTACTCATTCGTTGTTATTGAAAAGAGAAAAATTGAACGAAACTCTATTATCCTGTTAGGCTATATGAAATGGAATGGGGAGGTATCTAGGGCGGTTTCGAATTATTTCAATAAGTATCTGATGTAATGGGAAAAAAATAATAAAATCACGTTATCGTATTAATTTGTTTAAACAAAAAAAGATCATAATTTGCAACGAAAATATAAACTGGCGCTGGCGTAATTTATTCTCGACCAAACTTCAAAAATGAAAATAGCCATTTTAGCCTCATTAGCAATTTTAAATACCCATATGACTTTACTGTTAATAGTCAATACGACAAACACTGATAGTAATTAATTATTCAATAAAAATAACTCATTGGTTCATTGTAATAATGATATATCCACCAAAAAAAATCAGAATGTTTTTAAGAAAGGAAACTAAAACTTAGAATAGAAATAACTCCAAACAAACTTTTCCAGGGGCTCTGATCGGATTTAGATATAAATTTGCCTTGCTTTCATGATTTTTTTTTTCCAATTTCATTATTCTTATTATATTATTATTCAAATATACATTTCTTACGCAGATTCTACACGTTTTAGTTAAATAAAGTAATATGTAGTGGTATCCACTTTTGTTGTTGTTACTTACTTATAAGCAGCCGTAAATAATAAATTATGCTCAATGCGACGTTATCGTTAAAATAATCAGTAACGTGCTGGCTGCTGTCAGCATTAGCGAAAAATGATAAATAAACAACACACCACACGGACTCTCGCAAATCCCGCATCAATCGAAAAATAGGCAGCTTGATTTCATTGGTTGATTTTTTATTCACGCAACATGTTAATCTCGCCAAATCTCACGACACAAATATCGACTAAGTTGTGGCGCAAGACAATCGATTTATATATATAGTTAATAATTAGGTGAAAAAACCTGTACAGAAAGTATGTACACATCTGAAAATGCAAACATCTTGTACAGATTACGGGTAAACCATAGCGTGTGGCATGTTTGCACCATGACAGGTATGAAGAGACTACCATTTTAGGACAATACAAACAAAAAACTCATGCATACACATACACACAATTTGGAGATTTTATGTTACTTCTATTTACAATAATTAGGTGATACCAGTCGGGTATTGAAAAGTGAACATATTATTTGCAACAAGAGACAAGATATATCCTAATTATAACCCATCAGAGGTTGAACAGGATATTTTTCTTCATAAAAAATATATTAGTGGCGAGTAATTTGCCAGATCCTGCTGTCATTCTTCTTCTTCCGTCCTTAGCCAACGACCGGCAAAGCAGTCAGTGGCCATTACGCCTAGTGGCGTCTTAAGGGCAACAGCGAATAGATTTTCTTTGCCGTTGTTCCCATCACGCCTAATGGCGTCTTTAGGGCAACGACAAATCAATCCGTTTGCTGTTGTTTCCGTAATCAAAGTGACTGGCAAACGGGTGATCAGCCCGTTGGTCCTGCTGTCATGGTTTGTTCTTAATACTACTAAGCAGTCTTATGTCTTTTCCATCAAGGCATTAAATAATTAGCTCATCATGATGAACTCTGTCAAAAGCCTTCTTGTAAATATAAATACTTTTTTTGGTCCACTAGTATTCTTGTACAAAATATCGCTTCTCTTGGTTTGCTGTTTTGTCTAAAATCAAACTGTTTTTCACAAACTTCATTATCTATTTTACTTTTTATTCTGCCCTGTACAGTCTTAATCAGTATTTTGATTGTGTGACTCATGGGGCTGATTGTTCTTCTGTCTGGACATCCGTTGCAACAGGATTTGTCGGGCAAAGTTATAGGAATAGATGTAATGTCTTAGGTCATGCAGTCTGTATCCTGTTTTGTATACGTCGTTGCACAGATCCGTAATTTTGGTGTGGACACCTTGTCAAAGTGCAGCCAACTCTGCTACCACTACAAGCCTCAACAGAAAATTTGGCTTCAGGACAAGGGGACGCTCGAGAGGAAGGTGGATAGACAGGTTAAAGAGATCATGAATAAATATAATACGACGGTGACCAAAATAGCAAGCCTCCAATGAGAATTAGAATCGTTTCTCCCAAAACTGCTTAAAGGCATTCGTGAAATTAATGTAGGCCTAAATAGTGCCAGTAGGGTCTACTTGAAATAGGAGCAGATGAAACTTACAGAAAATATGAAAAAATGTATGATCCGTGAAATCACATTATCTGAGTATCCTAATATTATCGTACATTAGAATGGGTTAACAACATATGGAAAGCGCTATATAAAGAAGACACGACACAAACGACAAAGTAGTCGAAATAATATTTTTAAATGACACTTTGCGATTAGCCTATGCATAATTTAACATCATTACTAATAAAAGGCTTCGATCGCTTTATAATTATATTTTCTCCCTATGTGAATATTCAATACTTAATGATTATAATTATAAATGTTTAAACTGCAATACACACCCGCTGATGCTTTGTTGTAGCCTGTTGATACAACACAGAAAGACTGTCAAATGGTCGCCCAGAGAGCGCAAACAGTAAGCTCATCCACACATCGCGCGATGAAATTATATGTAGGCTAAGTGATGTAAGACACACTAACTGATCTGACAGCGTTGGCTGATAAGCGAGTTTGAGTAAACACTTTAGGTATCGCCTAATCGAAACTTAGTTGAAACTTGTCAAATTAAACTGTGTGTCCACAGTGGCAACTTTGTGAGGGAAAGTGACCTATAAAATTAAAAGTTCAGAGGTGAACATTTGACCTAGACCTTGTGTAACCGACTTCGTGGCACATAGTTACTAATGGAGTCAGCAGGTAATAAAATCAGAGGCACATCTCCAATCCAACCTGCAAGTCTGGAAGGAAGAGCTGGAGAAGAGAGGGATTGTCATAAGCAGCTCTAAAACAAAATCCATGGTGATATCACGAGAAGAAAGAAGACATCAGATTAAGCTGGGAGAACAGGTCCTGGAGCAGGTCGACCACTTTAAATACCTCGGAGCTATTATAGACCGAAAGGGAGGCATCAAAGAAGAGTTGGCCACTCGAAAAGCAGCAGCTGGGAGACTTTTTCAGGCCATAAATCGAGGATTCCTCAGCAAGAGAGAGGTTGGTAAGAAAACGAAGATGGCTGTATACCGCTCCACCTAGGTCCCAGTCTTGACATACGGATGCGAGTCATGGGCAATGACTACAACCCACAAAAGCCAGATCCAAATTTCAGAAATGAGGTATCTGAGGAAGGTGGTTGGAGTAACAAGAAGAGACATGGTATGCAACCAGACGATACGTCAAGGCCTTAAATCCCACCCCCTGCAGACCCAAGTAGAACAGTCCCAACTAAGATGGTTTGGCCATGTCTGCAGAATGGGAGAAGATCGGCTACCACGACAAGCATGGGAAACAAAGAGCCAAGGATCCAGACCCCCAGGACGACCCAGAGTCTGCTGGGAGGACAACATTAGACAATCTTTGAAGGACCGAGGACTAGAATGGAACCAGGCCAGGAGGAAGACAGCCGATAGGATGGTCTGGCGCTCTCTCTTCCAAACCTCCACACCTCACGGTAGAAGGGGAACGACTAAGTAAGTAAGTAAGTCAGCAGGTAATAACCCTCCCAAAAAACTAACAGTTTTAACTGACTCTCTTTCAACAATTAAAGCACTTAGAAACTTACGAGAATGTAGTAGACCTGATATAGCAGAGGAGATATTTCTGGCTACTACATACTTATATTCCAGAGCATGTTCAGTCTTAATTGCTTGAATACCTTCACATGTTGGCATAGAGGGAAATGAAAAGGCAGATAAAGAAGCCAAGAAAGGTAGATCTGATAAAAATCTAATAAATGTAGGGACGAGTAAATCAGAGATTAAGAGCTTAATTAAAGATTTAATAACAGATGAATGGAAAGCAGAGTGGGATAAAAATCTGAAAGGAAGACATGCATATAAGTTGTTCAAGGCTCCAACAAGAAAATGTCAGATATCTAGGGAATTGAAAATTCCCAGTAATAAGAAACTTCTCAGACTACAGTTGGGAAAAGGCTATTTCAGAATAGAAGAACCTTACTGTGCAGTATGTCTTCAAGACAATAATATAGAACATTTCTTGTTAAAATGTAAGAGGTATGAACAAATGAGAATACCAATATTAGATTATTTGCAAGCATCCAATTTACCTATAAATATAGAAGAGGTAGACAGACCTAAAAAAGGTAAAGGAACCCGTTACACGCCTATTGAGGCATATTGGGAATATGGTGTTAGGCCCATATTATCTTGACCGTCGGCACACTAGGGGTGATGTGGTCGGCATCACGCCAGCCGCCTTAACCTTCCCAGAGTTGCTCTGGTACCCATTTGGGGCTGGGTCGACCCAGGAGCCGTTTGTGGCCTAAAAATTTCCCGACTCATCTGGGGATCGAACCATAGACCACTGCGCTAGGAAGCCAGTGCACTAACCACTATGCTACCGCGGCTCCCAGACAGACCTAGGGAAATGCATAATATAGTCAAACAATATTTAACACGAACAAATGTTAATATATAGTGGCTGGGAAGGTGAAGGTCTGATGCTGTTATTACAATGCTTATGACTTTTAACAGATGAAAGTCAATTAATTATCTGGTAGCCGCGCTAGCGTAGTGGTTATCACACCGCTCTGGCAACCGGGTGATCCAGGATCAAACCCGGGTGACGGCATTTGAGGATTTTTCGTCGACCGGGATTTGGACTGGATTAACTCGAGACCTGGCGAGGACATTTGAAGGTGTGTCGTCGACCAGGGATTGGCGGCTCCTGAGCCGACCCAGCTGTAATGGGTACCTCCGAAATCGGAGAGTATTTGTCTGAATGGCGAGGCACACCTGTCTCTGTACAAGAAAAAAGGGATACTCACGTAAAATCAATGTCAGGCTAGACATAAATAATAATAACCTGAGATTTCGCCTCGAGTATTAGCGGGCGTACGAAAAAAAAAAAAAAAACATCTGTTAAAGTCAGTTATATAACTGGAACCGCCAGGCCTTTACACCCCCTCACTTTAATATTATTCTTGTTCAGAGTTTCTTCTTGATTTTGTTTGTTTATGTTTTTTTATAATTAATTTATTTATTTATTTAATGTATAAGCACAATTGTGATTGTCCCTATTTACAATGATTTGACAAATGTGATGCTACTTTCTCATATCGGCAGTTTTTCATATTATTTGGAATTGAAAACAATATACCTTGTATATCCTAATTATAACCCATCAGAGGTTGAATGGGATATTTTTCTTCATTAATTTAAAAAAAAAAAAGGTCGTGTATAATACCATCGTATATTTCAGACATCATTTTATTAAACATCCTTTAGTGAATTGAAAAGATAAGACTTCAATGTTGACATTTAAGAGAACTTAGCGTAATAATACTTCACTACTTCAGCCTCTGAATTCCTGTTGTGCTCACTATGGTTTTACGTCAAATAATGCTCAATTCTTCACGTATGCCTTTTTTTCTATAAATTAATGAAGAAAAATATCCTGTTAAATCCTGGATGAGTAACAATTAGGATATTTAGTGTCAACAATTTTAGATAGTATGCGCAGTAGCCGCTATTTTGTTCATCGCATACAAATTGATCGCAAATTCATCAATTCAGCACAACGACTTTTTAAAAAAAATTTAAGACAACGTATCTTGTTCAACCCTTGATGTGTTATAATTAGTATAAACAGTGTAGTAAAAATTAAAGATAATAAAATCTGATATCCAAATATAGTATCTTCTCCCCCACAATAATAATTTCGGCGCACTTAGCTCACCGTAAAGACTATTTCATCGCACACTATTCGTTTCTTGCGTTTCTTGGAAAGGGTAGGTCACACACACAGGGCCGTAGATAGGACTTTAGGGGGGGGGGAAGGGAAGTTAATTTTTTTTAAAATTTGCATGCACTATTTTGGTACAGGTACAGTACAATTTCCGGCCCTGCACACACACATACATAATTTTGTTTTTGGCTGACCGTTTGTGTGGTGGATTTTGATGTTATGAAATGTTGTTGATATGTTTCCTTATTGTACTGAATGAGGCCAGCTGTGAAGGTCCCTGATGCTAACAAAATTAGGGTTGAGTTATCAGGGTACCTTGCTGCTACCACCTTATGGCCTCAAGCAGACTTGTTCTTGACTAGTATGAATGATAGCTACGTCTAATGTCTAGGGATATGCAAGTGTGGTGTGATGGTATTTTAACAATAATACACATCTATACAAACAAGTATTAAGGTCTATAATTAAAGGAAATAACACCTGGGATAAATTTGTACAATTAATAATTTTCTGTATGATTTATTTGGTCCTGAACCTAGTATTCTTCTGGTCAGGACTTTAAAATGAAAAGAATTCAAGATATATATATATATACAAAATGTAAATTTTAGACCCAAAGGGACAATTGTCCAAACAAATACTGTTTAACTATATTAATAGTGTTACTAAAATTTGTCTATTACTGGTTTCTAACACTGGATGGCGGTTTGAGATTCTATAATCACTCCCAGTCTCTTTAATATACAATGTCACTGTTAAGTTCTCTGGGGAAATAGTTTATTCTTGTTATACAGGGGTGTGCTGGTCTTAAAGCTGATGTAGAGTTAGGGTGCCAGATATTTTACTTATCTGGGCACACTTGAACAGTCTGTAAACTTGGTGTCACACTATTTCGCTATGATGATGGCCAAAAGTAACAGGGTAGACTCTGCAGGTCCCTGTCACTACTGTGCATGAAACGACTTCTCACTGCTTCTCATAGACATCTGGCACCGGACTAGTGCCAGATAAAAACCTTGTAACAATGAAATAATGTCTCCTTGTTGATATCTTACTTAAACTGTGTTTTATATATACAAAAGAGAATACATAAGAAATAAAGAGCTGGGTCATATCTAATGGACCAATCTGTGGTGAAATTCTAAATACAATATCTAAACTAGAATATAACAGTATAGTGCATAAAGTCAAAGATAGGATAGTACTAAAAATTTTCGTCGAGAATTGTTGTCGTCACCCACGCCTTCAGCGTATTAGTTGATAACGCATTAGCCGAGCAAAAACGGTATCCTATTTTTCAAATTCGTCCTTGAGATAAACGTAACACTTCCCAAGTTCAACGAAGTATTTGCCTAAAAGACATAGTAGAGAGAGGGTGGGGAACGGATAGATGGCCCAATACTAATCGCGTCTCACATTGTTTCTAAAAATAAAACCAACTCGCAAGCCTTGCCTAGGGCGATTTTCAAAATACGATGTAAAAGTTAGAACATGTGGACAATTGGGTCATGCAGACAGCATTTATGACGTAATTCTCACGTACTACGAGAGACTCTCGTAATTAGCTGGAAATTAGTGCAAAAAGACATGAATAGGTTGGTTATTGTAGGAAAAATATGGAATTTTGAACCAAGCCTCCTAGCCCTATAAGAATTATATATTCGTGTACCTTAGGACTTCCTGAGCAAGAATAAGTTGTTAGTTACACAAATAGTCCATTAAATAACCAAATATTGGTAATAATACTATAGAGGATCGGATAGACTGTCAGGACAAGTCATGCCTGCTTGATTTTTTTGGGGCATATTTTTGAGAAAAACTTTGGGGAAATAAAGACTAAGAAGGTACGAGAGATTGGATTGGATGGATTTTGAAGGAAGGCGAAATATTATTGGCCGACCTAAAAATAAAAATATACTAACCAAGTAACGAAGGGAAAGTTTGAATTTTATTTTGCAAGACTTGTTTACAATTGAGATATGCGTAGTCATTGGTCAGCTTACCAAAGCTGCATTTAAACTTGAAAGGCTTAGATGCCATTTATTCAAAACCTTAGTTGAAGCAGGTGCGTTGAGAGCAGAATTGCTGTAGACCATATTATCTCAGCAGTCTGGACAAAGGCAGAAGGAACAAAAGTGTATTTCCATTGCCAGTCAACGTATTAATTGTGTGCTTTTCATTGAATATTGTGGTAAGGAGAATATTAATTATCTTTTATTTAAAATAAATTGGAATGTGAGAAAATGTTAGAGGAAAATCCATCATGATTAGTAAGTACATAGGTCCCCAGCACTCAGACAGGGCCTATAGGGTATCTATTATATAATTAGCTACCAGAGAGAGGGAGATACCAAAAGACATGCAGGGGTCCTCATGAATCATATCACCCATCATATTTAATGGAAAAAGATCAGTGCAAATGGCAGAGGCGTAACAACTATTAGGAAAAGAAAAGAAAACTGGTATAAATTGTTCCATCAATCTAAAGTGGAGAAGTAAGGTTGGTCAGAAAGAGCTGACCAGGGTCTTTTGTTAAATTGTATTATTATTTGTAAATTGGGTGGAATTAATGTGAAGTTAAGACAGGAACATAACTTTCATCTACAGGGGTTCTGCTGGCACTTATCTGGTGTCAATGAATTGTCTGAGTGAGAAAGACTACATTATTGTGAGGAGTCCCTCTTACTAATTCTGTACTCAAGCATTTGACAGACCAGAGGAGACTGTGACTTGTGGCCGAATCTACGACAACTGCTGTGATTCCTGGGTCCAGATAAGTCATAATATCTGAATATATGAATAATGTCGGTCTTACCAGAAATTCAACGAAAAAAACACAGGTACGTTGAATAGCAGATTCCAGATATACTGCTGGCTGAACTGTGATGCCTATTACTTTAATATATATTTGCTTTAATAAGGCTAATCACTTTTCACAGAAATTCACAACGTCCTGCTCTAGGGACTATCTTATACAAATGGCGTCAAGCCTTTGAAATTTCTCAATAATACGAAATGTTTTGACCAATGGGATCTACTACTAAGATTTTCCATTCAAATTTTTAAACTAAGGTCCAATGTTAGTGTACTTCTGTCGGTCTGTCCGTCCGAACTTGGCATTCACCAAAAATACACTTGGTTTTGGCCTAACACTACAAAACATATTCAGTTTGAGCCATCCCATACTTTATTTTTTCTCTCCTTGTCTACCCCTTTCTACATGTACCCTTTCTTGCCTTTTTCAAGGACGCGTCAAAAAAATGTCACCGTTAGTGCAAGTCCAAACGAGCATGTGTTGGTCTGTCTGTACGAACAAATATAGTCTTTTGTCCATAACTTTATTTCTATCTGTCGGATTTTTTATTCGAAAGCATATTACCCATCAGGACAAGACCAGCTCTAAGACTAGCTAACTTTTATGATCTTAAACCTATTAATAAAGAATTCTATATATTTTCCATTTTGGTGTTCGTTGTTTTCTAAGTTTCTTACTTACTTACTTAGTCATTCCCCTTCTACCGTGAGGTGTAGAGGTTTGGAAGAGAGAGCGCCAGACTATTCTATCAGCTGTCTTCTTCCTGGCCTGGTTCCATTCTAGTCCTCGGTCCTTCAAAGATTGTCTAATGTTGTCCTCCCAGCGGACTCTGGGTCGTCCTGGAGGTCTGGATCCCTGGCTCTTTGTTTCCCATGCTTGTCGTGGTAGCCGATCTTCTCCCATTCTGCAGACATGGCCAAACCATCTTAGTTGGGACTGTTCTATTTGGGTCTGCAGTGGGTGGGATTTTAGGCCTTGACGTATCGTCTGGTTGCGGACCATGTCTCTTCTTGTTACTTCAACCACCTTCCCCAGAAACCTCATTTCTGAGGTTTGGATCTGGCTTTTGTGGGTTGTAGTCATTGCCCATGACTCGCATCCATATGTCAAGACTGGGACATAGGTGGAGCGTTATACAGCCATCTTCGTTTTCTTACTAACCTCTTTCTTGCTGAGGAATCCTCGATTTATGGCCTGATAAAGTCTCCCAGCCGCTGCTTTTCGAGTGGCCAACTCTTCGTTGATGCCCCCCTTTCGGTCTATAATAGCTCCGAGATATTTAAAGTGGTCGACCTGCTCCAGAACCTGTTCTCCCAACTTAATCTGATGTTTTCTTTCTTCTAGTGATATCACCATGGATTTTGTTTTAGAGCTGCTTATGACCATCCCTCTCTTCTCCAGCTCTTCCTTCCAGACTTGCAGGTTGGATTGGAGATGTGTCTCTGATTTAGCAATCAGGATAACATCATCAGCAAATGCTAGCTCTGAAATACAGGCCTGTCTCATCTTCCAGTTCCCCACTGAATACTTTCTTGTTCTCTCCTTACATGCCTTGATGACATCGTCCATGAGGAGTATGAAAAGATAAGGTGACAGGATATCGCCTTGTCTTACACCAGTGTGGTCCTGAACCCTTCTGACTTATAGTTTGCAGTCCTCACATAATTTCTGCAAGACTTGTAGAAGCTCTGTATAGCATGAATCAGAGGTGCTGGAATGTTCTTCCTTGCCAAACAGTCCCAAAGTTTGCTCCATGGGACCCTGTCAAACGCATTTTCCAGATCTATGAAACAAAGATGGATCTCACTCTTGTACTCAAGGGCCTTTTCACTCAGCTGCCTGAGTGTGAAGATTAGGTCTTGAGTACTTTGGTTTGCTCGGAATCCGCACTGGGCTTCATCCAATTGTGGCTCAGCTAGGCATCGGAGTCTCTGCTCTAGGATTCTAGAGCAGATTTTACCAGGGACACTGAGAAGGGATATGCCTCTGTGGTTTCCACATTGTCGATTGTCACCCTTTTTGAAAATCGGTGTTATGATGGCAATCTCCCAATCCTTTGGTATGGCCTTGTTGCACCACGCTGCCTGTAGGACCCTTAGGAGTAATAGGTCGCTGATGCTCCCATGTACTTAACCATTTCTGGTGTTATACCATCATGCCCTGCTGCTTTGCCCATCTTGATTTTCTCCAGTGCTGCCTTCAGTTCTTCCATCTTTATGTCATCTTCATCCATTTGTATCCTCTTCTGTGCTAGTGGTTATCATTTCTGATGCTCTACCTTGCTCACCATCAAAGAGTTCTGAGAAATATTCTTTCCATCTTTCCATTACTTCCTTCGGGGCAGTAAGCAATTTGCCTTGCTTGTCCTTTATAAATTTAAGAGGGCATTGTTTTTCCTTCCTCGTGTTCTTTAGGGTCTTATAGAACAATTTCTGGTTTTCTTGCGCATCCTTTTCTAGCTTTTCTCCAAATTCTTCCCAGAACTTCTGTTTTGCTGCTAGCACCTTGTTCTTTGCTTCTGTTCTGAGTATCACATATTCTCTATATTTCTCTATTTGTCCTGCTGTGTTTTTAACTCCTAAGTATTGTTTCCATGCCATTTTCTTCTCTCTTATTTTCTCTTTGACTTCTGTCCACCAAGGTGTCCTCTTTCTCTTGTTCCCAAGTCGGACTTCACCACATGCTTCTGCAGCAGCTGTCTTTATGATGTCCTTGAAATTAAGCCACAGGGTTTCCAAGTCATCAGGTTGTTCTTCTGTGTTTCTCACCGCTGTAGCAATAAGCCCCTGATATCTGGTCTTAATTTCTGGCTCTTTCAGCTTGTAGATCTTAATGCTCATTTCTTCCGTTCGTTTACTTGGTTTCTTGCGTGGTGCTGGGTAGTTCCTAGGCTGAGCAACTCTTTCAGTTGTTCTTTTTATTGTAAGCAGGTAGTGATCACTTCCAATCTCTGGCCCCCTCCAGACTCTAGCATCCCGGACATATCTGAATGAGCTTCTCCTAACAATGGCATATTCGATCACTGACTTCTCATTCTTTGTTGGTTCACACCTAGTGTATGCATGTATGCGCTATGGCGGAACTTTGTGTTGGTAATGATCAGATTCTGCTCACTGCAGAATCTGAGGAGTCGCTTTCCATTGTCATTGAGAGTATCTTCTCCATATCTTCCGATAACTCCACCCCATCTAGCATGGTCATTTCCAACTCTGGCATTGAAATCTCCGAGCATGATAATTTCATCTAGGCAGTCATCCACTGTCCTTTGAAGCAGCTCGAAGAATTCTTCCTTGACCTCTGCTCTCTCATCCTCATTTGGCCCATACACTATGACCAGGTTGACTATGGTTTCTCCTTCTTTTAGTTTTACAACCATAATGCGCTCCGAGACAAAGTTCCATCCCTTGGTACTATCTTTCTGGTTTTTGGCCACAATGCAACCCACGCCCCCTTTAGCTCTTTCAGATATGGGTACACCACTGTATAGCAGAGTGTTGCCATCGAGATCCATGACTCCTTGTCTCTTTTTCATTGTTTCGGTAATAGCCAGGATTTCTAGTTTTGCTTTCCTCATCTCTTCCATCAGCTCCTCTTCTTTCCCATTTATACTTCTTGTGTTCCATGTTCCATAAGTCGTAGTCCGTAGTCCGTTCCAGTTCGTCGCCTTTAGAATCAGTCCGGTTTTCTCTCTTATATTGCTTGTAATCATAGTTTAAGACAAACAGGTGATTGGGCTGTTGTGCCTTTGCATGGTGGAAGGGCTGCCTCCTTACGGCCTCCATGCAGACCACCCTCCTCCTTTTTCATCCGGGCTTGGGACCGGCATAGGCGGATTTTTTCTAAGTTTCAACTACTTGAATGTTATAAAAATCATCGCAGATCTTCCTTTTTCCCCGGCAGGAAGTAATTATGTGTGTGTATATATGATTCTACGGTGTGCTTTTTGTTAGAAAATGTATTGGACTTGGCGGTTTATTTTTAAATTTTAAAGCTCGCGACATCGTTTTCGACACAAGCTAACGGCATTGTCTCGCACTGTCGGCCTGAGTAGCTAATTCAAACTTCTAACACTTGACAAGCCGGCAGCATGTGTCCGCTATCTCAATCTTATGCGTTCGTGTGTTTTATTCTTTCTATCTTTCCTGGAACCACTACGCTAGTAGATTTTTCAAATTTTTATCGTTAACCCTTGACGGGCGGGTTACAAAGTCCAATACTACCAGCGCTGCAATAAGGTTTTAGACTACGTTCTATCCTACCTAAATCAATGCGTTTTCTGGCGCAAGGAAGAAGATGCGGTACAACTTTACTAATTATATACATATTATTATGACTTTATTACATATAATAAATGATTTTATCGCTGTATCAATGTACTTCATCACAGTTTGGACTGAGTGAAAGGGGGAAGAAGTTACTATATTGTGGTGAATTTATTGCACTATGTATCCTAATTATAACCCATCAAGGGTTGAACAGGATACTTTGCTTTTTTATTTTTTTAAAGACACACAAAAACCACCACATTCATCGCCTGTAGCGGTATGGCAGCTTGTGTACTCTGCAATCCCCAGAGGTATGCCAGTGGGAGTTTTACTCCTGGTAGGTTCAACCAAGCTGGACTGGTCTGCGTGGGTAGGGGTCAGACAAAAGCTGGTACCCTGGTCCTCCAGGCTGGGGGTTTTAGCACAGGTATTCCACGAAAAGAAGAAATCATCACAGCTATCAAAGGGTTAAAAAATGGAAAAGCGCCTGGTCACGACAATCTAAACGCTGAGTTATTCAAGGCAGACCATGAACTAGCTGCAGAACTATTAGAACCCCTATTTGCACAAGTCTGGGAAACTGAGACAACACCAACAGAGTGGAGTAAAGGAATAATCGTCAAATTGCCCAAGAAGGGCGACCTTGCAGACTGCAGCAACTGGAGAGGAATTACTCTCCTCTCAGTTCCCAGCAAAATACTAGGCAGGATAATCATCCAGAGAATTTCAAAAGCAGTTGACCATAAACTGGGGAAATAACAAGCGGGTTTTAGAAAGAATAGAAGATGTGCAGATCATATATTCACCCTCAAGAACAGTACAGAGCAGTGCTCAGAATGGCAGAGACAGCTATACATTAACTTTGTTGATTTTGAAAAGGCTTTCGACAGCATACACAGGGACAGCCTATGGAAAATACTGAGGGCTTATGGAATTCCCAGCTGCATTGTTTCCATCATAAAAAGCCTCTATTCTAACTTTACATGCAGTGTTGGAATGAGTAATGTAACTTTCGAAGTGAAAACAGGAATACGACAGTGATGCCCCTTATCAACAACATTATTCTTGACAGCCATAGATTGGGTGATGCGCCAGACAACAGAGGCCAGTCCAAAAGGAATTAGATGGACAACGTTTTCTGCACTGGAAGACCTGGAATATGCAGATGATATTGCACTTCTCGAGCATTCACATCAACACATCCAAGAAAAAACCGATAGACGGAATAAGTATGGCCAGCAGGTTGGCCTGAACATCAATCTGAAGAAGACAGAGGTCATGACACTAAATGTGGGCAATCCTGAGCCAATAACAGTAAAATTTGGTTTGGTTTTTGAACCCTGCACTTGAAATCTGGTGTATTTTCTGTACAAGGGATACCTGGTTCAACCCCATGTGGGTTATAATTAGGGTATATTGCTCTCTCTCTCTCTCTCTCTCTCTCTCTCTCTCTCTCTCTCTCTCTCTCTCTCTCTCTCTCTCTCTCTCTCTCTCTCTCTCTCTCTCTCTCTCTCTCTCTCTCTCTCTCTCTCTCTCTCTCTCTCTCTCTCTCTCTCTCTCTCTCTCTCTCTCTCTCGCTATTGACATCTTTTTTGTCTATTGGGCTTTTGTTGGTTTTGGATTGGTGGTTTTTATTTGTTTGTTTTTTATTTTTTTAAAATATAATTCTTCTACTGATATTGAATGGACTTTTTGGTTTGTGTTTTGTTTTACTTGTCATTCTAATTTGTTCTAGTTGGTTATATGTTGGTTATTGTTCTGGTAATATAACATTTTATTATGTTGTGTAGCTCCCTGGGTAGGTCAACTTTCAGTACATTTTCCAGTGACAGTGATGTCGAGTTTTGGGTTCTCAAGTATTCCATTAGTGGTTTTCTGTGCTGTTCGTATATTTTGCATGTTAACACATAATGTGCTATGATAACTGTAAATAACCATATGTTAGAACAGACAGACACATTTACTTACCTAGGATGCATAGTAACACCTGACGGCGGAACAAGCAAGGACATTAACAACAGCACCTGCAGTCCTTGGACAAGGTGCAAAATCAAGCTCTCAGGCTCATTACAGGAGCCATGAAAACTACACCAATAACAGAGATGCAGAAGGTTGCTGGATTACAGACATTGTCCCATAGAAGAGACACAAAGACCATGATCCAGATGGAAAAGTACAACAGTATGCCAACGCACCCAATGAAGGCAAGACTAGATGATCTGGCATTGGGACGTCTAAAGCGTAGCAGCTTTGTGCATCGGGGAAAAAGACTTATAAGACAGCATCAAGAAGACCTATCTATGAAGACAACACCACTGAAGCCCACCCTATACCCTGTACCATGGGAGCAGGCCAGCAGTGCCCTCCAAATTAATACGTCGGTCAGTGGTCTCACAAGTGGATGTGAGTATAATGATCTGCAAAAACGAACTGCTACATTGAGTATGATCCAAGAAAGCTATCCCGATCAATCATGGATACATGCCTATACAGATGGATCAGCAACTAATGCTGTTAGGAATGGAGGTGCCGGTATCTTTATCTCATATCCTGACAACCACTATGAGACTAGGCACATTCCCACTGGTAAATTCTGTTCCAACTATACAGCTGAGGTTCAAGCTCTAGAGCAAGCTGCAAATATGATTTATAACACCAACTCTGACTGCCACCAGGTAGTCATCCTCACAGATGCACTGTCTGTCCTGCAAGCTCTCAAGGGTGGTAAACTCCCGCATCTGAGAAATGAACTAAACAAGGTAGCTGCCAAAAGAGAACCATACTTCAGTGGGTACCATCTCATTGTGTGTACCCGGAAATGAAAAGGCAGATAAACTTGCAAAAAAGGGAGGAGAATGTGAACAAGAAGATAATGAAGTCACATACTTTGAGAAAAAGAGAGCTATCCAGACTATAAGAAGAGAACAGAACCAACCCAAAGCGGACTATCACACTCGCGACCGGGTGACGCCATCACAGGGGGTGACACCAAAATGACTGTCTATAAAACTGCTTTTTACAGGTGCATGTTTTAGCACTCAACACTAAATTCAAAGCTATATGGAGTTAAAGAGGAACTTCAAACAACAGTCGAATTCATCATGAGAACTCGTCTGACGGTGTAATCATCAAAGATGCGATCGCAAGAAGAAGAAGAAGAAGATTAACAACAGAATGAATAAAGTCTTCCCTAGGAAAAGACCAATTTTTCCACACAATCTGCCTAAGGAAAATAACCAACCACAAAAATATTCTTCGTAAGCCCAGCTTACATGAACTGTTTGATAGGAAACGCTATACAGAGTGATACAACAGGGGGCAATCTGAGCAGTCCCCCCGTCGAACAAGTGTTTCGGCCCTTTATTGTCCTTTACACTCTAAAGAGGGTGGGCCCACGTGGTTCATGACTCCCAAGTGTCTCCGCCTCCTGTTGTCTTGTAGAAAATGAACCCACTCCACCTTGGTTGCAGCTTTAAAATCCACAATCCTGCCAGCCGGGGGCACTTGTGAAAGTCAAAGCCCTTTTGCACTGGCAGGTGGAAACTTGATTGCATCTCTCTTCCCGTCCAAGAAGTGTGTGAGATCATTATCAGGCAGATCACTTGAATGTACTCAGCACTGTGGATTGACTCCTGGCTGAGTTCTTCTAACGTCTTACCCGTCGAGACAGAGCGCTGTTGATCTCCCCTGATGAACTTCCACACCCCTTTTTCGTTCTGTGGATTTTCATTCCTCTCTGAGTAGAGAATTTCCTACCACAGGCACGTGGAAATTCCAACCGTTGTTCAGAGCTCGAAGTCTGTGTAACGGGTCTGGTCGATTTCAATGAAGCACCTGTGGATTCATCTCTCTCTCTCTCTCTCTCTCTCTCTCTCTCTCTCTCTCTCTCTCTCTCTCTCTCTCTCTCTCTCTCCCCCTCTCTCTCCTTCGTCATGGACGGACGTGTTTTTGATCTGCTCTCACATTTCGCAGTATTAACGCAGGAAGTTTAAGTCACATTCCGTGCATTTTTATATCAGTATATTGGTTATTAGACGGTGAAATTTTTAAACATGATATTATGTTAATGTAATGTGTAACATTTTATAGAATACCGTTGAAATGTTTATCAGTTTTTTCTCTATGTTATTGGAGGATATTTTCAACAATGACTACATGACTCATCCGAATGTGACCTTCGCCAAAACAAGAAGTCAGTTGTTGGTCAAGCGTTGCTGTCAAGCATCATAAAATTTTCCCGGTATACAATGTTCCTCACCGATAACAAAACCCCTTGTGGAATGTAACAATGTCATGCTTGGAAGAAGACGTTAGTTCGCAGCTAACAGTGGGCCCCAGGGACGCTCGTTTAAGACCAACGACCATAAAAAACTATGCTTTGAACAAAGAGAGGGCTATTCACGTAAAACTTAAAGGTTGTAGAACCGGGTCCGGTATGACATTGAAGCTATCAAGTCACGGAAAATGTGTAACTATAACATTCAAGAACACCTTTCAGTACGAGGCATTTCGTTTCATTATCATTAAATACTGTGGTAAACTTCTAAATACAATATCTAAATTAGAATATAACAGTATAGGCATAAAGTCAAGATAAGATAGTACTAAAAATTTTCGGCGAGAATCGTTGGTTGTCGCCTACGCCTTCAGCTTATTATTTGCTAACGCATAAGCCGAACAAAACGGTACCCTATTTTTCAAATTCGTCCTTGACATAAACGCCCCACTTTTCCTAGTTCTAAGAAATATTTGCCTAACTGCATTTGGGGAAAGGAGGGGCAAGGCTAGATAAAACACGCAAATCACGTCTCAAATTGGTTCTAACAATACAACCGACTTGCACGCTTTGCTATAGGCGGGTTTCCCCACTACGATGAAAAAGTTAGAAATGTAGACACTACGGTCATGGAAACACGTTTAGCTCTTATTGCGAATGACATAAGCTCTCGTATTTAGCTTGAAACTAACATAGAAAAAAAGATAGAATTTTGAACCAAGCCACATAGCCCCATAAAAATCGTATATTCGTGTACCTGAAGACTTGCTGACCAAGAATATGTTGTTAGTTATCTAAATAGTCCATTAAATAATCAAATATTGATAAAACAATACATAGAGATCAGAGATACTGTCAGGTCAAGTCATATCTGCTTAGATTGGATCGCATATTTTTTGGAAAAAAAATTAGGTGAAAGCTAGGCTAAGATGGTACGAGGAAGAGGATTGGGTGGAATTTGAAGTGAGACGAAATATTATTGGCCGACCTCGTACTAAACATATATCACCCGAGTAACGTAGTAGAAAATTGAATTGTATTTTTGAATGACTTTGTTTACAAGTGAAATAAGGGTAATCATTGGCCAGAGTAGTTGATATTGGGGAAAAAGCATTAGTTGGGGACGCCATTTCTAACAAAATTTTGACACATAGCGATGAGATCAGGTTTGTGCAGTGAAAACCATATTTCTCAAAAAGCCTGGACAAAACGGCAGATCGAAAGTGTGCCAGTCATCGTTCACTGTGTATTTCATTGAATAAATGTGGTAAGATTGACTTTATTAACTAACATGTATTTGAAATAAAAATTGAATGTGAGATAATAATTTACGACAATAAGTAAGTAGGCCTGTAGCAAACTTAGGCAAAGCTTAGAGATTGATCCACCATGTAATGGACTGTCAGAGAGGTGTAAAACTACAAGAAAATATGTATGATTGTCACAAAGGAGCATAACACCTATCCTATTATATGGAAAGATGACAGCTGGAATTGCAGTGGCGTTGTAACTATTAGGGGAGAGGAATACTGGTGTACATTGTCACATCAAAAGATAATGGTGGCATAGGTTGGTATAAAGCTATGACCCTTTTCGTTTGTTTGTAATGTACCTGTACTTAAATGTGGAATAGTATAGTATACTAGGTATAAAGAAGGATGCATAACCTTCACATTTCAGGGTCCTGGGTACTGACGTTAATGTAGTACCAAACGCTTGAGAACTGCTCGATTCAGGACTCTATCTGTATACTTCGAGCCCATGCTAGTGGCCATTGCCTATCAAAAAGGTGGAAACGTTCTACCTGTATTCTCCTGCCAAGATAAGTTCTTGTTCGGCACCTGGAAGCTCAACTAAAAGAACTTAACAGACTAGAAAGTGACATTAAAGAAAACTGTGCCTAATATTAATATTTCCACAAGTGACAAACGAAAACAGACTGAACTTAAAGGGAGTGATTATAACCAACAATCTATGGTGTAATACCAGTATTACCTCAAAGTAGAAGAATATAACCACACACTTATATTAGAATAATAGTGTATGTATGGACAGAAGATCCACTGTGTTATTGGAATGTTGTAAATGATTCTTTTGATTTCCCTTTTGATTGTCAGTCCTGGTTCAAAATGAATTAGAATCAGGATAATAAATTGTACAAAATTTATTTACACAAATTTCAACCACTGTCTTAAATAAGATAGCCTTTTAAAGTGTCGTTGGTATGTTATTGTTGTAGTACTTTTGGTGGTTGTGGATAATAAACTATTTGTTTGTATGATTGTTGGTTAGTGCCCATTACACTCTACATTCATAACCATAGACACTACACGAAGTCATTATATATAATAATATAGATTAACTTTGAATGAGATCAAATGGGTGGTAGCGGAAAGGTACTCTGGAAAGTGTAAAATACTATTTGTTAAATTCAGGGACCTTCATAGCTGATCTCATTTAATACAATAATAATACATAACAACAATTCATAACATCAAAACCCACCACAAATACTACGAAACAGGACTTGTAGAGTCAAGAACAGATATAAATGGTGCACTAGTACGAGGGGTGTTCAGAAAGTAATGCACCACATCGTTTTTCTCAGGAGCTGTTTATTCAAAAAGCATGAAATTTATAAACAATATACATGGATATGTCATGTAAACATTGGTATTATTCAACATAATCCCCATCAACTTGTACGGCTTTATGCCAGCGCGAAACAAGTGCATGTATTCCTAGCCCGTACCAGATTTCGTCTTGGTCATGTAGCCATTTCTTCGCTGCATGAATCACTCCTTCATCATCTTCAAACCTTGTCCCACGGAGTGCTTCTTTAAGTGGACCAAATAGATGAAAATCAGAGGGTGCCAAATCGGGACTATAGGGTGGATGGGGTAGTACAGTCCAACCCAATTTGGTGATTGCTTCCCGTGTTGCCAGACTTGTGTGAGGTCGCGCATTGTCGTGAAGGAGAAGCAGGTCTGCTGGATTCTTGTGCGGCCAAACTCTGCGAAAACGTTGATTGAGTTTTTTCAATGTCTTAATGTAAGTTTGCGAATTGATTGTCTTTCCTCTTGGCATAACGTCCACAAGAATCACACCTTCAATGTCCCAAAAGACAGTGATCATGAACTTTCCAGCTGAAGGAATTGTCTTGAATTTCTTTCTTCGTGGTGATTGCGGATGATGCCACTCCATTGACTGTCTTTTTGTCTCAGGTTCAAAATGATGTGCCCAGGTTTCGTCACCTGTAACGATCTTAGCCAAAAAGTTCTCTCCATCAGCACTGAAACGCTCCAACAATGCAGAAGAAATTGCTTTCCTTTGCAATTGGTGGTCATTTGTGAGACTTCGAGGAACCCATCTTGCGCAAACCTTAGAAAATCCGAGAGTTTTTATAACTGCATTTGCACTACCAATGCTGACTGACAGCTGTAAGGCCAATTGTTGAGTAGTGATTCGCCTATCAGTAAGAATAATGCCCTCAGCGCATTTCAACATTTCTGCGTTGGTGGCTGTGGCAGGACGTCAACAGCGCAGCCCATCAAGCAGCTCCGTATCTCCACTTCCTGATTCTTTGATTCTCTGAACCCAGCGACTGACTGTACTCCCGTCGACTGCAAAACTTTCATACACATCACATAGACGCTTGTGAATATTCACAACAGTTTCCTTCTCTGCAACGATAAATTCTATCTCAATTCGCTGTTTATAACGCAAGTTGCTAACACGCTCCATTTCAACGGTTTAGGGCAGCCGTATTATTTGGCCGGTTGCGGTGCAATTTAGTGCACACAATTGGCGCATGCCATATTTGAAGTGTGCAAAATTTCATGCTTCTATCTTCATTATTTGCTGAGAAAAATGATGTGGTGCATTACTTTCTGAATGCCCCTCGTAGAAGACGTTATAACAACACCACATCTCAAAGTTCACCTTTATCACACTAAGAACAAAATTATGGCCCAGGGGCCTGCCGCAGCTATCGAATCATGGTTAGAAACAGAATTTGAAGAATTAAAAGAATCTGCAAAAATCGTAACTGATGTTGAGTTAGAAAACACTAAAATGGACTCTGCTGTTTCTATGCCCCACTTGGCAGTAGACACAATGATTCCAGGCATAAATGACTTTACTACCGACAACGACATTCTCAACATCAGCTGCAACCCAATTTCTCACAGTGAATCAGAAATTCTACCTTCTGCAGTATTGGATAAAATAACAGACACCCCTACAATTTCTAAACCTATGTTGGCCATCGAATACCCCATGGACCATGAAAATATACGAAAAGCTGAAACTGTATCTCTTGAGCAACAAAAAGAAGACACCACGAAGTTGCCTGTGTCATGCTGCCAGGAGCTAATGCAAAATATGGAGGACACGCTACGAAGTTTAGTTGGTGATCTCATGTCTAGTATACAGACATCGCTCAAGGCCGAAAACGAACTTCTTAAAAGGGAGATAGTATCTCTGAGGGAAGACAATTCTAGCATGAAGGACATCATCGAAAAACTGCAGAGAGACTTCTCACTCTATAAGATAAGACAACCAGATCATCCTCAAAAAATAGTAGAAGATTGCGAAGAATCCATACATAAAAATACGCCAAATCAGCAAAAAGGTCACCACCAAACTGTACACAAAAAACACGAAGAGACACTCACAAACACAACATATCCCATTGGAGTCAAAATTACCAACAGATTTCAAGTTCTTGAGGATTATTCAACAGAAAATGAGCAGGTATCAGCATCCCTACCAGACAACGTTCCAGTGCCCAAAAACCCAATTCACAAATCTCAGAGCCATCACGACAGTCCACAAAAAGAACACCACAAAAGGCAGCAGCATCAATCTAATAGAAAACAAAGTGAAGAAATACGTAGTGACGTTACACATATTGTAATTGGTGACTCCCTCTTGAAGGGTATTTATTGTGAAAGAATGTCCACTACAAGAGAAGACATCGTTTCAGTTATGACAGTGCCGGGGGCTGGTATTAAAAGACTACTGGACATAATTAATAAGTTCGATATTAATCACAAGATAACAAAAACAACACTACACGTAGGAATTAATGATATCATGAATGAGCAGAGCCTAAACCCCTCAGGATTGGTGGCTACAATAAAACAAAAATTTCCCAAAGCCTCCATCTTTATTTCATCAATCATACCACCATGCTATGGGTTTCAGCGTCGCACAGCGGACACTTACAACACAAAACTACTGAACTATTGTAAACAAAACGGCCTTGGCTTCATCAACAATACTCCATTCTTTACATCTAACTCAGGAGCACCAAAGAAACGACTCTACAGAGATCAAATTCACACATCCACACTGGGAAGCAGCATCCTGGCCAAAAACATAAAATATCCAGAAAGGACACAACAAGACAGCTCAACCCATATAGAGAATGCAACGAAATCTACTGAGACATCAACCTATAATCACAATACATCACAAACCCCACCTACCCCTCAAAGAAGCACACCTATTGCAAGCAGGCAGCCTTCCAGCTATCACAACGCCACTGTCAATCAGGAAGCCGAATCTTATGATACCATGTTTCCCCCATTAGTCACAAGGCAGCCCCACTCAGGTACCTCTACCAACAGTATTCCAATGTCCCAGGCTCAGAATACTCCTACCAACACTACAACAAGGACGGAAGAAATCAGAGATCACCATGCTTCCTCCCCTAGTTCTTATTATCGTCCTCAGTGGAACCCTGAACTTGTCTATCTGATGCAATTCAGCCCTGCGTCACTTAGACAAGCATTAATGATGTCTGCCCAACGTCACCCCTATTATCTGCCCGGCAGAGACGTCAGTTATTGACGAACAAACACTTTGCTTCACTAAATCTCTGTTACTACAGCCTTCACTTCATTTGAACATTTGTTGATTTTTTTAATACAACGGTAATAATCAGAACTTTTAATAGTTTATCGGTTAATATCCTCTAAAGTTTTTCTTTGATTACTTATTAGTATCACGCGTAGCTTCAATTTGTTAGAATTTTCGGTGTTAAGGTGTGAAGTGTTGTATACTTGTCTGACTTGTGACTATTATTAATTTCTTCCATCTCTCGTTTAACTTCACTTTGTTGCGTTGAGCAGTTCTGGTGTGATATGTTGTATGCCTGATTGCTTTGTGACAATTTTCATATACTCAGTTGAAATTGTTTTTTATTAGTTGTATTAATTATTTTAATATTGTATTTTCTGCAATTTCTCATTCCTTGAATTCCACTTCCTTGGTGAAGTATTAATTCGTAAAAATATTTTGCAATTTTTTGTATGCATAACTGTTGTTTTTTTTAACTTGTAATTTTTTTTTTTTTTTTTAATATATATTTCTTTTTACTATACAAACATGGCTGGTAATTATGTACCGTGGCTTCACAAGGATGGTCTACGACTTGGTCATCTGAATATTTACCATCTTCTAGGTAAACTCCCCGAACTTACATGCATTCGAAGTAATAATTTTCTCATTTTTGGACTTTCAGAAAGTCGCCTAAATGACAGAATAACAGACGATGACATTGCGTTAAATGGTTTTAAAACTATTCGGCGAGACGCAAGCAAAAAACAAGAGACAGGTATAACAGTTTATGTTTCCACTTCCCTTAATTTTCGCCGCAGAAACGACTTAGAGACAGCAGAGATAGAATGTGTATGGGTGGAAATAAAGCTACCGAATCAGGGCCCATTTCTGGTGGGATATCTTTATCGAAATCCTAGTGCAGGACCTATATGGTACGAAGATTTCACCATAATGATGGACAACGTATTTGCCACAGTCAAGGAGGTTGTTCTTCTTGGTGATTTCAACATCGATATACACAATTCAAATCTAACATGGAAAAATATAATATTATCGTACAACTTAAAACAAATAGTTAACCAGCCTACAAGAGTAACACAAGCATCAACCACACTAATCGACCACATCTACGTAACTTGCCCAGAAAACATCATAGAATGCTCTGTCCCTAATAATGCAATGAGTGACCACTATCCAGTATGCTGTACATGGTCAAAGAATAAATGTAAAGTTCCAAAAAATAAACATAGAAGTATCAAATTTAGAAGTTTCAAACATTTCAGTAAGGAATTATTTTTAAATGACTTGCTAACTGCACCTCTCGCCCGTGTTTACCAACTTCCTGATCCGGATGACGCTATTGAATACTGGACAAAAATTTTTTATAATGTTTTTGACACGCACGTACCAGCTAAGGAAATTCGCGTCAAACGACAATTAAAATCTCCGTGGATCACGCAGGAAGTGTTGGAGGCTATGAGGCAGAGAGATCAAGCGCACAAAAATAAGGACCTCAACACATACAGGGTATACAGGAACATGGTTCAATATTTAATTCGGAAAGAAAAGACAAATCATTTTAGAAATATGGTTCAGAACAAATCAAATAGTAAGGAAATATGGAATTAACACCTTAGCGAAAAAACGTAATGCACCAGACTCATTCTCTTCCAACACTTCATTTACTTGCACCGACTTCAGCAATCACTTTCAAGCAGAAATAAACAGTCTGAAATCCACAATACCACCTTCCTCTAGTGACTTAGACAAACTTTCAGCATTCTGTAAGAACAAATGTACAAACTCAGTTCCACCCGACATTCCTTTTATGACAGTTAATGAAGTGTATAACTATCTTATTGGCCTTAAGGATAATAGCTCATCAGGGCTTGACGGAATTAGTAATCGAATACTGCGTTACGCCGCACCAGCTATTAGTGATTCACTAACTTTTATATATAAATATAATCAATGTATCGCTAAAAGTTATTTTCCTTCGGCCTTTAAGATTGCCAAAGTATATCCTCTCTTCAAACCTGGCTCGTCAGATAACAGTAATCTTGGTAACTATAAACCAATTTCTCTTTTATCATCGCTTTCTAAACCACTAGAAAAACACATACATAAAGCAACACTACATTACCTAGTTAACAATGACTTGCTAATTGACAGTCAGTCAGGGTTTCGACAAAAGCATTCATGCCACACAGCTCTAACTAAGATGATAGACAACTTGCACCTAAACATAAATAACGATAACATATGTGGAGCAATCTTTGTAGACTTTAGGAAAGCATTTGATATGTTAGATCACGCTGTTTTAATAAGAAAATTAGAAACAATGAAAGTTAACTTTAAACTAGTGACATTACTTAAATCATTCCTGTCTGACAGACAGCAAGTAGTGTGGTACAATAACTCCTTGTCAAGCCCAACTATTATTGACACCGGTGTTCCTCAGGGTTCTATTCTCGGCCCTCTACTTTTTTCCATTTACATAAATGACCTTCCACTACACATCACTCATAATTGACCAACATTTAAGTTGGAATTCGCATGTACAAGCACTGACCAAACAAACGGCACAAAAAGTTTACCAGTTAGCTAAAATCAAACATTTCCTAGATGAGGAGACACGAAAAATGTTCTATACATCCCAGATACAAACACATCTAGACTATTGTTCCACAATTTGGGATGGCTGCACCATGTCCAACACTAAAAGACTATATTCATTACAAAAACGTGCAGTGCGCCTAATTTCAGACAAAAACCTCACACAGTGTGTAGATGCATATACATATGTTAATATATTACCACTAAGAAAGCGCCTTCTCTTCAACAAAGCCAAATTTATTCACAAAATCTTGTCACAGAATGCTCCAACGTATCTGTGGCCCATTTTCAAATACAGCGGAAGACGCAGTCAACGCTTAAATAAATTACACATGCCCAAGCCTAGGCTCGACTTATTCAAGAAAAGTTTAGCTTTTTCTGCTGCTCATCTGTGGAATACTCTTCCACACGACTTAAAAAATACTCTTAGTCCATATTCATTCAATCACAGACTTTTCAAATACATTATGAGTGCAGATTATATGCCACCCTAATTTCGTTATTGATGCGTGATGCCATATGATGATGGATGGCATCCGCATGTCTGGTTTTGTGTAGTGTGTAGATGTGTTCAGTCAAAACAATGTTCATGCAACAATAACAGGGCAATCCACATAGGACGTCAGTAAACTCACGACGTATAAAGTCAATGAGTCTTGAAACAGCCGTTGACGTTTTTCTTCATTATTTATTGTGGACGCCACAGTGACAAAATGGTTACGCAAATGTGTAGGCACATCAAACAGTCATTATCACAGCAACATTCAATACAGCAATAAACGGTAGACAGCATTACAATGATGAGTCAGATGCATGTTATATTTCAAAGTGCTGTAAATGTAGTCAGATGAACAACTCCATCCTTTTCTATAACAGCCAGGAGATAACCAGATGTATGAGATCAGTTCACTCTCCTTAGTTTGACTTCAGCAAGACAGACACGTCTGCCGAAGTATAAATAATGTCCTCAAGAATATCCTCTAGATAATAAAGGTTTTCTAAACCTAGTTCATTTAACAAAGTAGCAAGTAATGGTCCTTGGTACCTGCATCAACCGATGCAGTACAATGCAGCGACATGTGAGCTGGGAAAAAACATCTCGTGACGACGACTTTCGCAGACAGGCTATGAATCGAAATCGCTCACGACCCAAAATCGATAGAGTTAATGAAAAAGTCAATTTACCTTGCTTTCATGAAATACACAGAAATATCACGCCTCCCGACATGTGGGAAAACACTAGAGGTATTATCTCGACTAAACGAAATATCCATAAGAGGACTACACATCCCTGACAGAACAAAAAAAAGCGGAGATCCCCTCTTCAACGAGGCATCTCTTTCGCCATTCCAAATCGCTCACTCCCACTAGTGGTGGGCGGAAACCGATCGACCAAAAACAAGACAAGTCATGCGCAGTCCAGCGCAAAAATGACCACAGCTCAAAAGTTAACTGCATTCGATACTAACGCGAGAAGACAAATGCTTACCGAGAAAAGTGACTATAGATTTCAAGCAGTTGTTGCCCTTGCGTTTATAAAACAGATATTGAAATAAAACGATGTTGCGAGAATTTATCACGCAACATATCACCACCTCCTCCCGATAAAAAAAAAAATGTGGAACATATTTTTTTTTTCAATATCAAAGAGCAAGCGATAAGCGGCTCAAAACGCACGAATTATGCGCTGATAATTAATTAAATTAAATTGCCAAACAATAGGCTAATTATAGAGTGTCTGGTGAGGATATACCTCAACAGAAAAATAAATATGTCTCAAAAAATATTCACATCGGGGAGGTGTCACCAACACACATCACGTTAGCATGTAAACACAATATACGTATGCAAGTTACTATAATCATCATTAAACAGCATACTCTAATATTGTCTTTAAAAATGGATGTACAAATCTGATAGGAAAATTTAAATAGTACATTCTTTGACATGTAATGACATAAGTACATAGCAAAGTTAAACTACATGACGATCCAGGACATATGCTCTGGTATTCCGAGGGTAAGTACACAATCTAGAACTCGTAAGGTAAGTCCTCAGCTCAACAATGACATTCTGAGAAAGTACAAGCAATATAATGCTAATTAATAACTAACTAATATGCTTCATAAGGTACAATACATTATTAATAATTGTGGCTGTTTAGTAAACTAACGGCCCTTATATTAACTACTCAGTCCTCCTCTATCATTTTAAAAAACGAACAGAAGAAGATGACAACAAAGCACGATAGTGTGTACATATAAAGTAAGTACAGATGTGCTAATCTATTGTAGAAATATAGGTGTGTTATGACTCTGTAATATATAGAAATATAGGACAGAAGTATTAGTTGGAGTCATGTGGGCATCTAGACAAAATGTCAGCCATCACATTATCCGCACCACGGATAGCTCGTACCGTGAAGTGAAAAGGTTGAAGAGCTATAGCATATCGAGTGGATCTCGAACTCTTCAAATTCTTAGTCTGAATAGCTGTAAGAGCTTTCTGATCAGTCTCTAGAATGAAATGTGCGCCCAGGAGGAATCTTTGTAGTTTTAGAATTGACCAAACCATCGCTAACAACTAACGGTCTAAAACCGAGTAGTTCCTCTCTGCCGCATTTAGTTTTCTAGAAATGTACATAACAGGATGCAGAGTATTTGCATATTCTTGCATCAGTGCTGCTCCAATCCCAGTGGATGAAGCATCACTCCGAAGAACAAAAGTCCTATCAAGAGTAGGTAATCTTAAGATGGGAGGAGAAGAAAATATATTCTTGATTTGGTCTAGTGAAGATTGGCATTCTTCAGACCAACGGACCAGATTAGGCGAACCTTTCTTCAACAATGTTGAGAGAGGTGCCATGATCGAAGATAAATTTGGAATAAATCTCCCATAAAATTGAATTAAACCTAAGAGACTCCTAACTTGTTTCTTCGTTTTAGGAACAGAGATGTTCAGTATTTTGGAAGTATTGTGGTCTTCTGTCTTCAAGAGACCATGACCAACACGATGACCCAGGAAAGAGATTTCGTGCTGATAACGAGAATGTCGTGGGTTCGATCCCCACACTGGCCACCAAATGATGCGTGATGCCATATGATGATGGATGGCATCCGCATGTCTGGTTTTGTGTAGTGTGTAGATGTGTTCAGTCAAAACAATGTTCATGCAACAATAACAGGGCAATCCACATAGGACGTCAGTAAACTCACGACGTATAAAGTCAATGAGTCTTGAAACAGCCGTTGACGTTTTTCTTCATTATTTATTGTGGACGCCACAGTGACAAAATGGTTACGCAAATGTGTAGGCACATCAAACAGTCATTATCACAGCAACATTCAATACAGCAATAAACGGTAGACAGCATTACAATGATGAGTCAGATGCATGTTATATTTCAAAGTGCTGTAAATGTAGTCAGATGAACAACTCCATCCTTTTCTATAACAGCCAGGAGATAACCAGATGTATGAGATCAGTTCACTCTCCTTAGTTTGACTTCAGCAAGACAGACACGTCTGCCGAAGTATAAATAATGTCCTCAAGAATATCCTCTAGATAATAAGGTTTTCTAAACCTAGTTCATTTAACAAAGTAGCAAGTAATGGTCCTTGGTACCTGCATCAACCGATGCAGTACAATGCAGCGACATGTGAGCTGGGAAAAAACATCTCGTGACGACGACTTTCGGAGACAGGCTATGAATCGAAATCGCTCACGACCCAAAATCGATAGAGTTAATGAAAAAGTCAATTTTACCTTGCTTTCATGAAATACACAGAAATATCACGCCTCCCGACATGTGGGAAAACACTAGAGGTATTATCTCGACTAAACGAAATATCCATAAGAGGACTACACATCCCTGACAGAACAAAAAAAAGCGGAGATCCCCTCTTCAACGAGGCATCTCTTTCGCCATTCCAAATCGCTCACTCCCACTAGTGGTGGGCGGAAACCGATCGACCAAAACAAGACAAGTCATGCGCAGTCCAGCGCAAAAATGACCACAGCTCAAAAGTTAACTGCATTCGATACTAACGCGAGAAGACAAATGCTTACCGAGAAAAGTGACTATAGATTTCAAGCAGTTGTTGCCCTTGCGTTATAAAACAGATATTGAAATAAAACGATGTTGCGAGAATTTATCACGCAACAGTTATGTTCTTAGATAATTACATAACATCATATGTAGGTTTTAAAGTTAATTTTGTCCTGTTTAGTATAAATTATGATACGCATCTGTAAATCCGTGTAACTGTTATTGTACTGTTACAATGTTGGGATTTTATTTTATTGTACTTTTTTGTTATTTTATTATTTAAGTAATATTTAGGATACAAGTGAGAATAAATGGATTCAGTAAGGAAGATGAGAGAAAGGAAGGGCAGAATGTTAGACGGGCCTGCGTGCCCAATTCTAAACCCTTTGAAAATAAAGTTCGTTCGTTCGTTCTCTCCCCCCCCCCTTTTTCGGCGAATCCTGAGGGCATCTATCATTTTTGGGTCCAATAGCAATTATATACAGCTTACGGGGTGCCAACCCGGTCAGCCGGTTTCTAGTCTTTCCCAGTGTCATCTGTCTTTACAGAAGTCCATCGGCCTTTTCCCCATTGTCACTGGTTTGACCATGCAACTATGATAGGAAACTCTATACAGAGCAATACAACAGGAGGAGATCTGATAATCAGAAGTGGTCCCACCCCCTTCCGATCAAACAAGTGTTTCGACACTTTATTCTCATTTACACTCTAAAGGGGGGGGGGGGGGCACCTGGGTCATGACTCCCAAGTGTCTCCGCCCTGTACCTACGTTTTTACTTTGAATTCTATTGTTTTCTTACCAAATTTTCACTTTAACCACATGAAACTATGTAAATGTCAATTTACCCTGTGCGTATGATATTGTAATTTAAAGGTGTAATTTTAATTTTGCTAGTTTTTTATGTCACTACTATTGCCATTACATTCAGTGAAATACGGAAAATTACGATTTACGAGTAACATTAGTACAAAAAACATTACTAAGGATTCTGTATGGTCTGGAGGTCCATGGGGGTGACACCATGAGTTACTGCACTGGATGACACCAACCCTAGTGACGCCACTGTGTGTGTGTATATATATCACGGATTGCCCCCCCCCCTCTTTAGCTCTGCAGTAGTGGTCCACCAGCGGCCAACACTCAAGAGTATCTAATATAGGTCTTCAAAGGTGTCTACATTCGCACAAGATTACTCTTGGCAGAGTTGTAGATAGAAGGATAATGACGCTTATATCTTAAGGGAGTTTTCACAAGATGTTTTTAGAAGTCAAGAACAATGCTGCATAAGGCAGAGCACTATTAACTTATATCTGATCCGTCGCCTTTTGTAAAGATTTAAGCAATGGTTTTATATAAAGCCCGTTCAAGCCCCCAGCTGGTGTGACTTCAGCGAAATTATTTTATAAGTATTTGCTCCATAGATGTAAATATATGTCTAGATGTATGTACAGTCTTGCTCATTCGTTTGCTTTCATACCTATAATAACTGAATCAACTATGCCTCTGCTAAGTACATTTGTGGGCTGCAAATTAACAGGCGCATTGTCTTGCTGTCCACCCACCAATGTTAGCCTCTCTGAATAATTATTCTCCCTGAGTATACACAGTATAACTCGGGGAATATGACTAGAAATCACCGTTATTCTTCTGGTTACTTTAATGGGGAAAATGTGTCTGGACAGTGTGAGGGCAATGGCTTGCTTGAATTACAATTAACAAGGTACATATATCTCACAAAATGATATTATACACTTTAGGCACATGTGATATAATAATCACTCATCACTGCTCCATTCAGAGTATAGGGTCACCTCTGCTGTCGGTTTTCTGTATGACTAGCAAGAAGCAATCACCAGCGCTTGCTGTAGTGGTTTATGAATATACTATTTTCATATATTGAGATTGCCAACCTCATATATAACCACTTGGCAAGAAAAACATGTCAAATTCACATTTGTAAAATACATGTTTACACTCACCCCAAAGTAACTTTTGGGAACACAATCTCCTGGCACAGTTAGAATGGACACAGCAACTTAGGTTAGATGCTTTCGAATCACTTGGTCTAGAAATATTATAATTCCTCTTATGACGGATGAATCTGATTCCTTAGGTATCCAGACTTCGTATTTAAAATGCGGGTTTACTTGTTTTGTTTCAAAGTTGCCCAAATACTTTTGTCCGGGTTCTTATAAGTTCCAGTCTCTGTATTTAAATATGCGGGTTTACCTTTAAGTTTTAAAGTTGCCCAAATACTTCTGATCTGTCACTTATAAGTTAGGAATCCTTGGTCCGATCCTTCTCCTTCTGGCTCCTGGGGGTTGCTAATTTGACGATGCAATGCAGTCTGATTTTTTACTCCTATTTCGCTAGATTATATCTCTCATTTTTCAGTCCAAAACCCAGATTGTGCTTCAGACAAATTTCCAGTGAAATGCATTGTGTATTCCGGCTTCTCAAATCAATCCAATCGAAAGCTCTGAACTATATGGGTAGGGGTGTTTAATTTAATTCTCCCTGCATGTTTTAAAATATTACATTTTAAAATTCCATCATGTGACCTCTTTCAATATGTCATAATGCTTCCGCCAACTCACAAACAAATCTGTGAACTTATTTCCTGGCGTAATACTTTCTGCCAAGATGGATGACCCAGACAGATTAACGGCAATATTGATACCGAGAGGGCTCAGATGAAACGATTATCTACTTATCACAGGTGTTTTTGCCCGTCCCTAATGCGGCTTCCTTAGATAGCAATCTGGCTTTCTGTGTGTGTTCGTGCGATACCACGTTGCACAAACAACTGACGTCTCTTTCAAAGGTGGCGAGATTGACTTACATGATAATCGTATTAACCAGATAATACTATGTTCACTTAGAGAATCGTAAACAGTCTGGGAGTGGTCACCGCAAGAATAATGAAGATGCATATAATATGCCAAATAATAGGACGATGAGTGAGAAAAATGAAGAAATGAAGTGATACTGCCGGAGTGGATGAGAGTTATGAAAAGTGCACGACTGATTTCATCAGTTAATAAATTTTATATATATACATATATATAGACACACACACACACACACACATATATATATATATATATATATATATATATATATATATATATATATATATATATATATATATATATATATATATATATATATATATATATATATATATATATATATATATATATTATATACTACCTAGCAGATATACCCAGTGTTGCACGAGTAAAAACAGTAACTGAAATTTCAATATATCACCCGGTTGCTGTACTTCTGAGCTACCATGATTATCAGCGCAACCAGGACCAACCCTCCACGATTATTTTTTGGATTAACCCAATGACAAGTATACATCTCACTTCCAGCATATCTACTACAATCGTGTTCTCTATTGTACCTCTCACGACCACATCAAATTCAATCATGTCCTCCACAATACCTCTCACCTCCAGCCGTTCTACTCCAATGATGTCTTCCACCATGCCTCTCACCTCAAGCATATCTACTTCAGTCATGTCCTTCATTGTACCTCTCACCTCCAGCACATTCACTCCAGTCATGTCCTCCATGATACCTCTAACTCCTAGCACACCCACTCCAATCATGTCCTCCACTGTACTTCTTACATCCAGCACATCTACTCCAGTCATGTCCTCCATTGTACCTCCCACCTCCAGCACATCTACTCAATTTCATCACTGTAACCAATTTCCATTTCAGGGTATATTTAACTGAGCCTGATGTTTAAAATCTTGTGTAAGATCATCTCTGTATTTCATCATTAGTGCTAGTGGGTCACCAACTCCACAGGTTCTAAGTAGAATGTCATCTGATGTTTCTTGCTGTGTGCTATAATGAAGATTCTAAAAGTAGACGAACCAAAAAAAAGTAACCCCTGATCTTGCTGAATCTTTTTTTTTTTTTTTTTAAAAATAGGAAATCCATTGATATACTGACAAAAAAATTAATGTTAAGGGAATATATACACACACACACACACACACATATGGGACGCAATATTTTTAGGTTTTATATATATATATATATATATATATATATATATATATATATATATATATATATATATATATATATATATATATATATATATATACAGCGTGTCCGGCAGAATCACTAGCAATAACAAATGTCAATATTTCCTCATCCATGTAAGTTAAAATTATTTTTTTATGGTTACCTCGTATAGAAACCATCACATTTTTAGGAGCAGTGAGATAATTGATAAATTGTACGATAATGTGCAGATAACGCATACGTAATGCGCAGCCGTGGAATGTGGTGACTCGTGTAGTGAAAATGGCGGAGTTCACGGTGCAGCAGAAAGTGCAATGCTGTTATTGGCTTGCGGAATTAAAGTTTCCTATTGTTGTGCAAACCCAACGGGCTGATCACCCGTTTGCCAGTCACTTTGATTACGGAAACAACGACAAACGGATTGATTTGTCGTTGCCCTAAAGACGCCATTAGGTGTGATGGGAACAACGGCAAAGAAAATCTATTTGCTGTTGCCCTTAAGACGCCACTAGGCGTAATGGCCACTGACTGCTTTGCCGGTCGTTGGCTAAGGACGGAAGAAGAAGAAGAAGAATTGTTGTGCAAAGGAGATTCAGGCAGGAATATGGACAGAAACCTCCAGAGCGACATACCATAGTGAAATGGCACAAGCAACTGTTGGAAACAGGTTCTTTGTTGAGAAAGAAGGGAAGCGGCAATGAAGCGTTGTCTCCAGATAGAGTTGCAGTTAGCGAAGCTTTTCAACGTAGCCCACGGAAATCCATTCGACGGGCAAGTGGAGAATTGGGTATTCCAAAATCTACTGTTCCCGACATTGTGCACAAGATTGCGGCTTAGAGCCTACAAGATCCAGCTAGTGCAGAAGTTACAGCCAAATGATAAATCCAGACGGGCCGAGTTCGCAATGCAATGCTATGTCACCTTAATGATGACAATGAATTTCTCAATCGTGTGGTATTCTCCGACGAAGCGACCTTTGACACTTGTGGCAAAGTTCACCGGCATAATTTTAGGATATGGGGAAATGAAAACCCACATGTCGTAATGGAGCATGAGCGAGACAGCCCTAAACTTAACGTGTGGTGTGCCTTAACCTCGAATTATGTGATCGGCCAATTTTTCTTCGCCGAAGCCACAGTCAGAGGAGCAACATACCTAAACATGCTGCAAAATTTTGCAGTTCCTAGGATACCAGAAGGATTCATATTCCAGCAAGATGGAGCACCTCCACACTATGCCAATGAAGTAAGAAACTACCTTCATCAACAATTTCCAGACAGATGGATTGGAAGATTAGGTCCCATTGATTGGCCACCAAGGTCACCAGATTTGACCCCCTTAAATTTCTTTCTATGGGGATACGTAAAAAGCTTTGTCTATCAAACTCCGGTGCAGGGGCTGGATAATCTTCGGCAGCGAATAATTGACGCTTGTGCATCCGCCACACCTCAGATGCTGCAAAACACGTGGAGAGAGATAGAATACCGTCTTGACATTCTTCGAGCCACTAAAGGCGCTCATGTGGAGATCTACTGAAACTTGGTGGAGATCTACTGAAACTTGGTGAGTTGCTACTGAAACTTAATGAGTTTGCCTAACAGAAAATCAAAATCCGGTCGGTCTGCTATTATTAGTATAAGAAATATTGACATTTGTTATTGGTAGTGATTCTGCCGGACACACTGTATATACATAAACAAACTGAAACATCAAAAAGATAAAGGATAAGGCTGTCTGAACATTCATTTATTAATTCATTTCCTTCTATGCTCCTTACAGAGCACGAAGCCACCACTACAGCTGACCCCCTTTGTAAGAAGCCCACGTCAAAGTACCCATGCTTTTGAAGCAGTTGTTTCTGTAGCAATTGGTTTTACACGATGAGGCTGCTGTTTGAACACACCAAGATAATACAATATGATCAACCACAAAACACAGGAAAATAACATTTGACATTTGAATACTGTAGAAGTGGCCAGGGAAAGAGGGCAATCTTGGAAGCGATGCCAAAGGGATGGTAGGCACCTTAAACAAATATTGCATGACAATATAACAGGTATCACTCCTTGTACAGTAACTCAAAACACATAATAAACTTTCCATAAAAGTTTTAAAGCATAAAGTAAAGAACAAAAGAAAAGATAATACAACAACTTTTATTATTTTATTTATCATAGGTTTATCACACATTCAAAAGACAACTCAAGAATTAATTAAACTCTCCTTCATTTGTTTACCTTGAACACTGAGAATTAGAATTAACTCTAACAATATGCAAAGGTTAACAATATGTCTGTATATAAAAATTACACATTATTTGATCAGGGTATACACATTTATTACATATATTGGTTTTTACATATTATTTGTATATTTACTATTTGTTAACAATTTCAGTTTTAAAAAAACATTAAGTTAATTCTCCATTAAAAAAAGGCTGAAAAATATTGGACTTTCTGCCTATAGCAGGGGTTGGCAACCAGTCGATCCTGTTCTACCAGTAGATCGCAGTGGATAATTTGGTATATCTTTAGGCGACTGCGAAAACAAAAAAGACTTTTTAAACTAGGGATATTTCAGACTAATCTCTGCCGCATTTAAAATCATAGTGTACCTGGGATAAAAGATACTTTTTCCTCATTCCCAATGAAAACTCTCGAGCTGATTACTAAAATATATTGTAAGGTTCATCATTATCCCCCCCCCCCCTAAAATTACACGCACACACACATATATATGGTAGATCTTTAGAGGGCTCAGTGTTACTAAAGCAGATCCCAAAAGCTCCTGGGTTGCCGACCCCTGATCTAGAGGCTGTTGTCATTGATGATCAGTGCTACTTTAATGACTTTCTCTGAGGTAGCACTTGAAATATAATTTTGACAATCTTTCTCTGCACTGCAGTTAATCACACAACCAGTTACATATAGAAATATGCTGATCTTAGACACAATCTCCATGCACTGTTACATCCTGGAATAAGCTGACTTCTGACACAATCACTAAGCACTGTTACCTACTGAAATAAACTGACTTCAGACAAAGTCTTCAAGTACTGTTAAATATGTTATGGTGACTTCAGACACAATCTTAAAGTACTGTTACATAATATATTATGCTGACTTCAGACACAATCTCCAAGTACTGTTGCATAATATACTGACTTCAGGCACAATCTCAAAGCACTGTTACATACTGAAATAAACTGACTTCAGACCCTATCTCAAAGCACTGTTACATACTGAAATAAAGTGGCTTCAGACACAATCTCCAAGTACTGTTACATAATATATTATACTGACTTCAGACACATTCTCCAAGTACTGTTACGGAACAGTATGGTAACTTCAGACACAATCCTCAACAAAGCTGCAGACTGGAGAATCAGTCAGTCAGCTGATGACAGTCACACTTCTCATACACTTCATATATATTGTATGCAAATTTATATGTACATTATTATATGCAGTGGTAAAGCTTTAGATGACAGCAAGTGTGATGCATCCTCACAAAATCAGTAATATTTCTGCTGTTTAAGATACTGATAATATTGGTTTCATAAGAATGTTCTTTCAAAACCCCTTGTAATGGTGGAAAATATTTTTAGCACAACAGAAACTTTTAAAGGTAGATTGATACATGCTTGGTGATGATCTTCATCACCACTTTACAGCTTCCCTAGAAGCATAGGCTTTCAACTAACTTATGCCAAGTCTTCCTGTGCCCTCCATCAGTGCAAGATCTTTCCATGTCTTCATCATTATCTTCACATCTGTGTCCGGTTCTCTTTTGTAGGTGATCATGTATTTCCACAACTTCATGCCCTTAATGCTGTTTATTTATTCTGCAGTTGACAATTTTATCCATACCATGACATTAAACTGTCCTATGACTTTTCTCTGTGTGGCCCTTTTTTATTTTTTTCCATCAATCTTTCCTGTTGTCACACTATATTCCATCTTTACTCTTCATTACTAAACCACAAGGTCTTTTATATTTGGGTATGTGCCCTAATATAACCGACACACCTGTACATGCTTTGCCAAATTTTTAAAATCTTTCATCTTTTCATAATGTGCCCACAAATGTAGAATGTTTCCTTCTGAAGTGTGTAAATAAACTTCCTTTGAGCACTCCATCTCTTTCAGGTCATCCTCATTACTCTTATTAGGTGCCCATGGTGTTCTTAATATTTCTATGCAAATCTATGTGGCCTCTAAGGATCTCTTGTTTACTGACTGTCCACAACTCTCTAGAATAAAATAGATTTTGTTCATTCATTAACTCATTTTCATATAACAAAATTGGTTCTATGTAATCCTGCAGAACTCTATTTCTTACTTCCACTGACAGAGACATGCTGCATAAAATGCTTTTCATGTTATAGAATGCTGCCTTTGCTTGTACTTTGTTCATTATTTCTGAAATACATCTTCCACCTGACGTTATTAATGTGTCCAGGTATAAATTGATTTCAAATGTGTTCCACTTACTTTGATGGTGCATTCTGGAGAATTCTACTTTTTCAAGATGACCATTACTAAATTGATATTTTAGCAGAAAATTTTGAATCAAGATTGAAATGACAAGAATGAACATAAGTATACTCATTATGTGAAATGAACCAGAAGATGGGAAATGCATTCTGGCCACTATAAAATAATGTATTCTGCAGGAAATAGACACAAAAGAGGAGTGAGTGCAACTGTAGATAAAGAAGATTGAAAACAGTAAAGGTATCTTGTAATATAAAGGATTAACTAGCGTTTGTCCACTCTTAAAAAACACAGTCAGCATTTCATCGCCGTGAAAACACTGTGCAATTAATTATCCCTCACAGCGGTCAAGTGGCAGCCCTTGCGGTATAAAATCACGCTTGATTTGAAACAGCTTAACTCTGAAGCTTTTCACATACTTCCCTGTTTGTAGGTAGTCCATAAACACTAAAATTAGTGTACATTTTTGTCACAATTATTCTTTTTATTCATCATATTTCAGAAACATTTTATGCCTGAATGATTGATCTCCATTTACTTCATATTATATATAAAAAGCAAAGCTAGTCCCATAGCAAGATACGGGTCTGTATACTTTTATCCAAAATCCTCGGGTCAGCTTTGTTTCAGAAACATAATTTTTTCAGATTTCAGTTTAGTCAAATCCAAAAAAATCTGGTGTGGAACAACCGCAATGGGCTATGGAAATCGTGACAGTAAATTCTGCAGTACAGAAAACACCAGGAATTTTTTCTAAGTCCACAATACGTTGAGTTTTTCAGTGTACTGGTGAAAGGGCTGTGACTGACGAGCAACACGCAGCGTATACTTTAAGAGGTGTTGGGCACATAATTTCAGTTGCTACCGCGCAGTGGCTAGCCTCGTCGGCTTTGCGCAGGTGTGTCCGTGTCTGTCCCTAGTTGTGGTGTGCAACGGAACGAACGGAGTAATTTATTTTCTCTGTTACTTTCACAGTTGCCTCCACGGCTGGCGAAGTTGTGGATTTTAACGTTGCTACCAAAATGAAATGGGTTCATTTTCGATACAAGACAACAGGAGGCTGAGACACTTGGGAGTCAAGACCCAAGTGGGCCCGCCCCCCTTAGAGTGTAAAGGGGTATACTGGGCCGAAACACTTGTCGGACGGGGGGACTTTTCTGATGATCAGATTGTTGTATCGCTCTGTAAAGAGTTTCCTATCATCAAAGTCAGCCAAAATAGTCAGAAATCAGTCAAATTGTGATAGAAAAATAGCCCAAAGAAAATTTCAATTTTCAGAATATTTTGCTTTTTTGATGTGCGGATAAAAGAATATAGAACTGCACTGCCTTAATTGTGTGAAGTATTTGAGACATCACTATATTAGGTTCAGCTTTATGAGATGGGGTGACCAAGTCACTTCCTTGCTGCCTTTGCCTACCCTAACTCAACAGCACATTAGGTACCCATCAACAGCTGGGTAGATTGGGCAGTGTGACACTCCCAGGTTTAAAACCAAGAAAATGGTAACTTAGCTGAGAGGCAATCACTATAACTACTCTATCAATCACAAGGAGACTCATTATTGCAAGGTGATCAATTTTATCAGTCTATCGTGGGATACAAAGGAATTCACTTTGATCATGTGTGAGTTCCAGAGTTAGACAACTAGCCAAAACCCTGAAGCACCTTCATGTGGTGCCTCCTGGAAACAGTAACCTCTGAGTTGTCATGTTGCCTGGCCAATGCTCAGGAATCAAATAGCTGCATCAGAGTGGCCAGACGCCACGATTCTCACTATGGTGCAACATATTGAGAACCCAGCATTGCACACTAAGCGTGGGGAATCACTCAAGTACCAGATTTAACTGTGGGTTTTAATTGGTCGACCCACAGTGGGTAGGTGACAGGTGATGGGAGATAGGAAGTGGCTCTTTACAAAACGTGACAGTATTTTAGCTCTATATATTCAAAGAGCCCCCGGGATGGCAGGAAATGCTCTTTATGCTGCTTCTAGCTATTTCCCCAGATGTGAGTATTCTTTAAATACATGCCTAGTCAGGATGCAATATTCAGGAAAGAAACTCAAACTCAGCACGTTACAGAATGGCAGAAAAACAACAGGAAAACTCTTCATCTACACCACAGATAATGCTATGGAAATCAACTTGGCATCAGTTGCAACAAGCTCAGCAGCCCAGGTTAAACAACATCCATCTGTCATGTGTTACATTTTCCCCAGAATTATTCTGTTTATTCATCACATTCAAGAATGAGTTAGAACTTGCATGTATTTGTGAAACAGTTGAATTAGAACTTGCATGTATTTGTGAAACATAAACTTCTACAACTGACTTTTGCTTTATCTCTTCTTATAACTAGCTTTTGCTACTGTTGACTTATCTTTTTTTGTCTGTTTTATAGAGAATAACATATGTACTGTGTACTACAGGAGATAAATCATTTTTTTTTCATTTACCACATTCAATCCAGTACACTAAGGAAGCTTATTATTCACATCAGAAAGTAGCAATTCCCTTTCTTTAAGCATCTCATGAGAAGAATGCTGGCATATGTTGTGACAACAGAAACGACTGAAGGAAAAAGATATGAGGACTATAAAGAGAGAAGATACTGGACATTCTGGCATCATGGAAATGACAGAAGTCAATAACAGAAGTCAATAACAGAATTGATAAACTACTAAAGACAAGGATAATCACCTAAGCCACTAGGCATGGTATTTGAAGAAGAAACTGCATGGTCTAATTTTGTAAGAATGAACTCAAACAGTGATCTTCATGATGAAAGAGGAAGGAGGTAGGAGATAAAGATAATAATACGAAGGGGACTGCAGTAAAACTAAATGTAAACAGTGATTTGTTACAGATAAGGGTTGTGGACAGTTTTACTATGGCAAAGGTACAACACAGCCCTCATGATCTTCATGAGATGAGTAGAGACATGAAAGATTGACCTAATTATACTGTATAGATAAAATAATACAGATCATAATTGAGATGATATGTAAATAGCTGTAAGGTTCTTGCTCAAATATGACAGTCACTGATAACAGAGAAAAGGTGGACACAAGAAGGACAGATGGAGACAGATAATCTATCCATACATGCCACACTTAAAGGTTTACCCATAATCTGTACGGGGTGTTTGCGTTTTCAGATGTGTACGGGCCGTACACGGGTCTGTACGGGTTTTTTCGCCTAATTATTAAATATACATATAAATCTTGTGCCACTACACAATTTGCGTCATGAGATTCGGCGAGATTTTAAGCCAAGTGGATAAAAAAAAAAATAACCAATGAAAATCAAGCTGCCTATTTTTCAATTGCCGCGGGATGTGCGTGGCGTGTTCATTCACAATTTTTCGCTAAAGCTAGCGCGAGGTTACTGATTATTTGAACGATTACGCAGCACTGAAATCTTTTTTGAGTCGAGCCTATTGTTTAGGATTCATTTCCAGTTTAGTATTGGTAAGTAATTCATTTTTAAAAAAATATTACAATAACATTGTTTAGATGAAGTTAGATTTAACTGTCAGATAACTTAGGCCTATGCTTTCTTTTCCCCTAAGGTTTAGCATAATTGATTATTTACGGCTGGTAAAAAAAAAAAGGCTGATACCACTACATATTATTTGATTTCACTAAAACTTGTAGAAAGTGCGTAAGAAATGTAAATTTGAAAAATAATACAATAGCCTACAAATTATGGGTAGCCTAATAACGTAATGACGGTCGCCGAATGCTCCGCATGTATTTTCGTACCATTTAGAGTTATAATTAGGGTTACAGCTAGGGTTAACCCTAAATCTAAATGGTACGAAAATACACGCGGAGCATTCGGCGAACGTCATTCCGATATTACCAAATTATGAAACTGAAAAGAAAAAAAAAACCACAATAGCGTGGAAAATTTACATCTTAACTCGATCAGAGAAAAGTTTATTTGGAGTTAGCCTACTTCTCTTCTTAGTTTTAATTTCGTTTCTTTAAAAAAACAATGTTATTTTGCCTTTGGTGGTCATCATTACGGTCATTCAATGATTTATAATTATTAAATAATTAATTAGCCTACTATCAATGTTTGATTGACACTAAAATTTGTATGGGAAGGTCTATTTAAAACTACCAGTTGGGCTTTAACGGCTATTCCAATTTTTGAAGTTCGGTAGAAAATATACAGGCTAATATTACGCCAGCGCTAGTTTATATTTTCATTACCAGCTTTAGCAAAAAATTTATTAGATTTTAAATTTAAGATTCCTAACCCATAATGCTTATTACTGGTCTCTTTAGGCCTGTACTTTTATAAGGCACTATAGAAAACACAGCAACTGTTCTTCATTTCAACCATAAATTGTATTAATTTTTTTCCAAGATTCTATTTCATTATATAATATTAAAATTACAAATAATTATATTTTTCAAATTGATTATTAATATTTGTATTTACTTTTTCACATTAATTTTTATTTTTTTTTTTTCTGTCTAGCAGGAAATATTGCATCCATCTAACAGCATGGCTGAGCCTAACTTTAAAAAAAGGAGGTTAGAAGAAGATCAACGTCGTGGGAAGTTTCAATCTGACTGGACAACTACATTCCCTGGGATTATTGAGACATCCAAATTAGGCTCTTCACATGCATACTGTAGAATATGCAATAGAGATATTAAAGTGATGGCATCTGGCTTACACGATGTGAGGGAGCATTTCAAAAAAAAAAAAACTGCATGAAAGGAACTATCAGCTGAAGAACGGAAGTTCTATCAAGGCCTTCTTTACTCAGCCTCAACAAGAAGATGATAAAATAACGAGGGCTGAAGTTTTATTTGCAAATTTTATTGCTCAACACACATAGCTGCTTCTATAGCTGACCATTTTTCAGACTTATCAGCTGAGATGTTTCCGGACAGTGCTATTGCCAAACGTTTCAAATGCAAGCGAACCAAAACAACAGCCATTATTAAAAAACTGCTTGGCTCCATCTGCAACGGAGCCAGTCATCAAATTATGCAGGAAGACACCTTTCTCCTTGATGATCGATGAGTCAAATGATAGAAAAACTGACAAGCGTTTAGCTATAATGGTGAGGGTATTTGAAGATGGCATAGGACCTAGAACCAGGTTGCTGGGCATACCGGTCGGTACTGGTGGAACCAGTTAAGGTATTTTCAGTGATATTGATGCTGTGTTCAGCGACTTACAAATCCCATGGATTAACTGTATAGGTTTTGCAAGTGACAACTGCAATGTAATGGTTGGCAAATCAAACTCTGTACTAACGCGAATCAAGAGCAAGAACCCTGATGTGTTTAGTATAGGGTGTATTTGCCACCTTGCAAAAACTTTGTGCCAAGGAGGGTATAAAGCAGCTGACTATTCCTGTTGATGACCTTTTGATAGATATCTTCTATCATTTTGAGCATAGCTCAAAACGGAAAAAATCATACAGAGAGTTTCAACTGTTTACAGGAGTGGATGCACTAGACATACTAAAGCACTGCCAGACTCGCTGGCTTTCTTTGCAGAAAGTAGTGGACAGAATTTTAAATCAATATTCTGCTCTATCTTCATACTTCGAGAGCCACGACGATATGGAAAAACCATGCCGTGTCAAAAAACATCATCAGTTACTAAAATCACCACTGACCCAGATGACTCTACGTTTTTCTCCAATTTGTGCTACCTCTGTTGACTGAATTTAACAAATTGTTTCAGACAGATGAGTCCCAAATAGGTGGTATGATGGATGAAATGGATCGTCTGCTACGAAAATTTATTGTCAAATTTGTAGAGATGAAATATGTAAAAGAGGTGAAAGATATAAGATTGTTAAAGTATGCTGAACGTGATCTACAGCATGATGACCATACACTTGCTGTTGGTCTGTCCAACAGGACATTACTGGAAGAGTTAGATATAAGTTCTCAAGTGAGAAATTCATTTTTCAGAGATGTGAGGAACTTTTATGTTGCTGTTGTGAAAAAGATATTGGATAAATTTCCATTTGAGAATGAAGTCCTTAAGGATATCAAAATTCTTGATCCAGCCTTTAAAGACACAGTTCAATATACAGCAATCTGTAAGCTGGCCAACACTTTTGCACCACATTTAGACCAAGAGGTGTTAAAGGATGAATTTGAAGATTATTGTTTGCTGCCTGATGAATGTATTTCAAGATTTGACGCTGGACAAAAAAGAAGCTTTTCTAGGTACTGGCTTGACATAATCAACCTGAAAACTAGCACTGGTCGTACACGATTTCCCAGTCTGGCAGTCATAGTGAAACGCTTATTGACATTGCCTCACAGCAATGCTGACTGTGAGAGGTCTTTCTCTATGATGAAAAAGATTCACACGGACTGCAGAAATAGACTAAATGATGATACAGTCACAGCATTTCTACAATGCAAAATAAATTCTAACTCTTGTTGTTTAGGTTTTAAAGCAAGTGAAGACATGCTTAAAAAGGCAAAGGCCGCATGTCACTATGATGGTGCAGAACCATCTAATTGAATATACTTTTACATGAATAAACTCTTTTGTTACGTTTTTCAGTCTTTGTACAGGTTTTGCGGGTCTTTGTACAGGTTTTGCGGGTCTTTGTACAGGTTTTTTTAATTTTTTGTACAGGTTTTTCATCTCTGAGGTGTGGCATGTATGCTATACAGTGATAGGGAGACAGAATTACAGACAGATTATTGGGTAGCAATCAAATGAGAGACAATGAAAGAAATAGGGTTTCTGAGACAGTGCTTTTGTGAAAGATGGATAGAGAAATAGACATGCAGTGAGAAATAGATGGACAAATATGAGTAAAGAGACAAATATCTACAGTATGCTAATGATAGATATACTGAGATACACTGAAAGAAAGAGGGGGGGGGGGGGGGGGGGGGGGGGGGAGGGGAAGGAGGGGGGGGGGGGGGGGGGGGGGCGGGGGGGGGGGGGAAGCAGGTAGAGACAATGAAAGATATGAAGATAGAAAAACAAACTGATACAGAGAGTGCTGATAGACAGATAACTATAGAAAGACTGATAACTATAGACATATAACACACACAAATAGACATACACATACAGACAGGTAGATATATACAGGCAAATTAAGCAATACAGACAAAAAGATAGATAAATAGATATGATACCAAATGCAGGAAGTCAAAAGGACTTTATGCATGTATGACACATCTGAAGTTTCATCAAATATTTTGCATTTTTCTCTCAATCAGAATAATGATCAATTTCCTGTTTGCTCCATATGGAGCATGGATCACCCCCCCCCCCCCCCCCCCCCCCCCCCCCCCCCCCCCCTCCCCCCCCTTCCCCTTGCAGGAAGCATGCACCAAGCATTGACATGTTCTTGCAGTAGTTTTTTTATTTCTTTGTCTCAAGATACCCCCAAGAACTACACGGGGTGAATCAGACACAGCAACACATTGATTTTGTGAGGATGTGTCACATGTGCACTCTGTCAGGTAGGAATATAATTACATTTGACATGATCACATTTAATATTAACATGAGAAAGGAAAAAAATATGATGAAAAGATAATATTCATAACAGTTTTTTTTCATCTCCTTCCCCATAAACTTTTAGAAAACAGTGCATACACTTAAAACTGAATCATGTGATGCAACACTACATTATTTGTTTTCTGCCGGTTTCTTTTTTAATTGTGTCTGAGTTCACAAAAATAATCTTCAATGCTCTGCTCTCATCGCAGAGGAATGATTACTAAAGTAAGCAAAACTAAAAGTTTTGTTATGTTTCAAATTACTGTGTTGGAGATGTCTGGATAAAACCAAAAATAAGGTTTGACTGCTTATTGCACTTGTTTTCTGCATGCACTACATTATTAAAACACTGTTTAAACACATTACTGGCCGCCTTTGATACTTGTGAGTCTGCACAGATGTTGAGACTGTTGAAAAATCGTAAGAGGAAAATATATTTTTTGTTCCTAATGACAATTTTTTCATAATTCTTCTCGTTCAACCTCTGCTGTTATGGCACATTTTGTGGATAACATTCTTCTGTATGACATTCTAAAAGTATTACATTTTTATAAAGTTACATTCTATAATTATAACATTATATAATTATGACATTATATAATGTTACCAAATTTATACATTGATTACACAAGAAGAGACCTCCAAAAATGTGTCAGTCAAAAAGGTCACTTTGTTTATTCGATAAACAGTACAGAGGTGAATGGTATTAACTAAACAAAGAGGCTGCAGACCACAGCAATTAAGGAAACTATGAGGGGTAATTTGATTGTATTCTCTTGCTAAATATGCAGTAATCAGCAACAAGGAGACATGAAGCCCTCTGTTGCACGCAACTTAGTCACCAAATAAGCACAGTCAACAATAATGATACTTCTCAGATTCTCTGGCATGAACAGAATACCATGACAAGTTGACACTGTTTTGTTTCTCATTCATTTGCAAAATTATGTTTTTTAAAGCAAACTCACCACAGCCATTATTGTATGCTTCAAACTGGGTGTTGTCCTTTACAATTCTAAATATAAACTACATGCTTGTGTCTCTTTTAATATTGGCTGTGAAAAGGATATAAAGAACTGCTGGCAGTCATATCTTGTGTATGCATTTGAGTAATACTTTCAAATGATATCTACAGTTTCTGCCATGACACACAACTGGGAAAAAGTCTTAGCTGATTGACTCAATCTTTAGTCTTGTCTTGGCATTCGAGACTTGTAAGAGCTGTAACATAAAATAATGATATTTCTACGCCTTTCTAAACCCTCCCCACCATGTATATGTAGTATGACTTATACTCTGGTCAGTGATCTATTATTTTACAAAATTTACATAATTACATAAGCACACTCTATTTACATATATAATTAACAGCAGAGATAATGCATCCGTAAAATGCAATGCACGCAAGAACGCACATGCACGCATGCACACACATATATGCAAGCTGAGCACACATTAGAAAGTGTATACGGTTGATAAATCACTAGCAAAACTTTTTACATATAACAAGAAATGCTTCTGAAGAAAACAAGGAGTAATACCATACAGTCAAAAGACTACAATCAACACAAAGAAGTTTGGATATATTCTGTGATAACATAACCACACAGCAGAAACATATACAGCTGATGTTTTGTGCAAGAATAAGAAAATGCAGAATTCACATCCAAAAAAATCATACAACAAGGACATAATAATGCACAGTATTACAGAACTGCAACTGCTCTTAAAAACTAACAACCAAATATATAACAAATGATAAAGGATGCATAATTTTATAGAAGCAATTCCAGCAGTACCTCAACATTAAGACATTTAACAGTACAGCATTGTCAATACAATTAACATTACCACAGCACCCGTAGATAAACAACAACAACACACACCACCCGCACAACACAGTACAGTAATATCCCACTTAGTGCTCCTAGAAAATGGAGCTCTAAGTGAAACAGCTTGCTACAGGGTCATTACAACCTAGCGTAAATGGAGATGTGATCCTGATAGTTATTTTTAACTTGAGATATATAAAGTACTGTTAATTATGTGGTACATAAAGAGTATGGGTAATAAAATAAAGTCTAATCCAGTAATGTAATATTAATAATTGATGTGCTATCTAGAATGCTGAACATTATTACAGGTAATAGAAATAGCAAAACAGCAATACACAGGGTTGCACTAAGCAGAGTATTACTGTACATTCAGCAGAATCATTACATTAACACTTTAATTCTTCATCTACCTGTGGCCCACTTTGCTGAAGTATTATACATGTTGAACTAACACATCACAGTTTTGAACCTACGAATCTGGTGTTTTGAATCTATGTAAATCATGATACTGAAACACCCTAAAAGTAATACAAAAGGTAAACTTCTGGTGACTTTCTGCCAGATCTATTAAATAAATCTATTTAAAAAAACAGCCGAACATTAAATACATGCTATGCATCTGCTACCCTTACTGCAGGCTGTGTGACTTCTGAAACCAAGCCACGAACAGACAAAAAAAGTGTTACACTTATTTTCTCATCATCAAGGAAACTTTGTCCAATCTTCTTCTTCGGGGTTTGAAATCTTCATGGTTCTAAGTTATAAATACACACTTCTCTATTTTCCGCCTGTCCTTAATAATACTGTCTGATTCTCATCAAAGCTTCAGATTGACTTCTACAATGCCCAATCAATTTTTCAGGCAAGTAATGTCTTTTTGTCTTGTATGTTTCATTTGTGCAGAGTTTGCCTCTTTGACATCTTTTTTGATACATGTCTAGCCACTGCAGTCATGAGCTTGTTTCTTTCCTCGGTACTCTATCCTGACTTGACATACACTGGAGCTTGTGGTGACATATAATCACATTGCTGCTACAGTCCTTTATCCTTATTCCATCATTATGTCTTTTTTTTAAGATACTCTCTTGGTTTTTGGCTAGTTCTTGCTTTATGTAGAATTGTCCTTCTAGCAACAGTCATCTATTCAACATGACTAATCATCCCAGCCTGCTTGGTTAAAATGTTATCTTTCAATGGTGACATATAGCTCTTGTGTCTCTGTTCTATCCATCTTATTTTCAGATGCTCTCTTTTGCTTATACTTATCAGTTATTATATGTAGATTTATTTCTCTACAATATCTTTTAATTATATAATACCTTGCTGAAGACTATAATTGAAGGAAGGGTTGAAGGCAAACATACAAGAGGAAGACAGCGATGTAGGTGGAAAGATAACATCAACAGATGGACCGGAAAGAGTCTATCAGAGTGTTCCATCAAGATAAGAGACAGAAGACGTTGATCCACTGGAGCTGACCTTTGATGAGGAGAGACAGCTGATGATGATGATCTTTCACTTGCATGGAACTGGCAACATCATCATGAAAAACGACTATGCAATAGAAACCACTGCATCTGGAGCATGTGCTCTGATGCAACAGTTGTCACCCCATGCTTCATATGGAGCAAATAATAGGAGGATGGATGACAGAGCTTTCCTTTACAAAACTAGTCTAAGCATCCGAGCTTATCTTACTGTAGAATACTGATTATTAATGATGATGTACAAAGTATAGTTCTTTCTATGTTTCTGTTACATCCATCTAATTTTCAGATGCTCTCTTGGGTTTACAGCTGTCATTGTTATTGTATTTATAATTTATTTCTCTCAAGTATCTAGATTAGCCGTCTGAGTTTATCTTACTTTTGGATACTGATTATAAATGATGATAAAGAAGCATAGGTCTTTGTGCCTAGCAAATTTTGGCAGCAATATCAAAATATGATGCACAAATTCTTGTAATCAAAGTCATGTATTATGAAAGCGTTTGCCATGACTGTAAAAGATGTTATAACAATACACACAATTAAAGGATGGAGCAGCAGTGCTTTTAGGTCAAAACAGAAAAAAAAAAGTTTGAACTTTTTATAAAAAAGTCTACTTTCTGAAAATTTATATTCTACCAAATCTAAATATGTCAAAATTAATTGTCAGATCACATTCTAAGCGGGTATATTTTTACTTTGAAAAGCATAAATTTCTCAGAACCTTATTTTATTCTACTAATTTTCTTATAACTTGCTTATTTATTCATCAATAAACATAAAATTTGGCACATATTCTTTCCATTGCACGATAAAACTTTTCTCACATCAGATTTCTGAAATCTAATCAAATTTTTGATGAACTGCAAGTAATGTTAAATTTTGCTAAATTTGTTACTATTTTTATATACCAACTTTTAAAGTTCTACAGCTTGGGATCTACTAAAGTTATAACAAATAGAATCTGATGGCTTTAAAATACAATGATGAGTTTCCCACTCAACTTTTGGGCTCACAACTTCAAAAATAAAAAAGCTTTAGGAAACTAAACTACAGCATTAAAATCCAATATGGCTGCCATGTCCATGGCAACCGATAGCATTATACCATCAAATGCTTTGTTATGCATAACGATTATTGTTTTAAGTTATGCCTGTGCATTTTAATCGAAATCCTGCAATTACTTCCAAAAACAGCATTTCACTGTAGCTCCTCCCATTGATATGATGTCAGTAACTTGCCACACAACAAATTAACATATATATATATATATATATATATATATATATATATATATATAATATTATATATATATATATATATATATATATATATATATATACAGTGTGTATATATATATATATGTATATATATATATATATATATATATATATATATATATATATATATATATATATATATATATATATACACACATACATACAGTGTGTGTGTATATTATATATATATATATATATATATATATATATATATATATATATATATATATATATATATATATATATATATATATATATATATATATATATATATATATATATATATATATATATATATATATATATATATATATATATATATATATAGTCAGTTTACGTGGTTTTTTTTTTTTTTTCGGTTATGAAAGAAATATAGAAATGGCTAAAGCAACAATTTATAAGATGAGTTAATAAAATGATAACACTTTTATGAAGGAGTAAGTTGAACATTCTCCTGCAATATTGGCCACCCATGGTAATTAATGCTCAGGACTGGCAATAATAGAAATAATGGCAGTGAATATTATGAATGGAATAAACTAAGCCCTTCAAACATCTGAAGCAGACAGCAGGGATATTTTATCTGTTGCACTTTTAAGCAATCATAGCATTCCAGGGATTTTTCAATCACTTGTTCATTGCAGCCGGTACTGCACATTCTTTTCTGTTTGTCGCTGAAGATGTAAACTGTTTGTATGCATCAGTGCTGTCTACCTCTGTCAATCTCTCCCTCAGTGTTAGCACGCAATAAAATTTACTACTTTTCTTGTGTGGCACATGCATTCCATTTCTTGCTTCTGTATGGTTTTAATGAGAGTTTTTCATGTAGAATTATATACTATATTTTCTTCTGATAAAATCCTAAGACTAGATGACACACAATGTATTTCATACACTTAAATAAATAAACTTCTGAAACACTCAAAATGAATACATGTAACAAGACTATTCTGAAAATAATAATAATTTTCATCTTTCATACTCAAGACCAAAACCCAGCGAAATAATTTTCAAATGACACATTCATTAAATGACACGACATGATATGTGATAATAATGTAACCTTCCACACCCAGAATAAGCAAATTCACTTTCGTGAACATTATAATTTATAACACACCAGGGACCTACTTAGATACCAGGATTATATTAACAGTGTTTTGGACCTCAGAACAAAGCCTTTCAATACGTATTTAAAAAATGCACATAAACCTGAATTATTGCACTGATATGTGTATACATTTGTATTCTATAAACAGGCATAAGGCCTTGCTATGAAGTCTGACAAAGCAAGATTCATGAGCCATTTTGTGTAGCATAAGTGAAAGAATAGATGTATACGAGGAGCTGAAGATTCAAACAGCCCAAGTCCAGTCTTTGAGTAAACAGATGACTGTCTCATATTTATGTTTAAAGGGTAATTTTAGCAGAAAAATGGAGATGATCAGGGCATCAAAGTCATATAAAATTAACAGATTGCAAAAAGTGCTAAGTTAATAAGGAAATAATAACCCACAGGAAGCTAAGCTCAAGCAGACCAGCGAAGCAAAAGATGTCTTGTGAACCTGAGTAACTCAAAATTTTTATAACTGCTGAAGCTAACATTCTCGTGTAGTTCCCAGGGGGTCTCTGAAGAGACTAAGTAAGAATGGGACTTCTGTGTTCTCAGGCATGTCGTACTAATACGAGGTTGTGTATGGGGTTGGAAACTTCATCATGTAAAAATAATTTCCACAATTACCACCACAACAAGATCAAGTGACTGCTTTGTGCAGACTTCCTGCAAGTGGACTAGCTGTAGTGGTGACTCCATGCCCCGTAAAGAGCTCAAAGGGAAATGATAAGTAGGTAACACTGATACTAGATCCACATCTGAAGACAAGAAAGGACACAAACCAAAATTTGAAAACTAAGAATTCTCTGAAAATATCCTTTCTGGGAACCAGAATGAGCTTTAGAGCACTATTTCCCAGAAGGGCCCAATTTCGAGTCGGGAGAATGAGGTACAAAGAAGCTAAAGTCCACCATTCTAATGGTTTCCATATTTGACTTAACTCTTAGTATACGAGCTGCCTTTCATGACTACCATTACAGATTTTGCAATAAATAATTTATTTATAAAGATAACATAAGTGTTATATATCAAAATGTGAAGAAATGAAACCCCTACATCATGCACGTAACTAAATTGATCAGTGGTTTGAAACATGCATTCAGCTATAAATTTTCGCTATTGACGGGGATCGATCATCGGCCTCTCTAGAAGGCCGCTCGTATACTAAGAGTTAAAGTCCACTTATTTGAAGTCCTCTGCCATTGCTGGACTGACGTCCTCATGTGAGGATCATTTAAATGCATGTCAAGTCAGGATAGAGTACAGAGGACAGAAACTGGAGCTCATGACTGCAACTCAAGTTTTGGAATGGCAGAAAATCCATGGGAAAATCCTAGATCTACAATGTAGATAATGCCAGGATTTTTCAACTTGGCATTGGCTGCTGAAGACTGTATGAGAGCTGTGTACTTTCTGTGCTTCTCTATGGTGCGGAATGTTGGAGAGTAACAGAGAAGGAAATGTCGAAACTGACTTCCTTCCACATAATCTGCCTAAGAAAAATTCTCCGGATCTTTTGGCCAAACACCATCAGCAACCAAGAACTACTTATTCGGAGTAACCAGGAGGACGTGCACACCATCATAGCTGGCAGACGCTGGAGTTGGGTTGGCCATGTCCTGAGAAGGGACCCTGATACCATCGCAAGAACAGCTATGCTATGGACCCCCGAGGGAAAGCGAAAGAGAGGCTGACCAAAAACAACTTGGCGGAGAACTGTGGAAGCTGAGATGCAAAGAATGAACCACAGTTGGGGCACTGTACGAAGGATGGCCGCCGACCGAGCAAAGTGGAATCAATTTGTTGCTGCCCTACAAGATGCCACCAGGCGTGATGGCCGCTGACTGCTTTGATGGCTGGCGGTTATGGATCAAAGAAGAAGAAGAAGAAGAATTGGCTGCTGCAAAAGAGTGACAAGCTTAACAGCCCTCGTTATACAACAACAATTCCAGCCAAACGTTAACATTTCACTGGGGAATATAACATCTGTAATTAAATGCATATGTTCAGCAACTGATTTTAAACATTTAAATCTAACGCATGCATAATAAAATATTAGAACTAAAGATGCACTGAAGAAACCAGCTGATACCATTACAAAGCAGCCCTTGTGTTGGATTACCAAGGTAAAAGAAATATAGGGAGACCCAAAAACACATGCAAAAGGTACTTGGAGACAGATCTAATAAGGAGTTAAGAGAATATGTAAGGAAATGAAAGGATAGCACACGTCAAGATGGCTTGAATGGTGCTGAAGAGTGATTTACTACAGCGGAGTAAACAAAAATAGATCATCCGTCTATATAAGGACAAAGAAAATGCCAACATTACAGCCACAAGGCCTTCATCACGGAAAACATTCTAACATCCCACTGTAGAATATGACATTTTAAATTAAATATACAAAATTTGGTGACTGATTTTAATATTTTAAAGTTGTTGGTTTAACACATTAAAAAAAATTCCTTATTGCAACACATTCTCTGGTCAACTTGCAACATTTTCAGACAAAATTTATTTTCAATGAATTTCACTGCCTGCTGTGTGGTATAAAACAGCCAGAGGATAATAATTAGCATGCCTCATTATGACCATGCACACACAAAAAAAATATAGGAGAGGAAAAATTTATTAACCCATTTACAAAATCTGTTCACGCAACTAATGGCTCACACTAGAAAGTCTCCATGTCTTATTCTATTTGTACCATTTTGCCCGAGCACCCAACTCAGAACGTTTGAATAATATATTAAACACTGTAAGTATATATAGCTCATACACACACAACACTCAACTATGTACATCATACCCATTTTAAAAAAATGAAATGGCTGAGTTCCAGCTTTATCAATATGATTCCCTTTCTCAACTAAAACAGGAATGTATCACTCACTGAAAGAGTCTCAATTATATTGTGTAAACCAAACTTGGGCGTGACGAAAACATGTGGCATGATGTCACAAAATCTGTCACATATTAAATTATTTAGGTACTTTGATTGCTGATCTACAAGAAAGATTATACAGGAAACCTGATAAGCTAGCAGCATGCCAAAATAATATCTTAACATGTTAAGTTCTGTTGAAACAGAAATATCTAAACAAATTAAGCTCTGTTGAAAAGAAATCTCTTAACAAGTTCTGCTGAAACAGAAATGTCTTAACATGTTAAGTCTGTTTAAATAGACAACTTAAGCTCTGCTGAAACAGAAATGTCTGGAATGTTAAGTTATGAAAATCTCTCATGGCCAGCCATGCATGGTATACCCCTCTATTGGGCCCTTTCTGGCAGGCAAGAGTAGCAGGCAAGTTCTGTGGCAGCAGCATAGTTCAATGCATTACAAAACAATTGGAAAGGATGACTCTCTTCAGCAGTGAACATGCGGCTTACATGAGTGTGATAAAACATTAGCAGGCTGGTATCCGAACAAGGTAACTAATATAAGGTTGTGCCTGGGGCTGGCAACCTTATCAAGTAAAACAAATAGCCACAGAAACCACAGCTTCAAAGAGCATGTAGATGCTTGGTGCAGGCTTTCTGCAAGGGGACCAGCTACAATGGTGGCTACATGCTCAGTAAGGAGCACATATGAAAAAAATGATAATTTATTATATAGACAGTTAGCCAATAATGGTGCCTGCAGCCCGATCTCTCAGAGACAAGAAAGGACCAGATTTACAGGCCGCTGGACAGTTAGCCAGAGGTGTGGACATATATTAGATTTGGTCACATGACTGGACTCACATTTCCAGCAGGCACTGTGAGAAAATTGGAAAGGATTGAATTCCACCACTCTGGCTATAATCCAAGAGACAACAAACCTATTTATAGTAAGTGGCTCACATTATCAGACCACATCGTCGAGGTTAGGACTTGCTGTTTGTCATTATGCACTTGCCTTGTAGCATCAAGCACCGGTCTACATAACTATAAACCTGACTGCTCTTGAGTTAATGAAAGCAAAGGCAGTTAGGAAGTGAACTGGTCAACAACAACCCCCCCCCCCATAAAGTTGGACCTACTATAGTGAAGTCTCTAACACTTCACTCCCCTATTGCAGTATCTTCTATGAGACTACATTTACTTTTGTTTGCCATCAAGTCAGTAGGTTGTGGGGAGGGAATTATGCTTCATCACAAGAAGGCAGCAATGTAGGGATGTATCTCTTTCTTTCCCCAACCTCACTACACACCATCTTTGACGAGGACAGCATCAAAAGTGAAATGTGCAGGATATCTTAAAATAATACAATGTTAATTCCGTGAAGTGACAGATGACCACAGATACCTCCAACTTTCACCACATCTTGTCAATGGGCTAGCACTCATGTCTAATTGCTAGTAAAAAATAAACATACACACACATATGGGTGACCAGCAACAGTAGATTAAAGCGATTTCTGGGTATAATTAATGCTTGTGAACTGCAGGGTTATTAAAAAGTTACTCCGTAATTTTAAATTTTTTTATTTCCAGAAACAAAATTAAATCTAAAATGACTAGATGTTATGAGAAACTGAAAAAATTGCTGCCTACTAAGAAATCATGAGTTTAACAGATCAGAAATTACACTGAGTTGTAACGTTGCTATGGCACCGCATATATGTAAATAAATTGCAATTTATTGTCTTTATTTTGACGATAGTTTGATGTAAATTTGGGTAGGAGTGAAGAATAACAATTTAAAATTAGGAAGCGATTTTTCAATTACCCTGTAAAATAGCTGCCTGTATATGAACTGAATTCACTTAACATAACCAAAATTTCAAAATGATTATTTCCTGCCAACTTGCAGTATTCCTTGACCTTTTTCAGTTCAGTGCCTGTCAATATGTGACTGACTTTGTGGTGTCACATTACATTTGAGGTTGATGTGTCAAAACAAAACAAAAATATCCACAGGACCTCACAGTGAGATAAAAAAAATGTGAATATCGACAATAACGAAACAAGCCCATAACAACAAATAGACACAGACATAAGCCCATCACAATTTTAAAAAACAAAAAAAAACATGAACATATATATGTCCACATGAATGAGAAGATAGAGGTAACAAGCCCGCCACGACGATGAAAAGACACAGGTAATAACCCAGCATAATTATTTTTTTTTAAAAAACAACAGAGAGGTATGTACCCATGCCATTAATGGCAGTGATGTCAAAAATATGCTATAATTTTAGGTCAGCAGAAGTTTAAAATCTTGCTGTACTGTCACCTGAGGAGCAAATGCTAAATACGACCAACCAAGCTAACAGCAATCTTTCCCAGTTAAACGTGCCTCTATTATATATTTTTTTTTTGGGTGCAAACTTACACTAATTGAAAACACTGTTTTAAAAAATTGGAAAAAAAAAAAAAGGATATTCTTATGTGAAAATAATTTGCGTTTTATTAACCTTTAAAAATGTTAAGAAAAACTATATTTTTCCAGTTAGAAAAAGGAAAAGTCAAATGATACCATTTCCAAGAATGTTTTCTACTGATCTAAAGCAGTAAAGACATATAGGATGCTTGGGTTGGAATTTCATTTTTAACCAAAAAAAAAAACAGCACATTATTCTTTCACCATGTCTGTTTCTTTCAGTTCATGCTGAAGCCACTCTGGAATCTCTGTCTCAAAACTAGGAAGAAGTTTGGCCAAGTTGACATTATGTTTGCGATAGAATGTGCGTAGGTGATGTTCAGACTCACTGTCCATGGATGGATACTGACGACCTTTGCTCTTTCCCAGGCATTTGTTTTCTTTATCACTTAAAACTTGGCAGAAAAATCCTTTTGTTGGATCATACCTTAAAAAAAAAATATAAATAAATTTAAATAGCAATAACATTCATCAAGTTCATTAAACATTACATACACATTGGATGTGTCGGGTGTACCCAATCACATACTACTCTCTCAGGGAAAAAAGTGTTTTAATTTAATCACATGACATGCTCTTTAAGTTTGGCAACCGTAGAGTTGCCAGGGGAGCAGACGACAAAGAAAGAATAGGACCACTGCTCTCTCTGGCAAGGCATAAGAGGCGACTAAAATGAGGTCATGTGATATCATGTAAAACAGCTTGTTACACAAACTACTGCTTCAAGAACACAGGAATGGATTGATGAAAGGGGACCAGCTATAGGAAGTCATAAAGGAAATGAATGAGGATGAATAAATGAAAGAAACCTTAATTGGATTTAGTTAGTCTGGATTAGCTTATTATCTAGCAGAAGTTAAATAACGAGAACTGACTGTACAACCAAAATTTAGTATTTTGTGTAAAATGCAAACAAAAGTAGCTACACATTTTGTCGACTGAGCAGTGTGGATTATTATTGTTGTTTAACAAGAACTGCATGGCTTTTCTTATGATGGCACTTAGACAGCTAGACGCTCTGATTCACTCTTTGCATCTCAGCCTCCACAGTTCTCCGCCAAGTTATTTTTGGTCGGCCTCTCTTTCGTTTTCCTTCCGGGGTCCATAGCATAGCTGTTCTTGTGATGGCATCGGGGTCTCTTCTGAGGACATGGCCAACCCAACTCCAGCGTCTGCCAGTTATGATGGTGTGCATGTCCTCTTGGTTGCTCCGAGTAAGCAGTTCTTGGTTGGTGATGGTATTCGGCCAAAAGATTCGGAGAATTTTTCTTAGGCAGATTGTGTGGAAAGAGGACAATTTCAACATTTCCTTCTCTGTTACTCTCCAGCATTCCGCACCATAGAGAAGCACAGAAAGTACACAGCTCTCATATAATCTTAATTTTGTGTTTGTGCTGTACTGAGAGGACTTCCAGATGTTGTTTAGACTAACAAAGGCTGTTCTTGCTTTGTTCATTCTGTTATTGATGTCTTTGCTTGCTCCGCCGTCTGGTGTTACTATGCATCCTAGGTATGTGAAGGTGTCTGTCTGTTCCAGTTTCTGATTCCTTACTGTTATGGGCTCAGGGTTGCCCACATTGAGTGTCATGACCTCTGTCTTCTTTAGATTGATGTTCAGACCCACCTGCTGGCTATACTTATTAAGTCTATCCGTTTTTTCCTGGATGTGTTGATGAGAATGTGCGAGTAGTGCAATGTCATCTGCATATTCCAGATCTTCCAATGTAGAAAACGTAGTCCATCTTATTCCTCTTGGACTGCCCTCTGTTGTCTGACGCATCACCCAGTCTATGACTGTTAAAAATAAAGTGGTTGATAAGGGGCATCCCTGTCGTACTCCTGTCTTCACCTCAAAAGTTAGGTTGCTCTGCCCAACGCTACATGTAAAGTTGGCATAGAGGCTTTTTATGATGGACACTATGCAGCTTGGAATTCCATAAGCCCTCAGTATTTTCCATAGACTGTCCCTATGTATACTGTCAAAAGCCTTTTCAAAATCAACAAAATTAATGTACAGCTGTCTCTGCCATTCTGAGCACTGCTCTATAATGTTCCTGAGGGTAAATATATGATCTGCACATCTTCTGTTCTTTCTAAATCCTGCTTGTTCTTTCCTCAGTTTGTGGTCTACTGCTTTTGAAATTCTCTGTATAATTATCCTGCCTAGTATTTTGCTGGGAACTGAGAGAAGAGTGATTCCTCTCCAATTGTTGCAGTCTGCAAGGTCGCCCTTCTTGGGCAATTTGACAATTATTCCTTTGTTCCACTCCGTTGGTGTTGTCCCTGTTTTCCAGACTTGTGCAAATAGTGGTTCTAATAGTTCTGCTGCTAGCTCAGGGTCTGTCTTAAATAGCTCTGCATTTAAGTTATCGTGGCCAGGAGCTTTTCCATTCTTTAACCCTTTGATTGCCGTGATGATTTCTTCCTTTCGTGGAATGTCTGTATTAACATCTAGATCATTTTCAGCCTCAGGAACATTCAACTGTGTCTCTGGTGGTTCCTTGTTCAGAGTTTCTCTGAAATGCTCTGCCCATCTTGTTTCCTGTCCCTTTGCTGTGGTGATGAGATTTCCTTGCTTATCTCTTACTAATGTAATATTGTTTGCACCTCGTTTTCCGCTGATGGTTTTAGTTATTTTATATACTGTGCTTTGTTCATTTCTCAGTGCTGCCTCTTCTGCCTGTCTTGCAAGATCGTCTAGGAATTTCCTTTTGTTGGCTCGGGTTTGGCGTTTAACTTCCTTGTCCAGCTGACTGTACTGTTCGCTATATAATTGCTTTAACCTGGGGGACTTCGCTTCTGTTTTCTTTCTTTTCATTTCCTTTCTCATCGCTATGGTGTTTAATGTTTCTGGTGTTATCCAATCTTGCTTCTTCCTTTCCTGGAATCCCAAGCATGATTTGCTGCTTTCCTTATATATTGTTGAAATGGTGTTGAATTTCTGGTCAATATCATCAGTCGATGTCTTTTCCTGGCTTTTGGCAATTTGATATCGTTTCTTTATATCAGCCACAAAAGCTTTTCTGGTAAGGGGGTCCTTCAATTTGCTGATGTCATACCTTTTCTGTGTAGTTACAATTGGTCCAGCAGTTCTGAGTTTCACCTTCAGTTTTGCTACTACTAAGTGGTGATCACTTCCCACATCTGCACCTCTTCTTACTTTCACATCTTGTAATGAATGTCTCCATCTACCATTAATCATAATGTGGTCTATCTGGTTTCTGTCCCGGCCATTTGGTGATTCCCATGTTAATTTGTGAATTTCTTTGTGTGGGAAAAGTGTTCCTCCAATGACCAGGTTGTTAATGCTACAGAAACTTATTAATTTATCCCCATTCTCGTTTACTGTTCCGCTGCCGCATTTCCCCATTACTCTTTCATTATATGTATTGTGTGTTCCAACTTTTGCATTTAGGTCTCCCATTACTACGATTAGAATGTATCTAGGTGTGGCTTTCATTTCTTTTTGCAGCTGTTGATAGAATTCGTCCTTGACCTCTTCGTCGCTGTCATTTGTTGGTGCATAGCATTGTATTATTGTAGTGTTGGTGAATCTCCCTCTCAATCTTATTCTTATCAGTCTATTGTTGATGGGTTTCCATTCCAGTAATGACCTTTCTATTCCTTTCTGTAGAATAATGGCTACACCTTCATTGTGCTGTCCATCCTCTCTTCCAGAGTAAAGTACTGTTTCTCCTGTTGCTGTTTTAACTTTTCCTGTCCCTGTCCATCTGCTCTCGCTTATCCCTAGAATGTGTAATCTATAGTTTCTCATTTCCGCTGTGACCTGTTTTAGTTTTCCCGTCTCGTTCATTGTCCTGACATTCCAAAATCCTATTCTAGTTTCATGATTTGCAGTCAGGACGACAGTTTTCATGTCAGTGGCTTCCTTTCGGCTTTCACCACTGGCGGTCATACGAGCTTCAGACTCCGGATGTCCGTCCCGCAGCACAGTTTGTTCATATGCTGTCATTTCCGTAACTTTGTTTCTTTTTACACAGACAGGGGTGTCGGCCCTATGCTAAAACCCCCAACCTGGTCTTGAAGTTTGCCAGTTTCCAGGATGCACCATGCGGAGATGCTTATTTTTGTGTTGGACTTGTTTTCTTTTAAGTTCATATATTAACAATGCAATGAAAGCTTCCCTTGCCTTTTGTATTCTTATTCTGATATCACTGTCTATTCCTCCGGCTTCATCTATATTGCTGCAAGATTTCACATCTTGCAGGGATGTATTTGCCACTGCAATCTGGCTATCGTTAGTCACATTGGTTATAATAATCCTTGTCTTGTCTTTGTGTACTTTCAAACCCAGTTGCTGTGAACTCTCATCGAGTATTCTCATTCTGTCATGCATCTGGTTATGTTTATGGGGCAGATGGGCCAGATCATTAGCGAAATCTAGATCGTCCAGATGCTTTGTCACAGTCTGCTGAACTTCATTTCTGTTTGCTAATTTTGTTATCATAATCCAATCACTAGGTAGTAAGAATAAAATAGTGACAGCATGCCTTTCTGCTGTGCCCCGAGCTCTTATAACTCACAAGGATCTGTAAAGTTGTCCTTCATGAAAAATTCTACATTTCTTCATGTTTTCTCTTATTAGGTTAATGAACTTAAGAGGACTCCATAATAACTCATCAGTTCCCGGAGCAATTCTCTGTCTAAATTGTTGAATGCTTTTTCATCTTCTTTTTTTTCTTTGATCCTTAGCCGCCGACTGTCAAAGCAGTCAGTGGCCATCATGCCTGGTGGCGTCTTGTAGGGCAGCAATAAACTGTTTCCACTCTGTTTGGTCGGCGGCCATCTTTCCTACAGTGCCCCAGTTCTGATTCATTCTTTGCATTTCAGCCTCCACCAAGTTGTTTTTGGTTTGCCTCTCTTTCGCTTTCCTTCAGGGGTCCATAGCATTGCTGTCCTTGTGATGGCGTCAGGGTCTCTTCTGAGGACGTGGCCAACCCAACTCCAGCGTCTACCAGCTATGATGGTGTTAATGTCTTCTTGGTTACTCCGAGTAAGTAGTTCTTGGTTAGTGATAGTATTCGGCCAAAAGATTCGAACAATTTTCCTTAGGCAGACTGTGTGGAAGGAGTCCTTCTCTGTTACTCTCCAGCATTCCGCACCATAGGATGAATGTGGCGAATTTCTTTTGTACGCCACATGTGAGTTTCATAATTGAAGTAAATGTAGTGCTCACAAGTGTTGGCACATGTTGTGGCTGCTATGCGTAAGTCGCAAATGACGTCCCTTTGTTTGGCCTAGCGACATTGTTTATTCCGCTGTGTGTGTTCGACGTGTACGCTGCATGTCTTGCAGTTATGGAATGCGTTCGCACTGGAACTTAGAATCGAATATATGATATAAGAATTGTGTCCTTATGGAATATAAGTGAGATAGTGGATCAATATTATCAATTGATAAAGGAATTGGGCAATGCGTAAAGATGCTAATGTTCATGTGGAATCATATTAAACTTGTATATGTGGATCGATGAATTTGGATATTTTGATGTCATTGGCACAGTTGGCTAGTTATGCGTCTGCACAATGTGGATCTGACAACATATGTAAGAGCAAATATTAACTATTACAGTCATTTACATTAGTGGAGAGTGGCACAGAAGGTTGATACATGAATGAAGCTTATTTTTAATCATGGGTATGCCTGGTATACAAGAAATTTAATGAATTTCTCAGCTTTTTAAAATATACTTTAGTGTTACAAAAATATAGTTCAGAAGTCGCAAAAATTTACAACTGGATTTGAAAAAGCTTGAGAATTACACTCCTAACGAGGGGTCAATTAAAAACCATCTATCTGTTTGACCAAAATACTTCAAAACTGATGAGTTAAAATGACTGAAGACTTGATCAAATTTTACTTAACTGCTGCACTTTGGGAATTTTGGAACTTGCTGAGTTATGCTTCTTACCTCCTCCTGTTTCAAGCCCATGCAAAATTAAATGGGAAAATGTGTGAAATTGGTAGACATAAATAAACAGCATTTGTTGCTAAAATTTATCATGCAAAAATAAATATTTCTGAGATGCGCAAGCTGCAAATTACTCTCAATTTTAAAAAAAAAGCTAGCACCAGGCCCAAGAGGACCATTTGTGACAAAAGAGCTGAACTGACTAATGCAACTATTGTGTTACAACGTGGGCATTTATTACTGTTTTGGTGGGATGATTTAGCCTATTCTTATTCTCCACTTCTATACCATATATAATTATCATTATTATCTTCTTCTTCTTCGTACACTCTCAGACGTCCACTTGAATGTTCTCAAAGAAAGCAGTAGTCAGTTTGAGGCTATTTGAATCCCAGTAAAGCTTTTCCACGAAAGGAGCTGGCGTCGGCCATATGCACTTTCTCTGTACCACATATAAGGGGCAACTTTGAAGCAGATGTTCAGCAGTCATTTTATCAGTGCCACAGTTACACTGATCGGTAGTTCCTACCTTTAGCTTGTTGAATAGATGGTATCTCAATCTGTTGTGGCCAGTGCAGAGTCTGAAGATTACCACTTGTTCTCTTCTGTGGAGCTGGTAGTAAGCATCATTCTGTGTGTGCCCTGGATGTTCTACATTCCATTTGTTTCTGTAACTGATTCTGATAAAACTCTTTGCCTCCTCAAAAGTTATGCTTGCATCAGGCTGAGGTAGATGTGAACCTTCTTTTGCCATTCTGTCAGCCTCTTCATTGCCGGCGATGTTACAATGAGATGGGATCCACTGGATCACAACACTTTTGAATCGTTGACAAAGTTTGTGGAGCACTAGTCTGAGATCATCCAGGTCTGTATTATTTTGTCTTTTCAACATTGCAATTACTGACTGTGCATCAGTAAAGAAAGCAACTTGTCTCTCTGCCGTTTCTTCTGTCAATATAACATCTGCTGCAGTTTTCAAGGCCTCTGCCTCTGCTCTGAAGTTGCTGGAGAATCATCCTGTCGCCACCGACAGCCTTTTTTCTGCACCAGTGCTTAAGGTCAGAAAGACACCCCCACCTCCATTTTCTGTTGCATTATTATGATTCTAGTGATTAATGTTATCAAACCTAAAGGTTTTTTATATTTGGACATGCGCCCTAATATAACCGAATGAGTTGAACCGGACACACCTTTCAAAAACGAGGCAAAATTTTTTTTTTTTTTAAATGATTCTAGTGAACAATATATCTTACCTGTTTTGCAGGGAAGAAATCTAACCATCTGAGTAGATGCTGCGCATAGAGGCCTGGAGTAAGACAACGATTCCGAAGTGATCGTAGTGACTGAGATGCCATATCTGTGGCACAGACGACTTCAAGAAAGGTGTGGTTTAAAGCAGTGGGGTCATTGTGGCTTCGCATATGCTGGATGCAGAGAAAATAATTACAGGAGAAGTCACAATAGTATACCAACAGACAAATTAAAAGACTTTCTAATATAGTATTAATGAAGATTTTTTAAAACTTGTGAAGTCATAAAACATTTCAGAAGTGAAGAGTACAATTGTCCAGGTAAAAGCAGCATTTTATAAAGTGAAAAGTATTTTGTGCAACAACTCTTTGTCAATATCCTTTTCTTCTATCTAGTCCTATTTGTATCATGATTGCTATCACCCTTGATTTCCATCCAATAACAAAAAAAAATTTTTTTTTTTTTTAAATATAACTCATCTTCTCTCTCCTTATTTATTCCTCTCTGTTTTTCCTTTGTTTTAATTAAATATTACTTTTTCCTCACTCAGTTTTCCAGTCCTTGTTTTCATTATTTTTTATTTATGCTTTGAATTTAGTATCGAAGACGCAGCAATAGAGACCGCAGTCAGCGACTCATAGCTTGACTGCCTGCGTCAGGACCAGCGAACCAGAGCTGGTCAAGACCGCACTCCACCTCCACGTGGTGGTCCTGGAAACAGTCTGCAGCTGTGCAGGCTGGCTGAGCGAGTGTGGATCGAAATGGGAAGGCAAACCCGGTCCTAAAAAATGCCGTGCAGAAGTCGGATGTGTCGACCGAAAGGTGCAGATATCACAGCTACGTTGTAAACAGACACAACGCAACCACCGTCCTTTTCAGGGCGAACGAAGAAGAAGAAGAATTTAGTATCCACTGCCGGTTTCCGGTTCAGTGGCAGACATTTCATTTCCAACATGTGACACACGTCAGGGAGTGATTTCTCTTATTTTTATAGTTTTATGTTCCCCACTTAATTCTCACTTTCTTTCCCTTCTGTTTTTTTGTTTGTCCTTGACGTAGGCCATGTGGCCGCAATGTAGGTTTTTTTCTTGTCCTTTCTCCCAGTAAGACGTATCACTTTTGTGTTTTTGTTTTTGTCATTCTACAGTTTGTCAATGGAAGTAAGAAAGAGAACTCTTCAGTGTTATAAAGAACTAATCCTGACACACGGGAGTGAGTCATAGACAATTAGTAAACAAGTAGGAAAAGCACCAGAGGCTAGAGAGGTGTGGTTCTACAGAAGAATGTTAACACATTAACTACCGCAAGCCGCTGTCAGCGGCTCACAAAATAATCACATTTGGACCGCAAGCCGCTCAGAGCGCCAATCTAATTTTAGTAATAAAACGAATGAAAAATGTACTGAAACACTTTCTGATCTGGTTCGAAATTTTAAGTTGCCACCGGAAAACAAATTCCCAAAGCATGGTTGTTGTAGAACACTGGAAAATTGATATTATGTTCATATTTTTCAGCGTTTTGGGTTAGTTACCAAATTGTGTAAAACTGTTTACCGTGGCAACTAGTGATAGGACTACAAAAAATGCGCGTACATCTCGTCTAACGGCTGAATAGGATAGAAACGTGTTTCAACAATTGACTGATAGATCTAGCGACGAGGACAAGAGTGAAAACGGTGTGCACATTGATTGAAATTGTGATTTTGATAGAGATGGGGTGCAAGCAGTCATAATTGGGAAAATATTGCAAGTCCTTGGCCATCGGAGGCCGTTAAATAGCAACAACCTCTATTAGAGTTACAACCGGTGTTTATTGTAATAGTGCATTCATTTATCTCTAAAATGACGCGTAATTCATAAAAATCTGTAAACAATTACGAAAACTACAGCTTACTCTGCGCAAACAACTTCAGGATGAAAATGAGAAAAAAATTTTATTCGGCCACAGTGTGTTCTTCAATTCGGTAGTTAATGTGTTAAAAATACCACAGGCAGCCAAAAGGTGTAATGAGGATATCCTGAATGAGGCCGATGTGCAGAGGAAGCTTATTCCTCACATTAGAAGGAAGCAATCTACTTTCTTTGGGCATGTTATGAGAAGAAGGAAGCTGGAGTTTATTTTGGTAACAGGAAAGATAGAAGGAAGAGAGAAGATTTGGTACAGTTTGACATCAAGGCATAGAAAGAAGTCAACAACAGAATTGATCAATAGTACTGTAGACAGGAAGTTGTGGAGGGAGAGACATGATCACCTACACCACCAGGCATGGTACTTGATGATGCTGATGTCATAAAAAACCTGAGAGTTTAATAAGTTCAATTTAAACTATATATTTTTTTAAAAACTATATAAACGCACTTAAGATATAATTAGTTTGTGCCTTCATTATCCTTCAGCTCCCCAAAGTTCCCAGGTCTTGAACAAACACAAACCAAGTCCTCCTGACCTGTACCATCAGCTCAGGATCTTTCCATGTTTTCCTCATTTATTTTTATTTGCCTCCAGCTCTCTCCTGCATGTGCTTTTCAGTTTCCCTCTATATCCCTGTTACTATGGGGATTTCAGAACAAAGACTGCCTTCTAATGTTATCACCAGGTTTCCTCAATGTGTGTCATATCTATCACCAGCATCTTCTTATCTCGTGTTCCACTGGCAGTTGTTTGATTCTTATTATCAGTTTCACCCTGATGATCTTGTCATACCATTTCAATCCTGTCTGTGGCTTTGTTCATCAGTTTTGCATCACTTTCTCATTCCATATATGCTGCAATATGTGACAGGAAAAGCAGTTTTTGCTGTTGTGCCAGATCTGTTGCTCTGGCCAGTGCCACGTCATATTTCTTCAGAATTTTGTCAACATTGCTTCTCCACCTCCCATTGAAGCCTCTCCCTTGCCCTGAAGCCAGATTTTCTGCTTTGTAGCTATATACTGGTAATTTGACTGCATGTAGATGAGGTGTCAACTCATTTTATCACTATCTCTGTTTAGATGATTCATAATGATGTTTCTACTATCTTCCTGATTTCTTAATTGTTTTTACTGTCTCACATGGTGACATTAGCAGCTTCCCTCGGGCATTGCATCTCACATGCTGTACTTTCCTCTTCTATGCTTCAGATAGCTGGTATGAATATTATCTGATACTGATTTGTCTCCATGGAGGTGCATAATGTCTGGTTAAAGTGTTATTTTTTTTTTTTTTTTTCGTACGCCCGCTAATACTCGAGACGAAATCTCAGGTTATTATTAATGTCTAACCTGACATTGATTTTACGTGAGTATCCCTTTTTTCTTGTACAGAGACAGGTGTCCCTCGCCATTCAGGCAGATACTCGCCGATTTCGGAGGTACCCATTAGAGCTGGGTCGGCTCAGGAGCCGCCAATCCCTGGTCGACGACACTCCTTCAAATGTCCTCGCCAGGTCTCGAGTTAATCCAGTCCAAATCCCGGTCGACAAAAAATCCTCAAATGCCGTCGCCCGGGTTTGATCCTGAATCACCCGGTCGCCAGAGCGGTGTTGTAACCACTACGCTAGCGCGGCTCAAAGTGTTAGTAAATGATGCTCTTGACAAACATTACCCGTAACATATTGACTTACATAGTTTGATTGTTGCTGCCAGCCTTAACATGTGCACGCAGGAAAAAAGATATTTAAAAACAAATACTTTGATCAGGAAATAAATTATTTTGCTGTGCTAGCTCTGTATGGTAAAGAATCCCGTTACACACCCGTTGAGGCATATTGGGAATATGGTGTTAGGCCCATATCTTCTTGACCCTCGGCACACTAGGGGTGATGTGGTCAGTATCACGCCGCCGGCCTTAACCTTCCGAGTTACTCTGGTACCCAATTCATGAGGCTGGGTCGACCCTGGAGACGTTTGCGGTTTAAAAAAATCCCACCTCAACTGGGGATCGAACCATGGACCACCGAGCTAGGAAGCCAGTGCACTAACCACTGCACTACCACGGCTCCGTGTGCTAGCTCTTAACAACATTAATTTACTCTACTGCAGAACTTTTCTAAAATTACCTCCTGTGCTTTAAAAGTGTTTGCCACGTGATGTGCTAAATTAAGGCGATGTGCACATTTTGAAACAGCTAATAGCTTGTCAGTTTTATTTATGAACTTGGTGACATAAATTTATTTTTCAATGGATGGCACAATGTATATCCTATACAGAATGTCATTTGTGTGATCATTATAAAAATTAAATGTTCATAATTAACTTTTGAGTTTCAAGTTTTTTGATAAAACAATTCAGCAGCAATGACTGCCAAATGTAGTGAATTTTCCCCGACACTAAGGAATAGGTAATTCTAAAAGGTTTCAAACTTAAATAATATCTGCAGAAGAGGGGAAAAAAACGTTAAGGATAGTATAAATACCTGTCACACGACACTACAGACTTCAAGCACGTCTGTCAGACAATCAGTCCTATGACTGCTTTCAGGTCTTTTTTTAAAATCAGTATTACCACTATTTGTAACATGCCACAAAAATCTTCAATGACAAAGGCAATCAAAATGAAATTTTCAATGAACCAGAAGTACCTGATACCAGGAGTAAGCTCTCTTTGCAGGGTTCATTAATATTACTACAATTTTGGCTCTAGGTAGTAAAGCAGCAACCCGCCTTGGCACAACCTCACTTTCAAAGTAGTTGGCACTTTTCTCAAACAATGTCATATTGGGTTTTTCAGGCTTTGGAAAGAACTCCATGTACCTGCAGATTGTGACAATGAAAACTCTAACACAGATCAAACAGACAGGAAGACTACAAAAGACAAAGCAACATTTGTTAATCTATATGAACCTTTTACTATCTCATTAAAACTTGTTATATGTCTCAGAACTCTCAATTTTTCAACATCTTCATATGGCTTATTATTATTATTATTTTTTTTAACTGCTGTTTTTCTTTGCCCACTCACCAATTTCTTACTGCTGTGTGTAATATTTACCAAATGCTTATCTTATCTAGCTGGAATACAGCTGTAATACAAAATCTAAAAAAAGACTTGGCAGACAGTGATGAATGGGCACTAGAGCAAACAAACCCATACAGTTCATCATTATTTATATATGATGACAATAAGGCACACTGATAACAATAAGGCACACTAGGCCTATTTTGCTTTAGAGTTGGTAACACTGTTGCTGTCTGTTTTTTTTCCGGAACTCTGCAATTTGCAAGTAAAATTCAACTGCTCTGAAAAGGATAGTCTCTTGATAGGAATCAGTATTATTTTTGCTTCTTGCAGTTCTCCTGGGTGTGGTATTTTTCAACATAGCTAATGTTGGGTGTAATTTCTGACATCAGTCCAGCTGGGTTGGGGAAACTGCATGCCAGAACCTGTATAACTGTCAACATTGTAGTTCCATCTTCTCATCAATTTTACCATAATCCTCATCATTACCTTCCTGCTCCTCATCAGTGACACCTTCACAAAAATCTTCACTGCTGTAATCACAATGAAATCTAAATCACTATCCTCTAAAACATTTTAGACATTACTGACACGGAAGTGACAGTCATAGAAACCAGTGTAAAAATCTAGCTCTAGTACAAGTGATACAATTTGCCAGTTTTGCCTTCGTAAGCCAGTCTAAAAGCCAAAGGGTGAACACATTACATAGTGAGAAATCATATTTTTTCTTTTCTTTTTTTTTTAAAGAGAATTTTCTGAACAATCTTGACAGAATCTGGCAATAAAAATATTGTTTAATCAATTCATTTATGTACTTGCCATGGGGAAATTAGACTAGAGAATAGCACTTTTAAAAGTGCATTTCACAAGACAGCAGCCCATTAAGAGAACTTCTACTGTAAATATAAAATAACTATCCATTAACATTTTACTAATGCAAATTATAGCTGCTAAAAATAGAATAGTTTTAGACTGTTTGCACAATTCACTGACCTATTTAACAATCTAAATGCTTCAGCAGTAAATCTATGAAGCAACTATCTTACCAGTCAAGTCCTAGGTAATAATTATTGGAATTGAAGAACTGAATTTCCTCAAATGTCTTAGGGCTGGCAACATTACTGACAATGGATGGGTGCTGAGACAAAAATGAGTGAAGAGCTGTGGTTCCTGCAAATATTCCAAGTTCACATGTGATATAAATCTGAAGCAGATACCACTATGCATACAAAGGATTATGACCATACAACACATCATGTTGGTATGTCTGTAAGTGACCATTCAATTTCAATTTCAAAATAATGAATACTCCAAGTTTAGTATAAATGTGAATTCTAAGTTGGAAGAAGACAGAAAACTATACTCATGTACAATGTAATAACGTTAGCTATTATAACACTAGGACCATATATATTTTTTTTAAATAACAGGGCCTTAAAAGACCACAGTGGCAGAAATCAGGTCCTTGAGATTTAAAAACAAAATCAGAACATTTGAAATCACATACCATGAACATATTTAAGATCACAAAATTGGAAATAAGACCATGAACACAGCAAAATTAGAAATCAGGCTTTGAACATACATAAGATCATAACATTTGAAATTAAACCATGAACATATAAAAGATAACAAAATTAGAAATTGGACCATGAACAAAATAATAAAATTTGATCATGAACATTTAAAAGATCACAAAATATAGAACAGACCCTAAACAAATAAAAGATCAAAACATTTGAAATCAAATCATGAACATATAAAACATTAGCTAATTTGAAATCAGACCATGAACATATAAAAGATCACATCATAGTCTGAAATCACACTCTGCACAGCCGTATAACCACAGAATTAGAAATACTGGAAATACACAAGACTATTTACTCAAAACAGAAATTAGACTGGCTTCATCATAATGCATAATCTATGTATTTGATTGAATCACGATTACATATTTAGAAAAGTAATTTTTAACTTTTATGTCAACAAAATTATGTGGTGTTGATAACGTCAGTGAGTAAATATCAGTAAGAAAGGAAAACAAATATTCAATAACAACTGTTGTAAAATGGTGATAGAAACATTACCTTCAGCGTATGAGTCATAATAACTGTTATACTACTATCTGACTGCACTGAGCAGATAAAAAGGTGAAATCTTATAATGCAAGAAACAGATGTCCTTATTTAAAAATCAAATATTCTAAAAATGAATGACAACATATACAAATTTTCAAGCCTGACTGGCATGGTTTTCAAGTTTCTTCTTCTTCTTCCTCCTTCTTCCTCGTTCGCCCTGAAAAGGACGGTGGTTGCGTTGTGTCTGTTTACAACGTAGCTGTGATATCTGCACCTTTCGGTCGACACATCCGACTTCTGCACGGCATTTTTTAGGACCGGGTTTGCCTTCCCATGGTAGATAAATAACATTGCAACCAAGAGAACAAAAAGCCCTGACGATAACAAGTAACGGAAAATATTATTGTATTTGACCCTTGAACACAAGTTTAAACCCTCTTGTCAATCTTCTGACTCTCAGCACACTGAAACAGGCTGCAAGGTCTTTTCTACTTGGACATGCGCCCTAATATAACCAATGCACCCTGTGTCTAGGTTGAACCTGGAAAGAGGTAACATTTTATTTTAATTTTCTAACTCTCAGACTCCTTCCTGTACTGTTGTTTTCCACATGAAACAGTCTCAAAGGTTTCTCAACTTCTTCTTCTTCGTACACTCTCAGACATCCACTTGAATGTTCTCAAAGAAAGCAGTAGTCAGTTTGAGGCTATTTGAATCCCCGTAAAGCTTTTCCACGAAAGGAACTGGCGTCGGCCATATGAGCCGCATATAAGGGGCAACTTTGAAGCAGATGTTCAGTATCTGTGATGTTTCTCATCTAATAATTAATTGAATGATTCATCTAGTAATTCACTGAATGATTCATTTAATGATTCACTTCACGCATATAACTCTGTAGATTGACAGTAAGCCCTGTTTGTTTACTTCTCATGTTTGATTCATTGACAAACAGGAAGCTTTTTTTTTTTTAAATTAAGAACAGGAAACCCAGACAGTGTGCTAAGTGCACTACTTATGATCAACTGTGGTTTTTACAAGGTAGTATGAGTGACAATTAAAACTGGAGGGAGGGACAGTGGTATCAAAATAAGAATGCAAATGGCAAGATGAGGTTTTATTTTATTAGGAAATTTATGAAAATAAAAGAAATCAAGTCCAACACAAAAAACATAATCTTCAATTTAAAAAAGTGAGTCCCACTGGATGGCTCTGAAACATGGAGAACAACAAAAACAACAACCAAATAGTTACAGGCTTTTATAAAAAGGTGCTTGTTTAGAATAAAAGGATTGGAATGGTATGACAGGATCGTCATAGTGAAAGTGATGACAAACCAGTGTCAATGGAACAAGAGATGAGAAGAAGACGCTGGAGATGGATTGGACATATGAGGAAACTTATTGATAGCATTAGGAAAGTAGTTATTCCAGAATCTGTATAGCAAGACAGGCAGACGCAGACCAAAAAACACCTGGAAAAGAGCCTGGAGACAGAAATGACAATGATGAGGAAGATGCAGAAAGACCTTGAGCTGACAGCATGGGACAGGAAGACCTGACATCAGTTTGTTGAAGGCCTATGCTCCTAGGGGAGTTGAAAGGTAATGATGATGATGAGTAAGAGTTATTAAGGGACAAATGATCACGTTTAAATCAGTGACATAATCAAGAAGGAAATTAAATCAATGGCTGACTATGGTTGTGATGAGCTGGTGGTGTTAAAGAGTAAGGCATTTATTTGTATTCAGGAGCAAATAAGCTGCAGCTCTCTAACCATGTACAATGTAGCCTAAATGGCTTTGTAAGCTGCAGGGAATCTGTGGATTTTCTTCTCACTCCGAGATGAGATCTTTATTGCTTTGTAGACACCGAGAGACACATGCAATAGTCATCTGTTACTATTCCCAACCAAGACAAGCAACACTGGATGGTCACTGTCAGCTGTATTTGTGGTGTGACCTGGCAGCCATTCTATGCCACCTTTGCCTCCTGGTTAGCGCTGCTAATATTTCATGCTATGTTAATAGTCGAGATAGCGTCCGATTGGCCGAGTGGTTATATTGCTTGTCTCTCGCAGCAAAGTTATCGGGCTCTGGGATTGCAACATGGCTGTGTCACAATTCAGTCTACCTAAGTGTAAAGGGGTACCTGACTCTGCTCTTGAGTTAGGGAAGGCTAAAGCAGCAAGAAGGTAACTGGTCATCCCACCTCATAACGCTGGACATAATAAAATGAAGTATCTAACACCTGAGGTTAGCAAAATGAAAGCTTTGCAATTAATGAATGTGGATTTATATCACCCTCTTCATCAAAATAGTCAGAGGTTTTCACAACAGGCTCCTGAAAATTATTATATCTAAAGCTTACACACTGGCACACTCTCTTCTGCTAGTAAAATAATTACTTACTTAGTTGTTCCTCTTCTACCGCAAGGTGTAGAGGTTTGGAAGAAAGTGAGCCATACTATCCTATCGACTGTCGTCCTCCAGACCTGGTTCCATTCTAGTCCACGGTCGTTCAGAGATTGTCTAATGTTGTCCTCCCAGCAGACTCTGGGTCGTCCTGGAGGTCTGGATCCCTGGCTCTTAGCCTCCCATACCTGCTTTGGCAGCCGATCTTCTCCCATTCTGCAGACATGGTCAAACCATCTTAGTTGGGACTGTTCTACTTGGGTCTGCAGGGGTTGGGTTTTTAGGCCTTGACGTATTGTCTGGTTGCAGACCAAGTCTGTTCTTGCTAGTAAAATACAGAACTAAAATAATTTTCCACTAAAAGAGTTGTTTTAACAAAATGACTAAATGGAACCGTCAACAGATTAAGTGTCCACTAGACTTGCAAATATCTACAGCAGATGTGAATGGACCTGAGGAACAAAGAAAACACCAAAAACATACACAAGTAAAGTCTACTGCATACCTGTCTTCTGAGGCCCCACAATAATAAAATCTGGCAGTTTATCACAAGTTTTGTTTGCTGGATATATACTCATATGACGACTGTAATCACAGGGATTCTGGTGGAAACAGTGAAATAATTATCATAATTAGTTAATGTGCTTAAATTTCACTGTTATACTTGCAAGCCAAAGAATTTGTAAAAATAAAACTAAACAATGACTTCAGCGTTAGCAGCTATAATGAATAAATGAAGAAAGTACCATATTTCCATCAATGGAAAAATATTCTCTAGTCAACAGCTTAATCTCTGCATTTTTTGGACACTCCCATGTTAGTGATTTTGTCATTCCATTTCATGTGTAATATTACTCGACTACCATTGAAAAAATATAGGAAATTTCCACACTATTTGTGAAAAGTATATACTCCATACAGAAGCACTGCTTTCAAACTTGTGTGCAAGAGGAAAAACACATACAGAAAAAAAGGCAATAATTTTACAACAAACCACAAAAATAAAGCAATTTTTATTATACCTGACTGTGACCACACCAAGATCACATTCTCTCACTACATCTCACTGGGATGCATGGAGGCATATCCTGGAGTCATCCTTATATAACCACCAGCTATGCACATGCTATAATATACATATATGGAAGTGAACCTCTGTCTGTGAGACTAATTACATCCTTATTGACTCTTGAAATCTTCCACACACTTCCAGGGATTTCCCCTGTGGTGAAACTTGTTGAGAACCTAGCACTGCACACTAAGCTTGGAGAAGTCACTTGAGCCCCAGACGCAATTCTTTGTCTTTAACTTGGTTGACTGTAAGTAGGAGGATCTCACTGTGGACCCAGTGATAGGCAGGGGGAGCTGAGAAGTGGCTCTGTGCAGAACGTGACAATTCCTTGGGAGAGCCCAGAACCATAGCAGTGCTTTAGCTCTGCATATTTGGAGAGCCCCCTTGGATGGCGGGAAATGCACAGTATGCCACACGCTTCGTGCTACTAGCTTGGTACCAGACGTGATGATCCTTTAAATGCCAGCAAGGCTGGAGAAACTGGAGCTCATGACATCAACTCAACACATTTCAGAATGGCAGAAAATCCACAAGAAAAGCCTAGATCTACAGTGTAGATAATACCAAGGAGTCTTCAACTTGGTATCACAAAAGAGCGAGAAGCTCAGCATTCCTAGTTAAATAATAACAACAACAACTCACAGGGCCCATCAAAAATAACTTCAATGAAGAATAATACTGTGTAAATTATACAACCTCTCTTCCCTCCATAAATATATAGTCTTACATCAAAATACACCAAGACAACTCGGCTGATGGAAGGAATGGGAAAAAAATGCAAATGAACAGATAGTAAATGAAAATTGTATCACTGGGGTGAAAAAAAAAAGGGGGGAATTGTCTGGGATGGCAAAGTGTCCTTAAAAGAAGATGAACAAACAGCGTAAAGCTGGATCTTCAAAAAAAAAAAAAAAAAAAAAAGAAGTGTCAGAAATGGGGCAAGATAAATGAAGAAAATAATATACCAGTTGCAAAGATCTTTAATGATTCAAAATGATGAAAACAAATTAGCAAATATACAATTATGGAACATTTACTGACAATTGGGTTTAGTGCATGTTACATCAGAAGGACAAGGGAGAGATACTGAGGACAATTAATAATTGCCTATTAGAGAATTACACTGCAACCGATGAATAATCAAGGCTAAGATTGCTGGAGTTTGGCATTAGGCGTAAGACTGGCAGGGATGAACGTATGAGAGGATACATCAAGCTTATACACAACCAGTGTGCAACAGGAACAATTAGCATTCATACTCTTTGCCGTTTACTTAGGGAGACTGAGCACCTATGGGTTTGCCCAGAGTGCAATGTTGTTGATTCTGAACAATAATAACAGTGACATTAGAATGCATAAAATTGCCAATAAAAAATTACAGAACTGATAAATGAGTGCTTACACAGTATGCGATAAAAGACCTGAATTCTAAGAACAAGATCAATGTGGAATTATGGCAATGAACTAATCTGACACAAATAGAACAAGAGGTCAGGAAAGATGGAGGTACATAGTTTAACAATTAAATAAGTCATCTGCTAGCATAAATAAGCAGTCTGTGATCTGAAAATCCTATTGCAGAAGAAAAGTGCATGATTCCAAAACATAACGGGACATATGAAAATGAGGCAGACAACAGAAGGGAAAAAAAAAGAGCAGTCGGCACAGGACAGGCTGCTTTGGACAGACCTGGTGGATGGTGTATGCTCCACAGGGAGCTAAAAGAAAAAGAAGAAGTATGTAGGCAGACATTAAATACTAACAAAAAGACACAAAACTGCAGCTGGAAGATAAACAAATATTTTAAGATAAAACGTCTGTAACCTTACACTATGTACAAGTTCTCTACTACACTGGTGCACTAATTAAGTGCATTCAGCCAACAGCAAAACACAGCAACTGCTCAAGCTCTGATGTCAGAAAGCACCACTTTATTGTTAACCTGCTTAATTTTTTTTTTTTTTTTTTTTTTCCTTAACCAGCGGCACTTGGGCTTTCAGCCCTTCGGCCCAATGACATGTCATTGCGAGGCTGGGGAACCTGAGGACTTTCCTTCCAACCCGGTCAGGAGCTTCGCTCCTTCCCATCCACAGAGGGTTTATCACAGGAGCCGTTCAGGCTATTCAGTCAAATTTCCGGCCGTAAACATTTCTTCAAACGCTGACGCCCGGGTTTGAACCATGAACACCTGGTCGCCAGTACAACGCCGAAGCCATTACACCAGCGCGGCTCCCTAACCTGCTTAATAAAATGAGTATGGTCAAGTTTCCTGACCTGTGATTGTGTAAGACCATTCAGACGGTTACATAAATTATCTTGAATGCCTTGCTGAACTTAAAAAGGCTGAATACTCTATAGAAACAGGAAAATATATTAAAACATGCAGTGCATGTAAAATATTTATGAGCTGTCTGAGTAGTATTTCCAAACATGTCAGCAACATCAACTAAAGAAGGTCAAACACTGGAGGTTAACCGAACCACTGACATATATTTTACAAATTGACATTAAAGACAGGTAAACTGCCATTCAATAACCTTTACACTCTATTAGATACATAAGAGCTCTGGTTTGTGTGGGGCAGAAGTTAAAGGTAAGTCATTTTTGGCAAAAGCTTAAGTGATAAAGAATTAACACTGGGAGAGGTAAATTAGTCAACAGGGTTAGAGAAAATGACTGTTCCACTGTCAAATAATCCAAACTGTCTTCATTCTTTAACATCTATTTCATTAAGTATACCTTTCACAGTATTAATCATTAATTCAATTTCTATTTTTAAACCTTATGTAGCCCATGGAGCGACCACTGTAGCTGGGACCCTCGCAGGAAGCCTGTACTAAAGTATTCATGTGATCTTACAGAGGTGGTTTCTATAGCAACGATAAGGTTGCAAGCCCATATTTGGCAGCCCTTTACTTTCTTTGTTTTCTCAGAGACCCCCCCCCCGTGGGAGCTACACATGTCTCACAGTAATGTCTTACTCTGTATAACTTCTTTTCCATAACCTGTTCTCATTCACAAACTGTTATTTTTTTGCCCAGTCATTTATTACCAACGTCATCCTACTTCAAACTCTGTTCTTCTTTTCCAACCTCTTCACCTTTTTATTCTATCACTCACAACAGTTGCACCAGGGTCCAAAAGAATGGCTAAAGAATAATAATAATGTACCCTTCCAGGCATGCCACAGAGGGTGACTAAGGAGGATTGGGCATGAGGCAGGCTACACCATTCTGTAGAAACTTAATGCCAAAAAAAAAAAAACACAAGAAAACATAACCTGAACAAGTCATCTACGCAAGTAATTCTGATACTTCAACTCAGCCATTCAAGACAGAGGAATGTCCTCTTATAATGAGGTTTATGATTCTGTGCAGATAAGGCTGAAAGGAGTCCAATTTTTTTCTCAGGAAAATTTCCAGATCTGGCAAATGTTTGAACAGTAAGAAGTAATGGAAAACTACAACGGTGGCAGAAGAAATGAAAGAAACTATAATATTAACATCCTGGGACTGTACAACACATGGTGAAAGGGAACAGAAATGATGACACTGAATTTTCTACAGCACGGGGTAGCCAGCATCTTGCACCCCCCACCCCCCCCCCCCCTTCCCATTTAAAGCACCTTTTACAACATGCATGGCAGATTATGGTGTTACCATCCCCCCCCCCCCCCCCCTTTTCAGACCCCAATAACACGCTAGTTATCCTGAAGTAATGGTTGAAAAAAACAGAAATACACAGCACCACCTTCATTATGTTTTCTCCCATCATCAACTCTGGCATGGCAATTCAATGCAAGATGGTGATGTCGTTAAAAAGAAAAGAAAAATAACCTTTGTTGTGGAAGTGGACACTTGTGGGCTAAACAGAACCTCTTAGTGGAGAGTGTCATATGAGTTTAACAAAGTGACTGTTAAGTGATCATAAGTGTGTGATAAAATGTGTTTGGAGCATAGATGGGTGAGGAGTGAATAGCAGGCATAGCTGCTTTAATACTAATACATGCAGCAGTTGATGACTTTCACTGCTGCAGGTTCAATATTCTTCCTTGCTTTTCAGCTTCCTGTCTCCTGTCTGGGGCACTGTGATCATGTGTTCTTCCATTTTATGCCCGACCTCCTATTCTGTGTGTGTGTGTGTGTGTTTTTGTTGTTGGATACTATCCAGGAATTCTGCCTTGTGATGCTAACAGATGACTATATCATTGTGTGTCCTATCTACATCCATTGTCTTATCTACAGCCCCTTTTTTCCACTGGTATTTATTAAGTGTACTTTTTTTTTAAAAAAGATGTGCGTTTGCTCATGATCTTTTTCCTAAATATATAAACACATATTAAAATTTTAAAGGAACAGAAATGAAACAGAAAATTACAAAGTAAAAAATTATTTGCTTCCATGAAACTAATTGACTGATTGATTGATAAGAAACAAATTAATTTTCGTCTAAACACAATTTCGTAAAAGACTACAAAAGACCATATTTAAATTTTGCATCTCTGTCTGCAACAAAGACAGGCAACAAAATAGTAGCTGCCTTGCTGCCACTGTGCAAAACCGTGTAAAACCAAGACACACTCATCATGTTATGGTGTTATGAAATGCACAATTAGCCAAATTCTTTAACTGTAAGAAACTGTGCTTGAAACTTGGAGTACTTTGTTCTATGGTAAGTCAAGAACATACTTATTGGAAAATTATGATGATATATTATTATTGTGCTTAAAAAAAAGTTTTTTTTTTCGAATTCCTCACCCCCATAAACATAACACCACAATATGGGTCATATCCCATTTAGCATTTGTAACAATAAAAAAATCAGATTATACGTGCAGTCTAAATGAGAATGCCCTGTGTAGTTTTCATGTGTTTCTGAGGAGACAATGGTCACGTTGCGTAGGCAACCTGCTCTTCGCGAGCGTGGGATTTTAAGCTCCGCCTTCAAAATATAGTGTACCACAAGAAGTGGGTGTCTGGTGGATGGGACTACTGTATGTCATGTTTATATCTGTGTACTCTGTTGTATCAGTGCGTGGAAATGTAACGATCGAGTGAAGGATTGGTAGGGTAACTATGAAGATGAACAAAAAAAAGTGTAAGGGTTGAGCCCAGAAGCTTATGAATGGACAATATGAAAAAATCTGAAACAATTTTTAATAAATTGCTTTTATTCGCCACGCTGTTTTGCAGCTCCGCATCATATAGGTGTGCTTTTAGTTAATTTTTTCTTTTCCATAAGATACAACTATACATCTCGTCTTCCATGATAATGGAATCATCATCATCATCAGCTGCCAACAACGAAGGTTGGCTGTAATGGATCTCCAACGTCTTCTGTCTCTTGTCTTGGTGGTGCACTCTGACAGACTCTTTCCTGTCCATCTCTTGATGTTATCTTCCCACTTATAGCGATGTCTTCCCCTTGCACATTTGCCTTCAACTCTCCCTTCTATTATGGTCTTCTGCAAGATGTTATGCCTTTTTATGTGGCCAAAGTATTTTAGCTGCCTAACTTTGATCTCCCTCATTAGTTCTCTTTTCATACCTAGATTTTGTAGGACCTCCTTATTTGTTTTCTTCTCTTTCCATGAGATGCGCCCCATTCTTCTATATATCCACATCTCAAGAGTCTCAATTCGTTCTTCCACACATCCCAGGGAATCCTTATAACATTGCTGTTTTTATGATCGGGGTCTTTTGAGGAAATGACCAACCCAGCTCAGTCTGCCAGCTTTTATGGTTTGTGAGTTAACTGTTTTAGATATTCAGTATATGTTTTATGTTGTGAATGTAGCTTGGTATAATATTATTTTGGCCATTCCCCTATTCTCTTCTTTCATCTGCCATCCTTGATTTTTATATTATATGACCAATGATATGTAGTGGCCATTCTAGCTTTTGACTTGTTCCAGGATTTTCCCATTTATGCTTATCTTTAATGTGGGCTTATCGTCTGTTTTGCTAATTATCATAGTTTTTGTTTTTTCAATATTAATGTCCAATTCATATTCATGACTTACACTGTTCACTTACTTCACTAGTTCTTGCAAATCCTGTTCACTTTCAGCTAACAACACGGTATCATCTGCATATCTAAGGTTGTTTATTGACAGTCCTGGCATTTCCTTTATCTATTTGACAATTTTTTCGGTGTATAGATTAAATAGGCAGGGGGATAGCACTCAACCTTGTCTGACACCTCTTTTTATGTCTATGTTTGGTGAATAATTCCTTCCAGATCTTACTGTAGCAGTTTGCTCCCAATAAAGGTTACTGAGTATTCTTACGTCTTTTCCATCAATATCTATGTCTTCGAGGCATTCAATTATTTTCTCATGATGGACTCTGTCAAAAGCCTTCTTATAGTCAATGAAGCACATGTACATACTTTTTTGGACTTCTGTATATTTTTCTGCTAATATTCTTAGGCAAAATATTGCCTCTCTTGTTCTGCTATTCCGTCTAAAACCAAACTGCTCTTCTTGGATTTCGCTATCTACCTTACTTTTTTATTCTTTCCTAAATGATTTTGAGCAGTATTTTAATTGCATGACCTTCTTCTTCTTGCGTTCGCATCTTTGATGATTACACCGTCAGACGAGCTCTCATGATGAATTCGACTGTTGTTTGAAGTTCCTCTTTAACTCCATATAGCTTTGAGTTTAGTGTTGAGTTATTGGGCCAGTATATCTTTCTTAACTGGTCATACAGAGGACAGTCCTGTAGAACATGCTCAGCAGTTTGTTCGTTTAATCCACATGTGCACAGTGGTGAAGCAGACAATCGTAGCTTGTGCATGTGTTTATTCAGTTTGTTATGCCCTGTCCTGAGTCGAAAAATAGTTATCTGTCCCTGCCGGTCGAGAGTGTGATAGTCGTCTTTGGGTTGGTTCTGTTCTCTTCTGATAGTCTGGATAGCTCTCTTTTTCTCAAAGTATGTGACTTCATTATCTTCTTGTTCACATTCTCCTCCCTTTTTTGCAAGTTTATCTGCCTTTTCATTTCCGGGTACACCACAATGAGATGGTACCCACTGAAGTATGGTTCTCTTTTTGGCAGCTACCTTGTTTAGTTCATTTCTCAGATGCGGGAGTTTACCACCCTTGAGAGCTTGCAGGACAGACAGTGCATCTGTGAGGATGACTACCTGGTGGCAGTCAGAGTTGGTGTTATAAATCATATTTGCAGCTTGCTCTAGAGCTTGAACCTCAGCTGTATAGTTGGAACAGAATTTACCAGTGGGAATGTGCCTAGTCTCATAGTGGTTGTCAGGATATGAGATAAAGATACCGGCACCTCCATTCCTAACAGCATTAGTTGCTGATCCATCTGTATAGGCATGTATCCATGATTGATCGGGATAGCTTTCTTGGATCATACTCAATGTAGCAGTTCGTTTTTGCAGATCATTATACTCACATCCACTTGTGAGACCACTGACTGATGTATTAATTTGGAGGGCACTGCTGGCCTGCTCCCATGGTACAGGGTATAGGGTGGGCTTCAGTGGTGTTGTCTTCATGGATAGGTCTTCTTGATGCTGTCTTATAAGTCTTTTCCCCCGATGCACAAAGCTGCTACGCTTTAGACGTCCCAAAGCCAGATCATCTAGTCTTGCCTTCATTGGGTGCATTGGCATACTGTTGTACTTTTCCATCTGGATCATGGTTTTTGTGTCTCTTCTATGGGACAATGTCTGTAATCCAGCAACCTTCTGCATCTCTGTTATTGGTGTAGTTTTTCATGGCTCCTGTAATGAGCCTGAGAGCTTGATTTTGCACCTTGTCCAAAGACTGCAGATGTGAGTTAGCAGCTGATGACCATGCTGCTGAGCTAAACTCTAAGTGTGGTCTTATTACTCCATTATAAATCTTCTTTAGATTTCGTTCATTTGCTCCCCAGTTGGTACCTGCTAATTTTCTGAGTATGCCTAGTCGTCTTCGGGCCTTTCCTTCTGCATTTTCAATATGCTTATTCCATGTAAGCCTTTGGTCAAATGTCACCCCAAGATAGGTGGGGTAGCTTTCTTCCTTGATCACGGTTGTCCCTAGGTGTATGTTAGCTGATTTGTCCTTGGGGGCGAGGGAGAACAGTGTTGTGTGGAGGTTTTGTCTGTGTTTATTGTGATAAGCCATTTCTCTGCCCATGACACTAGCATGTCTGCTGCCCGCTGCATTCTATAATTTGCTGTGGTGACATTTTCATCAGCGCACCAGAGTACTAGGTCATCTGCATATAAGGCAGCTTTAACTCCTGCAGGGAGATCTTTCACCAGGTCATTGATGTAAACAAGGAAGAGTGTTGGGGAAATTACTCCTCCTTGAGGTACCCCCTGATGGAGCAACACTTTTCTGCTCTGCAGACCGTCAAGAGTGACTCTAGTTCTCCTGTTATGCAAGTATGACTGGATCCATTTCATCATGTTGCCTTGGATTCCACTTCTCCTAAGTTTTTGCAATGAGGCCATCTTTCCACACCTTGTCAAAGGCCTGCTTGAAGTCGACCCAGATCGTTAGGACCTTTTTCTTCTCCTGGAAGGCATCTTCTATTGCTTGAGACAAGTAAGTAACTTGGTCTTCTATACTGTAGCATTCTCTAAATCCAGCTTGTTCCGGCACCAGGATCTGCTCAGACTCTAAATACCATTTCAATCTGTGGTTGACTATTCGCTCCATAGTCTTCCCAACACAGCTTGTGAGACTGATTGGCCGGTAACTTGCAGCCTCGGTCTTACATTTCCCTTTCTTTAGTATGGGTATTGTGATGGCTTCTCTCCATACTTGGGGTACCGTTCCTTTCAACCAGTGTGGTTGAATATCTCAAGCAGTTTTTGTCTTTGCTGCTGAGCTCAGATTTACTAGCATTTCGTTGCTGATTTTGTCTGGGCCGGGTGACTTTTGAAACTTAAGCTTGGAAATAGCCTTCTGTAGTTCTCCTAGTGTGATGGGTTCCCTCATTGGGGCAGGAGTATCTGTCTGTCCCTATGGTTGCCAGTATTTCTTTTCTTATCTCTCTCTGATGATCTATGTTAATGGGTAAGTTGCTTTCTGAACTGTATCTTCTAGCAAACAAGTCTGCAGCTTGTTTTCCTCTGAAAAGTTTGCCACCTTCATCCAATGTGATAGTCTGCCTAGGTTAGGAACGCTCTTCATTTAGA